>CM020014.1:1077883-2329916 GCA_009771035.1 Lupinus albus | reverse complement strand
AATGCTACATGATGCTCCATGCCTCATTTTGTTAGTTAAAAATTAGAGTAAAGTACATTGAGATTTAGCTTAAATGCACTAAGACCCATCATATCTAAAACATTACAGTCACTTTCTTACATGTAAAAGTAATGTATTTATATAAATTAGAGATAATTTATGTAAGTATAAAAAGGAGAACAAGGATCACCTATCCCTAACCCTATCCCAAACTCTGTTCCAAGCCAATCATATTTTAGCAAGTAAGATAAATATGTTATTTTTTATTTTCTTTTTTGTATATGACAATTTCTAGTTGGCTTGGGACATGCTTGAGAACAGGAGATCTTCATTTTGAAATGTAATTTGATACAAAGATGGAGACTTACATGTATATGTATGTCATAATCCGCACATCTAAGAGAAGGAAAAGTGATTTCCCTTTCTAATGAGATAAAAAAATGTACATACTAGCATTGTAATAGTTTATACATTTTTAGTCTATCATCTATCATTTATTTTTATGTTCGTTGACTCTTAAAAAAGTAATAAAAATAAATAATAGATGATATTAGTTGAAATGATGGTAAAACTAGTGGTTGCTAATATACATACATAGACAGTGGCATATATATATACTATAAATAGAATATATGCTAAAAGTAGAGTAGGTTAAACATTACCGAAAGACTTTCATGCTATTTATTGTAAGAGCATAAGTACCCCAAATATTATATTACCAATGACCAAATTCTTTTGTCTTCTCCTTTCATGGATGTGTGTTGTGTGTCCCAACACAGAGCACATGCTTCAATTGGGTCACATGCATATACTTGAGGAAAATCTAACACTAATAATTCGATATACACTCACATTATTTTATGTCTACAATTTTTTATAATCTAATTATAACTAGTTTTTTAATCTGGCAATTCTGACATCACCTAATGTCATTGATATCAGAGAAATTAAAGGAAAAGATGAGAGATATTTGTTATGTGAGCACCACCAACTTCTTAATTCAATATTGGAAAGATGGTGACAGAAGTGGCATAGTGGAGTGAATAAAATCAATAAATTAAATGTTTACAACATTAGGTAAACCTTATGCCACCACAGTGTAATGCTGCTTTATTTTCAGGCCTACCATAAAGAGCCTCTTAAAGGTTCAATTACTACATTTTCTCATGAGAAAAGATTTCTACACATAAACCTATTAGGTGGTAGCCCCAAATCATCAAAACAAAGAAAATGTATATTTATAAAAGCATTTCTTTTCCCACATGTATTACCAAATTAAATAATCCCAGTGAAACATTGATAAAATATAAATAAATTATCAAAGACTCTTTCTGAAGTCTGAAAAGTGGACAAAACTGATAAAACAAAATATATCAGCACACTCCCCATATTGTACAAGCTATATATACAAAACTTACACCAGAACATAGACTCATAATACAGATTCTTATGACTCACATGATTATATAACATAATGGAAAAGAAAAGTAATGTCAAGCTAAGGGGAAAAAACCAAACCGGGTCATGGTTCGGTCCATATGGCGCAACAGTAGCGGAGCCAGAATACGTGCTACCCTTGGGAAGGAAGGGTAGGTTAGAGTGCCAAGGATAAAACAATTGAAGCTTAATAGAGCAACTGCATCAGAAGCAGGTTTGTTCTTAATGGTGAAGAAAAACTGCACTACACTCTTCAAGGACATGCCTACAACTGCAAAGAGAGCTACAACAAGAGGCATGCAAGGGTCTTCAGCTTCCCATATAGTCACTCCAACTATAAGTGACATAATAGCACTGAACAGTGATTGTGAAAGTGCGATGTCTCGACGTTGATCAAGTACTTCACTCATTTCTACTACATCTTTTGAGACTAATTCAGGTTTAGTTGGGGGAACACAACCAGATTTTGGTTCTGTTTTCAAGAGTTTAAGCAACTCAGTTCTGGTCTTGTTATCATCTTCCCAAGCATCTTTGTGAATCAGAAGATCTTGGAGGGAGATTCCACTCCCATGATAATTCGATTTATATTGCAGGACAGAATGGTTATAACTGCTGTCATCAATATTTTGGCTATTGTCAGTGCTATTTTGATCTTTGGAGCTCCAGTACGCCCTTCCTTGAATTTCCTTTAGCCGAAGGTTTTCGCTTATCTGCTCCCGCAACTGTAAATAACACATAAGTAACAAAGCACTAAATCTGGAAGAGTTTTATGTACATGGAAATAATTACACTGAAGTCCCACTTGATAAAGTAAGCAGAGGATTAGGCAAAACAATGCTACTCAATATCTATTTTAGATAACCTTAAGTCATATCTTGAATCCATCGCATTTTCAGGACAAACTTTCAATCCAATGAAACTGATGCTAACTTCACACCAGATAAATATGGGTGACATTTTATTGTAAAAAAAATACCCTTTTTGCAAATCTTGGATTTCTCCTTATTAACTTGAGTCCAATACTCAAGAATACAGGTTTTTATTTGACAAAAACAATAGCTCTGATTTTAAAGTCTGACTGCTGCAGATATTAACATATTGCTTGGTATTTAAGGGCATTTTGGCAACCTATAGTGTCAACCAGAAGCCAAGTCTATACACTCAGGCACACTTGACCCAAGATGAAGAGACTAAGATGACATGGTGCATAATTTGTCTATAAGTTAGATGTGATTTTTATTTGTGAAAAAAATCTAAAACAGGTTATGGTCTTAACTCTTAAGCACTCCATTTTATTAAGAATTTATCAAGTAGTCCTTCTCCCGGCAGAGAGATATCATATTCATAACCTCAACACTGAAAGACTTTCCACATGCAATATGAAGCAAGTGATAAACTCCAAACTTCAGGTCATCTTAATAAATAGATATAGATATGTAAGTAGGTAGCACAAGGAAGGTACGTGCATACAAACTATTTTTTTTACCTTTTTCTCTAATTTTTCGATTTCTGCAATGGCCATATCATGCTCCTCTTCAAGCTCTGCTAACAGCATCTCCATCATTTTGCGTTCTTTAATAGCCATTTGGAAACGTTCTTGAAGTTTCTTCTGATCCCATATTAAACTCTCTAGCCTATTCTGCATTTGATGCAGTTTTTCTTCCAGCTGCAAAACAACATAACTATTATTGGATGAATAAGTATTAAGATAAACAGCACCCGTACTTATGGAGAAGGATAAAAGGGGGAGGCCACAACAACAACAATCAAGCCTTTATCCCTGTAGCTGGAGTTGGCTAATGGATCGAACGTCGCCATAATTCTTTATCATAAATCAAAAGGGGAAGGCCTATTGCATGTACTTTAGCCTATTGTATGCATCAATGAGAAAGTTGGTGTCAATGCTTTGTCAATGAATATGATTTATAATAGAACAAATGGTGTCGTTCGATCCATGTAGCCTAGCCCGTCTATCTGGTGGGATAAAGGGTTGGTTGTTATTGTACATGTACTTTAGCCTATCAGTCATATGGTTACCTATCACTTAAAACAAATAAAACTAGAGAATGGAAACTAACCTGCCTCTCCCTTAGAAAGGCGTTTACAAATCTCGCAGGTAGGGAGATAAGCCCCAATGTCCATGTTATAGTTCCAAATATTATGTTTAAATTGAGGCTAATTATAGACCTGATCAACTCAGCCCAAGTATAAACCACAATTATCACAGTTCTGATCCCAAACAAGCATGCAAGTCTAAGTAGAGAGAAAGGCATTGTCGTGAAGAGTATTATATTAGCCAATAACTCATACATTAATGACATTGATAGCAGAAATGATTGCTCTCCCTCCTTAAATGTTACATGTTTAAAGGTTCCATACTGTTGTGCTGATTCAAGTGATCACTGCAATATCAATAAATTCATATGAAAAATAGTTGAAGACTAAACATAACTATATATGCTTATTTATTGGCAAATCGTAGACACCTCTTTCTTCAACTATATATGCTTATTTATTGGATTCATGAATGAACACACTTCCACAATCAAAAGCCTAGTGGCCAAACATTAAACATAACATTAACATAGCAATCAATAGTATAATAGAAGTCTTATCAAAAGAATCTTAGCCAGAACAATAGCAAGAGATGAAGCAAAAATATAATAAAACCCTCGAACCCTTTCTGCATGTCTATAAGGGACACCACCGAAACAACCCATGAAATTAGCATAACGGTAGCAAAAACAATAAATTAAAATGAACCCTTAGAGTAGCAAAAGCAATCAATTAAAATGAAACATTCAGAGGTGGAACTCAAAATAGCATGATTCAACTAAAAGAATGAACTTTCACTGAAATTAACAATACCCAAATAATCAGAACATAAAAAAAAAACTGGGTTTGAACTCAAAAGCAAATCCTAGTAACCAAAACGCCAAACAAAAGGAAACATTGAAACTTTGCTGTGTAATGTGGATCTGATAAAGCAAAAGGCATAAAGAACACGATTGAAGCAAAAGGGTAAGAAACAAATCCATTAGAAATAATACTAACAGTTATAGTGCATGCAGAGAAGATAGGAGGGAAGAGAAAAGAGAGATAGAAACGTAGAAAGAGAGCAAATGGAAGTGGTAATGAAAGTGAGTTTGAAGGGAATGCATGTTGCATAGGTGGCAATGAAAGTCTCTTCAAGCTGCCACGCAAAGCGTGAAGATATACTTTACATAAATAACGACATTTCTACAATAGATAAGCTAGGGAGTTAAGGATCTTACCAAACAAGAACAGTTTTTTCATTTATCTTATCAAGGATATGTTTGGTGACAACAATGTTTAGCACATTCTTGAATTTTCTTTTTTGTACTACCAACTCACTTTTTTTATATTTATCTTATCAATGATACATGTATGTCTCTCTCAAGCTTATAATAATTGAAACTTTAACATTTTAATCGTCCTAAAAATCTAGCGCATTTTATACTATTAGACGAATGACTTAGTAAAGCACAGTCTTGAAAATGTTTGGACATGATAATGCAAAAATGGGGAAACATTATCACTTTCTTCAAATTCTGAGAATGTTATTTCTTTTTCTGATATTCTTTTCCATCTTTAATTGTTCTACAAAAAATATATTGTCGCGCCCGGATTTTCGGCCACGCGACCTTTTGAGGAGTCGCCGCCACGTCTTTTGCGGTTAAAACGTGGAAAACTCGAATTATGCCCAAATTGGATAAATTGGTCTTTATGTTAGAGTTATGAGTTCGGGAGTCGATTACGGATTGGGGAAGGTATTAGCACCACGTCCGCCCGTTATTAAACGGTACCCTAACTAATTGCATGCTTTTAATTTACCCTTACTTTATTAAAATTAAATTCATTAAAACAATTTAGAGTTCTTTAGGAAAATTCAAGACTACGTAGTTCTTTAGGAAAATCGTTAGTTTGTTGGTTTGATTAAAAGTTATTTAAAGTTTTGTTTGATTAAAAGTTATTTAGAGTTTTGTTTGATTTAAAAAATTTGTTTGAGATTAACCGAAGTAGGACTAATAGACGACGAGTCAACATTGACTGCTTACCCTCTTTTAACTTCGATAAATAGCAGAAGCACTACAAGTGACCGCGACCGGTTCTCGGCTCGAAGTGAGAAGAAAGATGCAATACGAGTTGTAACCTCGCTATTGAATCCCAAAAATATATTTATTTTTAAAATAACTTAAACATTTTTAAAGAGAAATTTAATTAGTGAAAAGTTAGCATTGATTATCAATTGTTTTCCTACTTCGATAAATAGCAGAAGCAGTACAAGTGACCGCGACCGGCTCTCGGCTCGAAGCGAAGAGAAAGATGCAATACGAGTTGTAACCTCCCTATTGAATTCTCTTTTAAAATGTTTATATATATATTTTAAATTAGATATTTAAAAGTAATCTATTTTAGAAAAGTGAAATTAATAGTAAAGAGATAACACTGGTTGTAAACCGACTTTCCACTATTGAAGCATAAAAGAAGAGACGACACGAGTTCGTACTATTCAAATTTCATGCAATTTGTTTTGATTAAAATAATTATTATACATTTGCGTGTGTAGATTACAATAGTTCTTCATAGACTTAAGTCACATAAGTATGATATATACTAGCAACAGTGACAAGATTATAAAACCAAATTCTTATTAGTTTATGTTCAATAACACAAGTGTTAAAATAAATGAGCATACACAAAAGTATCTAATCATTTTCTATATATGGATATATCAAACGCAAAGCCTACCAACATCATATAAACATATGTCAGCCCCCTTAAATTATATGTGCCTCATGGACTACAACCAGAACCAAATTTCTAATTTATTCATTCCCAAAAATAATCATTTATTAACATAAAAAAAATTGAAAAGAAGTGAATGAAGACAAAGGAAAGTTACCTGGGATGATCATACCTCATACCCAAGTTGTTTAGAGCTTTTTCAATTATCCTTTATCCATATGTATATTTCTTTATTTTGTCACAAATGTTGTAAAAGGTTTTCCTTTGTAAGGGGTTGTTATACGGTGATGTATGGTAGGACGAGAAGAGAAAAGATTATGATGGATTTGTGAAAGAGATGGCTGGAGGGGTGATGAGTTTGTTTTGTGGCGAGTGCTGCTCTAGAATCCATGATTGAAGTTAAAAAGATGGACCCTATATTTGTTTGTTAGTTGTGTTGGTAATGAAAATAGAAGTCCTTGCAAGATCTAACACCCTTTTCTTCCCTTTGGCTGGGTCTCCTAAGAAGCCATAAATCCCAAATTTCCCAGGGTACACACGTGAAGAAATGAAGGTGAGATATATGTATTGGAAAAACAAAACATTAATGATGAACCATAAATTGTATAAGTAGAAGACAATATATCCTCTCCCACGTTTCCACTTACAAAGAACTTCCCAAAAAGGTTGTCCGGTTCAACACCACCTGTGTTGTTTATGCCTCATTCCTCTTTTTAATTTTTTTGTTTTGTTTTGTAACTGTGTAGTTCTATTTTGAAGGAAAAGTATCTCCCCACTTCCCTAGGAATTAGGCCACTACTCCCACTTCACTCAAAATCTGGTTATCCCACTCATGCCAAATCAGTTTTTTTTTTGTTTATATTTTTATGTTTTTTTTATTTGTTATACAATTTTTATTAATTAATAATTTTCGAAATAAATAAAAATATATACATTCAAAATAAAGTTAAATATTAAAAGAGTTTGGGTTGGACCTTTTTTATGGGCAGAGCAAAAAATGGTATTCACATATATCTCATATTTTTAAATGAGATTTTAAAATATCAAAATTTAATTGTATCACACTTTACTTTATATGTGAGGTGAGTCTTTTGTTGTTGTTGAAGTGGAGGTGAGTCTAGACTTAAATTTATTGATTTTTTATGAATGAATTTATTAGTCTGTCCATTAAATTAAAAAATATATGTGAATACTTAAATTTTAATATTTTTTCATAATTATATGACTTGTCTTATTTTTTCATAATTATATACACAGTACTTGTATGTATTTGCACATTATCATGCATAGTTATATAATATGGTTTTGGTTAGCATTGCTATTTGCTAAAGATACACTGATAAAATGATATCTACTTTTTTTAACTTAATAAAAGCATCAATCTAATCAGTAACTAATCAACAACAACATGAATACAGTTTTTAGAAGGCAATTTTTTTAACCATATTGTCAGGTTTGGATTCTTACTACATGTTTTTTGTTTGAAATAAAATTCACTTCAATAGTATATAAGGCTAAGCAATTGTTTTGTAGTAACTCCACTTCATAAATATGTCTGCCTACTTTTTTTATTTCTTTCTAAGACCAAGTGTATCATATAGAATAAAGTTGGAGAATAATTCATTTCCATAAATAGATTACTGTAATGTGTTTTATTTTTACTAACAAAATCTTTTCCATATACATATTGGTTTACTTCTAAAGCAATAACAACTACGTATTTTTTCATATTCACAACAAAGTTCCTAACATCACACTTAACAAACCTAATTATGGGCAATGTTTGCCTAATTTTAGCCTTCGGATAATCTTAACAATCGCTTTAATGGTTTGTTCGTGAGTTGAGATTTAAAGGAGAATGAAGGAATAATAAAAGTTTGTAACTCATGAAATATACTTGTGAAATAACTATGAAATCTTCCATTACCCTTCATTCTTATCTAAAATCTAAATCGCAAACGAATCCCAAACATATTCATTATGGAGGTGAAAAAATTGTCTTAAAAAATGATGTTTTAGTAGTATAAAGAACTTAATTTTCTAATATTTTTTATATTCATTAAACAAATAATAATTAGAATTCTTAAAAAAATTAGATTAGTTGTTAACACGCCCTCAATCTCTGTATATGGATAGGATAAATTCTGAAGTGATGGTCTTGCCCACATCCCTTAGCATCCACCACAGCAAGTCCATGGGCTGGGGCGCTGGGCCATGTTTGTGTTAGCTTACCTCCCTTTCCATTATCTAATAGTATAAGATTCCGATAGATCACAGAATAATCAAAATGTCAAAAGTTCAATTCATGGAAATGACACTTGTTGGAAAGGACAACAACATATCGCAAAATGAATTAGTTTTGAAAATCAAGGGAACAATTCATAAATAAAATTGTGGTAAAGTATAATTATATCATATAGGTGTGTTCAAGTTGTAAAAATAACAAGACTTAATTCACATTTACCACAATGTTATAGAATCTCATACTCTTTGCAAAAAGAATGAGGCTATGATACAATTTTTTTGGACATTGTCTTTAATACTTGAACAAGCACACCTATTGCAACAGAATATTTTCATATAAATGCATGAAGCTTAAAGCAGCTCAAAGGGACACTTGATAGACCAATCCATCTTTAGTTGACAATCATGTTATTTTTGCTTTTATGTTTGATAGCATTTCTATCTCTCCAGGATCTTTACTAAAGCTATTTTAACAAGAAATTTATATGGTCAACTATAACGAAAAAAGAAGAAAGAAAATAAAATGTTCCATATGTATATTATCCTTTGCATGAGTGATGGGGATCACATGTCCTCATTCATGTCTCACTTTGTGTACCGAGCCAATCAAAATGTTCTATTCAATTAAAAAGAAAAATATCAAAATCAAAAATTAATATTTTAATATTATTTTGTGAAATTTGATTAGGTAGGGACATGAAGACGTGAAAATTCTGCTAGCATATGATCCTTGTCCTTGCGTGAGATATATAAGGTTGATCACAAATTATCTATGTCACTTCTTTATGCTAATTCTATGTGCCATCAATTACAAATTGAGAAGTATCCACACAGAGTTTAACTAACTTTTTTACATTTGTATATAGGTGTCACCTCACATTATTACGAGGTAGATTTCACTGTTGTAATTTTGCACAAAAAACCAAGACTTCAATGATGATTTGATGCAAGAAGTTCCAGATGAAACAAAGAGATTGGGATCCGTGATTCTGTGGAAGTCTCACTCTCACTCTCTTAGCGACTAGTGGCACTAGACAAAAGCAGAGAAAGATTCACTGTATCTGTTAAGTTTCATATTTTTGTGGCTAACACTTATCTTTCACACACCACTAATTGCTTCTTCACTTTTTTTTCCTCCAACAACAATGAAACTATCTCAGACATTGGTGCAGAGAACAACTTCCCTTGTATCACTCTACACTCAAAATCCAACCTTGACCTTTCATGTCAAAAGGGTATCTGTGTTGGGCTACAAAAAGTCATGTACAATCACCCTTTCTTCATCTGCACCATCTCCACCCCATGTTGCTTCCAATCATGTTATTACTCAAAAGGATTCATCTGGGAAGCTAGAAGACATAGAAGAAGGCATTGAGAAGGTAACACTTTTTTAGAGGTACCTTGTTTTGTCATGCTTAATGACCTTTGAAATTTGATTCTTTTTTAAGCATGGCTACTTTTTTGTCTGATTTGTGGATGGATTTTGTAGGTTATTTATAGATTCCGCTTCATGGCTATTCTTGGAGTTTTTGGCTCTTTAATTGGGTCTTTTCTCTGTTTTATCAAGGTATCGTTCTTAATCTTTGATTCTTATTTACTATTTCATAGTTATTCATGTATAATTAAGTTAAAACTCAAGAGAGATTAATGTAATTTTCCCTTAAAAGAAGAAAAGGTTGAAACTTTAGGATTCTTGTAAGCAAAGAATTTATGGTTTTGTAAATTAAAATTTGAACATCATAACTTTTTAGTTTTACTATCAATGTTATGTTTGGTTAGTTAATTTGCATGGAAAATAGAAAATAGTAAACAATCATGCCCCTTCTGGTGCCTCTTGCCTCAAAACATTAAAACTCTCTAGCGCCTTAAGGGTGCCTTTCACCCTTAACTGCCATAGCTTTAATGGCATATTAGTTAGAATCACCTCATAGATGAAGTTAAAAGAACATTCAGAGAAAACAATGAAATCTGGTGCATACCTTATATAGTGATGATTTTTGTCAATGATGGGTCATATTCAAAGAAAGCCTTGAAAAATGGAGGCTTTGTCACAAATTTATTTGGCAGATGGTTAACATAAGCCGGTAGGGATCCACAAAGTAACTGTAATTTAGTATACTTACTACTTTCATGTGAGTTATTGATTCTACCTGCAAATTCTTCTGATAAATGGCTTTGTTTTGATAAAGATCAGTTTGATTTAATCATCATTGGTCCATGATCAAGCCGAGCCGGCCTGAAGTAAGCCGAGTCATAGGCCATAGTAGATCGGCCTTAAGTAAGCCGGGTAATAGGCCATAGCCGGGTCATTGTACAAATATATAGTGAATTTTATTTTTAGGTCTTAATTTGACATGCTAACATCCATCTCATTTGATAGAAAAGGAAATACATAGAAGTGTCATTTTAGGATCTTATAGGTGTAGATTATTTTTTATTCTTGTTTTCTTTCAGTCAGCAATTCTAATACTACAACTGCAACCAGTTCCATTAGAAATGCTTATAGCATGTATCTCAGTCAATTCATAAGTACATGCTACACTTGATTCTTTATTTAGATTAAAACAAATTATTCTAGCTACTCACTTAGTTCATTGGTTCAACTTTGTCGCAACTGATTAGTTGTACATAAGATCTCTGAGGTTGTTTACGAGTTGGGTTTTGAAGCGTGCATATAACTTCATCTCAAGTTCTCAACTGTTCTGTTTTTTGTCGACTCTTTAACATTCAGGGTTGCACATTGGTTTCTCAGTCTTTTTGGGATTACTTTGTAAACCACAGTAGAATAATCCTACTGCTGATAGAGGCTGTTGGTGAGTGTCTCTAAAGTTAAAGTCCTATAAGCTTGTATTTTTTGTTGTGTTTGTATTTTGGCTGTTCCAATAGGATTTCTTATGTTTTATGTGATTCTCTTCTTTCTAACTTCTACTTTATTGTTCATCCAGATCTCTATCTTTTAGGAACAGTGATGCTGGTTTTTGGCATGGGTCTCTATGAGCTCTTTGTCAGTAATCTTGATAGTGCAAACTCTTTGCCTGATAAAAAACCTTCTGATAGATCAAATCTCTTTGGTTTATTCACTCTAAAGGTTAGCTATGGAATATTTTCTTTTCATGGTTAATCTTATATTAGCTAGTAGGACTTGACAATAATGTCGAACTAACTTCCAAACATGCTCACTCCACATAAGTCTGTTGCTTTTCTTCATTTTTCAGGAACGGCCAAAATGGCTGGATATAAAAACAGTGAATGAACTGAAAACCAAGATTGGTCATGTAATAGTGATGCTGCTTCTGATTGGGTTGTTTGACAAAAGTAAGAAGGCTGCTATACACTCAGCTGTGGATTTGCTATGCTTCTCTGCTTCTGTCTTGCTTTCTTCTACTTCCCTCTTTTTGCTCTCTAAGCTGAATGAGGCCTAAATGATGCTTACAAACGTGTTTAAATGTCAACAGTGGCAGAAAATAAGGTTGAGAGGAAGTAATATATAAGCATCAGAACAAGTACATGTTCTAATATATACTAATATTCTGTAAATTTAGGAAGACTCTTGCAACATTTTCTGCTACCTCGAATGCATTACACATTTTGTTTCAAACACACAGTCCATCAACCAAGTAGAAGCTACATGATCAAATCGAGAATAAAAATTAACTTAGAGGATCAACTGAGTCCTTTTACAATATGTTCACTATGATCTTTATTTATCTTCCCATTTCAAGTTTCAACTTATAAATATAATTTGCGATATTAGTTTGATTTCAATTTATTTCTTCATTCTCTAGGTTTTTCTATACTTTTTTATGCAATTTTCTTTCCATAACAGTTTTTTTTGCTTAAAATTTGAAACAACCCAATCTGCCAAACGGAACCAACTCATTTGAAGACACATCTCCTCTCTCATAATATATAATATATGTCTCTCTATATATCTTTTATATAAATATAATTATTAATTAACTCATACCTCATGACACATATTGTTGTGACACATAAGATGTATTCTATATTAAGGGAGCACACACATCCTATGTCACACAATACATTCACTTCATGTGTCATGATATTATTGGTTAAGTAAAATAAATTTAAGTTAAAAATATAATTATTAATTATTTTCCTAATGATATATATTGCGAGGATGTGCTCTCATATATAAGGAATACGTCTTTTGTCTCATAATATATATTACTCTATGTGCCATAATATTATTAGTTGAAAAAAATGTATTTAAATTAAAAATATAATTATTAATTATTTTTCTTACCAACAACATGGTTCATATATATTGAAATAGAATATCCATTCCCAAGCAACTTTCTGAGTTTGTAGTGACTTCATTTATTTTATGTGGTCTATTGCTTATCTCCTCAACCTTTGGATTATAATGATTGTTCTTGTTTCCCACCTTCAAAATCATCATATTATCCCTACACTCAAAATTGGCACCTATAATTACAAATCAGATTCTTGGACCCCAGCTCCAATTTCATCTACTACAAAGGAATATTCTCCATTAATGCTCCTTTTACTTCATCAGCAACAATTGTGTGTGGAAACTAAGATCATTCATCATTATAGGCACACAAAGTTGCACTCCAATTAAACTCCATGCAAGTGCCATTTTTATTTATTTATTGTATTCATCCTTGGACATAAATATGGAGGAGAATATCACTAGTAACACGGACAAGGATACTTTGTCACAGGATTTTTCCTGTCCTATGTCCCTAACCAATCAAATTTCATTAAATAATATAAAAATATTAATTTCTGATTTTGTTATTTATATTTTTAACTGAATGAAATTTTCTGATTGACTTGGTACACCAAATGAGACATAAATGAGGACATGAATGGGGACATGTTATCCCCATTCTAGTAACACAACTCTTTGATTGGTGAAAAAAATGCATAAGTCAGGTTATATGTTTGTTTATGTATGCAGCGTTGGACCCTTGCCCACTACCTGAAATCATATTTCACTAAGTTGAAATTTGTCAAAGGATATGTTATCATCATATATGCTTTAATAATCTTTATTAGTGGGTAGAAAAGATTTTTTGTGCTTTTCATGCTGTCAACCTCTACATGGAACAGTTTCAACATGGGACTAAACTTGTATGTTTTTAGATTATCTCAATGTCTGTTGTTTGCTGCTGATTAGTGCTGAAAAATAGAATCATTTTTTCCCCAAGCAAATCCTGCAAGATAGTTTTCAACTTTAGAGTAAACTTTGATGTCATGAACTTACATATCTCAGTGTTGAGAATGGTTCCAATTGGGGGGAAATCAGATGTTTTTCAAGTTTTGAGTTGTTACATTTATGGAGATCCTACTGTTATCTAAACAATTATAGTGTTTTACCAGTATTATTTACTTATACATCATATTTCCTTTTGCTGATACCAGTTAAGAAGTATTCAATTATTGTATTGGCTTTAGTATTTGGCACTATACCTTATACCAAGCTGGCCTATGAATAACCAATTTTATCTCAACTTTCAATTAAAACACTAATTGATACAACTTAATTCTATAAGATAAATCTAATCCATTAAATGAGGATCATCATAACTTAAATATTCATTACATTTAGCTAGATATCTTATTCATTCAATGAGACTTCAAAACAAACAATTCTTCTCTATCAAAGAGAATGCTTTGCAGAGAATCTTTCTCTCCTTTTAAAAAAAATACTGACATAGCATACCTTTGGAGCCAAATAAAATTCTATTGGGGTGGAGTTAAATAATCATATAACTTCAAACATATGTTGTATATCATTCAAAATATTTCAAAGCTAGCTATGATGCTATTGATTGTCTATTTCCCTTTTTTGCCTTCTCACTTGAACTAGTTTGAATTGAAACAAGTTGCCAAATGTCAACCTAGTACAGTTTATTAATGTCACCAACTTTATAATCTTTTATATACACAACTTGATTTTCAACAATATTATATTACTCATGGAAGAATCTGACTCCTTGTTGTAAAGCAAATTAAAGTTGTGGAATCCTAGGTTTAGTTTTTGCGAGTTCAATTGGTGGGTGAGGAAAGAAACTAGAAAAGGTTTGTTTCCCAATGCTGTGGTGGGTTAGAAAAAACAGAAATATGTTGTCTCAAATCTTGTTTGTATATTGTTTCGCTCAATATAATGAAATAAAAAAACAATAATAATAAAGATTTTAATTTTTTAATTGATTCGATAAATTTTGATTAGGACATAATAATCTATAACACAAAATGTAGGATAGTAAATGTGTGTTAGTGTTAACTTAGTATATCAGCATACCCATAGCAGACAAATTAAAGTCGCCAATTTTTTATGTTGCAGACATTAGTGCGTGAAAGTAATGGAATCTTTAGCCATTAACTATGAAGGTTTGGAGCCAACTGATATGGCACACCTTATTGATTCAGAAGAAGTAACTTTATGATGCAGACACATTGACTTCCTTAACTTTCTTACTGTGGTCCTTACCCACCAAAAAAATATACTATGAAAAAATACTACAGACCATACTTCATAGATTTTTAGTTATCTTAAGAGTTCAAGGAGTATATATATTTGGTCATTCTTATCTTCTTCAAATTGAGTAATTGTGCTTCTTATATGTACCAAATATGGAGTAGTCTTGCTCTTCAAGCAAAGTGATTATTGTTTGGAGAATCATTAATGTGTAACAATTCTGCAAATTAAACTTTCCTATAACACCCTCATTTTTTTAGAGAATGGTAACCAAAAAATGTACCAAGTGGAAGAAGCATTTTCTTTTTTTAAACTTAATAAACTGAATCATATACTGCAGAAATCCCTTTAGTTTAGTAATATATAACAACATAGAAAGTAGCTATTACAGCAAGTTGTTCTAGTGTTGTCTAATCACGACCAATGCCCTTTAATTTAAAATTAAATAAAATCATTAATGTGCATACTAATGAATGGCTGTAAGAAAATTTCAGAAGACTCATATCAAGAAATAGTGGAGTTTCTATATAAGGAAACATTCCATTGCTTAGTACTTTCCATTTATGCAATCCGAGGAATATTTAAGAGACATCATCATGTGCATGAAACTCATAGTTTATGTTCATGTTGCAGGCTAATGAATATCATGACCGCACGTGGGACCGTAGCAGTTATGTTAAATAGCACTCTAAGCCGATCAACCGCATATATCACTTCTTTAACCTAAGCTAGCCATTGAGCAAGAAAGAAGTGTTTCTTTTTTTTATTCAAGAAACTTGTGTTTCTCTTCTTTAATTGAAACCCAGTTAATTTTTCTTTAGCTTCATTTCATGGCTGGTAAAACTATCTTGTTAACATGTCTTCTCTTCCTTATTATTCTTCAATACAACTTTGGTTTTGTGACACCATCAAGGGTTCTAAACCTTCACCCACCAGCACCACCAGCACCAATATTGAGGAGTCCACTACCTCCTTTGGTTGATTGGTATACAAAAAATGATGATAATGATGGTAAAGGGGATGCATTCAGGCCAACAAGTCCAGGTCATAGCCCTGGTGTGGGACATCAAACACCACCAGGGGCTCCATGATTTAGGGTCTTCAGTTTTGACTACTCTTCAAGATGCTACTAATTATTTAGATACTTTCGGATTGCATTGTTTTTTCTTCTTCTCATCATTTGTTTTTATCTTTCACTAGTGAAGGAGAGTTGCAGTTTATAGTCTGGTTGTTATAGTCGCATATGATATTTTGGGAAATAAAACTTTTTTTGTGTCCTTCACTTCGCCAGCATAACTATGAAATGAACCCTTACGTTGGTATGGATAAAATTCACTTGAGGTTTCAGTCCACTTTCTTAGGTTTCAGTCTACTTTCTTATGATGTTTCTTAGGTTTCACTCTACTTTCTTACGATGTTTCATGTTTTCATATATATATATATATATATATATATATATATATATATATATATATATATATATATATATATTTATTGAGCAAATGAGACTCATCTCCACTGTTGGAGGACACCTGTCCCTAACCACGTCCATAATCCCGCCCCGCACCAATCAAAATGAATTAATAATAGAAAAAGTCATAATGTTTAACTTTTATAATTGACATGTCATTTTTTGATTCGTGCGAGACGGAATTAAGGACGTGATTGGAGACAACAGATATTTGTCGACTATTGTAATAGGGAAATAGTCTCGGAAAACAAAGAAAATATGATATATACTATTGGACGTGGCTTGAGACAAAGAATGAGACACCGTTTGAGACAGGTGATCTCTGTCCATATACTTGTATTTTTCATGACACAAATATTTGTTATCTAAGTTATCTAATCCATCGATCCAATGGATTATAATTCATCCATGACTCCATTTTCATGGATTGTGATGGATGGATATTCAATCCAATCCATAACTTCATATTTTTACAATATGTTTTCTTTTATAAAAAAACATTTTTAAAAAGTTTTTTTTTAAAACACATTTAAAATGTGAACTTTTGAAGTTTTTATCCGAAACTTAAAAGAATAATAAATTTAAAAAATTAAATTTAAAGCTTTTAATGGTAAATCATATGGTTAAACTTAAACTTTCGGTGTTAAAACCTTGAAGTGGGCTTCAAGTTAGTGTTGTTAGAAAAATTTGACGCATATCATAAAATTCATATGTTTTTTTTTCTATTTCCCTCACTCTTCATGTTTTTTTGTTGGTTACAAACATAAATTATATTTATCAAAGTTAAATTACATGATTGATAAATAGTTGAAATATCCAAGTGAAGGAAGTATAAGAGAAATAGAATTGACAAGAAATGTTAAACACTCAATGCAATTTTATGTGAAGGCTAAGTAAAAAAAGATTTTATACCCAAAGCAAGATGACCGATAAACTTCTAGCAAACACAAATCCACAAAATTAAAGCATATTCTCATCAATATTTGAGACTAAAATAACATAAATTTACAATGTTGCATTAATATAAGTTTTAAGCTTAAAAATAACTAGTAACACAATTACTGTTCATGTACAATAATCAGCAAATAATTTATCATTCCAACACGAGCATCCACAATTCAATACAACAAATAATATTTTAATGTATATATAAGGAATCAAAAGATATATCAATCAATCTTGAAGGAACATCAAAATTAAAATAAACTATTGGAAGAAATGAAACCTTCAATGAAGATGAGAATGTACGAAAATATTGAAAAAAAACATTCATATATGAAGAAATCAAACTTTTGTTGAAATAATATTTTTGTTAGAAAGGGTAATGCAACTTTTGAATGAATTATTTTGTTAAAAATGAGTTTGCACATTGTTTTGAGAAAAAAAAAGTTTTTACTTTTAATTTTTTTGGATGGATTGGGTATCCATCCAAATGGATATCCATTGGATATAATGGATGAATTTGAATCTATCCATTATCAATACTATCCATTGGATTATATCCATTTAAATCCATTAGCTGTAATGGATGGATTTGGATGAATTTAACTTGGATGAATTTTGGATCGATCATAGATTTTGGATAATTTTATCACCCCTAATAATAAAGCATAATTTTTTGGGATAATAAGATATTAAAGGAAAATTGTAAATGGAAATGAAGAGTTGAGATTGGAAATGAAGAGTTGTTGGAGAATGGAGAAAGGATAATAATGATAAAGGATAATAATTGGGATAATAATAAAGCCTAATTTTTTGGGATAATGAGATATTAAAGGAAAATTGTAAATGAAAATGAAGAGTTGAATGTTTGGTAGTAGAATGAAGAAGAAAATATTGTATGAGAAGGTGACATGTGACATAGCATTATAAGCTGACAAGTGGCAGATGAATATGTCAAAGAACATCATTTTATTATATAGGTAATAGATGTATATGAAATTAAGTTTATTTTAGTCAAATTAAAATTATATTATTTAATATAACGGAGGGACTCGTAGTAACTAAATTTTTAATAAGGTATATAATGAAATGTACATTTAAGAGGGTGTTACAAATATAATTATTATGGATGTATGTCCATTTCCAAAGCCGCTTTCATATTCCTTGAAAGGTTATCTATTGATTTGTCCTCTCTATCACATTAAAAAGGAGAGATTCTTAAGTTATACAATTATGCCTATAAATAAGACATGTACTTTCTAATGGTTCACCCCTGCCTATATATGCTTTTAATTTGTTTCTCCATTGAGTTATTTACTTTTTACCTTGTGTTTAAAACACAACCAAAAGAATAAATAAAGGAAAATCATGTTGATTCTTTTAAAACTTGATGACTTTTTGGAGCGGATGATTGGATACCAATCAATTAATTTCATAAAAGCATACATATGTGTATATATATATATATATATGCATTATAATTAACAAGTTGACGAAGGAAAGTTGAATTAGTTTTAAGGTGCTTTCGGTGCCATTAACAAAGGGTCCCAATTGTAATAAAGACCATGGCATTACAATTAGGGATAGCTATATTAGCAAGAAAAAAATGCATGATTGGGACTCGGAATTCATGGTTGTCCGAGACTTTCATGGATGCTTAGCCTTGAAGATTCATATGATCATGTTGGCTTTAACATTCTCATACCAATTTTGTGGTTCCTATAGTACTACGTTGTATTGCCAAATTAGTTATGCATGCGATGTTAATTGATATATATATATATATATATTAATGTGAAATCACATAAGTAAAAGACATTGGAAGACAACTTGATGCTAGTATATTTCCCCAATCGATCTATATTATTCATATAATGAAAAAAGCGTGAAATAATGTATTGTTTCTAATGGTACATTTGTAAGCTCAAGTTCATTTCAAGACTTGATGGAAAATTGTTTATAACCTCACTTTTCATAAGGTGTTTTGAAGAAATTAATTAACATAATTGTTTCTAAGACTGCCCAATTGTTAAAATAACTTTGAGGTATACTACCTTGAGAGAAACAAACATTAGGAAGACTTATATCCTAATAACTATTAAAGGCATTGACATCTATATCTAGTTTCTTTTAGTTGGTTTTAAGGTGTGTTTGCTTCCACGCTTCAGCTTCTTTTCAAGGCGAGATTTTATAAGAGTGTGCAAATTAAAGTGCATATGTTCAAGTCAATAATCATAAATCAAAACTAAGTCTTTGGAATAAATCATTTTAGTTCTATAACTTTATATTTAAATCTAGAGCGAATTAAGTAATTAAATTATAACCAAACATAAAATTCGCATTGGGCCAGCACTCGATTCAGCAAAGCCACCCCAAGGAATTGATTCACTACACTTGGCAATATTAGTTTTCTTATAATAAAAAAATTAAATGCAAAATCAAAACCATTTTGAAGAATTTTATCGACAAAAAGACCATTTTAAAGAAATGTGTAATTAAATGATGGCAGGTGAGAGAGTTAATACGTACCGTTTATTGTTGCATTTATTCCAAAATCTTTTCTACTTTTTTTTCCTTCTTCATAATTTCATATATATTTTGATTAAAATTTATTGTTTTGGTTCGTTGTCATGAACACGTGTTCCTCCCTCTCAATACATACACTAAATAATAATTAAAAAATCACTTACATATTTCATTTTTGTAATATTTCCTAGGGTTCCCTCTCAAATGCTTCAATAATTAATATGATATATTAAATTATCATTCTTATATTTCTATGTGGATCAAACCTTTCTTCTGTTTACGTGTCTCTTCCTTTCACTCAACATGTTTTTTTCTATTTCGAAAAAAATATATATTAGTTAATTAAGTACCCGAAAAAAAATTGTATGGTATAGGAGTTAAGATCTTGTCCATTAATATAGAGATAAGTGCTTCAAAAACTAAAGAAAAATGTAACCTTCAATTATACATATATCTCTTTGATTACATTGAAAATATATTTTTGTGATTAAAAACAAACGAAAAACATCTTACTTACCCGTGTAGAGGATTCTAATTCTTGGTATAGGTATTGGTTATCTCTGAAATGGTACTATATAAACACCAAACTTCAGCACAAATATGACACATGCACACATATCTAGTATTCTCTATCTTTAATATTTTGATAAAAATAAGCATGGAGGAGAAGAATATAATGAGAAATGGAAGCACTAGAAAGAGGGGAGTGAAAGATCATACAGTGGTTGAACTTGGTAATATAGACACACAAAGGTTACTTCTAAATGGTGGTGGAGAAAGAGAGAAACAACAATCTTTTCTTAATAACTCTCTCTCACAAAGGCAGATGAAATCTCTCACTGCTCTTTGTGACACTATATTACCTTCTGTTAATGACTTTGTTGGTGTCTCTGATGATGAATCTGTTGCCAAGTTCTACTTGACTTCAGCTTCCATGGCTGGAACACATGACCGTGTAGGGTTACCTACAAACTCTGATCTCAGTTCACTTTTAATATTTTTTTTATCTCTAAGTTATTTTATATAATATATTATAACAGAAACGTTTTCTTTTTTAATTTTTTTAACCTAGAGTAGACATAAAGTGTGATACATTCAACTCCACAAAAGGAAAAAGACATTGAATTAATCTCTTTTAATTTATTTTCTTAAAGTGGAAGGTATATATATACGCTATCTTTTTTGTATATGCAAATATTTTCTTAAGGGAGTGAGGAGAGTAAACTAGGCAGATTTAAACCAATGCTCACACACTTTATGTTATAACTCTATCAACTAGGCTCAATCTTATAATTGATATCCGAAAATGTTAATTTGTTTACTGACTTTGTTATATCTGCTACCAATTTTCTACGTATATTTACATATGTGTAAATAACTTTTTCTTACATTCATCTTTTGCTGCTGTTCTTTTTTTCATACAATATTAGGTTGTTGGAATTACAATCACTATTCAATGAAAAAAAAAAGATAATGTTCAACAACAAAAAAAGGACAACAACTGAAAATAGAAATAATTGAAAATTTAAAACTAATCTCTACACTTTTTATGTATTTCTTTAACGTAGACACTTATTTTCTGTCTGCATCTCTACGTATACATTCTAGATTGCTTAAAATATTGATTGCAATTATATATATATATATATTATACATATTGAACATATATATGTTTATTGAACGAGTAAACATCTTCTTTATTGATGGAGAGTCAAGTGCTATACAATAACAAATAAAAGATATTTATTCTACATTAATAAGATAAACAAGTATTTATCTCTTCATTAATGAACATTATATTTATTCTAAGTAAGGATAAAATCTTGTGATGCTCAATAATTAATGATCACAATTAGAGTAGCATAATATTAAGCGTGATCACCTGAGTTTAGTTCTTCTCTTCTTCCTTGTTAAAACCTTTTACCTATGTTCATAACTTGCTTGAACAAAAATAAAAATAGGTATGGAAGATTTTATATGGATCAAAATACTTTTGCTAATGATATGAATGTTTTGACTTTTGATTGGTTTGTTATGTGCAGGTTGGGGGTGTAATAAGTGAGAGACTGAAACACCCCAATACAGGGTTACTGAAGCTTGTGTTATGGCTGTTGTCTACATGGTTTGGGACTATCATTTTATGTGGCATGGCTAGCTTCTCAACCAAGTTTCCCTTCTTCCATTGCTACCCTGACATGTCTCTCCATAAACGCCAACAGATTATGCATTCATGGTCTCTTAGTTACTTTCGTCACCTTAGGATGTTGTTCAGGACAGTTAAACTTCTCACTCTTCTTCTCTTCTTCACTCAGGTAATTATATATAAATAAACTCATTCATTTCATTGTTCAAACTCTTGCCAAGATTTACATAATGATTTTAATGTCATCAAATACTGTAAGTGCTTTCATTTGCTTATTTCTTGTCGATCACTTTTCTAATACTACACTAATAGCTTGCTTGTTTGGACTACAATTATAATAAATATTTTATTATTCCATCATGTACAACTATATTTTATATATGAGCATGCCCAATAAATATGACTTAAGAATATGATATATATATAGGCCGATTTTTATGTATAGGATAGGAAAAATGCCACGTATATACCACCTTTTTTTTATATTTAGTGAAAGTACAATTATTATGATTATATAGAAATAGAAATATAATACAAAGTCACTTTGTCATTGTAATATGAATATTGATTATTTTCATTAATGAAAAGACAAATACAAATAAAAATATCTTACAATTTTATTTTATTTTTTCATTTTATTTTTTATAGTACTTGAGTTGAGATGATCCTTATTTTTTGTCATACAAGGTCTACTTTGTTACATTAATTAATGAAAGGAGTATTTGTAACCACTTTTAAGTATATACATTAATTGACTCAATACAATACGTACAAGTAGAAGAGCAATAACGTTTGCTTTGGTACAAGTTGAGTTGAAACTTGAAAGAGATATTGCATAATGCATTACATATAGTTAGTTGGAGAAAGGTTGGTGAGGGTGATGATCCTATTCGTGGAGCATTTAATTTATGTTGCAGGGACGTGACACATTTTCCACCAAATCACGGGTTATACTTCATCTATATAGTATATACACAATAGGGCACATATACCTTCCTACTCCACAAGGAACCCACGTATAATTAATTGAGGTTGGTATGCTACACTAAAAGAAAGTTAATATATTTTTTACTTTAAACAAGTTATTTGAAAAAACAAAATAATAGTTAAACTACTTATATCAAATATTTAGTTCTAGTTTAATTATAGATTAACATTATAAAACAATGTTTACTATTATTGTTTTAATCTTCTTTAATAGCTTTCAAAATAGTTGATTGACATAATATGAAAGTCAAAGTTACTTTTTTCACACTTTGAAAACAATATTTTTAATCGTGTGTCTATATTAATTATGTATCACATATTTATGCAAAAATTAATATTCCCTCCATCCTTATTAATATCTTCCATTTGCAACAAATTTTTATTCATATTTATATTTCTAATTTAAAAATTGAAGACTCAAGATTATATTAATTGTTATTTTCAACTTTATTTATGTGATTATGTGTACACTAGTGTAGGTTCATATTAGGATAGGCATAACATAGTAATTTTGGAAGTGACAACAAAGGTGGCCCATGTGGGGCCAGACTAAGAAATTGTGGGTTAGAGGCCCCCACATATTTACATTCAAAGGGCCCTTAGTGCACTTGAAAACTGAAGGAGATTTAACTAAGATTTGGCCATAACTCAGAACTATGACAGGCACCTGCATTGACTCACTCCAGTTTGTACATTATAATTAGGTAGGGACATAGATTATAGGCCATTCACTCTAATCATCCGTATTTCCTTCTCATTTATAGATAAGGTTGAGAAATCAAATTATTTGAATTGGTGAATAGATCTAAACTAATCGATTTCCCTAAATTTATGATTAAGATGTGAAGTAAGTTTTTTAAAAAGTTTTTTACCTCTCTTAAGTTTATAGCTAGGTACAATAGAACCTTTAGATCCACTTAACAATTGTTAAACTCATAATTGCAGCTACACACCAGTTTTAAGTAAAACTCAAGTATAACTGAAGACTGTCCCACAAATATGAGAAAACCAAATTATAGTAGTCCAATAATTGGAAGACACTAACTCATTCAATTAGTTTCCAATCTATTATGTGCATATACAATTTATAATAGATTGTGACAAATATGTTTTTATGGCTGTAGAAAAAACAGGAAAAGAAACATTTTTCACTATGCTATGGAGGCAAATTAAGGTGGTAGAGACAATAGCACAAGTAGAAGAGTGCATATAACCTGACACCATGTTTATCATACAACCTTGTACTGATCATGCCAGGAAACTTGTTTTTTCAGATAGATGAATCAGAAGATAACCCATCTTGGAAGGCAATTGGATACTGTGGACCTGATCCAGAATTCAAAGCACAGTTAAAGAACCATTTTTTACATGGAACATCAAAAGGAGGGCAAGAGCAAAAACAAGATGATGGTGATGCTGCAGAAGTTGCAGGGCCACTTTACAAAGGTCTTGTCCATCTGAATTACCCACGGGATATCACGGCAGATGGTCTAAGACGATGCGGGTTCGGTGTTTCGGTTACTCGTAGAAAGACTAAAGCTGTTGCTGGCAGCTTATCATCTCCTTCTCTAGTCATCCAATGCGATGTAGTGGTACTTGGTTCTGGCTCAGGTGGTGGTGTGGTAGCTGGTGTTCTGGCAAAAGCTGGCTACAAAGTGTTGGTTTTGGAGAAAGGAGGCTATTATGCTAGGAACAATCTTTCCCTTCTTGAAGGACCAACCATGGATCAAATGTACCTTAATGGTGGTTTTGTTGCAACCGACGACATGGGTGTATTCATTCTAGCAGGATCCACTGTTGGTGGAGGCTCTGCAATCAACTGGTCTGCATGCATTAAAACCCCTGAGCATGTATGCAAGGAGTGGTGTGATAGCAATGAGTTAGAATTATTTGAAAGTAAATTATACAAAGAAGCAATGGATGTTGTGTGTGAGAAAATGGGAGTTCAATCTGAGATTGGAGATGAAGGATTGAATAACGCGGTACTACGAAGAGGGTGTGAAGAAATGGGGTACCCTGTGAATAATATTCCTAGGAATTCGCCACCAGATCACTACTGCGGATGGTGTTGTATGGGTTGTAAGGATGGAAGGAAGAAGGGTACCTCAGAAACATGGTTGGTGGACTTGGTGAAATCTGGTAATGGAGCAATTCTTCCAGGTTGTGAGGCAATAAAAGTCTTGCACAAGAAAAAGAAAGGAAGTGATCGAAAGATAGCGCGAGGAGTGGCATTTGAATACGAATACAACGGAAGTAAGGACATGTGTGTGGTGGAGTCCAAGGTCACAATTGTAGCATGTGGAGCACTAAGAAGTCCAACATTACTAAAAAGAAGTGGCTTAATGAATGCCAACATAGGGAGAAATTTGCATCTTCATCCAGTGACAATGGCTTGGGGATACTTCCCAGATGAACCTGCATCTGAGGTATGGCCCGAGGCAACGAAAAAGAGCTTCGAAGGAGGGATAATGACAGCAATGTCTCCTGTTGTTGCAGAGTTTGACAAATCTGGATATGGTGCAGTGATCCAAACACCTGCATTGCATCCTGGTATGTTTTCAATTGTCATGCCATGGATTTCTGGAACTGATATAAAACACCGAATGCGAAAATTTTCTAGAACTGCTCATATATTTGCACTGGCAAGGGATAAAGGATCAGGGACTGTGAATTCACCAAGCTGTATCAGTTATGAGATGGAAGATACTGATGAAGAGAATTTAAAGAAAGGGATTGATAAAGTACTGAGAATTTTGGCAACAGCTGGAGCTGAAGAAATTGGAACACATCATAGTAAGGGGAGAACCTTAAAAGTAAAGGAGGCTAGTTATAATGAATTTGAGAAATTTGTTAAAGAAGAAAGTTCAAGGCCATTAAAAGACCTTTCAACACCATTGTGCTCGGCGCATCAGATGGGAAGCTGTCGAATGGGTTCGAATCCGAAGAATTCAGTGGTGAATGAGGCCGGAGAGACATGGGAAATGGAGGGGCTTTATGTGGCAGATTCAAGTGTTTTCCCTTCAGCTTTGGGTGTTAATCCAATGATCACTGTTCAAGCTATTGCTTATTGCACAGCACAATCTGTTCTTAATGCTCTTAGAAGGAAAACAAATAGATGACTCAAACATATATCTTTTGTAGCTCCAATGCTACCCACTATGCATACCATTCAGCACAAAACTGAAACAATTTACAATAATACAAAGCAAACATTACCGCAACACTTATGGACTCGAGTTACCTTTATTATGTGCTTATTGTCATAATAAGTTATATATTTTTCATGTTTCTTTATCCTGATTCAGAATCAATACCCATTTCAAAGATCCCATCTTTTGTTCAATTCCCTCACCCTCGTTTCTTTGCAATAACAACAATGCTCGTGAAGCCATGCTTGCCATCCGACGTGGCAGGCAGGTTTGTTCTGTTGTTCATTCTCACCCTCGTTTCTTTCTTTGTTGCATGAACCTTTTGAGTAGTTTCCTTTTTTGTTTTTGAGGGTTTCTTACCTTCTTTATCTTTCTCCCTTCTTGTACATTGGTTTGATATTGCGTTGTATCTTATCTTCTTGTAACTTTCATTAGTTTTTCCATGCAAGCATACTCTGTTAAAGTCTTGTTAGCATGAATGTTCTGTTTCTATAATGAAGTAAACTCACAATTGGTGTGGCTTTTGTGAAAACAAGAAAGAGGGTTTGGAAAGTGAACACTAGTTCTCTATGCCATTTCTCTATATCACTTCTATGTGTCATCAATTATAAATTGATACGTCAATTAACAAAACATAAATGTGAGTTTGTAATTGGTGACACATAGAACTGATATAAAAAAGTGACACAATTGGTGTGACATAGACAACTTGTGCTCTAGTTATTGTTACCAATTAGGTGAGGCATAAAGTGTCATTGGAAAGAAGGAGAAAAGATAAGTATAAAAGGCAACAAAAAGACATCATTTTCATATAATGCAACAGGTGATTGGAAAGTAAAGGATAGATAAATGAAAAAATTGAAGGTTATAGTAACGGGTTATTCTTTTATTTCTACTCCTCTTAATTAATGCCATCTTCTTCAATCATAATGAAAGACAAAAGAGAGATGTTTTATTTAGATTAAAAGTAAAAAACTTAGGTTCATTATCACCACTTTCCATTTAGATCTTTTATCATATTTGTATATGTATTTAATATTTATATATAGTGTTGTGTCTCATCTCCTTTATTTTAATTATCTTACACATTTTTTCATGTCATATTCGGTATTCTTGTTCAAGTGGGTGATTGATTGAATCCTTAAAATTTCAGCTTCCAAAGATAAAAAAAAAACATATTATTATATGCAAGTTGAGTTTAGCTTTATCTAATGAGTTTTAATTTGGAATAATAGAACTTTCTTATGCCACAAGAAGCGTAAAGAGAGCCTGCACCAAATGTACCAATAGAAAACTACCTATAAAAGGTGTCAAGCAATTAAAATATGCTTATTACAGATAAAATGGAGAGAAAGTGGGAAAGTTATAGCATAGCATCATCAATTCATCTAGCACAAACTTGACCATTCCACACAGATAACTCTGATTTATATGATATAATATTATGTACATATTTTTTTGTCACTGGTTTATGGAGATTCTCATTCTTGGGCATCTATTTATTTCTATCATGGTAATAAGAAATTTGCAGTAGTTGACCTGCATAAATTCAAAATGGGAATTAAGTCATAGTAGATTTTACCATATATATGATACATGCACTTAGGAATGGCATCTCATTCAGAACAATGATTGGCCTATTAGGAAGCAAGTCACAAATACTACTACTACAAAGGAAGAAACTCAAACAAATAAGGGATGGTGGCCTACAACTTCAAGGCACCACCAAGTCATCTTTTTTGTTACTTGAGTAGCTTCCAAGATTCATCATTCCCTATTCTCTCTTCTCAACTCTCTTCATACAAACAATGGAAAGTCCTGTTAGATGCAAATTTTCAGTTATATTCTCCATCATAATTTTTGTTTCACTTGGCTTAATTTCCTTCACCTTATGCATAGCCTCTGAAGTTAAGAAGAACAAGGTAGTGATTAATGACTAATGAATTCTTTATCTTTTGCTTCTTTTTTACATGAAGTGGTAGGTTCTGATGCTTTGTTTGTTTGTTCTCATCAGAAGAAGGATCTGAGATGGAATGGAAAACTATGTTATTTGGCATCAAGCCAAGCATTTGGATTAGGAATTGCAGCTCTGGTTTGTTTATTTTTGGCACAGATCATTGGAAATTGTTTACTATTCAAGAATTCTTGTTCAAGAGGGAAAAGAAATGCTCAGTATAAGATACCTGTCATTGCAAGGCTTCTACTTTTGATCTCTTGGTAGGTTACCAATCTTATGCTTGTCTGTTGTTAGTTGTTACTTCACATTCAACAGTTACTGATTAGGAAAAGAAACATGTGTTTGGTTTAAGAAAACCCTTCCTACTTCTATTTTCTGTTTTGGTTAATAGTTATAAAAATGCAACCTATTTTTATTTTATTTGCTATTTTTAAAATTTTGTACTTCTGAAAAACAAGAAATAGAATAAAGATTAAAAACATTTTCCTAAACCAAGTATTAATTATTGACAAGTACATTATCATCATTTACCTGTTAGAATTGACAATCTTGCTCTAATAACAAGTCTCATTTCTTCAACCTGTGCTGGAAAATGGACATACCACCATCCAATCTAGTTGTCAAATGGAATTTTCTTTCTCTTTGGTCTGAACTGTTATTGACAATGAAATAAAGCTATATCATTTTTTGTGAAACAGTGTCCCATGTGGCTTGCTATATTGGCCACATGTTGGCAAGTTAAATTATGTTCAGTAGGGAGAACATGGTTAGCATAAATTAACATATGATAATAGGTATTCTGCTTCAAATTTAACTACTACTATAAGGTAAAGCATAACTTTGATATTGTACTTATTTTGCCTTTGAAATATACTAAAAGTGAGAAATTGGAATTGGTCATACTTGGCAGGCTTAGCTTTGGAATTGCAATTATTTTGTTGATAACAGCAACAAGCATGAATAGGAAGCAGTCCTATGGGGTAGGATGGTTGAATGGTGAGTGCTACTTAGTCAAAGGTGGGACTTATATAGGCTCAGCCATATTGGTCTTGCTTACAATAGGTTCATTATTTGGTTCAACTTTGTCAACTATAAAGATGGCCAATCAAGCAAACCAAGGTCCCAAAATACATGCACAAATGGGGTGACACAATTGTGATCAAGGAATTTACTTTGAAACTATACAGTTAGATCAAAAATTTATCAACTGCACTCAGAAACAAGCCTTACAAGTAGTCAAGTGGAAAAAAATCCAAGGCTATAAGAGGCTTCCAAAGGAATACTGAAATTTATTAACTTGCTTGTCCAATGTCTTTTAAGAATAATTTTGTTTTTTCTTTAAACATACACGGAAGAGATACTTCATTTGTACACATTCTCTCAGAGTTTGTTAGTTTGTTACTGCCTCATATAGGAACCCATTTTGTACACACCAATTGCAGAGACAAATATTATGTATAATCTGATATTGGGATAAGTTTGAAGAACTTTAATCTGCATTGAATTGTGATACCAATCAACAACAACCAAACCATATCTGATTATATATACTATATAGACAGTAATCACATGCAATTAATAATAGAGGACTGTCTGGTCCGACTAATCGAATTGTTCCCGATCAGACTTGCAAACGACTCTAATTCGCAGTTAACCAAAACAATGGTGTACTAATGAGGTTTTGGTTAAAGTATAAACATAGTTTGGAAGCACTGTGGACCCATACATGTTTTTATCCACCATATCTGTTTTCCTCAGCTCGTTCCTGTGTTTCTCTTTCTCTCGCATCACTTTCTCTTAAGAATTCTTAGATCTCATCAAATCCATCGGAGAATGTCGATCCAAATCCGAAGAAGATCGAATCGTTCTCCACGAAATCCAAACCCTAAAAACTCGTCTCACTCGCAAGATCAAGGAATACATCATTCGCCTCCTCTACGGTGAGTTGCTCGGCCACGACGCCTCCTTCGGTTACATCCACGCCGTTAAGATCACTCACCACGATGCAATTCAACTCAAACGCAGTGGTTACCTCGCTATCACTATTCCTCCACGACAACAACTACCTCATAGTGTGATGTTCCATTTACTGTGTTATTTCCATATACATGTTCCATTTTAGCTGATGAATGTAACATTTTGCATATAAGAGATTTGTCGTAGTGTAATGTTGAGCCTTGATACAATGGTAAGGTTGCTGCATTTGTGACTTGGAGATCAAAAGATCAAACCCTTCATATAGCCTATTCACTCATGGGATAAGGCTGCGTACATTTATCATTCTCATACCCCACCAGATAGGGTCGGCCTTGTGCACTGGGTCGCACATTGTGATTGTCCAAGTGCAAACTAGCTTAAGCGCCCTAGGTTTATGCAAGAATTTCTCATTTTGCATTTATCTTAGGTGTTATTTGAGTTTCAGCTGCAAAAGTATTTCAAATGTGCAGATTAAGTTGCTGAAAATATTGGCTTTGTTGGGTATTTGCGACAAGAAAGCCAGTGAGAACATGTATACTGTTCTTGGTGATATAATCAGGAAGAGTGATTCATCAACTAATATTGGGAATGCTGTTCTTTACGAGTGCATACATTGTGCCTCTTCAATATATCCTAATCCTAAGTTATTAGAAGCTGCTGCAAATGTTATTGCGAATTTTTTTAAGGTTTGTTGTTGTGAAATGTGTTTAAGTTTATAGTTATACTATGTGTGTTATTGGATTTGGCTGTTATGTATTTATTACATATATGTTGTTGTTATGTGGTCAGAGTGACAGTCATAATCTCAAGTACATGGGCATTGATGCCTTTGGTCTGCTGATAAAGTTAAGTCCAAATATTGCGGAACAACACCAAGTCTACATATTGTGGAATATCTCTAAGCTGTGATGACTGCTTAGAGGTGTGAATATCTCTCATAATCTCAAGTTTACATATTGTTGTCAGGTTTGATTATTTATGTTGAACCCAACCAGATTTTGTTGTGTCAATCGTCAAGTTTATGAAAACGTGAAGTTAGAGCTGATTTTTGAGAATCAGTTATTAATTTCAACTGATCTTTGGAATGACGGATGTTTGTGAGTTATTGGAAGAGGATATCAAATTTTAAAACATAAGATATTGTTGGCCAAGACATGGGGAAATTGTGCAGTTGTGTACAAGCAACCCTGATTATGTTCATCACCTAAAATCACGGTGCTCCTAGTTGTTCACTTATTTATATCTCTATGCATAATTTCTTATGTCCATTCTTGAATTTGGATTTCTCATTAAAATGTGATGTTTGTGATGCAGGACCCTAATGATACTATGAAGCGAAAAAACTTTGAACTGCTATGCAAAATGACCAAGTCCTCCAATGTGGAAGTGATTGTTGACCGCATGATTGATTACATGATTAGCATAAGTGACGACCATTATAATTCCTATATTACTATATAGCATCTCGATGTGTGGAACTTGCTGAGCAATTTGCACCAAGTAATCATTGGTTTACCACAATCTTTGAAGGGTTCAAATGCTAAAGATTATTTGCAGAAGGATGCATTAGTAAGGAAGATGGGCGTGAATCCTTGAAGTCGGAATCCCAACTTGTTCAGCGACTTGCTAGGCTAATCTGTTTGCAAGGCCAATTCTAATTCAAGACGCTCGAGGATAGATTGCATAGTGACTTGCTTCACATGGAGTTGCCTGAGACAGTTGGCCATCTGATACAAGGAAAAATTGAATGATATAAACTATTATCAGGCATGGATGATTTCATATCCCTCCATGGAGTAATTCAACTTCCAGGAATGATGGTAGAACCAGGTAAAGACTTGTACTCTCATGGTAGAAAAGCTTTTGTAGTAATTGCATGCACTAGGTTTTGGTACACTCTGGACTTTGAAGGAAGGGTACCATTGTACAGGGTCATTTCATTGTCATTCACACTTCATGGGAAGTTCAGGGTCATGTTTGTTGTTATACCAAAGCTGTCCTATTTTTCTCTCTTAACAATATTTTTGTGCATTTTCTATGTCCATATAATGTTTTGGTAACAATGAAAAAGCTTGATACTGCAGGTGAATAATATCAGTTTGATTTGTATAACAATGGTACTAGTGATAAATTTATGAGTGAAAATGGGGACAGGTTCATATATTCCTTTATGGAATGCCCTTGTTCCCGTGATTTGCCCAGTTTTATTTCTTGTAATGCCTTCAAGCTTCTGTCTACTACTACTGCTCATCATCAGCCATAATCCTAATGGTTTATTTCAGTAAAATCCTTTCATATTATCATGTACTTATCACATCTTCAAAAGTTTTTTCTCACTTTTTGGTGTACTGAGATTTTAATTATGACAGTTACTTGAAAGGTTAAACTCTTTTAATGGAATGGTAAATATGACTTAATTGTAGCATAACAAGTTTTATAGTCAGTGAATCAAAGTTGTACTCTAATCTTACGAGGGTGCACTAATGCAGGCACCAAATTATCTTTGAATTTTATGCTTTCCAAATCTAGGAGCCTATCAAATTGTGAATTTTAGACTATTCAAATATTCACAAGGCAATAATCCCAGCAAATATCCACAAAGTTCCACCACTTTCTGTGGTTTAAAATGCAGTAAAAAGCAAAGGAGCTTTTGTTTTCCTCAGTTGTTTCTAGTGTATTGTCTTTGTAAATCTCTACTTATGTGACATTGACATATGGTTGCCTTTTTCAGTGTATGATATGATGGATCCCTAATTCATCACTTGGATATTGAAATGCAGTGACATTATGTACTTCATTGGATTATGTTTTTATATATCCTTAAACCAAATAGCTCTATGGAATTCCTAAGAGAAGAAAAAGACTTCAACAGATAACAAACTTGACATCAATACTTATCTAATTGAAATTTCAAACAACTTCGTAATAATAAGAAAATCTTATTGGCATTCATCATGTGGAGGGTATGAATTGCTCAATAATGAGACTATCTTTTCTAAGCCAATAATGTCAGCATCTTTTACATTTTGTTGTGTCTTATGTGCTCAAATGAAAGGTTATCTATTCTAGATTTGAAGTAAGCAAATCACACTATTACAAGTACATCCATTATTATAGTAGTTATTACTTGACTATTACTATGAAAATGAATCCTCTATTTTTGAAAATGGAAAGGGTCAAATTTAGTGCACTTGTTGCTCTTAAACCATTTTTCTTCACCAAATTAGTAGGACTTATTTTCTTTTATTTAAACTTTAGCACCTTAAGCATATTTTCACGTAAGTGAAAAGGATAATGATATAAAATATAAAAATCAAATTAACTTATTAATTTATTTGTTTTGAGAGTTTTTTTAATAATCTGCATTTCTGCATAAACTCTATAACTAAAAGATGTTAACTTATACACTTGGAAATTCAAACCTAAACTGTTCAAAATACTTATCATGTTCATGTTAGGTTATGTATTTTTATTCAATATTTTACAAACGTTTTGGACACATGTTATTCCTTTTTATTTTAAGACAGCAAAAGATAACCTCTTTCGTTAGGACAAGGATGCTCTATTCTAAGATTTTTCTGTCCTTATGTCCCTAACCAATCAAATTTCATAAAATAATATTAAAATATTAATTTATGATTTTGTTATTTATATTTTTACTTGAATGAAAATTTCTGATTCGCTTGATACATCAAATGAGACATGAATGAGGACATGTGATTCCCATCCTTTCCTTAACCCTCTTTCACATCTTATTTATTTTTATTCCTTATATCTCTTACACCCAAAAATGATCATTTTCAATTTATAACATCTAAATCATAAATTTATCTTATTAATTATTACATAGTTTTATATTTGTACTTTCTTAGCATTCTCAAAAAGTTAGATATATCAAAAGATAAGGATCCAATGGAGAAAATGTATGCATCGATATGGTTATAAGTTTTATATATTATCATTATATTATTCATTATTCATATTTCATTATCATATATAAATAAATGATGTAATAATTCTGTATAAATTTTTATATATTAAAGTTTCTCTTCTAAAGATATGATAAAATTCAAATATGCACAAAGAAGAAAATAATCATTATGTATAGCTGTCATAGATTTTAGTTAGATCTATCTACTTCTTACAATCAATTTTCAACATCACGAAAAAACACGTGTTTGACACTTGTGCTCTTGTTATGAGATATGCAAAAGTGAGTCAGCATATTTTGGCTAAGCTTTTTGTATTTATGGCAAAATCCTAATGTACAATCATTTTCATTCCTTTAAAAGATCATTTCAAAGGAAAGGGACAAACAAATGGAATTCCACCACTTCATGGAATCCCTTCTCATCATTAATTGTGGGTTGTAACCCATTACTATGAACAAATTGATAGCTAAGATGTGAAGTAAAATTAAAAAACTTACTATTGGAGTCAATGAATCATCATCTTATCATTATATCATCATTTATTATTAATATTTAATCATTATTAACTTTTTAATTACAAATGAAATGATACATAGATATTACACTATAATATTATAGTCATGCATGGATTAGATTGTTATATCATTCCAAAAATAGGTTTAGTTTTTCCTAATCATAAAAAATGTGTTATATGTTATTTTTTAGTTTGAAATTATTATTCACACTTTATCTCGACCATAATTTTATAAAATAATAAATAAAACTTATGATTAATTGGTAAGGAGTGTGAATATATAATTTGGAGTGTCAATATTGTTATTCAATTTTAAAGTTGTACATGTAAATATCTTGTAGAATAAAACGACATACAAATTTATATGATTATGAGAATTTTAAACTTATTTATTTAGGAAAATATATAACATTTTCTATTTTTTTAAATAAAAAGAGTTGCTATAAACAACTTGTCTGGTAAAGGTTCTGCACCCAACTCTTTTGTGCATTTCTCTACCATAGCAGCACATAATCATATTTTTAAGGAGAAAAATATACAAATTCAATAAACACTCGAATAAGAATAAGATCGAAATATCTTTGCCACAAACAAATAACATATTGAGAGGGTGGAAGAAAGAGAACGAATTAAAATAATTATCAAAATGTCAAATGTTCAATTAGTGAAAGTAACATCTATTAGAAGCGGTAAATGACACTCCTGAATGATGTATTACTTACCAAAAAGTGTAAGATTAAAAAAACTAATCAGAGAATGAAAAAAAAAGATGATTTTGCTTTACACTATCCTTCTATTTAAGTTATTCTGTTTTCTTTTTCTTATAAACATGACATGAATCAATCCCTAACAATCAGCTATCTATCAATTACTGTCCAACCTTGTTGGTTACAATATTTGCATTTTTTTATATTCATAGATAATATAAACAAAATAGATTAAAAATTGAAAGAAGTGCACTGAAAAACTAAAAGAAAAGAATCTATTCCTGAATGAATCCAAAGAACTTTCAAAACATGATGCTGCTTCTTTTCAATTTCTCATATAAAAAGAGATTGAAATATCCAACTGTCCACATAAGCAAGAACAAATCAATATCTCAATGTTTCAAAGATTTTGGTTCTTAAGTAACACAATTTTATAGCTTACAAATAAGAAAATATCTTCTTCCACTGATATGGTTTGATTATAGAAAAACTCGTGGTTCTACATTTTCTAAACTATAGTCATTAACAGCTAAGCAGTGCAAGTTCAATTGATTTTGTCACTATTAATATGAAAGATAAATTTACAAAACAAATATATCAATATATAAACAACTAAATTTTCAACATTAGGCCCAACGTGGGTCCGTAGCTGAGTGGGAACCACCACTTTTGATTGTGGATATATATGATGTTAACAACTTACACTTTATTATATCCTACTTATACGGTTATACCAACCCCATTAATTTAAGACTTGCACTATTGGTACTCTAATTAAAAAATATGTCATTCCACAAAAACATGAATAATAATGAGTCTGAATGGATTTAGATAGTACACTATCTAGACCTATCATGTTTATTCATATTTAATTTCGATTTATTCATGATTTGATGTGGATACCCGTTGGATATATGATTATCTTAATGCTGCAAGGATGTGTGTTAAGATTGTAGGAGACCTAAGTTTGATTGATATGGAATACGTGAGTTATGTATTAGTAAATTTCATATGCATGTTTGCAAGATGGGAAGCACGTATAATGAACCACTACTTTTCTGCAATGCCGTGATTCTTTCTCATTCCACCTTTTTTCTTCTTTTCTCAAACTTTGTTTTCTTAAGAAATGAAAGTGTCTTTTCAGTTTTCACCTTAGAGATGTAGGACTAATTTATGCAACACATCTTAGCACGAAATTTTTACTTTATATTGATACAAAACACGTTAATGAATACATCAATGCAATATCTTGAAGACTTTTCCTCAAGATATTTTCAAAAAAATAAAAGAACTTAACACTATTTGCTCTCTCTCTATGAAACCTCCTATATGTACACTTGACATCCCTTTTGGGTGTGTCTTAGGACAAAAAGAAAGGAGGGAAGTATTGCTTGATCTCCTTTGTTTCATTATACATTTGCATTATGGTCCATTGGTCTTTATCATTTTATTCAAGAAGGTTGAAACCAATTCTGAGAGCTATGAAGCTATTCTTTCCATTATTTGTGATATAATGTAATAGGCAAGCCATTTTGGGGAAGAGCAAAAGGGCCATATTGGATTCCATTCTTTGCACCCTCCATAGACCACCTGCACCAAAAAGTTAAAACAATGAACTCCAAAACCTTTCATAATGCAGAAAGGGTTGAATTGATACACTGCAACTAGTAATCAAAGTTTACCAACTAACCTGTATTTTGTGGTCAGATAATGTAGAAGCACTAACATTTCCAACTTGGCTAATTCATTCCCTGGACAAGAGTGGATCCCACTTCCAAATGGCATAAAAGTATTGGGTTTTGGAGCAGCCTGCAAATAATTAACATATTCTATCAAATTTTGAATAAGAACAAAAGAAAAGTAGGTAATGCATTATAATATGTATACAATAATATTTACCTCAAATCTTGAGGGATCAAACTTCTCTGGCTCTTTGAAGTTATCTGGACTATGGTGTATGTTTCTGAATAGTGGTAGTACTTTCCATCCTTTTGGTATAAGATGCCCTAAAGAATAAGCAAAATATGTGAGCCTTAAATAAGAAAGGAAATGAAATCTTGACTAAAATAAGGTATCATAGAAATTTGATTATTGACCTTGATACTCAACATCTTCCACTGCTTCTCTAAATGTAAAGGACAAAATTGAAGCAACTCTTAGAGTTTCTTGTATAACTCTTGAAGTTATTTGCATCTTTTTGGCATCTTCCCAATTCAAACCCTTCTCTTCACCACTTTCTTCCTTGCTCTTCAATATAGACTCTTGTTCCTCCTATAGAAGTCACAAATAAGTTATATAAAAAAGTTAATTACCAAACTACTTTCTTGATAAAATGATAATACCAAATGATTAGAAGTAGGACCCAGAAGCTTACAGTTACAGCTTGTAGGACACTAGGGTTTTCACCAAGGTACTTAACAATCCACGTAAGCACACTGGCAGTGGTGTCACGCGCTGCAAATATGACACCAATTACATTATCTGCTATTTGTTCATCTGTGAGTCCTGCTTTCTGTTCCATGAATGAACCCAACAAGTCCTTGTAATCTTGCTTCCCCTGCCTCCTCTTTGAGATTATCTGTGCAACAATTTGTGCAAGTTCCTTCCTTGCTTTCATGGCCTTGTGGAATAATGTTCCAGGAAGGTTAATTGGCATTGAATTGTAACCTTGCTCAAGAGTGTAGTAACACATTTTCAGTTCCTCTCTATACAGAACTTCTTCTTTGCCAAATATTGAAAGTAGGGCAACATTGAAGGTGAACTGCAATAGATCAAAATTCATTTTTTTTAAAAACCCATCATTAAATATGTAATAATACAATATAAATCAAACAAGTAATCAAAAATGGTCTTGACCATTTGAATTTTTGTTTATTGGTAACATTAGATTTTCGGTTTTCCTATTTTTTGTGTGGCCATAAACACTGATTTAGAAATTAAAAAAAAAGTTTGCACAGGAAAATTGAGTATATAAATTCTCAGGTTCCCAATGAAAACTTACTTTTTTAAATATCAAAGCTGATGATTATGGACACAGAATAGAAAAAATGTTGAATTTTATAAGAAGAAGAACAGAGGGATGACTCTGTTTTGTGCTCTGTTATTGAAGTAGCCAAGTGAGAATGGAGTTGCATACTTTCTTCATTTCAGGAAAAGTGGTTATCTCACGTCCTTCCCATGATTTAAGACAATCTTGGGCAATGGATTCAATGGAAGGAACAATGTTCTTGATGGCTTCAGGCATGAAGGTACGAAGAACAAGTCTCCTCAAGTTAGCATGATACTCTCCTTGGTGAAAGAAGATAGCTTGTTTCCCCAACATCCTCTCTTTGCTTGCTGGGAATGTTGGTTTGAAGAGATGAGCTTTGTTGAGCACAAACTTTGCAGCTTCTGGACTTGAAATCATCACACAAGGACAACCCAAAATGTGAGACTTGAACATCGACCCATACCTATACAAAAATAATCAACCATCCAAGTGCATGTGTATGTCAGTTATTCGTATCCATGTCGTAATTGCGACCACAACTGCAATTTATAATGAATAAAAAGTGGAAAGAAATGGACCTTTTTATTTTTGTAGCAAAGAAGACATTTGGGTCTTGAGAATACATTTGAAAAGTTTCTCCTATATAAGGATAACCCATGGAACCAGGTGGGAGTGGCAAGTGTTGACGTTTGGAGACAAAGTGTTTTATGAGTGTCTTGAAAAGAACAAGAATGAAGAGTAAAAAAGCAAACAAGGTAAACATAGTACTTGGCACTTCCATGTTTTTATGTTGTTAGTGTAATGTGAGAGAAAAGGATAATGAAGAAGAATGAAAAGGTTTGTGACAAAATAAGTTGAAGACTTGAGGTATATATAGGCTGTTTGAGTTACATATAAGAGAGTGAAAGCATAGGAAGAGGCGTGGAAAGAGAGAAAAAATATAGAGAAAAAAAAGAGGTGAGGTTTTCAATTCCAGCTAGATTTCCACACACGGAATCTCCCTCCCTCCAGCTCATTCATGTTTTTGGTATAATTGAAATAAATTCTCATCTACTACTTCTAATAATAATTAGAATTATTTGTATATTTTATTGCATCAAAAGTAATTAGTTTAGTTTTAACCGGTATTTTAATATTTGTGAAATTATAAATTTGATTATTATATAAATTGGGTGGGGATCCACTTACTCCAATTGTAAGTGGATAGATCTAAACCATTGAATTTCCCTAGAATTGATGACTAAGATATGAAGTAAATTTAAAAAACTTATTATTAAAATTAATGGAGGTATAAATTACATGGAAGAAGAGTGTGAGTATGGTTGACCGTACATATATGTATAGGATAAGATGGGGCCTGACTATGTTGGGAAAGGGTAGGAGAGAAGTGTCCCTTAGTTTGATTGATTAATTCATTATTAAGTTAATCGTAGAGAGAAAAGATAGATATTAACCCCTCGGAAAGACAAAAAGCCAAATCTGAACTTCGAAGTTTCTTTGTCTCAAGATTTTTTTTGTTTCAATGTCCCTAACCAATCAATCTTCATAAAATAATATTAAAATATTAATTTCTGATTTTATTATTTATATTTTTATTTGAATGAAATTTTGTAATTGACTTAGTACACCAAATGTCCAAATAAGACATGAATGGGACATGTGATACAAAGTTCTTTTCTTTTTGCTACTTACATTTGGGGTACTATTTGGATTCTATCTCATTTCTAAAAAGTATTATAAAATTACAATCTTACTCCCATATCATTTTATTAATTAATAACCTTAATAACAACAAAATCTTTTAATAAAAACAAATGGGAAAAATATTGTATAGAAAATATAAAATAATCTATAAAAAATATTGGATATTTTTTTTATGGAAAATGATATATCCTTCTACTAAATCATCCTACTAATCCTCCTACTCACACAAAAAATGACATATGTTACAAAGTGATACTTTATTATTTATTAGTGAATTATTTACAAGTGACATATGTCACTTTTTTTGTAGATATGAGGATTGATAGGAAGATTTAATAGGAGAATATAACATTATTCTTTTTTATTAGGCGTGAATCCTAAGGGTCTGGCTCCTCTCCTGTAATGGAGAGGCCAGTGAGCCCTCAGATTGCGACACGTGTAATAAAAAAAATGGACGGCTGAGATTTAAAATTGTATTACGTGTAATCGATTACCATATGGTGTAATCAATTACATCAGTTAAACAGTGTAATCGGTTACACAACCCTGGTAATCGATTACATGATGATAAACTAATCAGACCTGTGCATTTTACATGATGTAATCGGTTACACTATACTCGTAATCGATTACAACATATTAAAAGCATCAGATATGTGCATTTTTCACATTGCAATCGATTACAGAAAACCGTTGAGTTTGTATTTTAAATTTTTAACTGGTGTAATCGATTACACCATGTGGTAATCGATTACACTTATCATAACCATGTCTTTCTATTTTTTTAAAAATATGTAATCGATTACCAGGGTTGTGTAATCGATTACACTGTTTACTGGTGTAATCGATTACACCATATGGTAATCGATTACACGTAATACAATTTTAAATCTCAGCCGTCCATTTTTTTATTACACGTGTCGCAATCTGAAGGCTCACTGGCCTCTCCATTACAGGAGAGCAGCCAAACTGGAATCCTAACTAATGGTGCTGGTCAATGGTTAATGATGTAAAGATACAAATTTTGTTGTATTACTTTATTAGAGTTAGAATGATGTGTATATTATAAATTGTTAACATGTTTTAATAATTTCTTAAACCATACTCGACACATGACAATAGTTTTATTTTATTACTTTAAATGCAATTATATATTGTAGTAAAAATCTTCATTCATGCATGACCATATTTGGCTTTTCCTCTCTGAACTTTCGGCCTAACCTGTAATGCTACAAAAAAGAAGAAGCAGCAACACATTTTAGGACACAGAAAGTGGTGTAGTATAATTAATCTAAGGTTGGGGTAAATATATATGGTTAGAATTTTGTATACGTGTGTATATATTGGAGATGTGATGTGTGGACATTTCAACACTGCATGGAGTAGGTTTGATGGTGTAAGTTGAACCTTTATAGTTTATATTAATGAGGTTACCACCCAACTGATTTATTCATTCACAATATAGGCAGAGAAAAAGTCTTCAACTCTAATGGTCCCCAATCATAAATTTCAATTCTCTCTTTTGGTAAATATATATTTTTATTTTTATTCTAACATTTATTGTTAGTACTCTAACTCTCTTTGTAACCGACAAATATCTTATCTTCTCTATTAATGAACAGACAAATTAAATGTTTTGGGTTCAATATTTAAGTTTAGTTAAAAAATAAGTTAAATATAGGTAAGTAGATAAACAAAGGAGAATAAGTAGTCTTAGAAAAGTCTTGAATATTTAAGAGAGTCAGTTTGAGACTCTATACTAAACTTGTAAGATTCTAAGAGTTTGTTGAAGAATCAAATTATTTCATTGAAGACAAGTTCAAAATAAAGAACTTCGCTTTTTTTATTAAAATTGTTGACTTTTTTATATTAAAGAAGTTGACTTTATTTTCTTAATTTTTTTATAAACCTACAATTTGGAATACATACCATAGGGGATGTTCCCCAATATGAGAAAGTTACAAAATATTAAATCATGAACAAATTCTGATTTTGATCACCCATCAACTCTCAAGCTAAAATCAGAATTTACTTTTTTTTACTCATTTATAGACAAGTGTACATTTTAAAGAATTTGTTTTATGATTATGTTATCAAAGGAAAAATTGAAGTATTAGTGTTTGTTTCCCACTCTGACTTGGATGCATGGCACCTGTGGTGTCTCTGATTATGACAATACTTCAAGATGGACGGCAAAAAACCATGTACACATACCTGATATAAGCTTGGTCATGCTCTTCCCACTACATCAGAAATCACATTTAACAACGGTCATTTAACAATGTTTCCTAACACAATGCTATTGAATACAAGGCAGAATATAATCAATTACCATCGTTGTTTATATGAGTGTAAATATCATCCAGATTTCAATTTAATTTATTTGTATAAATAAGTTGAAGTAAACCCTACATATTCCATTATATAATTTTGACCTATGTATATAGTAGGTTTAATAATATGGGAGTGATAATATGAAGCAGTCTTAGTAGATAAATAAACAATAGGTTTTTAAAAAATGATGATCACAAAGACTGTATAATTTGGTACCCTCCACCCCTTTCGTATAATAAACTAACACGATATTATATAATTGTTGTTATTTTGTCAACCATATACCATATGCCCCACATATTTATATATACTCTGAAAACCTATGTATTACAGATGTATTTTCAACACGTTTGCATGAGGCACATGATACATGCACGTGGTCGATTTGATCACCCATTACGTGTAAAATGTTAAACATATTAATTCACGAAGATTATAAGTGTCGCTGGGTTTGACCATAAACATACTCAATATGTCAACTACTATACATGTTTGAAGCACTTGAGAGTTTTAAGCAAAACTATTTGAATTTGTATTCGTATGTAAGAATTGGAAAATATTTTAGATGTGTCTATTGATATAACTGGAACATCACTTGAGGCCATATTATTATTAAAAGTAATGGCAAAGGTTGATCTTATCATTAAATATTGTGTGCCTTTGAATAACTTACTATAATGAAAGATCTATAACACTCCCACTTTCCCAATTTCTAAATCATAATGTAGGGGTACTTAATGCTACATAAATAGAGAGAGTATTAACTAATTTATATTAAATATACCTTTAATGTTTCCACACTACATTTATTACTTCTCTCATATTCTAATAAATACTTCATTTTCCCCATAAGGCCTTCACAATGATGCACCACAAATTTCTACAGAATATTTTTCTAATCAAACCATTTACATTAAAAATGTTCTATGGGATATTTGGATCTGCAGTTAACACAGCTGAAAATCCAAGACACTAATAACCCAAATGTCAAATTCTATAGGAGTAAGAATCACCATCATTAATGGACAAATACTATAAAAAGACGATAATATGCTAAAACATTTTTATCCTTTTATATAATCAATGATACTTTTACCATTAAAAATATAAGTAAAATCAAATATTTATCTCTCCATTTGAGAGGATCCTTGTTCATTTTATAGGTACACGAACTCATTAATTTATCTCATTGAATTGTGAAGAGACTTTCATAAACCCTTATACAAAAGTTTTATTTGATTTGGATGGAAACACAAATATCATCTATCTATTGAGACAATCTTCTTCAAGTTGGATAACATCATTGCATGTGAAAAGTTTCCTAACTAAGTGAACATAATTGTATTCCTAAATATTGGAACTCAAGACATATGATTTTCATTAATTTATCTATGATGGTAAATCATTTAAGAAAGTGAACTAAAAAGGGAAATATTTGATTGAAAGATAGTTATATACTAGTATTAGTTAACACCAACTTGATCCGCAAATTAAGACCATATTATATTGAATTATTCATTTAAAAACACTAATTTAAAATGCAATTGACTTTAACTTGTTTTGGAGTATTGATTGATTGGCATAGCAAATCAGTAATACCCATCTTGCATCCTTCTTCCGCACTTGTCTGGCACAAATTAATGTAGCCCCATCCCTTGTTGACTTGCTCTAAAAAACTCTTTATCTCTCTCCTTTTACTTCTGAATTCATTCATTTTATTTTTAGAGGGTCATGAAAACAAAATTTGAGAGCAATAATATTATCTCACATTTATGTACAACTTCAAATATTGAACTTTTTTTATTCAGTATTATATCTATGTTTACATGAGAATCCAAGGTTGATTGAGTCTAGATATTACGTTATGTGTTTTTCTATAATAAGAATTGAGATAGGTATTTGTTCCGGAAAGTTAGTTAGCTTAGCTCACATCAATCAAGTGATCAACAATGACTTCTACATTATTTTTAGCATAAAATCTTGAACCAAAAAGCTTAGCATGATTCTTTCGTAGTCAGGACTATCCTATAATATATCAATTATATATGGCATTGACACATAAAAACAACCTTAAGTGTTAAAATTAAATTTGGGTTAAGTTGAAACATGCATGTAACCATAAGTTGAGGTTAGATATTCATCTTACTTTTCATTCACCTTTTTTCATTATGATGCAAAACCACATGAATCTCATTAGTGTGAGATGAAGTAATCAAGATATCTTTTTAAATATCCCACCATACTCCAATTTAAATATCAATAAGTATAAGTCCTTAAGACGAACAAATAGAAAGATTTCATCATGGGTGCATGAATGAACTAAGAAAGATTAACCGTATCTAATGCAACTAAGTCACATATTTTATTGGGAGTTAAAAATGCATATACTACATATCTTGCTTTTCCAATTATCCACTCTTCCAATAAATATATTATTTGATGAAATGGAAGATAGATCATCCACATTTGTATAAGTTGATAAGTGCGGTTTTATTATTAGAAGGGGTCAGCACTCAGTTTTTTTTATCACTTGTATTTGTTATTTAGTCATAAATTAGTGGCATAAGGTACCACAAATACATAGAGAAGGAGTTTCATAGCCTTAGTTGGTGATATTAGGTTTATGTAAATACTTTAATTTACTTACATTGCAACAACCAAGGTTTTGTGTTGTATTTGGTTATCAAGCACTAAAAGTCTTCAATTTGAGTCCAGGTAAAGCCATTTTCAACATCTTGTTGTTTTCAATAAATTTTTCTCTTATGGTAATTTTTTCATAATTAATATTAATTATACTCAAAGTAGTGTATGGAACACATTGAGATGTTTTTCATTTTCCAAAATTTAAATGTGTAAAAAGAAGGATTCACCACTGCTGAACTAGACTATAACCAAAATTTATTCTATAGTGTTTGGTCTTCCTTTTCTTTTGTGGAGTACTAACTTAGTTGTAGCTATCATTTGGCATATTTCATGAATAAAGTAAATAGATGATTTGGTCGAGAACAGAGACATCCCACTAAATGTAAATCTAGACATTGGCCTGAAGGATATGATGATTAAGATGATGTAATTAATCCCAATCCGCTAAAAACTTTATTGGGTTTGGCTCAAAATATTCAACAAATATCTCCTATTCCAAAAAAAAAATTATATTCATATATTTCTAATCAATCAAATTTCACTAAATAATATAAGAATATCAGTTTATATTTTTATGACTTTTCTTTTTAATTAAATGTCAATTTTAAATTAGACAAAGACACAACTGAAGATAAGAATAGAGACATATACTCTCCATTAGAAGATAATATCTATAATCAATTGTATGATTCTTTTGTGATTTTATATGATTATTGGGTACACCATTAAATTTTATGATAAATTTAAAATATTAGCAATAATTAATAAGGATTTTAGTATCATTTTATATTTATACTTTATATTATAACAAATATCTATTATTACTTTCATATTCCCTCATCCCTGTGTTAAGGTTAAACACAGTTTATAGATAATTAGATTTGTTAAGCATAATATCACTAACTTGGTACATGCTATATGTAAGGAAAGATTTTGTTTCCAGAGATAAAACAATTATTTCCTGATATGTTTGCGTAAAAAAATTAATAATATTCCGGTCCCCATAATGTTTCGTATTTGATACTGACATCCTTCCATTAATAATATTTTATTTACCACTAGCAGCAATGATAACATTGCAAAAATTGTGAACCCTACAACAGAATATAGAAATAGAGTTTCTAATGTAGCTAGCTGTATATAAATACTACAACACCAGCTATACCACTCCATATTGAAACGATCATTGACCACATGCAATGCCAAATCAACCAATTTTGACTTCAATCTTGACCGATGAGTACTTAATTGTTACTGTACTTTAACAGTAAAATTGTTTGTTTTATAACTTAGATTATAAATTCAAATAAAAAATCTACTTCTTAGCTTATAAAAATAATATTTCTATCCTCTTCAATTCTTATTAGGTATGTAGTAGTCTCATCCATTTCTATTTTAGTGTAGAGACTAATATATATATAATATTAGAATTTAGTGATTTTCTTTCATTAACATTATTGTCAATGTGATTGCATGTCTGAAATAATTAATACCAAATCCATGATCATTTCCTATGGGCCAGACAAAACCAGAATTGAGTTTGATGAAATAAGGGAAACCACTCTAAGGACCAAAACTAGGGGTCAATTTTATTTTATTGCAATTTGTGTATATAATGTATTATGATTATGCATGCTTGGTTGGAATCAGATAAGTTCAATTTTTCTCTTTTTGAAATTGATTTTTCTCATTGCAACTTGCGACAGCCAAACATGACTCCTTTTTTGCATCTTAGATCCTCAATCTCCTCCTTACTAAAATGGACCTACCCCTGTGATATTATCACACAAAAAGATGTACCAATTCACAATGTATAATTTTTATATATTATTAATATATCAATTATCATTTATACAATTTTATAAAATATTCAATTGAATGGTAAATGATATAATAATTATGAATAATATTATAATAGATAAGAATAAGAACAATATTGTTTTCCTTGACCCCACACTGATATAACTATAATGATTTGCAACTTTCTAGGGGTGTAAACCACTCTTTAAATTAAATCAAAACCCACCTTTGATTTTCCTTGTCATGTCATTTTCTCAAATAGATTAACTTATGAAGTATACTACTAAATTATGACTTTAATTTGTGTATGCCTTGTCATGTCATTTTCTCAAATAGATATTAACTTATAAAGTATACTACTAAATTATGACTTTAATTTGTGGCTCTCCATAATTGTGGTCTATACATATCAATGTATCATATCCTTCAAACTATACATGATTTATATAAGCACGGAGCAAATAATAAAGAATATATTAAGAAAGAAAATATCTTTAATCTGAAAATTAGGAAAATGGACCCCATAACATGTTCCTATGTATAACCAGGTCATGAAAATGGATCCAATCAAAACTTCAAGCAGGATAATGAGGTTTAGCACAATATCTACCCCATATATTTCGAATAATCTTGCTAGACTTCATTTTATTAAGATAAGTCCACATTAAATAGGAATATGGCTTTAGTCAAGACTTATAAAGTTTAGATAACTTTTACTCTAAGCTAACTCCTGGGTTGAGTTGACCCTAATTATTCTAAAATGGTATAGAGTCCAATCCTTATAAGGCTTAAACATCTCTCACACTTAATATTTGGGTTGAGTTTGGTTAATCAATTATAATAGTAAACTTATAGACACATGCTTCCATTTAATTTGACTTACACACTCAAGTACATAATTTGTACATGAGTAATAATAGTATATAATAAGAATTGCTACACTATTGAATCGGGGGGAAGCATCCTTTATTGAGAGAATGGTTCTAAGTCAAGGAGACACAAAGCCAGTTGCATTTAATGCTTTAGTAATTGCACAATTATGCTAACCATGAAACTCACAACCAAGCTATTTCTTTATTGTTTTGACTTATCGTAAATTCAAATTTTTTATAATCACCAATCAAGAAAGATAATAAGTATTTAGGAGAAGACTTATAGTAAATATTTATATTTTATTTTTGTTTTGTTTCATTATCATTGGGTGGAACAAGATTTTGGACAATAGATCATTATTTTTTTTAAAATAAACACTAGCTTAGCAAATTAAGCACGTTAACAAGTACTATAGAACACGGATCTTCTCCTGTACTGGATAGTCCAGTACAGGCTGGGATGATGACGTGTGGCCTTTTATATTTTTTAATGGTGCAGATTTTAAACTATTTGTAATTAAAATATTTTTTTTAACCTTCAAAGTAATCTGAGCCTCACATTCCAATACTGTACTATCCGGTACTTGAGAGAATCCCAACACAGTACTATAACCCTATGCATGCATAGATTCTCTCGAATTGCTTGCAATGCACATAAATGCGACCAAAACGTGCCACTACGAAGGAGTCTTTTTTTATGAATAATAATACTTAATTAATATAGTATTTCTGACATTTTTTCTATTTATAGGATCATTTTGAAAAAAGTGCATGTATTAATTAACTTAATTAATATAGTTAATAACATTTAATGAGACTCGTTGCATTTCTCTTTTTACTCATTTAATAATATTAAGATATTTATACTATATAAAGTCAAAACATCTTATAATTACTTACATTGTGTAATTTCTCTTTGTCTATTTTGTCATTCTAATTAACTACTTTTATAACATTTTTATAAAAGAAATATTATGGAAGTTAAAGAAAATTACATACGCTAAAAATATCAAATCATCAATACAATTTTTAATATAAATTTTAATAATATCACAACTTATTTTCATATTTTTATATTACATAAATTATAATATCATCTATGTTAAAATACTATAAAATAAAAATGCGGGTGATTTTGATACAAAAGATTAATTAATGCAATAGACAATTTGTCTATGATCTTATTCTTATACTAGCCAACTCATATTAGAATATAAATTTAACCCTAGGATCACGTGCATTTTGACTAGGGTGATTTTTCCATTTTGTACTATTTTTATTTTTGGGCTTTGTTATTCTGAGCCCCAAGGTTAAGGTTAAATAATTAAAAGTGAAAGTATAACATTGAGAAGGACGATGATGTTAAGTTATATCCAGTTTTTCAATGGAAGACATCATTTTGAAGTTTCTTAACTTTAACTCCTGTTGAGAATAACAAAATCTTAGAGTTTTGAACGAATAGTCAACATCCCAATATCAACATGACAGTTAATCCCTCTAATGTGAGGAGTATAAGTTGGAGGCCTATTAAAGGATATTGGGCTGTAATTTCTCAAAGGAAACACTAAGCACAATTTGGACCTGATAGAACACCTTCATGCTCCCATAATCATTCTATTAAACATTATCTGGGTATATGGTATGGTGCATATAATGCAGAGTAACTATAACACAAGAACCATGCAGAAGGCTAGGCTAAAAATCATACAAGTAAATAATAGATATGGACAGGTCCAAATACATGGAAAATGTAGAAACTATGATATTCTATATGGAAAAGGATTCAGGACAAGGGAGTATATGAAAATTTTACAAGCCTTGCTTGATTTTTGGTAGTATAATAGTAACCTAAGAGTGGAACAATCTAGAAGCATATACCTGTGTTTGTAATGCAGTCATACTCCATTAATTACACCAGAGATAATGAACTTTTTATCACATTAAGCTCCTTAATCACTTCAACCATACTCATTCTTTGATTTGGTGATTCCACTGAACAAGCTAGTGCAATACTAAAAAGTGAAAGTAAGCTTTCATTTGCATTAGGATCTGTAAGTATCATGATCTCATTGTCTTCATCCAGTTCGAATTCCTTTGGGAGAATAGTTGGGTCCACAATCTGCAAAATGTGTTCTGGAATTGAATTTTTGACATAGTTATGAAGATTTTGACCATCTTTAAACATTTCATCTGTGGGTCTTTTTCCAGATAAAATTTCTAAAACAAGAATTCCGAAGCTATACATGTCGCCTTCAATCGATACCTCAGAACTCATTCCATATTCTGAAATGCAATGCAAAATTGGTTAATATCCTTAAAATCGCATCAAATCATTAAAAAGTGAAAAATCTCAAATTTCAGAATCATAATATCATGCAATACCTGGAGGAGTATAACCAATAGTCCCCTTTATTCCTGTTGTGCTAGTTTGCTCTGAAGAGACTCCAATACTTGAGAGCAACCTAGCTATGCCAAAATCACTTACATGTGCTACCATGCAATCATCAATAAGAATATTGCTTGGTTTTAAATCACAATGAATCACAGCTTGCTCACATTCATAGTGAAGATAATGAATTGCAGAAGCAACATCAGTAATAATACTGAATCTTTGAGCAAGATTCAATGATCTGGATTGCTGTGCAGTTTCTGCTGCTGGATGCAACCATTGTTCTAAGCTTCCATTTGTCATGTACTCAAAAACTAGAGCTTTAAATGCTTGACCTTTGTAATCTGTACTGGAACAACATGTTAAAATCTTAACAAGATTCCGGTGCCTAATATTTCTCAGTGCATTACACTCTGCAATGAAACTCTTGTGAGCTCCCTTCTTTTGAAGGTTTAGGACCTTTATGGCAACAACCTTATTTTCTGACTCAAGTGTTCCTTTGTAGACAAGGCCAAAATTTCCAGATCCTATTAAATTTCTAGCTGAGAATCCATCAGTTCCATTATGTAGGTTTCGGTACGAAACCTTAACCAACTGGTCAATTGTTGGTGGATCAGAAGATGGTTTCTTGTTTCTTTTCCTCATCCAGCATAAAGTTAGGCTAAATGACATTATGAGAAGAAAAGAAACCACAGAAACTAACACTGCTATCAACTTCTTAAAATTATGGTGTTTTTCAGGTTTTCTGGCTTTGGTAGGGCATGGTGGTAGTTTTAGCTTTGTAATACCCCCACAAAGCTTACTGTTTCCAGTTATGGAAAACCTGCTTGAATTTTGAAAGACACCTTCTGTTGGTACCTCACCATCCAACATGTTAAAAGAAACATTCAAGTATTCTAGAACAGTAATATTTTGCAAACCTTCAGGAATTGATCCAGATAAGTGGTTTTGTGACAAGTCTAAACTTTGAAGACCTTTCAGTGAATCCAAAGACGATGGTATGATTCCAATGAAGGAGTTCCCTTGCAAATAAAGTTGGCCCAAGCTCAAGCATTCTCCAATAGCTCGAGGAATGTCACCGGACAAATGATTGCCAGATATATCGAGTTGTTCGATATTTTTTAGCCTTCCAACTTCATCTGATAGATTGCCAGTAAATAAATTTTGTGACAAGTTCAATAAGTTTGTCAAAGAGGAAATACTAAAAATCTTTGAGGGTATGGATCCTATAAGATTGTTTTGAGAAAGGTCTAGGAATTGTAACTTTTGGCAGTTTCCTATAGTTTGAGGAATGTTTCCTTGGAACATATTATGTGATAAGTCCAAAGAAAACAACTGACTCAGGTTGCCTAAGGAGGCTGGTATATCTCCTGAAAATTTGTTTCCATTCAAGTCTAACAATTGTATCTTCTGAAATTTCCCAAAAGCAGAAGGAATAACACCATCTAAATGGTTAGATTCCATGCTCAAGCTAATTAAACTAGTTAGATTTCCCAACTCTGTAGGAAGTTTTCCTAATATTTGGTTATACCCAAGAAATAGTTGAGTTAGTTGGGAGGGAAAATTTCCCAAGAAATTTGGTAAACGACCTCCAAAATTATTGTTGTCTATAGCGAATGCACTCAAGTTACTATAATTTGTCAATGGTTTTAAAAAATCCAAGTCCTTAGTTGAATTATCACCTAGACTGTTTCCTTCCAAACTTATGAGATATATATCTTTCTTATTCCCTAGACTTGGAACTTGTCCTACAAAAGAGTTTTCACCAAGATCAAGAAGTTGAAGGAGTGATGCATTGGTGATGGAAATGGGTATTGGACCTGAGAGTTGATTCCCATAAACTGAAAAGAACTTGAGATTGGGAAGGGTATGGAACATGGTGGGTGGAAGAGAGCCATTAAATTGATTACTAGTAGCTGAGATTACGGTGAGATATGATAAATTGAAGAGAGTTGATGGGAGCATACCATAAAATTTGTTAGCATCAACTGATATAAATGTTAAGTTTCTTAAAAGGCCTATTCCTTGTGGAATATAACCCTCCAAGTTACTGAAACCCACACTGAAATAAACAAGGGATGAAAGATTCCCTATGGATTGTGGTATTTGCCCAACAAAATTGTTCTTACCAAGGAACAACATTTGAAGCTTTCTAAGAGAGCCAATTTCAGCTGGTATTTTACCACTCAAATTGTTGCCATACAAGTATAAGTGTATGAGTTGAGTGCAATTTGTCAAGCTTATAGGAAATTCACCATCCAAGGAATTATTGGTCAGATATAGTGCCTTCATCTGTAATAAACCACCCAATTCTTGTGGGATTTTTCCATAGAAGCTATTGTTTGTGAGGTCTAGGAGTCTTAGAAAAGTGAAATTTCCAAGTTGAGGAGATAAGGTTCCATGCAGCTGAAATCCTCTTAGGTTCAGCTTTGTAACACTTTGATGCATGGGACTGCATGTGATTCCATACCAGTTGCAGAAGTGGATAGAACTATTCCAAGACTTCAACACTCCATAAGGGTCTTTGGATATTGATTCCTTGAATTTGAGCAGTGTCAAATGATCACTATCATTTCCTAATGTAGAGCCACTTGTGTTTAGGCCAAACCATGCTGAAGCAAAGAAAAGAAGCAAGTGAATGTATATAAACCAAAATCCAGGGAATGTAACAGAAAAAGGCTTCATTTGGTTGAGTTACAAAAGGTTGTCAGATCCTAGGTTTTTATGATAATTGAGGGTAGTAGTTTGGTGTATACATCTCTCACCATATATAGATTAAATAAAAAATGCTCAATATATGTTTTGATAACAATTGTTTTGATAATTTTTCAATACATGTTTGTATGAATTTTTATTGAACTCTCTTTTAAGAGGATTTGTTGAACTCTCTTTTATTGTGCTCATGAGCGCCCCGTGGTTTTTTTTATCTCTCATACTGAGGGGATTTTTTCACGTTAAATCTTGTATTAATTTATCTTGTTACTTCACTTGCTTCTCTTTAGGCTAATACAATACACTATGAAGTGTTGAGAGTCAGAAGACTTTTGTATATGTGATGATTGAGATATTATCTTCTAGTTGGACTTATTTGTACAGAAACAACAAGTTGGTTGTATGTCATAATCAAGTAATATATAGCATTCATTCTCAATCATCCCAATTAAGTTTATGTTTATGATGTCAATTCATTAAAGAAATTTGTTTATATTCAATGAATGAGACTTCGTTCTTTCTTACTTTTCACTTGTGGAGAAATGAGCAAGGATCAAGAGTTATGGTGCAAATCACTACCTTAACAATAATCTCTTGTACAATCTGAATATCTTAGTCACTTTCTGAATTAATACATCCAACAATATTACACATTCCAGTTGCCCAAATAGTGTGATTAACTAAGTGAGAAATGGGTATAATATTTTCTTACATTTTTGTAATTCTGTTATTTTTTATAGACAATATTATATATGGGGATGAGAGAAAGAGTGTGGTTGTTGGGATAATTTCATGTCATCGGTTAATTTTGTGAGAAAAAACATGAATCTAAGAGTTTTATACACCGTCAACTCGAATGATGTATATAAATATTTACATTGTTAGTACATAAATATTACACTCTGATTTTATTATTATTGTCCAAAAATAAGAAAAATAATGAAGTCAAATTTAAAGCCAAATGGACATGAATTGATTTCAATTGAACATGTTAGAGATTTATGATTAATGCCATATATCTTTGATTAGGCTGAGTCAGTGAGTTGAGAATCGTTTCAATGGGGGGTTGCAAGTGAGGTTTTCTTGTCATGCTATTGGTTTGCTTATGGTTAAAGTCAATGCAGAGTAATAATGATTAATGAATACCTTACCACCACAGCATATTAATCCTATAGCCTTAACTTTAGACTTGTGATTAATAATTACATAACTGAAATTAAGGATACTACTTTTGACTTGAAACTAATATTTTCTGTCTTATTAGTTGGATTTTTGTCTGTCAATCTTGTTTTCAATATTTAACTTATTGTGATCCTTGATTTTCTTCCTTTGATGTTTCTTGCATCTTATGTTGTAATTGATACTTTATTTGCTTTTATCCATTAATCTATTTTGTCTTGCCAGGCAAGTTGCTTTTAAAAGCAAACATATTTTGTAAAATCATTGAGAGGGGATATAAAACTTTATCATAATGTCACATAAACACCCACCACAAATTTATCTCCACATTGGATAAAATCAATCTTATTACATATTAATCTAACAAATTATAAGAACCAAAATAGTGATAAACTCAATCTGACATCATAGTTGTTCCTCTAAATTTGAGACATGAAGACCAATAATATAAACTCATGTAGTATTCAGATTCACCCATCCAAGTCATACAAATATTGGTGCTGAGCAACTGCACTAGATATTAGGCCTGAATGTGTATGCATGCAGGGTCCTCAATCCATTGAAAAAGAATTCAACAGCAAAAGGGACACTTGTATGTCAATGTATCAAATGAAGTGGAGCAAGGTTGCATTGGTGAAAGAGAAACTAGTGCAAGGTTGCATTGGTGAAAGAGAAACTGCATCGAAGATAAAACAGTCATTTCCAGCTTCTATGAAAAACATCTAATGTAGAAGGAATGACCAATGTGGGACAAACCTGAACATGAGTATGATAAACTCAGTCATCAAGGTAATAATAAGACCCAGCATTCTTTTGTTCTCTGTCCTTGGTTGAATCAAGTTTGTTGATCCTTGGTCGAAAATTAGTTGGGTCTCTTCTAAATGTGATATTAAGATGCTGCAGCGGTACGGAAAAAATATTACATCTATCATGCCTGATTAATATTTGTATTGTATCCTAGAAGATCTTATAAGAGTATTTTATAAGATTCCTTAAGATTGTTTCCTTATTCCATGATTTGCTTCCTTATTTAATTAAGACTATGATTCTACTATCACTATAAAATAGGACACATGGGTTTGTAGTTGCTATTACCACACATCACATTATCACAAGTCTTTCAATAATATGACAGTTTATAGCCATTTATCTCTTTTCCTTAATACTTAAACACTATTTTTTTTCAACACATTCGGAGAACAACAAATTTGTAACATGCAAAATAATTTAAATCAGAAGGAAAAAAGTAATGATACTTACTGATAAGAAAAGGTTCATCCCAGTCAATAAAGATTGTGGACAATTTGCAATACAATCAATTGATGGATTGCCCTCATAAACAATAACTCTGTCAGCAAGATAAGTTGCCATGATGAAATCATGCTCAACCACAAAAGCTGTTTTCTTTGCATGAAGAATAAACCTCTTGATGACTTTGGCAGCATGAATTCGCTGTTCAGAATCAAGATATGCGCTTGGCTCATCTATCAGATAGATATCTGCCGGCTGTTGTGGTGGCACAAAAAATGGATCAGAAAATTTTGAATGTGGTTTAGTTTGAAATAGAGTCATAAATCTTAGAGACAGCAAATCACACAACAAAACCAACTGATATAGTTACAAAAATATTGTCATGCATTAACACAGATCTGTCTGAGGGTTGCTATGGTAGAATATGTTTTATTTACTTTGGTAGAAAGACATACACTTAGCGGTCAGAGAAAACTTCACATGATACGGGAAAAAAACATCAGTTTTTGGTGAAGTGATTAAAAAAACTTAACATGAGATTAGCACAAAAATCATTTTCATGATACAGAAAGAAAGACACCGCAATTCTGCGACATGTAAGGAAACTACTATGATATTCTTTTTTTTATCAGCAAACTACTATGATATTCAAGAACGTAAAATGAGGCAGGGACACTACAATTAAGGTCCATAAGCAATCTGAAGCAGCTCTCAGGGATAATGTTTATAATACCTTTCCGAGACATAGACACAATGCAACTCTTTGCAACTCTCCACCAGAGAGATTCACAACTTCTTGGTCCATTAACTGTTCAATAAGAAGTGGCTTCATCACATCAGATATAAACTGGGGATGAGTATATGCATCACGTATTTTTTGATGTAGCAAGCTTCTAACAGATGCTTGGAATTTCGGGCTAATCTTCTGTGGCTTGTATGACACATTAAACTCAGGCATCTCCACATCAGATCCACCTTCTATGGCATCAGGTTTCAATAAACCAGCCTGAATAACACCAAGTAGTAAACTGAATAAATATGTGGAAGAGTTACTCAGTTCAATAAAGAAATGAATATAACAATAAAATAGAATACCAGCATACGAATAAATGTAGTCTTTCCTGTCCCATTCTCACCCAGCATCACAACAATCTGAGAATCAGTAAATTCTCCTTCAACTACACGAAGCTTGAAATTGCCTTGAGTTTTGGTCATAGTTGGGTATTTGTATCGAGAATATGACTGAGCTTCCTCAGCAGTTTCCTGTGGAGTCTCAGCAACCTGTACAGAACAAGAGTAAGGTTAATTTGATAAACAAAGAATAAGCCCCAATTTATAATGTTTAAAAATATTCGCAGATGAAGTGCTGAAGGTATGAAAATGTAATAATATATTCATGGCAATGGCGGAAAAAAATAATTGCACGCAACAAGTTTAAAAAAGGAAAGATCGAACATTTTTAGCATCTCTTGACTCAATTTAATTTCCGCCATGTTCAACAAACAGCTATTACAGTGCTGAATCTCATTATTTTCATCACCCAAATTGGGTTTAAATTCAACACACTGGAGATAGGAGATGCATATAAGGATTATATTTACCTTGAAGGTAAGAGATTCTTCCCGGAACCTAAGATTTTCTGTTGGAACAAACCCAGCCAAGAAGATGTTAATTCCTTCTCTGACTGAGAAAGGAAGTGTTACAACTCCATATGCACCAGGTTTGCCATACAAACAGCAAATAAAGTCTGATAAGTAGTCCAAGACACTAAGGTCGTGCTCGACGACAATTACAAAGCTGGAAAAGGATTGGAAACAAATTTAATATACATCAAGAAGGAAAAGTAGACATTATGATATAGACAAGATTTAAAGCAGATACTATTGAGAGAGAGAGAGAGAGAAAAAAAACCTATTTGGCCTAAGCAATGATCGAATAACTTGGGCAGCTTTCAGTCTTTGTTTCACATCAAGATAACTAGAAGGTTCATCAAACATGTATATCTCAGCATGCTGGATGGCAACAACTGCAATTGCAAACCTTTGGAGCTCTCCACCTGAAAGGTCACCAACATTTCGATCTATAACCTGGTTAAGATCAAGATCAGCACAAAGCTCCGCTTTAGCATCTCTCTCATCTTTCTGATCAAGCACCTGCCCCACATTTCCTTGCACAGCTTTTGGAATGTGGTCAACATACTGAGGCTTGATGATAGCCTGTGTAATTTGCAATTATGTTAAGATAAGAGCAATTACTAGAATCATCCTCTAGTATAAGCACAATTATATTAAAATAAGCATATAATCATTTAAGCAGGTTAACACAAAGTCAAAACAATAATCCCTGCATACATATGTATTGAAGAGGGTGACAAACATCACCTTCAAATCATCCTCTAGAATACGAGTGAAGTAATTCTGCAATTCAGATCCTCGGAAATATGTTAAAATTTCCTGCCAATCAGGGGGATTCTGCAAAGGAATATGAAAATCAAATGAACGAAATAAAGCTCAGACAAGTTAATAGAATAATAAAAATAATTAAATTTGGTTATTACAGTGAAACGACCCAAGTTTGGTTTCAGTTTTCCAGCCAAAACTTTAAGGGCAGTGGATTTCCCAATTCCATTAGTCCCAACCAACCCAAGCACCTGCCCCGGCCTTGGCACAGGCAACCTGCCATTGAATCACAGTTCTATTAGTCAAAAACCAAATAAAACACACAACCATCAAATATTCATAGAAAATTAGTTAAATAGTTCACCTGTGCAGCTTAAAAGTATTCGGACCATATCGATGAGTAGTATCTTTGTCCAAATCCTTTGGCAAGTTGATAATCTGGATGGCTTCAAAAGGACATTTCTACACAAACACAGATAACATCATATGATAAAAATAAACCAATAAAATATAAGCAAAAAACACAATAAAAGCATTTATAAAAAATATACCTTAACACAAATACCACATCCAATGCACAATTCCTCAGATATGAAAGCAATCTTGGATGCTTGAGTAACCTCAATACACAACCTACCTACAATCACATATTTCAACTTCCAATATCAGAGTTACAGTAAGAGACACGCAGATTATATTAAAATAAAATTCCCAAAGAAAATAAAAGTAACCCCAGTTTATGCATCAGATAAAAGATGCGAAATTTGAAGGATAGAGATGAAAATAAGGAAGAAGAGATTACCGGTTCTGACGACAGGGCAACTTTTCTTACATTCTTGGCGGCACTTTTTGGGCTTACACCTGTCGTTGCTGACGATGGCGATACGAGTCAATCGATCAGACATGGTTGTGAATTGGGAAGTGATTGAAGAGAGAGAGATGTGTGTGTATTACTACTTACTCTTCAATGAGTCAGAAAAAAAGAAAAGAATCTAAGTTAGGGTTACTTGCATAAGCTGCGTGTAACTGGAATCTGCTTTTTTGGGTCGGATTTTACTGCTTGGATCCGACCCATAAAACATTCTTCATTGTGACAGAGAAAAATACCATCAGAAAATATTACATGTATTTATGAGAGTGTATCATTGTATAAAAGTTTTTTTTTACATCAGTAAATTATTCTTCATCATGTGTTAATTTTTATTAATATTAAAATAAAAATTAATGTACTAGTCATAGATAATTCTGTAAAGAATTATATACTAATAGTAGTTGTATACTAAACTCAAATATTAATTCATAACTATGTTTTAAAAATAATAATTTTTTTAAATGTTTCAGTTGTGTTAGCTTTTTATTAAAAAAACAGCCCACTTGATAGAATAATATGATTATGGCCTTTCAAAAAATTATAGCTTAACAAATAATAAACGATTCTATCAAATGAAATTCATAAAAATTAATTTATTACATTTGCTTCAAATTGATTAGGTTACAAACAAATTGTAGTATGTTTCAGTAGATTTTTAATAATCATAAATACTGCTATATCATAATTTGGTCATTATGAATTTAACCGATTAAACTAGAACAACTCTTTGTCCTTTGACTTATGCCTTTGAGACCATTTTCTCATCTAAGATTGTTGAATTTGTGCTTTAAAGGGATAAGACTTCACTAATTTTATAACTACATTAGTCACTCATGAAATTCATGAGAAACATCTCAATGCAAATCCACTCTATAATAAAGTAAATAGAGAAAAAATGACTTTTCTGCCCATTATTGGAATTAAAAGTAATTGTCTTCCTGAAAAGCAAAAACAAAAGTTATTTCTCTACATCAAATACATTATTCCTAAACACAATTTTTGGAATTCTTAAGCATTGACCCATATAGCAAAATTGATATTCTTATGTTAAGATTACAAGAGCAAAACAGTACACTTCATGTTAAATAAGTAAAACCATGAGACATTACATATCCCTCTCTATAGATAGATGTGAATATCAGCAAAACCTCAAAGTAGCTTCAAGCTCCTTTTCATCAGCACAATTATATCCCAGCAAATAAGCTCGTGCTACAAAAATATGAAGATAATTGTATCATAACGAGATTCATATTCAAGAACTGATTTAACCCCAACAAAATTAATAGTAAAAGCCAAATCGATGTGTTTACCAAAACGGCCAGATCCCATAAATGGTTCTGCTTCATCTGTCACGCCACCTTGCTGCTGCTCCTGATATTTCGAAAAATATATACGTTAATGTGGCGAATATATACAACAGCCAAGCCATAATCCTGGTATTAAGGATGTTTAGACTTACAGCATCAGCATCAGGCTCCATTTCAGAAACTGAAAGTAATCTATCAAAGCAGTGCCCAGATATGGTACAGACCAAAAGCTCGTTGGTGGGATCCATAATTACTTCTCTACATGTATCATCACAAACTAAAAGAGGAAATAAGCACATTATAAGTTCTAAGTCATTCCAGAGGATTTAAATATAAAGTTGAAACGTAAATGTTAAGTATTTAAAACTGAGAAGCATTGCCATAGAAAATGTTTCCTACCATGAACTTGCCCAGTCTTCTCACAAATAAATACATCTCCGATTTGGTAGTAAGAGCAAGTTTCCCCAGAACAAGCATGATCTGTCACCACTGTATCACTAAGGCCTTTGCTACTTTTCCATGATGCCACTTGATCAGCTAATGTTTTGTCAAGAAGTATCCTATCGTCGTTCAACTTCTCGTGTAGAGAACAGAGGCGAAAAAATACAATGGATAAGAAGCATATGGATAGGCTTAATAATATTAAAGATGCAAAGTTGCTTTGCAGCAGAGCAATAGAATAAAATTATGAAATCCCCAATCCCTATTGGGGTGGACACACTTGCAACAAAAGGAAATAAGCATTAATGTATAAACTTTCAACTCTCTCTCTCTCTTTCGTTCTCGTACCACCTTCAAGAGTTGTATAAAGACTATAACTCTCTTTTATTCAGTGCAAAATTTCAGACTATAAAAACAAACTCCCATTACCATTGAAGGATGAGGTGCCTGACTCCGCTTAGCAGCTTGCATTTGAATGTAATACTGCTTAAACTCATTTTGGCAGGTTCTGACAAGTTCACCCATGTCCTCTCCATCGCGCTGCATAATGATAAGGAAAATTAAAAACCCACACAAAAATTAAAAATGAAATATCTGAATAACACACAGCTTCCAATAGAACAAAGATGAACTTTATAATATGAGTGTGTATAGAGGAGAAACCCATTTACACCACTATAAACCAATTTTGACTTACACGGTTACAACCCCTTTAGCCAGTGGTCTTATTTTCATCCAATAGTGTAAACTATCATGCATGCATGTATGTGGAAGTAGAAATGTAAATGTGCATGTACCTGAATGTATAACATTTTCCACGGGCATTCCCTTAACTTCCTTGTGGGGGGAAGAAGACCCCATCGCATACAGTACCTGAACACATTTTACAATGGCAAATGGTAATAAGCCCATACATTGTTCATGCATTTATAATAGTACAGAACTCACAAAACAAAGGAATCATAATCAACACGAACTACTGAAATAGAGGATAACCCACTCCTAAAAGCAAAGCTGATAAGAGGGGAGTGCCTCCACTTCAAATGGCACTTGAGTGACTCATAACAACTACCCTGTGTCAACTAGAATGTTAATACTCAGTAGAGCACAAACTGAGAATATATAAACCGAATTATAAAATTCAAGCCATCCAATCAGACACTAAATTTCTACCAACAATCAACAACACTTCAAAATGTGAAAACTTTTACGAAACAATATCAACTTACAAGCGACGCCATAGTGATTCATCAGATGCTGCATAATTTAGAAATCTACACACCAAGGAACAAGAAATAAGGTCCTGTGGCAATCAAAAAAGTATAATCAGTCACAACTGAAGGGTTTTCTCTCCCTTGGATGTACCACAGAGGATAGAAACGGCATATGTACCTCGGAGGACAGAAATTTGAGTATGCGATGGAAAAGCTCGGGGGGAATATCGCTGAAGAAACCGGTATCAATCCTAGTTGGCACAGCGCCATTATTGACACCATAGTTCTTAAGCTCAGATGATCCGGAACTCATTTTAGCACCCTCCTTACTACTCTCAGCCTCATCTACCTTCTTTCTCTTTGCTTTGGGTTCCTCTACATTATCCACTTCCTGCTACAATAGCCACTAAAACTATACTCACCGCACATTAACTTCAAATATCAAAGGTCAGAGTCAGCTACCTCGAAAACGATTTTCGATATAACAAATAAATATTCTAAAAAAACATTCTTTTCTGGATCCCAATTCCAAAACCTGATTTATCGAAATCATTACGATATCATAAACTACAAATATTTAATTATAAATAATCGGGATATCTGAGACATCGGAGAGATATTCTAATACCAGAAAAGAATACTCCAAAAATAAAATTAAAATCTGAATCTCAATTCCATACAATAATGATCATATAATGAATTACGCATTTTGTTGTTTTTGAAAGTAATGGGAATAGCGAGACTGACTTATAATTCTAGAAATTAAAAACTAAAAAAAAAACCTATTTTCTGATTCCAAATTAAAAACCCTAACTTTTATCATCTAAAGGAATCGTTATCATGTCATGAATGATGGGAAAAAATAAAAAATAAAAAAGGAACAATACCAGGTCGGAAGCTTCGGAGAGAACTTCAGATTCGAGAAAATGGGCAAGATTATCATCCTCGTCATCGGAAAGAGACATAGTGAAACAGAAAAGAGAACAAATCGGAGAGAAGAGGTGTTGCGGTGGTGGAATATGAAGATGAAGAAGAAGAGTGGTATGGAATTGGAATAGATGCCAAGGAGAATGAACGGTTAGATGTTTTCGGGTTTACCCGACCCGTTTTCTCTAATGTAGAATACCTACCCGGATCCACAAATATTTTATAACTAGAGAATTATGTTCTAGTAGACTAGGAGAGAATATGATGGGATCAAATTTAAATTTCCAACTAAAACCGAAAGATAAGTTAAGGATTTTTTGCAACTTCTTTTTGAATGGTTTAATAGAAGGGGATATTTTGTTTTTAAATTAATGAGATATATAGTATTTATAAAAACAAAATTAGTATATTAGTATCTACCATTTCATTCTTTTCATTTTCTACAATTCTTGAATATCAATATACACAACATAATCAAATGATGCCAGGTATATACCAATTTTCAATTATATGTATGCTTCATTTTTTTCTCTCCATAAGATGGAGTTTGTGGACGTAAGTTGTAGCACTTTTAACAAGATTTTTTCCCTATGAACAATAAGAATAAATTCTTTTCTGCTTACTTGAGAAATTAGTTATCACTAAATCTAATGAGTTTCATTTGTAATTATATACATTTTTTCTTAGAAACGTGTTGGTTAAACAACTCAACCTACAATCCATTGGATAGGGAGAACAAATATAATTGAAATATATTACTTTCATTTTAACTTAACCTTAATGTGTTTTAGGGAACTTGCTAATTAAACATTCAATTTAGATGTTGACAACCATAAATCAAAAATGATGACAACTACTTTAATAGATATCTTCACATTGATGCAATGTTATAGTTCTGTCCAGTATATAAAGGCTTATAATTCTTCATGGAATGCTTTCTAAATAATTTATGGAAATAAGTAATGACATACAACTTATATAAGGTTGTTCATAAAGTCTACTTAAAATCAACATAGCAAAGTAAAAATATTGAAATTAAATTACATGACAATACGTTATATATATTAGAACAACCAGGAAAATGGCACAGGAACAAAAAACTAATGATTCTAACAATTCTATATTGCACGAGGAATGGGATTTCATACAATAATATCAATATCTCCAAGCTATAATTACTTTAGGATCACCAGAAAAGGTAGCATTAAATTTTTTTCAAACAAAAATGTGTTGTGCAACAGTGTGTCAAAATGTTGCTACATGTCTAGAACTGAGGAACATGCAGCCAATATCATATCTCCACTTTCTGGATCAAGTCATGGCACCCAGTTCCCATTTTTACTGGCAAACCAAGACAAACTCTAGCCGAAGGAGTTTCCAAAGTGTCCACTTGTCCATGATATGCTGCTTCAACAATGAATTTGGAGGCTGTCTCAAAGCACATTTTGATGAAAGGGGATGTAGAGTCTGCTATGCTACCCATTCTGCTCATTGGACGATAGCCACCGGAGTGAGTCATAAAGTCAGCAATAAGCGTCAAGTGCCGGATATTTACTGATATCCCGTAGGACTTGAAAACATTTTGTACTTCCCTTATGATGGTCTCTCTGGCTGCTTCCACCCCATAAGCATTTAGCATTTCAAAGACATTGTTTGAATAAACATAGTTAACATCAAGATCATCTTGCAACTCCCAAAATGTTTGGAAATGTATCCCCGATGTCTGAAGTGCGGGTATTTTCTCTGCATCCTTTTTACTTTCATCTTCACCATTGTAGAGTATTCCACTTTCTTTGCATGTAATAGCTTTACATTCGCCAACCTTTCCAAACTTCTGGATGCAAACCTTCTTAGCTGTTCTCTGAGCAATCTACAGAGTTCATTAGAAAACAGTAAGTTTTTATGTTGGAGCAAGAGGCGCAATGGGCAAAGGACTATATTTACTTCAAGATAATATTTCTTATTTCAGAGGAGGAAAAGATATCAGAAAAAGACTAATGGATGGAAACAATGACATCTTCATCTAATCTAAGTCAGTGTCTTTTTTACATTGCCAAGTATTAAGGACATAAAAGAAGTAACTAATACAAACTTCACGAAATGCACTAGAACCTATCATACAAATTATTAAGTTGCAAATACAGCTGACTCATTGTCAGCCTTCAAAGACACCCATTTGCTGCATGATGTAGACGATCGAAGGGGGCACAGGGTAAGCAGAAATCAATTCATTTGATGGATACATAATGATATTAATCGACGGGAATATAGAAATAAACTTTGTAGTATGAAACAAACCATCTCAGACAATAACAAAAACAACATTAGTATCTGTAAAGAAAAAGGAGGTGAGCCATGAGTTGCAGTAGAAAGTACCTGAGCCAACAAAATGTGAGGTTCATTGATAAATTTAAAGTGGATTCTAAAATGCATCCCTTTCGCTTCAACAAAAAATCGCCTGTCATATTTTTTTTTTGTTGCTTCTGATTTTTTCTTTTCAGATTCCAAATTATCCTTTTCATCAATAGACTTGGGCTTGGAGTGTATTTTATCTCCTCGAGAATTATTAGCATCATTTGGCACATTAACTTCAATATCACCACCATCCTCGTTGACAATGACATCACCCCTATCCATGCTAACTTCAGCATCACCACCCTCGTCACTTTCAAATTCCTCTGATAGCTCACCATCATGTGTGTCTTCTTCAGCACCATCCTCGTAATCAACCTCATCAGTACCTTGCTGTTTTCGCTTTTGTGCATCTGAACCAAGATCATCAGCCCCTTCTGTATCTTCACCAACACCATCATCGTCATCATCATCATTATTGCGACCCCTTTTCTCAGATTCTAATCCTTTGCTGTCAACATCTTCTGATCCATTTGAAGAATTTGATTGTGGATCTGACTTAAAATTTTGTATGCCACTAATCTTAGAGAGCAATGCCATGTGATTCTCAATGGCATCCTCCAACTCCCTCACAAAAACAACATTCAGAGTTTCCTCCCAGTCTACAATTGTTATATCAGTGTATTTTGGATAGTGTTTAGGTTTATATAACTTCATCTCAAGCTTATATATCGTGCAAATCTGACCATCGTGAACAGCTACTGGTACAACAGACACTTCCATATTCTCAATAATGTCAGCTACAGTAATCTTCTTCAATTTATCTGCAAGACGAATTGCATCTTCCCTGAAAATAACAACTATATCAAACATCCGTGCAGAAAAGGCAAGTTCTCACCTCATAGAAAAACAATAACACATGCACAAAGAGATAATAAAGAACAGTGTCAGAATCCCACGTAGATTTTTCGGGTATCAAGGTCAAGGGGCATGACATAAATGGAGTCTTGATATCTTTTGAGGCAGCCATTAAGATCTCTTGTAGACGTGGAATTCCAAGTGTCACATTCATTTCACCTCGACCAGCAAGATGAAAAGTATTCAAACTGAGCAAAAAAAGGAAAACGAAGCCAAAAAAATTAGCAAACACAAGTAATCAGCCATCCATGTATGCTTATAAATTTTATAAAATAAAATAATCATGAAGGTAAAAGAGCAGAAATGCAATTGCAAGCCTACTAGCTGCTATAAGAGGAACAAAATTCACATATACATTAATGAAGTTTTTCATTGAATTATTGAGGGAATTTCATGGACACAAAAAGCACCACCTCCCTGAAAACGATGTTCTGGAACACAAAATTACATATAAACTTATAGAGTTGTTTTTCCTATTAGTTTTGCTTACGTATTCAAAGCCTCAGAATGTAGGATTTAGGAAAAGTCTTCCACCAAGAATTTTCTGTGAAAACCTAATGTATTATTCACCATGTAAACAACAAAGCAGGTTGCAGCTTTTCCAATTCTTTTATATTGCAATACATTTTGTGACTTGAGCCATTTGTCAGACAGTTATCTTCTTATCCCATGTTTATTTACAAAAAAAAAAGAGCAGACGAACATGAAAAGAAGGCCAGTCTTAAGTGGAATACCCACCATACCCATTGCTTTCACCCAGTACCAACCATTAAGCTTTTTAAATTCATTTGTTAACTAGCTTCTTGTTCATTCCAAATTGTCATAACATATATGGTTTATAATTATGAACACAAGTACACAACAAAAGAATGCTGACAGGATCATCAAGAGGCCAAATATTCTCCAAAGAAAACAGTGCCAATAAATGAAGGTTATACAATAAAGAGTCACAATGATGACTTGATAGTTATAACTCTGATAATCATCCAGAAAAATGATACCATGACAATGTTGAAGCCAAGAAAATACATCAAATGTTTGATGACACCAGTGATTGAAGTAAGAGGACATGGTAATTGGTAATGGTCCAGTTTAACTACCCCGACAAAGCCATCTAATGCCTTATCTTAACAGATGAATTTAGCAAGTATGGAAGAATGACAAAACATAGCTAAGTTCGCAGTCTCTATCTCTACACTCTATTTGAGTGAAGAAAGAAGACATTACATATTTATCACATGCAAAGGTGGTCAGTTTGATCCAGCTATGTATTTAACTGATTCAGTTTGATGCAAATTTCATATTGGTTGGTCTAGGGTTCTACGAAATTGTAAAATTACAAGTCAACTCCGCCCCTAAGACAACGTAGGATTTAACATAACTCATTCCTTAAATAATTTGTTCAACTTTTCATCAAAATGTAAATAAGGGTATTGAAATTAATTCATCTAACTCTTACAATTGTACACAGTTTTCTAGTTCTTCAGTCACTATCCGTTCTAAGGTCCAAACCATTTCCTAAAAAGCCATGAGAGTTAAGACTTCTCAAGTATTTTACTCTCAAAACTTTGGAAAATAGAGGGGACCTAGTTTTATTTGAAGAAGTGTAAGTGCTCCAAGTCTATTAATAGTAAAAAAAATCTTAAATGTTATAGCTTATATGGTTTTCAACAATAAAGGGCTATGACAAATAGATCCATAATTTCGCATATGTTTTATTCATGAAACAGATTGACCATCAAGTTCATCTACATCTACATGAAATTGTTGTGCATATCATCCCTCCACACTACATTAAAAAAATAAGGAGAAAATTCTAATAATGTATAAAAACTTACGTCATCTGTGTTGCCGGTTCTCCAACAGATTGCGAAGCTAACACACCAACTGGCTCTCCTGGCTGTGCAAGACTCGAGACATACTTGTGCTCCATCAACTTCAAGAAATCTGATCGTTTTATTGAACCGTGATTTCTCTGTTTCTCCCGAATGAATTTTTTTGCTTTTCTTTCAAGACCATCAGGCAACTTGTTAATATAAGGACTGGATCTGTCTAGCTGGCGACAAAAGTTGCTGTAAACCAATTCTTGATTCTGATATTAATAATAGACAAAGATATAACCAATGTACAAATTCTATGCATAATTATGGTTTTCTAAAAATTAATAAACATGTTCATACAGTTGACAATGCTTCAAACTTGGTGATAAAGCTAGTTTGATGGACATCTACACCATCTTCTCCATAGTGAAACTGAATAACTGAGCCATCAGAGTCACGAACAGTGTGATCATAACTAACTTTAAGACACTCAAGGTTTTTCATTAGGCATCTTTGTAGGTAACCACTCCGAGACGTTTTGACTGCGGTATCAACCAATCTGAGAGCCAAACATGTCATTTGTAAATTGTAAGGACTCAGGAAGAAGTAAACCATACAATAACCAAGAAAAACTAAGCATTCTAATTCCATTAAAAATATCAAAATGTTTGCATAAATTAAATTGAGTGGAATTTATACAAGGGGGAGAAACAGCATACAAACAAAACAAAGTAAGAGAAAGAAAGAGTTCGGCTACGTGGCTAGAAATTTCCTGCTATGATTTTAACAGAATTCACAGATTTAAGGGTGGATGTTGGATGAAATAATGTGGTTGGGGCCACTCATTCATCCAGGAGTCAATAAACATCTCAAATCATCGGTCAAAAGTTAAAGCAAAAAAATTATGCCTATAGCATTTTTCAAACAGAATTGATAAGGTGGAAGGGTAGGAGAGTGGTGCAACTTTGTAAGGCCAAACTTCGGATCAAATACATGTAGTTCTAACTTTGAGAAAACGCAAACATAAAGGGAAAAAATAAACACAAATAAACAAGCATGCTTCATCCTGCTAGGTTGGATCATCACATAGATCAACTCATCATTGGGCACTATCGAAGACCAAATTTTCAGGAAAACCATATATAGAGAAAGCTCTTTTTAATGGTTTATCCCAAGGTTTTCTTAGGTCTTCCTCTTCCCATTTTAATCAAGCTATCTTTTATTTGATCTACTTTCTCAAAGAAATAACAATTCACAGCACCATCATATATTATTTAACATTAAAATATTTTAAAATGAATTGCTATCATCTTGATTGAGAAATTTTTTTACCCTTCACGACCAGCCATGCAATGAAAGTAATATTCCTGTGGGCGAAGAGCAGTAAGAAAACGATCAATAATGAATCCTCCTGCTCTGGGTGAACAATCCCAGGGGGAAAAGCATGGCAGGGTCTTTCCAGAAACCATGCGCGGAACTCGTTTTCCTTCCAACTCTTGCTGACCTAAATGGGATGAAATCTGCTGAAAATTGACCTATTCAAAACCCATCTTAGTGTCAGTAAATGGCATAAATAAAATATATACATGACTTGAATGAATTAGCACATATGAAAACAGACTAAGAGTTGAATGATTCCAGAGCTATTAGTTCTGTGTTAGAAACTGGAAAACCGCAAGATAAGTGATAACTTAGTGTTCAGATCTTAAAATATCCTGTCAAATCTGTTTTGAACCAACTGAACTTTCCAAACTAGTTTTTCTGGTAATTAGTTTCCAAACTTGTTCAAAACCAGAAGAACACCCCACACAGTAGCACTAAGGTTTGGATGTTGTTGTATTTTTAAGAGTGCCTTGCATGCAAACATTAATTCCACTTCTCTAAAGAAACATTATGCTTATCATGTCTTACATGCATTTTTTTTTTTTTAAAAAAAAACTCATTAAGATAAAGAGAAGAAGTTACAATGAGTTTGTAGGATAAGGAAACTCCTAAATGTAAGATCACAACAAAGAGAAAAGAAAACATCAAAATAGCAAGCAAAGCTGTTGAAACCCTGGACATATCATGTGATCTATAACAAATAGAAAACAAACAATCCTATACCAAATTAGTTGTTTTGTTATAAAACCCCCCTTGAAGATTGGAGAGTTATGCTTCATACATATATAGTTATGTGTCATGCACCTAGTTATCAGTTTTACTTTTACACATGCCGAACACATAGGACCCTTGGACAGGGAGTAGCTTCAGCACTGTCAAAAATCATAGTATCCGGTTTCCAGATTTAGCATTCAGTAAAGTTCAAAACTAAATTAAAAATTCCATACACATTTTTTGAATGAAAAGAATGGAAGCTTGTAATTAAAATGCAGAAATATAAAGTTTATACTTTTTATATGTTTAAAATGTATTATTTTTGCATAATCTGTTTACTGTTCAATGGGATCTTTTATCTTAGAAAGCAAAGAATAATGGATTCCACAGTGATCCTAGGCTAATAATTGAAGTGCTTCAAATGTGTGTAGTATTGAAGACACTTGAGCACTTAATATTCAAAGGAGATTCTGTTCCCAAACAGAAACAGCATGACACACAGTATGTATGGTGCTTTTATCCTGATATGCAAACAACTAAGATAGAGTGATGTGGACAAATAATTAACATCACAAGTTCACAACAGTATACTTACCATACTACCCTTAGCTCCGGATGTAGTCATAAGAGAAATCCAATTTTTTCCAGAGGGTTTCAATATTCCTTCAGATAGTAGCTCCTTTAATATGCCTGAGCTTGTCCTGGTGTTAAGATTGCTTATCATCTTCCTATCCAAGTATGTTAAGGCTGCTTCTCCATTGCTGCGTATCTTTTTCTCAATATTCAACTGCAATGAGATTGGATCTGAAAAACCAAATATACTAACATATCACATATTTGCATAGAAAAACCAAATGGTAGTAAGGAAATGCCAGGGACCCTAAGAAAGATAACTAAGAAATGCAAGTATGTCTAATAATATGATAATGCAGCTCTTAATTTATCTGGCTTAGAAAATGTTTACTGATAATGTATATAAAGATTTACTTCTCATAGATTCTGGTGCTCTTATGAGCATATGTTCCTTTTACAATTTTTTTAATAGTATATGCATATGTTCATCAACCCTTCATAACTTGTTGAATACAGTTCCTATTAGTTCCCATTGCCAGGATAAACACTAATGTAAAAAGTAATGAGTCTATCAAAGCTCTTTTAATATTATGCGAATTATAAATCCCCCACCAGATACAATTTCTTCTGTACCTGATTAGAAAGGATGTTTGACTAAAAGTAGTTGCCAAATCCAATGCTTACATGAGATATTATATTGAGTGTAAAAACTGGTTTCTTCAAACATGGTCAGTTGGTCCAACAGTTACTTTTCTCATTGGAATATCCACAACACATTTTGAAGCAAATTTTAACTTCCAAGCTAGTAAGCATTTTTCCATGAACATAAGAATGTTCCAAAACCAAATTCCATTTAAAACTGAAGAAAATGGAGCACATAATTTAATTAGAAAAGGTTTGCCAATTAAATATAGAGAAAATACTCAATCAATAAACAAATCCCTTGAAAATGTGATAGAGTTAGGTCCACAGTAGAAGCAATAATACTATTATCACATCTGAAAATGGCACATTATTCTATAATAATAAGATTAGCTTAAATTAATTCTACGTCAGAGTACCTAATCTATTATCATCCATGACTCCAATGAATTCACGATGAACAATGTCACCAATTTCTTCACAGCTTTCGAGTTGTGTCATTCTTTCACCATCCTTTGCTTCTGTCAACAGAAGATCATCTACTCCACATGTGAACCCGTGCATCTGATTGACAGAAAGCATATAACAGAATATTGTGGCCTAAATAAAAACTCAAACCAAAACTGCAAAACTAAATAATTGGTTGCTAACCTGTAAAAAGTTAGTAAATAAACGACTCAATGCCGAAAGCAGATTGCCAGCAATATTTGAGCCATAAAGCTCTTGCACTGTATGGACCATACCATAGTCACCAAATTGAGCCTTATCAACTACACCACGCACCAAATCATTTCTATATATCAACAATTTATCTTCGTCAGGATCGTCCTTCTTTCTTGATGTATCTTCAGTGCACCTTACCTGACTGCTTCGGATCTTGAAAAAATTAGGTGGGATTTTTGCATTCTTCTCCACAGTAAATGGTGGGGAACCTTTAGTGATATAGTATAGCAATGCACTGATAACCTAGGGAGTCAGCAGAAACAAAATGTACTTACAACCATTATGTCATATATATTGAATAAGTAAATCATGCACAAGTAGGACAACAAGAAATGGGGCAGATGAAAACCTGTTTTCCAGTCCATAGCGGCTCAGGCTTCCATATTGCTGGAGGAAACACAAGCATTTCACTCTCAGAACTTAACATGAAAACTTTCTTCCCAGATTTGCCATAGAAAGAGCCCATCCCAGCCATGGATACACCAGAACTGTAGAGGAGTTGATTGAACTCCTCACATCTTAAAAAAGTATCTTTTTTTGTAAGAAGAGCAGCGCTTACAATATGATCCTGGAAATTTCATCCAAAATGAGAGGAGAAACTTATGGAAATCACAGGGGGGGGGGGACTTTTGTAAATTATATGCATTAGTTAGTTATTTAAGCAATAAAAGAGGGTGAGACTCAACGGTAATGTTGCTGCCTTGTGACCTAACCACTGGGTCAGGCTAGATGCATCTTACTCTCTCTAGACCCCATAAAGGTGGGATCCTCATGTCCCGTACTGCCCTTCTTTAATTATTTATGCAAATACCTGAATCAAGGCTCTGATTGGATCACCACTGGTAGGCTTCACATACTGATTGTTGGCATTTACAATATTGTAGGCTTCAGCACGGGAAATTTCATCTTGTGGAAAATGGACATTGATCTCATCACCATCGAAATCAGCGTTGTAAGTACTGATATCATCATGAGGTTAAAAAGAAACAAAAAGTGACTGATCACATCAAAATAAAATTCTCATGATAGTGTATTAATGTGAGTTGTCATTTGTCAGATGTAATAAAATGTATTAATAATTTACCACAACCTCACCAAGATCAAAGGAACTAAAATTATATATTATATATTACCTACAGTTTGCATAGTGCATTCGTACTGTTTTCTCCCCCTTTAAAACACGAACTATGTGTGCCATTATACTAGGTTTATGAAGTGTCGGCTGCAACAGGAATATAAAATTCAACTAATTAGATAATTTTCTCTCAATATAATCTTAAAAAACCTATATGTTAAGTGTGGTATCAGTAAAAAGTTAGGAAAACAGAATAATCACCACCAACTTGTAGAGAAAGGAATCTAAACTCAAAAGGGAGGAAAGAGAAATTTCAAGAACCACACAAACTAGACAATTTCCAAGAGTACATCAGAAGATGATAAGCATGTTGATATAACACACATAACACGATAGTGCAGTACCTGTCGGTTGACGAGTACAATGTCACCATCCTTCAAGTGACGATACACAACTTTACCTTCGAATTCATGATCATAAATCTTCCCATGTTGCATAATAACCCCTCTGGAGGATGGTAATTTCCTTGACGTCATAGAAAGCATCTTCCCTTTTGGCGGAAGCTTGACTATTGATACTTTATCAGCATAGTGTGTGGCACCTGGATGGGATTCAGGACCGTTAAGGATAGCATCCCTTAGCTGTACTACATTCCAAGGAGTCACTGTCTGCAGGATATTAAAATAAAAGCCCAGAACAGTTAACAAAATAAGATATGTAGAGGCCAAAAGATGTGTGTTCCCATAACTAGTAATAATATCCTTGTCTCATACACAGTGGAGTCAAACATAAAATTAGAAAATTGCCAAACCCCAGTATGATCAGCTGTTAATCGACATGTAATAATTTAATGTCCCACACATCGTTTGTAGTTATCAATAAACTCTAACATTTCACTTCACTTGGGAGCAATTTCTCATCTGTGTTTCTAATGCTTTGGTAAGAACAAGCCCAAAATTTTAATGCAGTTAGATTATGATCTGGTTGGAGAAGAATGCCTATTGTTCAGTTTTGATACTTCTTTAAATTATATGGGCTTGCATGAAGGCATTTTTTTATAAGATCATGAGATTTAAATAATATAAGCATAAAATAAAGTAAGGAAAGCCATCTTGCAAGAATGTATTAAGATGGTCGCAGGAACAATAGGAAAGGACATAAAGATAGCTAATAGGTAATGTGCCTTATGATATGATCATAGATAGTACTGGATGATTTGTTTGTATAACTGTTTCTGAATGTTTTTTCTCTAGGGTGGTTTGCTTAGTTAGGATTGCTATCCGAATAAGAGGGTTGGAGCTCCGATGTCTTTTGGTTGTTTAAAGAATATTTTATTCTATTAGATCGATATGCAAATGTGTAGACATAGTAGTAACATGCAGATTTCAAAACAGAATAGACAGCAGAAATAGAGAAAACAAATATACGCAAATCGACAAATAGATCAATCATAGTCACAACTTCACCTCAGGATAAGTTAATCTTAAAGCAAAATATGGGGGAATCCCAATTTCATTCACTGCTAAATAAGGATCGGGAGATATGACAGAGCGGCAAGCAAAATTAACCCTCTTTCCCATCATTTTCTGACGGAAGATGCCTTCCTTCTTCTCCAGCAACTGACAAATTCCAGTAGCCGCTTCTCTTTGACCTATAGACCAAGCAAGGAATGAAGATAATTAACGGATAATTATAAAAAGTCTACCATATTAACACAATTACCAAGTGATCCATGTAGACTCATCTAATGGAATGAAAACTTTGTTTAAGTAACATATTAGTGTCCTTTAGGAATACCTAATATTCTGATTGTGTTATTTTTTTCCATCCTCTTCAATAATAATAATTCTTCTTTCATTAAAAAAATCCCATTGCAAACTATAACATTAAATATTACAATATATGCATTAGGAGCATTAGCATTATTATGTATTGGTATGGTCATAGTGCTTATTGACAAATTACAAGCCAAGCCAACTACCCAGCTACACATGTTACCATCCCAACAAGATAAACAAAACACAGCCCAGAGAAACTCCGACCAGAAGTTTTATTATCAATTAGCATGTTGACGGATTTCTGAAGTTCCATCCACCGGCTGCTTACAACTTTTGAGGAACCCGATCCGTATAAATACACACGCCACGCATCTCTTAAGGATTCGTTTGACTCTAAAACCTTAGTCAAAAGAACAGTTTGAGGATGCTCCATTACCTACAAAAGTTATTAAAGTAATTAATCAAGGAATTGAGAAATATTCATAGTGATAAAACAATAAATAGAATAAAAATCAATAAATGTACTCCAAATCTCTGCATAAACCTTATCTCACTAGGTCGAGTCATCTACATGGATCAACCGCTAGAACTAAACTATAGCAAAAAAAATTCAATACACTAACACCAAACCAACTAAGTAAGGGATTTGAAAATGGTTTTCCCAAAAAAAATCATATGACTTATCATCTATATTAGGTACTACTCCAAGCATATAATTGTTCCTAATCTTATCCATATATTTATTGTCTCATTTTTGAGTGATGTAGAAGGCTCAACAAGGCTAGTAAAATATGTCTAAGTAGTAAGTACCAGGGTAAACTTAAGAACCAAATATATTTATGAACATATGCATCATAATTTTTGAATTTCACCTATTAGATGTACAATGGGAATAGAGAAATTGAGAGGGGACACAAAATAATGTAATTTACTACTATGGATGGTTGTAATACATGACGACACTAAACTCTGACCAAATAATATACTAAAACTATGAATGGGTAAAAGATTAGCTATTCCCTTACTAGGCATGTTATGAGTAGTTGCTTGCTTAACCAAGTTGGCTGCCCCAATTACAAAATCATATATATTTAACATTTCTCAACAATATATTACAGTATATACAACATTGCCTATTATCCAGTGATGCAATGAATATAATCACTAATAATCCATAACACTTCTTACATGATGCAACATGTATTCTATAGTAGACAATTAAAAAAAAGGAACAATAAATCAACATATAAACATCATAATTGAAGATATAATATACCCACAAAGGATGATATGTATAATTTTCCTCATGAAACAACAATTTGAATTGGAGATCACATCATCAAGCATATTCTCACAACAATGTTACATAGCTTCCTGAAGTGAAATTATTATCAGTAGTTTTAGTCATACGTACATTATCACCTCCTTTGGTTGGGGGCCGGAATTTGATTGGTGGAACAAAAATATTATCTAGAAAGAACATTGATGGACCTGCTTTCTTTCCAAACCCCTGACCTTGGATATCACTAATATAAGAACAGAGTCGACCCTCGTTTTTCCACAAGAGCTTGAAAATGCTTTTAACCTGCAATGAGAATAGAATTGATGAAATGATCCATATGCATCTTCCAACAGCATCTATTATAGCTACAAAATGTTTTAACTTGATGAATAGGAAGATTCTAAATGACAGTCATTAAGCCAAAATTTGTCAATAACTAACCTGTGATGGTAACAAAGACCCGGAACTTTCATCTAGCTTTGCAAGCATGTGAGACAAATTATGCTTTTTGGAAGCACTTTTACCGGTTCCATCCGAGGCAATATCCTCTACATCTGTAGTATCCCCGTTTTCAAAAGAAATATCATCATTTATAGCTTCACTTGCCATGAATGCATCTTGAGAACTAATGACATTTGATCTTGCATGAACAGCTGAGAGAACATTCTGAACCCATCAACCAGAAACCAAAAAGGAGAAGAGAAGGAGGAGAACAGAAAAACACAAATTAGTAATTGCAGCTAGAAATATCTACAAACAAATGGACCTATGGGCATGATATTGATTCCTGTGGAAGGGAGCATGAAAAATTCATATGTGAACCCACATTGCAAAGTTTGCAAATTGATCACCCGCATTTTACAGATTACAGAACAGTCAATTTGTTAACTAAATTGTAAAACTTCTTTCTTTTCATAGTCGAAAGCATCAGCGAAAAAGGAAACAAGTAATAGAAAGGGCTTTCATAAGAATCCATTTGTTAACTAAATTATAAAACTTCTTTCTTTTCGTAATTGAAAGAATCAGCAAAGAAAACAACTAATACAAAAGGGCATGAATAGTCCGTGCTTCACTTAAATTGCTAACATGGCCACTGCCATGCATAAAGAACAAAACAAATTGTAAAAGATATTTATAGCAATGTTTGGTACAGCACATTGAACAGTTTATCAGATTCTAATTTAAAAAAATACAACAACCGCAATGTGTCTGTTTACCATATGATGCAAAAAAAATACTGTAGTAATCTCCAAAGAAGTCAAAATATAGCCCAAATGTATTCACTATTGAGTATTGAGGTAAAGAAATTAAGTGAAAAGAAACCTTGTAACCAAATGAAACAATGAAAAGAGATTATTGTCCATTTTCAGCGTAATAAATTTATCACTGTTCAGCTTCTTGTTCAACCAAACTTCGTTTTTAGTCCTTCTTCAAGGCTTAGCACGCACTAAATTAAAATTTTAAAGTCATATGCTCAACCCACCCCCACCATATACATAGGTATATATACAGGGGGAGAAAAAAGATGAGCATAAATAATTCAAGCACACCATGTGAACCTAACGAGTAACGATGACAAAAAGTATTGCTTAGATCTTTCTAATATTTTAATTTCTGAAAATAATTTCAAGAAACCAGAAATGAATGTTCTACCTTATGAAACCATCCAAAGGTTGGTGTAGTGATTTTGGGATTGATGGATTTACAATTTTGACACTTCCTATATTTCTTCATTAGAAACCTCCTTAGAACAGACTTTGCCTCACTAAATTGGAGGGAGGTCCAATTTTCTCCAATTTTTTCAGCACTACAAGACTGGCTCCCGTCACCATCACCTGGATGTGTGGATTCATCTCGATTAATTGAACCCAAATTTTTGGCCTTGATGATGTCTCCTTTAATAATAAGCTCCAATTGGGATGTATATAAGTCCACCTTGAATCAACATAAGACATGGAGACCATATGAATAATGGCCAATAAATACATAAATCTCTTATCAAAAGCACAAGCATGAAGAAACAACACATAAAAGAACCATTTATGATAGTTTTCTAATATTACCAGGGAGATGTATATTTACCTCAAGTCTGCTAGCCTTAAAACGATGACAAGAGAAACAAGTTATCTGCAGCAGATTTTTAAGAATAATGAACATCAAAGGATTGAAAGCGGGTAGAACGAGCTCAATATGACCAAAGTGGCCAGGGCAATGTTTAGAGGTTTGACCGCATGTTTTACAACTGCATCAAGCAAAAGAAATGTCCCAGTCATCCATCCCGATATCAAAATAATAATGTAAATACAACACATAAAATTCCAATCCAGACATAAGTGTTATAGCTACAGCAATATACTTATTGAAGAATGGAATAACATTTTGTATGCATAGAAAAGAACTATGAATCAACAAGTCATACCATTATCATTAAAAACAGAAAACAAGTACAAAAGAAAGGACTAAAACAAGAGAGAAACAAATTAGTCATTAATCAATAAGAGGTTTTAATCACTCAACAACTCCACCGAGGCATCCCTTCACCACAAATAAATTTAAAAGACCTGGCAACACTATCATAAAATACAAAATTATTAACAAACAATTTTTTTCAGTATAAGATAGTAGTTGAGACCAAGACTTTTGTTAAGGTTTCATCTCAAAATCAATTGGCTATGAGAGGAGCAGTCCAACAGGTATTTAAACCATTCCCGAGACGATGAGGTAGACGATGCGGAACTTACTTCCCAACAGCTTTAAATCTAGGTCTATGACGGTTACAAGTGTCAATCAACGTGTTAAGGCTTCGGGAGTCCCCGCGAATTGTGGCTGCATTTGCCCGTAATTATCCAACATTTCGAGGTCTTGGTTGTTTCCGAAACCGCAACCTCTATTTAAAACCTTCATTAAGACTTGTTAACAGTGCCTTGAATAAATGTCAATTAAATATTACTTGAGAACAAGTATGAATTAATATGCAACCATAAGACCCAAAAAAACATGATATTGTCTAAATTTGATATAATGAGATGAGAATAAGAATTGATGAAACATACGGAGATTTCTCATCAAATGGACCCAAAGCAGGATCATACAATCCCTCATGTACAGGCCTATCAAGACCATCAAGTAAAATGGGATTTTTTATGGTCACACAACTACTCCTCTTTAACTCTTCATAAGTAAAAAAACTGAATGCAACCGCCTCAACGGAATTCGTTGCACCCTGCAAAAAAACACAAGTTCATATTTTATTAAGCAACTGAAATTACGTGAATTAATCGACAATTAAAAAAGAACAGAGATAAAAAATACTTCTGTTGTTTGAACCATGATAATTGAATTGTGTGTGAAATCAAATAAAGGAAGAAATCATAAATGCGGCGTGAGAGGAAGAGAATGAAGGAGAGGGTAAGTTGGAGTTTAGAAGAAGAAGCTGAAAGTTATATATAGTTTGTGACTATAAAGTGAGAGTGAAAATCGGTTAGGTTTTATAGATTAGTGAAGTAAATTGGGCCAATTAAGAATATCCAACTTTAATCAATGTGATTTTCAAGTATTGGAGTATCTAATCAATGTGATTATTTTGGATATTTTTTAAGTGATTAAATTTTGTTATCACACGCATTCTAAGTAATTAATTCAGGTGATGTATGTTTATCTCTTTTTAAGTAAGTTTCAGAGTTGAAACTTATGTATGAAAGTTTTGTTGAAACAATAACTAAAAAACGGCTTGGTTACTAACAAGCATATTATATTAGAGTTTAAAAAGCTCTTATTCATAGTGTGAAATTGGTGAAACCACATCATGAAAATTGGCTTGGTTTTAATTTTTTGTTAAAAAAAACAGTGAAAATCAATTATTGATTTATTAAAACTCTGAAAGTCTGAAACTCTTTAAACAGAACCAAATTAAATTTTGCAACTTATTATTCTATAACGGTTGAATTGGACAATCGTTTTAATTTAAAATTTATGTACGGTGTTATTGAGTTGACTAGAACTTTTTATTTACAATTATACAAAGTATTCCGGATGCCACACATAGCTAAAATAGAAATGGAGAACCGGTGAACTGTACCCCTTACCGGCACGGTATGCCATTGAGACCGGTCGTGCAATAGAATCAGGGTAAACTTGTCTAAACTGGCCGATTTTGATGAAAATCGGCAAATCGGGCAATTATTTTTCAACCGGCCGGTCACTGTTATGAAAAGAAGGTAAGTGAAGAAACAACATCGTTATATCATTTATTCTGAAATGTGAAATTGAAATTCCTAATGAATGACTCTAAGAAGATGTGAAATCACTAACCTTTCACTTCATAGTTCAGTTTCACTTTACTAAAAGAAAAAACATTTCTATTTCTTCACCATCTCCATCCACTTCATAGCCGAAGAACTATGAACGAGAAAAGGAGGTGTTGACATGTCATGTATCTTTTCCATCTGTTTTCTCCACTGTGAACGAGAAAACGATGTTCTAGAAGAATGAGAGAAATTCTGAGTTTTCTCCGGCTTGTGACTGAGGCACCTCAGCATCCTCCAAGAGAACCAGAAAACCCATTCCCCAATTCTTTTTAAGGAGGGGTCCACTTACTCCAAGAATAAGTGTTAAAAATCTACTCCACATCATGATCATTCATTATTGGGAAATTCAATGGTTTGAATTAGTGACTATATCTAAACCATTAGATTTCTTAATATTAGATGACTAAGATGAGGAGTAGGTCTTTTACACTTACTCTTGGAGTAAATGGATCTCTCCCCAATCTTTTTTTTGTTCACTATCATGTGTATTGTGTGCCTATGTGGCTTTTATTAGTTTATGCTTTATGCATAAATTATATTACGAAGAAAAAAATAGGTGTAGTGGTCTATAAAAGTCATAGAACCTAGGTTTAGAGAAGTCATGGAACTTGGGTATAGATAAGTCATAAATTTTTTATAGTAGAGACAGCATGGTGCACTGCCCAAAAAGAAAATTCATAACTTCAGTTTTACTTGAGATTTTCAATTGGAGGAAAAAATATAGGAATTTTATTTACCATTTCACTAATTTTTTTAAGTGTTAGGTCTACAATACAATTAATAATATTAATAATCAGTTTGATGATATTAATAACATTGTTTTATACTTTGATTTTATTAAAGACTTAAGGTTATTTGTTTGTGTGAATTTGGAGTATATTTATAAATTTGATATTAATATCTACATATTTGAAACTTTTTTGTTATAAGTTTACATATATGTAAATATAAGCATGTATCTCTGGTTTAACCGACATATGATTTAATTACTGTATCACTAGTTGAACCACTGTACCACTATACTAGTAATCGGACCGGTTTAATAACCGGTGCGGTTTTAATAACATTGATATATAGCATACTTTATTATTATCATTGCATAATAAATTTTAGAAATAATTGAATTATAATGAAAATGTTACCATAAAAGCATCTTATCATTTATGTACTACTTCTATTCCTACATATATTGATTATTAGTAAATAAATTAATATATAATTAAATTTTGAAAATTCATTAAATACTCACAAATGTTCATTGTCTACATATATGCTAACAAATAGATGTAAATATTTTTTGGTACAACTAATGATATTTACTTACTTTATATATAAGGAATTAATCTTTTTAAAGTGTGTGAGTGTCCCTCCCAATAAATATCACTCATAAGAATCGAGTCTTTCTAGATGCATATATGACAACATGTAAGCACTACTCTCACTGGTCCCTTTGCCACAATTATGCATCTTTTATTAAATTGAGGCATTTTAGCCTTAATCGGTCTCACTTATAAGATATTGTTAGATCCCTAAATGATAAATGATTCAATTTATGGGAATGACACTTTTTATAAATGATAGTTACATGTCTCGAAAGAGATTACTTCCTTATTCTCAAAGTTTGAGCTACAGGATTTTTCCTTATTTGGACATGTGGGTTGATTGTAAACATTCATATAGCATGTGACAAACTCCTTAACATTGTATGGGGCCTTATTGGATTTTTTTGAGCATAACAAATATATTTTAAAAAGTTTTTTAATGTTTATCCGAACTACCGCCTATAACCTGTAGTACACTTATGACAGGTTTGAAATACAATCTAAGATAAATAAATTATGAGTAATGTTATATTTTCTTATTATATATTCTTACTAATTCTCATACCCATTAAAAAGTGATATATGTCACAAAGTAATATATTATTTATTAGTAATTGATTTACAAGTAATATATGTTACATTCCTTAGGTATGAGGATTTAGTGGGACGACGAAGCAGCCCAAAAAATTAGAGTGACCATTACCTAAACCGAATTCTGAAGAATATATTTTAAAAGGAAATTTTGCACCCGAATAAATCAAACATGAGAAAAAGTAATCCGTACGATCTAGTACCAATAAAAAACCTCCACGTCAGCTATAATTGCAATAACCAATAAGAACCGAAAAGTCCCGGGTCAGGTACCAAAAAACTCACACTTGGGTTTTATGGTCTTGTTGCAACAGTGTTCAGAGCACTCGCTAGGGTTTCAAATTTTCAAAAGAAAACGGTTTTCTCTTTCACGTCATTGATCGATATCATGACAATAGGTAGAGCATTTGGATCATTTACCGGAACAGCGCTGATGGCGGTGGCCAAGAAGACCACGGCCACGACGGCGACGGTGAAGACAACGGTGTCGACCAGTGCGCGTCCGAGTAACAAGGCTGGGATACAGAAGGTGGTGCCCGTGTCTTCTGAGCTAGGCAAGTTCGTTGGTGCTTCTCAAGTTTCTCGAACCGATGCTGTTAAGAAAGTTTGGGAATACATCAAACTCCAGAATCTTCAGGTATTCAGTTTTTTTTTACTACTTTCTTGAACATGGTTTTAACTTCTGAATATTATTACAAGAATAGTTGTGTATGCGTTGGCTTATGTTAATTGTTTCTCTTGTTTATCTCATTCGTATACCTTTTCACTGTTAGTGGTCCTCCATGGTTTTAATCTTTGACTGTGTTTATGTTATTTTTGTGATAATGATGAAAAGATGCAGCTGAATTATATTCCAATGTGATTTTGTAGATTACTGAAATTGTAATTTTGAAGCTATAGTATTGCAGACTGCAATTTTAAGCCTCTGTTGTCTGTAGTATGTAAAGTGGCCTAACAGAGTTTTTCTTTTGCAGAATCATGCTTTTTTAATTATTACTTGAACCTGCTTTTAACTTTTGAATTATATTATTAGTATTGTTGCTGCATTAAGTGTGATGATTAGGCCCCTTAATGTTTTTTGTTGGATTATGGAAACTGATTTTTGTTTTCACCCCTAGTTGTTTCCATGGTTTGTGGTTATATTGTGTTTGAGAGGATTACTTAAAATGCAGTCACAATTACGGTTTCTGATGTGATAGTCAAAATCACAAAAACTATAATATATATATAGCTACAATTGTGATTATGGTTTGCAATTTAAAGCATTGGTTGCCTCTGGTATGTACGCCATAACAGATCTAGTGCTTGTTTTGCAGAATCCTGAAAATAAGCGGGAGATATTTTGTGATGCAAAATTGAAGACCATTTTCGATGGGAAAGATAAAGTAGGGTTCACTGAGATTGCTAGATTGCTTTCTAACCATTTTGCGAAATCAGGTTGATATTCACATGTTTTGGATCTGGACTCTTTTAATAGCTCCATCTACTACATTCACCAGCCATTTATATTTTATTGCTTTTTGTTATACATGGTTTGTGAATTCTGACCTAATGAAACTTGGAAAATTTGTAATATCAGACTTTGGGTTTCAACGTGGTGTTATTTTGTCTCAACTTCTGTTTTCACGTTCTTAGGATTATATGCTTATATGCTTTATGTTTCTATTCCCTTTTTGTTCATCAATCATCGCCTCATTTGAGTCCTCTTCCGACACACAAAATTGGTTTTGTTAAAATGTTGGTTCTTGTTCACATGTGCAATTGTTTATGTATATGTCTTGGATCAAGAGAAAGTTTACATGGTTAAAGAAAACCACTACTACAGACCCAAAACTTCTAAGCATACATAGTTATATGAACTACTGAACTTGGCAATTTACCATTTTAGCAGTTGAAATTGACTTTCAGTCATATGAATTCTTCAAGTTATGATTCATCAGATAACTTGCTAAATCAATTTTAAGGGTCATTATAACTTCCTTCAGAGACATGTATACCTTATTTTATTTGCTTAATATTACAATTAACTTAATAAAAAACACTTCAAATATCACCTTATATTTTTATTTAAATTTCATAAACAGTATAATTTGCCTATGGGTAAGGGGGTACCCCAAAAATAATAGTTGTCATAATAGTTTATCTATATTGCATTATGAAAAATGCCTACTTTAAGATGCTATTTACTCAGTTTTTTTTGTTGGAAAAACAATAAACATTTTTCATCATATTATGTGAGATTGACTATATGAATAGGTAATGTTTATTACAAAACTTTGAAGTTATTAGGATAACAATAGTTTATAATCTGTTTAATTTTTAAATATAGTTTTGAAAAACTTAGGAAATCTCAATGGGAAATGTACTTATTTCGTACTATTGCAATATTAGTGGTATGCCGAAGAAGATTTCAAAAAAATGATGCTAAGACTCATGGCAAAATTTGATAAAAATAATCCGAGGTTTGTTGAAAGATAATAAGATAAACACTTCTGCTTTTAAGGGAGTAGAAGAAACAAGGAAAACCAAAACCTTGTTACATAATGGTACTTCAGATTTTAGAAACCACATAAATAGTACAACAGATTCATGGCTCACTAAATTCATGTTGCCTACTTGATTCAGAATCAAATAACACAGTTATGATGATGATGACAAACTAAGGACCAATAATCTTATGATACCTTGTGGCTGCTCTAATCCAACAACTTCTGCAATGCTTCTAAGAGTTGCAATCATTTGTTCAATGTTTATGGCTGTTCCTTCTCAACTTCGAATGTATTTGCTCATTATCATGGCAATCAGATGAATAAGAACGCTCATATCATCTCTTTTCACTTCTATGATATCCACCAGCCCCAGAATGTCTAGATGAATGACAATCCTTTCTCCTCCTCTGTTCGTGCCCGTGATGTTTATAAGTACGGGAACATTTTTCTTTGACCTCTCTATCTTGATCGCCCCTTTCTACGTTGGAATCTTCGGTTGAATACAAATGCTTATCTCTGCTCTTCGGACTTCCTTGGTAGCGATCAAAACCGTAGTTTTTGCTGTGCTTTTGGGAATCGCTAGGGGCTATTGATGAGTACTTATGGCTGTCCCTTTTAACAATTGGTTGTTTTTCATGATCAGAATCATCTGATGAATAAGAATGCTCATCTCTACTCTTGCGGTTTACGCGATGAGCAGCAGGACTAAAATCCTCAGATGAATAAGAATGTCTCTTTCTACTACATTTCATCTTATGCTTATGCCTACTCTTCCTACTTCGATCATCTCTATCACAATCAGAATCTTTGGATGAATAAGAATGCTTACCACCATTCTTGTGACTTCCTCCGTACTCATCAGGGTCGGAATCATCGGATGTAAAAGAGTGCAGTTGTCTGCCATGTTTATACCTACCATGCTTAGAACGGTCAGAACCTTTCGACAAAAAGGGGTGCTCTTGTTTAGCCTTTCTACTTCGATCAACCTTTTTGCTGTCAGAATCGTCTGATGAATAAGAACTAGTATGTCTGCTTTTTCTTTGATCCTTTTCAAAATCTGAGGTGTCCGATGAACTTGATATAGCATAGTTTTGGTTCTTCTTTATCACCTTAACCTTCTTTTTCTTTGAAATCCTCTCTCCATCATCTTCTTTTTTATCACTTTCTGAATGTACTTGATGCTGCTTTTTGCGCTTGCTCTTTTTCGACTTCTTAGGTTTCTTAACAAAGTTGGTCAGCAATTCAGGCATATCACCCATACTGAGAAAACCTGCAAAATAGACAACAGTTATGATTGACTTGGACAAACATCTAAAACTTGAGGCATACAAATTAGTTTCTCAACTAAGAGTTGCAAGGAGATACCTCCATACTCATCAAATATGTCCTCAGCAACTATCTGTTGATTGGGATCATCTGGTTTGAATCCTCCACGAGGAGGACTAATACCTGGCTTCTGCTTGAGTTCCCATTTTAGAGGCTGAATCATTTGTCAAACAACACGCTAAAATATCATACACAAGTTTATAAAATTTACAATATCTTGATATATGTAGTGTAGACCAATATTTGCTATTTCGCAAGCCCATCATATAAAGCAGAATATCAGTTCTATTGAAATTTTCTAAAGGAAACTGTCTTCTGCGTATCAGGACAGATTTAAAAAACAGAATATCAGTATCGGGACAGATTTAAAAAATGAATGTAGGAATAGGGATAAAAGATATAATCTATATTTTTTGTTCTTATGCGTGACACCCATCCCCAATTTGGTTCCTATACTCCACCGTGTTAAAACTCCAATAGTGTTAGTGTCTTACAATGGCAACTAACCATGGGACCAATTTGAAGACAACTATATATAGAGGGATTATCTTGCAAACAATTTTTTTGTACAGGAACAAAATTGAAAATGAGTTACTTTTAGTTTTAGGGGTAAAAAGTAAAAAACATTTAACTACACACAAAAATATTAATTTAAAAAAATTCTATAAATACTGTTAGTGTACGGTCTACCTATCCATGGTGTCAAAACTCAAAATTTAAATCTACCATATAAATATGCAATTGTTCAATAGAAGGAGTAATCGACCTCATTATTTTCTGTGTGAGCAAGAATAGCATTCAAGGGGTCATCTCTTTTCAATCTGCTCTGTTCACTAGGCATTATAGCATCCTTTAAGGGACATTCGCGATCACCACTCTGGTGACCATATGTCCCACATCTTAAACATTTTACATTACGGACTTCAACTCCAAAAGGTTTAGCTCTGCCAGCAACTCCTGTTTCTAGCCTAAAAACAATTCAAGTTGCTTAAGATACAATTAAATAGGTTCACAGTGGCATCTTCACAGCAGTAATTAAAACATGAAACATACATAGCCATGTCAAAGTGTAGAGCAATAAATAAAATGTGGCAATCAGGCAGGATTTAATAATAGGTCAATTACAAACCCAAACAATCACAGAAAAATTTCCCTCTTCCACATGACAGCAATGCCCTACACGGGCTTGAATCCGTGATTTCAACATATACAGCTATACTTAGAAGAACGATTACAGAGTATCTTCCTATAGTGAACATAACACCTCAATTAAATTTATTTCAACAAAGGGCAGAGTATCCCAATTGAGAGAGGATTGAGGACTTCGCAAAATTTCAAAATATAATAAAGGAAATATAATTTGTATAAGGTGAGAGTAATTTACCTTATTTTTATCATTAATTGTTTTTAAAAAATAAATATAATCTTTCACCATTTGACAGGACGTAGAATTGATGTCTGTCGAGGTTGGTACAATTTCTCCAACAATTCCATTTAACCGTTCAACTTTAATTTGTTCTATGCCACATTCAACATAATAGAAAGCCAACTATCCAGGTAAGTTAATAACAAAATTCTTACACTTTAACCAGGTTACCTGCTGTCATAATCTTTGGTAACCTTTGTGGTCTTACATTTATAACATGAGATAGAAACATTAAATTTGAGTGCCAGTATTTTAGTTAGGACTATCGATAGAGATGGGGAGAATCTGCTTCTAACGTGGCCAGAAGAAGGAAAACAAGTAAACAACCCACTTCTGATTTGCAAAGCCAATCTATCCACAACTAAATTGACAGGTAACATATCATTAAGAAGTTTTTAATATCACATTCATTTTGACACCAGAAGTAACCAATCACGCTATGTTACAATAAAAGGTAATCCTTGGAATGCTAGTACATACACAGGTTGGCTTAAATAAATTAACACAAGGCACAAAAAATAACACTAAATGAAATACCTTGGCGCATTTTTTAGAATATCGAATTCTTCTTCAGTCGGTAGAGGACGGCCAAAAACATCTCTTGGCCTCCGTTTTTTCTTATCTTCACTCAAATGGTCTTTACCAGGTACGGAATCCGGTGGCCTACAAGGCAAGCAAACCATGAATTCATTAACATATAGAGTACTCTGATAAGTCATATACATATTCAATCAACCATGAAATGAAAATACCAGCTACAGAGTACTGTCATAAGTCATAATTGAAAACAAACAGAAACAAAAACAAGGTGACAAAGGGTACATCGAAGAGGAGGGCCCATCAGCAACATAATTTGATTCTTGAAGCCCTCCTTTACTGATCTCCTCCTTTCTCTTCTCTTCAGCCAACTCAGCAGCTTTAGCACTTTCGGCGTTGTAACCGGGAGGACGAACATACATAAAGCTAACAGCTTGCATCAACTCCACCTATACACAATCAAACACACCCAAGAGTCAGCTCAATCAGTAGAATCGCAAAACATAAAGAGCATCCGGGTTCAAACCCTGACGGTTGCATAATTTCTAAACAAAAACTCTACCTATAAAAAAACCCAACAATAAAATCTAAACAAAAATCAAACCCAGTAAAGGAAATGAATAAATAATAAAAGGGTAGGGCTCAAAATGGAACCTTTTCTTTCTCTTTCTTGGAGATGAGAGAAGTTTGGCGAAAGAACTCTTGCTCCTGAGCATACTGCAAAAGCAAAGAGAGAATTATAGTGAAATCGAATAGAAATTGGAATTGGAATTGAAAGAATTGAGTGAAGGAGGGGATACATACCTCGCGAGCAACCTCATCGGAGCGGCGTTGGCGAGTGGCGTGGGTTTGTTCGGCGATCCACTTGCGGCGTTGGTTAGGGTAAGAGAGAGGGTGCCATGGTTTCTGGTTAAGAAAAGAGTGGCTCCAAGCGGTGCCAGATTTGTTCTTATAGTCAACCTCACCGCTTCCTTTGTCGTCGGAGAATCTCTTACTCAGCCTTATGCCACCTTCCTCCCCCTCCATCTTTTTCTCTCTTCCTCTCTTTGCTTCCTTCTGCACATTAAACGGTGTCGGGTGCTTTGGGCCCGGGCCCGGGCCCTAAATTCTATTCACCTTATGTTTCATTTTTTATTTTCAAGCCCATTGAAAAGTGTTGTATTCAACATCTTCAAAAGGGTTTCTTAGGGTGGTGGTAATGGCTGATCCAATAAATTTGGTTAAGTAGGGATTATCTCCATTAATGGAGAAACAAGTTATTATATTTGATTTTAAGGAAAAAAATGTCATTACAAGTGTAATAGAAAAATTGAATTGTCTTTTTATTTTACATTGTTTTACACCTCATTTGTCTCTTCACTAATGGAGAGGATTCCTACTCAAATTAGGCTGTGATACATTTTTGTCAACCAATCATTTGATAATAGAGTAAGGATCCTTTCTAAAAGAAACTGGTCCTTGAAGAAAATCCAACAATATATTTATCATTTTAAATATGATGAAATAGTGATAAAAACATAGTAATACGCATTCACAAATAACTTCTTTATACTTGAGTTACAAGTTATAACCACTAAGTAAGTATAGGTGCAATGTGTTTCAAACGTAGCATTACTCACATTGATATCTCAATCTCAGAATGAAAGCCTTTTGAGGTCCCATTCACATGTAAAATGTTTGAATTAAATGACTTCTTTACAATTAAGAAACTGTATGAACTAAATTCCTGTGGCGAAATCTTATGGTATCTGATTCTGAAACCAAATTTGGAATCTATTTTGATTAGTTTTGACCAAATTGTTTTTTAGTGTGATGATTAACTGAATGGTAGTTCACAATATCAAGATTCTTCCTTGGGTAAGTTACATTCCTCAACTTTGTTTATTCTTTGTACTTATAATGTCGGAAATCAGAAAGCATATTTAACTGTCATGTTTGCAACTTTGCATTTCTTTTTGTCTCTACAAATTCTCTTGTCTATCAAGGGTTTCACAATTGTACATAATGGATGCATCAAGGGGTTTCATGTTTATAGTTCATTATGTGCATTAACTAAGCTCAATTTTAACTATATGTCATGTTTCCAATTCTGACATCTTCTCTGTTATAGGTAACTATTGCCTTTTTATAAACAATTTCTGATAAATGTCCTGTCTAGTTGTAAATTATGCAGGGAGATGTGGAACAACAAAGTTTTGGTTTCAAAGGCCGCAAAATGATCCACAATTTTCTTGGATAGTAATGTCGGGTCGATATTTACGACCTTCTCTGCAGGTAAGAATGCAAAATGTTATTTTTCTTGATTCATATCATGTTGCATATCATTTGTACTGTTTACATTTATTCTGAGGTAGATCTTGGAATTAGTGTTATCTAAAACTGTAGAAAATGGAAATAGAAAAATGTTGTACATCCATCTTAAGTCTAACATTCTAATATTATTCCTCAGTTGAATTAGTACAATAACTACTTAAGTTCTCTTGCATGTGTATCTGAGTTCCGCGAGTATGATCTACCTAATTTTTCGCAGTGCTAAATAAGCAACTAATCGATAACCAACCAACATTAGTGCCATAATGGACAAATCAACCCACACATGACTCAAACCGGTTGATTTTATAGGAGGAAAATCTACAACCTTGCACAAGACCCCTTCTGAGCACTCATAATAATCATTTTCATTGTACTGGACACCAAGAAGTAGCTTGTAACAGTAGTAGCTGTAGCTCAAGTACTTAAGCCATACTATGAAGGGAGGAATGTGTTGTATATAGTATCCTCCAGCAATGAGAAATACAAAGGATGTCACAGAAGCTAGAGTAGTCGCCTGTTTAATATCCATCAAGATAGCACCAAATGCTAAGCCAAGACTTTGAGAGACAACAACACTGTAAAGAACCACAAGAAGAGAAAGGATAAAAGTCATAGGATCAGGTTTAAGCCCTCCCATCCAATAGATTATGCAGACAAATGCTGTTGGAAGTGCAAGCTCAAGTGGCAAGTCTCCTATTGTTCTAGCTAGAAAGTAGGATGAAAGGCGGTACATTCCCGACGACCGTTCCTTGATCAGCATTCTCCTCTCTTGAGGAAATGTGAAAACTGCATTGTAGAGAGGGTAGAATCCCCAGAAAACTGAGAAGAAAAAGATCAAGCCTACCTGCATTACAAATAAAACCCCATATTAGTCCCTCTTAAGGGCTTTAGGATATAACATAAAAAATATTAATCATGGTTTATGTTTCTAAGAGTTCAGGAAACAGTGAATTGAAAGTTAGAAATGGTGTGATGTTGACATGGATATTGAAAGGTAATGAAAAGTTGCCAAATTAAAGGCTTAATTACATAACCATAACTTTTTCAGTTAGTTGATGTCCTTATCAGTTATCATCAACTAAAAGAAGATAAACTTGACGTAGTTGTTACCCGGTCTTGAATGTGTGATTCTGGTGTATGCCACCACAAAAGTCCGCCAAGAAAAGCGACGCTTATGACTTGGAATATTCTCAGCCTGTTGAAGGCTTCATGCCTTCGCTCCCTCACTCCCCTTTGTAATAGTACCTTGAACTGATGCCACCAGCTTGTGCACCACTGCTGATGTTTTTTGTGATACCCTGCATCAATTTATCAATAAAGATGTTTCAGGTCAGTGATATTAATAACAAACCAGTAACTTTTTCTTTGATTGTTTTTCACTTAAAGATAGAAGACCTACTTGTTGTGCAAGCATCCTTTGAGATATTGTAATCGTTCCCCTCCAGGCTGGAAAGCTCAACTTTCATCCCTGTAGCTATGTTCTTCTCATAAGCAGATATGAGAGCTTCTCTTATCGCCTTCCTTTCTTGTTCCAGGCTCTCGCTTTGTTCAGTTGCATGCTTTGAGTCCGGGGCAATCCCTGCAATTTTTCATTATTGTCATGACATTGTTAGTATTGCTTTCTTCAAAATAATACTCTTGATACTTGGACTGTGCATAATTGTAATTCTATAACTTTTCATAAAGAAACACATTAGACCATAATATGTCTCCATCTCAAGTAAAATATATATATATATATATATATATATAATTTAATATATCAAAAAGAAGAGTCATATAACTTGCATAATAAATAGAAAAAGTGTGCCCCAAGCTTCCACTTTTCAAAGTCCATTGATTTATAACCTTAGTATCATGGGACTAAAATGAAAATTCAAACAAATGATTACTTACCATTGGCAAGATCAAGTAAGAGATCAGCAGGATTGACAGTAACACTAGTAGTAAAACCAAGTGATGAAAAGTAGTCCAAGGCAGTTGAAGCAGGACCATAATAGATAGGACACCCTTCAGAGATCAAGACCACCTTATCAAACATATAGTAGAGGCGGCTAGAGGGTTGATGAATGGTGGTGATAACAGTTCTACCACCACTAGCGAGCCGTTTGATTGTTCTGAGGATCCTTAGAGCTGTGGTGGAATCCAAACCTGAAGTAGGCTCATCCAGCAACAATAGACTTGGATTGATGAGCATTTCTTGGCCAATGCTCACTCTCTTTTTCTCACCACCTGATATTCCTCTAAACAGTGGTCCACCAATCATGCTGCTCCTGCACTTAGTGAGTCCTAGTTCAGCAATAACTCTCTCTACATGCTGAACTTTTTCATCTCTTGTTATGCTGTTAGGAAGCCTTAGAAGTGCAGTGAACACTAGAGTTTCAGTGACAGTGAGATGAGGGTATAGCACATCATCCTGAGTCACAAAACCTGTTCTTCTTTTTATGGAACCTGAGAAAGGATGATTGTTGTATGTGATCTTTCCTGATATTTTACCCCCGAGGCGGCCTCCGAGAGCCGTGAGAAGTGTGGTCTTGCCACTCCCTGATGGCCCCAGCATAGCAAGTAATTCTCCTGGACATACCACACCTGACATCCCATTCAATATGGTCTTCTCTTTGCAAGTCCATGTTCTACCCCAACATGCTCCTTTCTGCTCTAGTTTTACTTTGTACACCAGTCCCTCAAACTGCAGACCAAAAACAGAATACATGCCAAAACATTGGTCACAAAATATATACATATCCCATGAATGTATTTACATGGTCCTGTCTTATAAATAATTCAAAGAATCAATGTAAGTGTGACATATACCATTGAGTGAAACAAACTTTGTTTTTGGCCTTTTACTAAATGAAATTAAAATTACCTTCAAAGTTATGGGGAACATAGTGAGTTTTGGTAAAGATTGTTCATTGGGCTCAGTGAGCTCTGGTGGTTCTTCCATAGAGTGACTACTATTGGAACATTGTGGTTTTGGTGCTATGCATTTTTGTGGCATGGCTAAAGAAATGAGATATATGCAGTTTTTTTGGTTTTGGTTAGGGGATGAGAGAAGCTAAGAAGTTCCTTTTAACTTGAATTGCTAATGTGTAGTAACACATGAATATATAGCACCAAACTAGGATGTTCACTGTTATCAATGGTTACTTAGGCCACCCTTGGATGGTGGAATCCCACCTTTTTATCTCAAGATTATTCTAGCATGACCAAGCTCACCCCAAAAAAACTTTAGAAATTCTGAACCATTGCTTAAGATCACTTCTTGCTTTATTTTTTCTTTTTCATTTTTTAACACAGCAAACTTTTTCTCAGTTTTTTCTTTAATAGCACCAATGTTTTATATTAATCACCTAAACTTGTCATGCTAGCCATGCTGATCTAAGAATCAATTTTATGAAAATAAAACAAAGTAATAATATTATAGTTACCATATTCTCTCAGCAACCTGCATGCAGCATCATTTCATGATACTTAATAATATAATGTCTATATATGCTGTACCCTTTAGCAGAGGGTAATTCAAAGATGCAAAAACCAATCTATGGTTCATTCATAAATTTTAAAATTTTCTTCATGTGACCAGATTAATTTTAAAAGTGAGCTCTAACTATTAAAACCAAGAGCAATTTCATGGTGTCACTACATTCTCTTTGTTCCACCTGAATATGATATGAGACACTTGCAGGCTCTTGCTTCATGAAGAAGCAAGTGGATCTCTTTCATACATTAGTGATATATTTGTCATAGAGATTTTGAGATATCAATTGCATATGTATCTTTATTTTTATGTTTCCATTTAAAGCTATAGTTTTGATAAAATGTCATGTGCATATATACTAGATTGTGGTCATGTGACAACAGAAAGCATTGCATATTTGAATAATGGGACAAAACTCACCCAAACAAAAACTATAGGACAAGGTCCTTATACATATCTTGCAGTTTATGTGCCAAATCTTTTCCCTCGTAATTCACGTATACTCTCAGAAAATTTGTACGAGGATATATCATTTTCGTTATTAAACTTCCTTATTTACTGAGATCTGTGACTTATGACAATATCTCCCAACATGCATTGTCTTTTATTGTTTAGTTGTTTGTTCCCTTTGAATAGATTTATTTTCTACGACCACAACAGTACATTATTACATATTGAAATGTAGAGAGAATAAATATCTTTCAGGATCTGAAATGTATGGTTGGTTTGTCATATTTTTTTTCATATCATGAGTGCAATTAAGCATATAGCTATAAATAGTAATGGAATTTCACATTTATACATGTCTGGATGAGGAAATTGGTTTCATTTAAAAAATAAAATAAAAATTCACACAACCATTGTTGTTGTTGTTGTTGTTATTATTAGTACCTTTTAGAACAATGACATGGTTTTGTCTCCCCCATGTGCATTGGTGTTAGTTATGGTAAAGCAGTGAGAAGAAGAACCCTCCAAAATGAAATCAAAAGTGTGTGTTATATTCTCTTTACTCTGCATGTGGAAGCCATCCATCAAAAAAAAGAGAAGAAAAATATACTATAGGATACATAAAAGTTCTCATCCCCATGACACATTTCTTTGCACTGCAAATATACAATGTATGAAAAGTACACAAAGGTTATGCCTCACAGTGAAATGTTTACATTCATCAAAGTATAGGAGGCAAGAATATAATAAATTCAAAAGGAAGAATAAGAATATCAACAAAATTGTTCGTGAGGGTTTACTCTTTTTTTATATATGTTAGTCAATATAAAGGTGAATTTAATGGTAATCAGTGATTCTTATATTCCCTCTAGAAATATGCTATTGAATATCACTGTTAATTTCAATATTCTAAACTAAGTGTCACTTCATATTTTAACATGCTTTAACAAAGTTTTATTTCTTTAGTCTTTTGAAATATTTTTCTTTTTAAACCTAACAGTTCTACATATTTAAGCTGAATAAGAGAGGAATTAATAATTCAAGGTTGAACCCATAAATCAGATTCCAATTTCTGTATATAAAATTATTTTATATCTCCTTTTGGGAGAGCACTTATATAAATGGTGATTATAATGGATCCGGTGGAGTGTACCTTTTCAGTGGGGAAGACTTTGGATTATTGGGCTTCTTGACACTAAATGTGCGTATTTGTTTTCTATCATCAACTATTACATTAATTTAATTTAAGAGTAATGTTATATCCTACTACTAAATCATCATCCTACCCATAAAAAAGTGATATATGTTACAAAATAATATTTTATTTATTAGTGGATGGTTTACAAGTGTCATATGTTACTTTCTTGCGGGTATGAGGATTAGTAGGAGAATTTAGTAGGAGAATATATCATTTTCCTTAATTTAAGTATAAAATACACGAGCAAACATTATCTTCATTAATGAATGGACAATTGCTTGTTTTCCATCATGTTCGCAATGACAAAAATGTAATTTTATAGTAAATGGAAAGATAAAAGTATAATTGCAATAATTGCTAAAAAAATCTCTTATTTTCCCATTTCTCCGGACATGAGATAAGAAACCAAAAGTTGGTGGGTTGCACCACTTTTATTTTATTTAACTTCATACTCTCTCCTACAAAACATGAAGAACAAAAATGTCACTCTCCTTCAATTCTATCTTTCATTTCTCTTTCTTTCCTTATTTTTTCAACCTGGGGTAACCTTTCTGAATGGGAAACAAATGTCACATAATAATAAATAAAAATATGTATGATATTTTTATCCTTAAAATTATATCTAAAACAAACAATTGTTTTTCAATATTGCATATGATCATTTGTTCAAAGCAAATTAGTAAATAGAGTTAGGAAGCTGACATATGTCTCTCACTCTCACTTTATAGTCCAGTAAAGTTTCTTGTCATTTTCTCATACTAATTTATAAAATTATTATTAAAATATTCTTATCCTTTCAAATAATTCGAATAGAAAAAATAAAAGCTATCTGTCAATGAATATCATTTTTAATAAATGTGATACAATTATTAAAAGAATGTAATACTTATGTATTTGTAAAAATTGATGTATATTATCCATTTTTGTCGGTTATATTTAAATATCAATGGTCAAATATATGATATTATAAAAATATTTTACATTGTCAATATATATATATATTTTTCTATCATTTAAAAAAGTTATGCATCTTGGTTAGACCAAAATAAAACTCAGATGTATAAAATGTCAAAGTTCAGAACACAATGAATAAAATATTTTTAGACCAAACTACATGGCTTAAATGTAATTTACCCTAAATGCAATGCAGTATAATTTGCAATACCACATCAATTTCTGATGTGACACGAGAAGCGATCCAAAACATTTTATAGCTTATACCAGTATCTTAATAACTGAGAATTTATTTGATGGAATAATAGGTAATATATTCCAAGTTTCTTTAACATTCGTTTTATACTTATCTTTTACGAACAAAACATTATCTTTATACTCTTATTTTCAACCTTATTTATCAAATGAATAAATAAATAAAATGAATATGCAAAGTTTATGGTGCACAAGTGGTCAAACGATGCTCTATTCCCATTTCTTTAATTTATTTATAGAGCTGGCTATATGCTCCTAATTGTGATTTTCTAACCGAAATGGAATCTGTAAGATTAAATACTTAGAAAAATGGTGCAGTATACTATTCTTATAGATTATTTAACCGGCTATATGTTTCTTGATATAAAAATGAAATATATCAAGAAGTATAACCGAAAGTATTAAATAATCTTTTAAAGGATTTAATCTTTCAGATTCCCTTATTTTTAAGGGGATAAATCCTTTATACTCGGACCAAATTTGTATGGTTAATATAATATAGAAGTATAAAAGAATAGTTTTGAATATAATCCATTTAAACCTTTATAATAATACCTCTAATATTCCTTGTGTTAGTGATACTTTACTACTCCTTAGAAAATAATAATTTTTTTAGAAACTAGCTATTTGATATCATTATTCATTAGTGAGTAGTTGATCCCAGTATATTAGAAATCAAAATCTTGTAGATATGACTAATTTTATACTACTCAAGACCGTAAAGGATAAACTAGTTTAATTGAAAGGGAATATATATTTAGTGGGGAGACATATTCAAAAGGTATCCTTCATCCATGTAACAATTGGAGTTCTTCTATGCTTTTCTTCATGTTGATTCCTTAGAATCTAATAGCTGAACTATAGGATACTCCTTATTACTGAAGAGACAAATGTATGTTTTCTTTTTGTTTTTAATGACAAAAATTGTAATTTCTTTATAATCAAAGGGGTATATATGTCATTAAAGGTTGTGTTTTCCTTTGATTTTTGAAGCAATTGTCTTCCCATTAATAGAGATGATTCTAACTCTTGCTCAACTAGTTCATCATGTAGTAAAATATGTTTATAAGTTGATTAATTCATATATCACCTAAGTTCAAAGCAATTTATGCTATTACCATGTTGTGTAGCTCTCTTTGTGAAAGCATGATCAAGTTGGTGTTTAATTTCTTTAACATCATGCATGATCATATGAAGTATAAATTTTAGGTTGTGAAGGGACTATTAAAATTTATGTCATTCAGAATATATTATTATTTTATACCACATACTTAGTTGTGAGTAGTTAGGCCATGTAAAAAACCTATGATAATAATATACTGCACCAATAATGAAATGTGAATGAGGAAAATATAAATTATAATTCTACTATTTAGTCCCTAAAAGCCTATTTGCTAGTTAATCTAATTCATAAAATTGTATCATGTCAATCAACCAACCAACAAGATGTTGGTTTAGTGGTGTAAGGATCATTAACTAGATCATCAGAATGATTAAAAGATCAAGAATTCGATTCCTGGTAGTAACAATTGTTAGGAAGAGCAGTCACACACCCAAAAATGTTAATTCCTTATCAATAATAGAATTTCATTGGTAGTATAAAAAATATGATATTAATCAATTTAATCATAAATAAATGAATAAAATAATTTACAAGATATATATACTTTAGATACTAAAACATAAATTTATATATCTGGATTAAAGTGGTCATTCACCATCAATAACCATATTCATTATTTACTCAACAAAAAAACTATTTTATGGGTTCATTAAGAATATATAGAGGAAAAAATGTATATAATAATAAATAACTTTTTTTACATTATTATTATATCAATAATCATTTATATTTAATCATCATTTAATAATAATAATAATAATAAATATATTAGACTCTTATGTATATAGTTGTAAAAAGAGCACCACTTACGAGAATAATGGAGATACAGGGCATCTGAAATTGACTGGGGCACCTGCACTACACTTTCTATTCCCAGTGACGTTAATTAGATTATCTTTTTTATTCGAATTATGTTGGGATGTTTTGTTTTCTATAAAGTTGATGGGAACAATTATTAAGCAATGATGATCATCACTCACCATACTAACAATTTTATGAGGACTCACTCATTAGTTGAGTCATGAGTGATAGTTAATGAGGTAGGTGTATTAAGATATTTTATTTTCTAAAATTATGTTTGATTATTCCCTCCATTTTTTTAACAAGTAAGTGATGTGGTAAGTTTTTTTATTACATAATAGATCATTGAGTCTTTTTAACAAAAGTGTTTTTGTTTTTTTTATTATGTCATTCTCAATTCATTTCTCCACCTTACTCTACTGTTAATTTTTATTTATAAAATAATTCGGGTATACAAGTATAGTAATTAATATTATCTTCAAAAAAGTCTAAATTTTACCCATGTTAATATTTTAATCTTGCCCATCTTAGCCAAGTAGGAGAGGGGCAAAAGTAGAACTTGCAGGTGGAAGTTAATAAGGAGTTTGAGAAGCACATTATGTATTTGAATTCTTATCATGGATGGATGAGTGGTACTTGAAAATTATTTGGCAAAGTTTCCCACTGAAATTATTAATAGATAGAAAAAGAGGGAGAACAATTATAATGACTAATTTGTATAAGGGATGGCAACCGAGTGGAGCGGGAGAATGGTGATTTTCTGTTCATATATCTATATTATTTGTGAGTACTCAATGAGTTTTTAAGTTTAAGCACACATCTATGTATTTTGTAATAATCAATATATAAAATAATATTTGTACATGTTAAATTTATCATTAAATTTCAATCACTAAAATTCATTATAAAATAATATTAAAATAAATAATATATAATATAAAATAAAAAAATTATAGTTTATATAAAATATTTAATCAAAAATAAATTTATAAATATGCACATACCTGTGGGACGAGTATCATGATACATGTTCCAATTCATAAGCTATTTTTACTAGTATCCATTGTGAGTATTTTTATGGGTACCAACAGAACGAGTATTTCAGTCATCCCTATTTTACATCATTATCATTGTGCTTAATGAAATAACTACTTGATTAAATAAATTCATAATTTATTTTCTTATTATAAAAGTTAGTTTATTTTTATATTAATGTGATTGTTTTTCATTAATAGGTGTTGTGCACTATAATGGGATGATGTGTGATAAGGTAATAATTACAGAAAAGGCAACCGGCAAATCCCTAGTGCCATTGCAAGATTTTCAAATCTTAATTTCCATCCTATATTTTTCTTTCATTTTCTGTCCCCTTTTCATTTTTCTGCTGAGTTGTAGGAGTTAGGTGATTTTATTCTTCTTACTCCCTCAGTCACATCAAACTCAATTAGGTGGTAGATAATGTTTCAGCCATAATTACTTACATGATCATGTATGTGTATATATTATAATATTCAACTTTCTAGAAATGTTGATGGGAGACACATAGCAAACCAACTACGGGTTAGTGTGGGTCGGATTGGGACGGGTTAAGGTTTATACTTACCCGACCCTAAATGTTGTTCGAGCCACTTTTATGAATTCGGCTTTGACCCTAAACCTAGAGTTAATCCAACAATAAATATTCACATGGTCAGTCTTTAAACCCGGACCCGATCCTAGACCCGATTAAATATAACATATACTCATTTTACATAAAGTCTTCTAAATATTATTTATTGTTGTGAACATGTAATTTGACATATAAAATAATGTATGTGTATATATATTATTAAACATATATATATGATGAAAAATTAGAGAACCAATGATATTTTCGACCAAAAAAGTATCATTACTCTGTATATATTTGAATAGAGACACATACAAACATAATGAGTGATCATGGGACGAGTCATGATTGGTCCATACCCGACCCTAAATATTGTTTGAGTCTATTTTTTGAACCCGAACTCGACCCTAGACCTGGTGAGACCCGACACTTTTCAGACCCGATCATTATCGGGTCATACCGGGTGAGTGGGTAGGGTCGGGTCCCGCTCACCCCTAAAACCAACAACGATCATCTCCAATAATGGAAAGACAAATATATATCTTATATTTTTTTTAATAGTAAAAGTGTAATTTCATTGTAATTAAATGAATATGTGTCATTAAATATTACATTTCCTTTGATTTTTGAAATATTTGTCCCTCCATTAAAGGAGAGCATGCTAACTGATAGCAAATAAGTGTGTGAATGGGCAAGAGTTTTTTTTTAGTAAAAGAGAGATAAAAAGTTTAAATTGAAGGATCATCTTAGATTTGTTGTAAGTGGACAAACATATGATAGTTGAAATGATTGTGTGACTTGAATATTTATATAAATAAATATACTACAAAGTCTCCTAGCAATTATGCTAGTTGGTTAGAAAGCATATGATAGTTGAAATGATTGTGTGGGTTGAATATCTGTATAAATAAATAAACTACACAATCTCCTAGCAATATATGTTAGTTGGCTTAAAAGCATGCGCGCATAGATGGGACAGTGTTAATAATAATTATACAATATATAGCAGATATTTTTCATTTGGACTCACTCTCCAACTTTGTTCCAAATTGATCTACTAGTAGCTAGTAAAATAGGTCTTCACTCAATTGTTTTATGACTTTATCATGAAAATGAGGTGATCAATAATGTGTTTGTACATTTTTTTAATGGTGTCACAAAACGTCTTAAAGAGGATGACATGGTCATGACTCAACGAATAATAAATTTTCAATGCCAAAATTAATTGTTGTAAATCAGTTCTAATATTATCTCATACAATAGTTTAGGATTAATTCATTCTAAAATTAATTTTTTTAGAAGTTTTTCTCCAATCCTTATAAATATGTTTATATAATCTAGCTATATACCAAAATATGACCATGAGACAAAATGAGGAGAAATGAAGAAAAAGTGTAGGTTAAATTTAGTGTGTTATAGTTAATATTCATGTCACGCATGCATAATAGACTACTCTTATAGTTAATATTCATCTCCATATCTTTTTAATCTAATCAAACACCATGAAGATTCACACTTTTGTAGTACTCTTGTAGTTAATGTTCAACTCCCTAGTGTTTTAATTCCTTTCTTAATCTAATCAAGTCACACACTTTCTTATTACTTTGACCATCCCAATGTAACCTACACTTATCACAAATCATGATATTCTTTCAGCTTTCAGACTATGTATGTATCTGCAATGTCACATTATTTACATTGAATAAACCATTTAATAATTGAACATTCACATTGTATCTTTTTTACTTTTTTAGAACAATTAACAAAGACAATTGCTACCTTAAGCAATGATTTTTATTGTACAAGTTTGAGAAAAGATATATTTCTTTATGATAAAAGATTATATAACAGAAGAAAAACATGAACTTAAGGGCATGATTCCATATTTTGTGCAAACTAGCTATAGAAGCACTAATTCATGCTCCCTCGCATGGTAGGCCATGAGATAATATAATCATTATTTGTCTCTATTGCTTTATTCTATTTTCGTATTATTTCATTTCATAGGTTTTTCTATGTCTATAGTTTATCTTCGTTATTCACATGGTGTTTGAGCCGATTAATGTACAATGTTACTCATGAATGATTATATTAAAGTCAAGTTGAATAAATAAAAAAATTGAAAGATTCATGAGAAAATATCTATACTTAGCATGGAAAATTGGAAACAATAAAACATAACTAGCTATTTCAAAGCAAGATTAGAGAGTTATCAACAAAATTTTCTACATACCATATTAGTAATAAAATAGAAGAAGAACCATTTTTTTTGGGGTCCATAGGAATGAAAAAGTAAGACTTATGAATCAACACATACCAATTAAGTCATAGGAATGAACAACCCACATTATTTGTGTACCTGAACTATGCACACTATGCTTCATTTGTGTTCCAATAAGACGTTGGTGCAGTGGTGTAATTAATTGGAGGGACAATCATACATCCTGTGAGCGATATTTGTTGGGAGAGACAATCACACATTCTGGAAGAGATTAGTTCCTTACCAAAAGGTTAGATGATACATTTGGTAGTACAAAAAAAAAGAATGATACCACTATCACAATTGTGATGAGTCATGAATTGATGCCACACACAAATACATTACAACACAATGCCAACTCTGGCAGCTCAAGGTATTTATTGTTATAAGATTTAGAATGAGTTTGGTAAAATTAATCGGGCTTGTAAGTTAACCAATCAATTTTTTTTGACAAAACTTAAATTATCTTTTGGTATTTGATAAAAGAACGAGTTATAAAATTATAAACTCATTATAATATACATTAGATAACATATGGTTATAACTTATAAGTAAAGAGCTTATTTCATTTTATACATAGTGAGTAGGAAAGAATTTCAGGCACACATTGAGTGAAAAATATAACTATTGGGCTTTAAAGAAAATACAAATTTTGGGCCGTATCAGAAAAAAGCCCTTTATAACGGTTAGAGCGCGCATGGGTTTAACGAAAAAACCAAATTGAAGAAGGGAAGAAGGAGAAGGAAATCGAAGATCTGAGCAGAGATCATAGACAAAGAAGAAATAGAAGAGAATGGGAACGACGGTGGCGGGTTTGGCGCCGGGGCTATCACGAAAGTTGAAGAAGGTTCTAGAATCGAGGACCGATACGCCGGATCTTTTATCTTCGCTAAACACGCTTTCTTCCTTCTACGACGATAACACTCCTCAGTCGCGTCGCAACCTCCGATCCACCATCGAGAAGCGTGCTCTCTCCATTAATCGCGAGTTCATTGACGCTTCCCTCGCTGCGCAACTTGTAATTCATCTACGCTGATTTCTTCTTATGTGTTAAGATAGTTGGTTATGTTAGTTTTTCTAGTTTTCCCTTTTTATCCTTTATTCTTTGATGTATATAAATCATATTCATCTTTCTAATTCAATCAATGAGAAATATTATCTTTTCTCTCATTCTTCTTTCTTTAAGCTTTCTTGAAGCTTTTCTTTCTCATTCATGCATAGCTCGTACCAATTTTAACATTATGCAATTTTATTCGCCTCTTGCATTGTTCTGATTTGTTCTGTTTCGGTTCTTGTCAGGCTTTGGATAATGTAGAGAATGAGGTTAATGTGCTTGCTGAATGCTGTGAAAGGTGTGGATTTCCCTTTCGTAGTTGCAATTCTTTGTTTGCGTGTATCTTTTCTTAAAACAATAGACACGTTTTTTGAATTTGTGTGCTTTGATGCCAAACGTTAATGCAACTATCCTTGAATCGTGATCAGTCCTGTGGTTAGTAGTGATCTTGAGCTGCATTCACTTCTGCTTATTCAGGAAGTGCTCATATTGGACGACACTGTGTTTATAAGAGGATACTCTAAATGATATAATATACCAATGTGAAAACATGACTAAGTGATTTATAGCTGCAATTCATTATTTTTCATGTTTTTTCATCTATGTGCTTTGATGCTGAATGTTGCCGCGACTAGTCTTGAATCAATCTCTGTTTCTGTGCTTTGTAGTGATGTTGAGCTGCATTCACTTTTGCTTTTGCAGGGAGTGCTCATATGGAGGAAACTAAGTTGAGGAGAGAATATAATAAAAAGAGCACTCTCCTTATTTAGTAATTAGGAGGATTTGTAAGAGAAATTTGTTGGAGGATATAATGTTTATGTATTCTTAATGATTTAGCTGTGTGAAAACATGACTAATTGATGCCACTCATGATGAAGTTAAGATTTTATTTGCAGAACATTATGTTAGCACTTAGTGTGTGTCTCTAGAGTTCCAGTTCATATTAAGAATTTGTTTTTTTGTACTACCAAGGGTATTCCTTCACCTTATGGGTAAGGAACTAATCCCTTTCGGGGTGCGTTGCTGCCTCCCAACAAGTGTCGCTTTCAGTAATCAAACCCTTACGTTTTGGTTATCCTGAGGATCTTGCAGGGCCTTACACCACTAGGCCAACGCCTCGTTGGTATTAAGAATTTGTTCAATTACCTAATATAAAGTTCTTGGGACTCTGGTGGGTGATTTAGCAAATTAAATAGGAGAGGTTTGCTACATTATGTACAAGGTATTTGTATGACAGCAACTATAAAACATGTTAAAGCTAAGCTTGTTTATTTAGTCTGAGGTGTTGGCTTATGATTCCCCATTTTGGTTTAGTAGTGCAGCTCTAGAAACATTAGTTCTTGTGTGATGCTTTGTTTAGCACTGTGTTGGGGTTAGGGGTTTTAAGTTTGCCACATAACATAGCAATTTTACCTTTGAATTTGTCCTGCCATTCTTTCGTTGAGAACTTTGGCTAGTATGTAGATCTTTTGATAAAGTTTTAGATTTCATATTTTTACAGGATAGCAAAGGCTTTGAACAGTTGTAGTGCTAGCACTGGTGACATTATCAGTACCACAGAGAGGCTTAGACAAGAGCTTGAGACTACCACACAAAGACAGGAGATTGTGGCCTGCTTCCTACGTGATTATCAGCTTTCCCCCGAAGAGGTTGAAGTTATTGAACAATGCTTTTGTGAATTAATATGCAGTACTTATACTATGTTATTGTTTACAATTAATTGTTGACCGTCTGTAGATAAATGCACTTAGAGATGAAGAGCTGAATGGAAATTTCTTCAAGGCACTTTCTCATGTTCAAGAGATTCATGCCAACTGCAAAGTGTTGCTTAGGACACATCATCAGGTTACCTTCTTCTCTTATCTATCTCCCTCTATGTCCTATTTTCTCCATCATCAGCTGTGTGTGGAATTCTTCACACATTGTCTGAAGTCTGAACACAAAATGCCTATAAGAATATAAGATAACCAGTTTACTTATAACTATGCATGGCCCTGGGCAATATTTTTTGCCATTGACCTAAGTAGTAAGAGTTCTGCTAGCTGGCAGTTCCTGAAATTTGGAAATATCGATACAAAGATAAATGCCGAGATAGACTTGCATAATATGTAGAAATTAGATTAGTCATAGATATTCTCATGGGATTAGGGATAAAGAAGGAGGTGTGCATCTCTGGACAAATGAAAGCTTAGCATCTCCATAACCTCTCTATAGTGTTTACTTTATTTAGTCATTACTTTAAAGCATTCAATGCTTAATCAACACTAGAACTCTCCTGGTCCTGGTTGTATGCGTATGTAAGGTTTCCTGCATGGACAACTAAACGCCAGAGGTATTTGTCAGAGCCTACTTTTGTATTAGTAGGGAACTTAATGTTAGATCAAAATTATGCCAAATTGATTAACACTAGAAAATAGCAATCGAAACAACCAGGTTCTACAATATTCAAATTAAAGTATATGTATCTGTACATCAGTAGTACTATTCAGTAACTAGCCATCTAGTTTGTAGGAACCTGCGTGATTAGACTATGGGAAACTAAAAAAATAAAATCTGTAGAATTTCTTAAAAATAAATTTAACCTTCTCTTCTTTTGATGGTAACATGCTTCAATCACTCAATATATGGCTTAGCTAATACTAATTGAAGGTTAATATGCGTGTTCCTAACATGCATAGCGGAAAATGATAGACCTATTTGTGTTAAAATTATGCATACCAGGTAACAATGAGGCAAAAAACTTTTATAAGAATACATCGGGAGATTGTGATGACTTTAGAAAATTTTCTCCTTCAAAAGTATGAAGGTCCTACACGTGTATCCACACCGAGACTGATTCTTATTGTATCAACACTTGACCCGTTGAACGAATTTAGCCAACTTATATTCTAAAATAATAAATCAAGAGATGAAGCAAAAATTCTTTTCTTCTCTGCACACATTTTTGCACTATGCAAAATTCTGCACGTAGGTTGTGGTTTTGTGGTATTTATTTCAAAAATAAAAACCACCCACTCTCTTTTGTTAACCACAACCTTATTTATAATAATCAATTTTATAATAATAAAATTGTATTTATTATTATCTCATTATCATATTAATTGTTTGTTAAAAATTAATATGAAAGATCCTTAACTAAAATTAGTGACTTAATATAATAAGGATTATAATAATGAGAATAATTTTATTCTAAATTGTTTTTGATCATATGATTATTAAGATTAGGACATTATTAGTCCAGATAGGTCAATATATGTGTAGTGACATTTATTAGATAAAGATTAATAGATCCCATTTATTAAATTACACATATAAATGGTGCATACAAAGATATGACCATTGAACTGACTCAAGGAAGAATTCCTAATGGTTAATATATTACATTTGAATTGTCAATAAGATATTCTTATGAAGAAATATATATTTTCCCTAGACTTGAGATTATCATAGTAATTAACAAGCTATTCATTATATTTTGATATCGGACACATAATGTTTTATGATATTAGTTGAATAATTATCGAGTATAATTAAATTTTTGTAGGAATAATGATTAATCAAGAAAGAATCCATTAACTCATGGTAAGCTATATAGAAATAAAGACCTTGGCCAGAGAGAATTGAATGAATAAATAAATTTCTTTAAGTCATTCATTACACGTTAACTTATTGGAATTTGACAATTATACCATATTCTAGAGTTAACATAGAGATGTAAAGATGAAATGAAATATTATAATATTCTTCTAATGGTTCTAAAGTAAAATATATTACTTCATTTCTATCCGGTATTCCGGCTGTTAAGGAGTGTTGCTAGATGTTAACCTTGATCGATAAATTAATGACTTAATTTACTACCGGTTTAGTAATGATCCTACAGGGTCACATACTAACGAGTGTTCTGATTTTTGTTAGACGAGAAAATGTTTTCGATTAAATTAAATAGGTTAATTTTATAAAAAAAATTAAGTCGAATATTATTGTATTTTTTGCTAATAAAAATAATATTATTTAATCATCTGCAATATAATTAAGTGAGACTTAATTAATATATTTCAAATGTATGTTTAAAGGGGAGAGATCCACTTACTCCAAGAGTAAGTGGAAAAAACCTACTCCACATCATGATCATTCATTCTTGGGAAATCCAATAGTTTGAATTGGTGAGTACATCTAAACCATTGAATTTTCCAAGATTGTATGACTAAGATGAGGAGTAAGTCTTTTCCAATGTTATTAAAACCGTACCTGTTATCAAACCGGTCAGAGTACTAGTATAGTGATACAGTGGTTCAACCGATGGTTCAGTAATTGAACCGCATGCCGGTTAAATCGGACATACCTCCTTATATATATATATGTAAACCTATAACAAACAAAATTCAAATAAGTAGGTATTCAGATTTATAATTCATATTCATAATCTACTTCAAATTCACACAAACAAACAACATTAAGTATTTAACAAAATCAAAGTCTAAAGTGCAAAACATATATCAATCCAAAATTATCACTTCACAAACGCAAAATACAAATAAATGACACAAGTATTAATCCTTAAAGTTGAATAATTGGTGAAGAATTGAAAATTTGAAATGTGAGGCAATGTATTTTAATTTTTTAGGGATGAAATTTAAAAAGAAAAAATATACAAACCGGCCGGTTTTGACCGGTTTTGACCGGTTCTCTTGCGTGTTCGGTACAAAAGCCGTGCCGTACCGGTTAGGGATCTGGTTCGCCAGTTTTCCGGTCGAACCGGCCGGTACGGCACAGTTTTCATTACACTAGTCTTTTCCACTTACTCCAAGAGTAAGTGGATCCCTCCCCATGTTAAAATTATCAAAACTGATAGGATCAATTATGATTTAAACATTTGAAAAAATAAAATAAAAAACAAAACCAACACACCAAAAGAAGTGGGTTAGTGGTTATATTTTGAGAGGAACTATTTTTGGGGAAAGTTCAGATCTTCTTTTGCTGATATAACATAAACCCAACGTGCATTTGGTGGGGGTGCAGAGAAGCAAAGAAAGCTTCTTCGTATCTTTACCTTTTGTTTTTTGAATATTCATTTTTATGTTGGCTAAATTCGTTCCACGGATCACGGTTGATACAACAAGGATTAGTGTCGGTGTAAATAGACGTGTAGAGCCTTCATTCTTTTAAAGGGAAAATTTTCTAAAGTTATCACAGTCTCCTGAGTATTTTTTTTATAAAAGTTTTTTGCTCATTGTTACCTGGTATGCATATTTTAAAACAAAGCGATAAACACAAGTATCTAACATAGAAATTGAAATAATGTTCAAAAAGAAATTAGGAACATAATAACAATTTTCCAAGACTAGCACATTATCAATCGAGTTTTATTAAGAAAACTATTCCTATAGTCTTGGTTGCAACACTTGCTCCATTTCCCACTTGAAGATTGACTTTTCCATTCTTTAACCATCTAGTCATTTGTAGTACCTGCAACGAATTGTAGATGTTAAAACTATTGTCTAGTATTTAATACCCATATTGAAAAATAAGTAGCATTTAAGGAAATCATGAAAACATTTTTCATTAATGTCTCATCTTGTTTATTTTCTTTTAAAGAATATATTTGCGGGAATTCCTTTTCCAGTTTCTTCACCTTACAGAAGAAACACTCAGCATTGCTTTGGTCATGATGGGGGATGCAGAATCAAATCTTGGGACAACTCCTTGAATCTTAATTTTAACATGAATAAGATGCATTGTGACTTGCATGAGATGTTGAATATGTTGATTGATTATCATAATCAGATTGACTCTGGAAAGAACCAAGGATATGTCTTAGTAGTTAGGAAGTCTAACAAGAAAAATGGCAAATGGAATAAAAAATCCAGAAAGAAGTCTTTCGCGCCCAAAGGTGGTGTGACCAAACGTAGGGACTAAAAGACAATGTTCACAAAAACAATGATGAATGTTTCTTCTGTAAGGAGAAGGGACACTGAAAAAGGAATTACCGCAAATATTTTGATTCTTTAAAAGAAATAAGGTGAGACATTAATGAAAAATGTTTTCATGATATCCTTAACTGTTATCGATTCTTCAATATGGGTATTAGATACTGGCAGTAGTTTTAACATCTGCAATTTGTTGTAGGGACTACAAATATGCGAATAATATCTTTAATAATGTCGACTGACAATGTACTAGTATTGGAGAATTGTTATTATGTTTCTGATTCGTTTTGTATATTATTTCAATTTCTATGTTGGATACTCATGGTTATCGTTCTGTTTTTAATAAAAGTGTTTATTCGATTTATAATAATGACATCTTTTATGCGCATGGGTGCATCCAACACAATATTTATGTCGTGCCTCAAGTGTGTTTTAACTCGGTTATGCATGTTTCTAGTCTTAAAAGAGAATGAGATAATAAAGTAAACAAAACATATGTTTGGCACGATAGACTCAGTCATATTGGTGAGAAAAAAATTAGCAAGTTACACAAGGAAGATTACCTTGACAATTATGATTATGAGGCATACATTGCTTGTGAATTTTGTCTCAAAGGCATAATGGGGAATCGAACCTTATGAGTCATACATTGCTTGTGTATCTGAAAGAATGAATTGAACCTTATTAGATATGGTAAGATCCATGATGGGGTTCATTGATCTTCCAATAAGTTTATGGGGATATGCTTTGAAAGCTACAAATTATTTGTTAAATGAGATTCCCATAAAATCTGTCTTTACAACACCATATGAGATATGGAAATGGTGCAGACCAAGCCTTAAGCACCTTAAAGTTTAGGGATGCCCAACCTACTACGTTAAAAGATTACAAACGGATAAACTTGAAGCAAGGTCTGATAAGTGTAGATTCATTGGGTATCCTAAGAAAATAATGGGATATTATTTCTACCACCCTTTTGACCATAAAGTGTTTGTGGCAAGAGGATAAACTTTTTTAGAAACTTAATTTCTTGCAGAAGGAATTCACATTAAAGAAATAGTGCTTGATAAAGATCAACAAACTAATGAAACATCTAATGCTCAAGAACATGATATGAAACTTGAGCAACCTTGCTTAGATGTTTTAAGTTCAATACAAAGGTTACCACCTTCAACTGTTGCAGTTCAATATCCGGTTGCAATTTAGGTATAGGTTAATGAACTAGTTCAGGAACAGGTTGCTGAGCCAGTTCAGGAACAGGTTGCTGAGCCAGTTCAAGAACATGTTACTGAACCAATTCAAGAACAAATGGAATAACCAATGAATCCAAAACATAGGAATTCAGATGCACAAGTGCCTCATAGAAGATCTACGAGATCACATTATGCACCAGATAGATTAAACTTGATGGTGCTAGATGTTATAGCAAATGAGGATTATCATATTGATGATGACCCCAAATGTTATGTTATGAAAAGGCCATGCAAAGCTTGGACCATGAGAAATGGGAAGAAGCTATGGAATCTGAAATGGAATCCATGAAGACCAACAAAGTATGAACTTTAGTTGAGGCTTCAAAGTACATAAAACCAATGGGTCGTAAATGGGTTTAGAAGAAAAAAAATTGGAGCATATGGTAAGGTTGAGACTTATAAAGCTTGTCTTGTTGCCAAGGAATATCGTCAAAAGGAAGGAATAGAGTATGATGAGACTTATTCTCATGTGGCAATGCTCAAGTCGATTCGGATTCTACTTGCTATAGCAACATACCATGATTATGAAAGATGGACGTGAAGACAATTTTTCTTAATGGAGAGTTGAAAGAGGATGTGTACATGACAGAACCTGATGGTTTCACACCTATGTTTGATCATAATAAGGTTTGCAAGCTACAACGATCTATTTATGGATTAAAACAAGCTTCTAGAAGTTGGAATATTCACTTTAACAACACAATCAAAATGTTTGGTTTTGTTAGATGTGAAGAAGAACCTTGTATTTACAAAAAGGTCAGTGGGAGTATGATCATCTTCCTATTGCTATATGTCGATGACATATTGCTCATAGGAAATGATATTCCAAAATTGCACTGTTATATGCTGAGGGCTGTTCTGTATGCAGTCCTATTTTCATGGAATATGTTTAAATAACATTAGACACATTATTCACTTTATATTTTATTCATTCCAAAATGTATGCTTGTTGCAGTCTTGCAGCTGTGTGTTTCTGTTTCCTTTTGTCAATAATTGTTGTATGTTTCTACTTGGTCATCACATTTTCCCCTTAGAATTGATCATGTTCAGGGACAGGTTTTGTTCCTTTCTTCACTGCTACTTTCAGTTTAAAAATAAATTTTCAATTTTCATTCAATTGAGGAATTTCATTGCAGCGTGCTGGTTTAGAGCTAATGGATATGATGTCTGTGTATCAAGAAGGAGCTTATGAGCGCCTGTGCAGGTGAAGATTTATCTACTTCAGGATCATTTGGCTAAAGCATGCTTGTATATTATCCATGTGATTTACGTACATGTATGATGTGTAAGTTATAAACTTTGAATGTATTGATTATAAATGTCAAAGATATTTTCTGCTAATTTTTTTGAAGTCTCTTACATGTTTTCCTTTGTTCAAAATCTGCTTGTTTGATGATATATAATTACTTATAACATTTCTTTTAGGTGGGTTCAGGCAGAGTGCAGAAAATTGGGTGACACTGACAATCCGGAAGTTGGCGAGCTCCTGAAAACTGCTGTGCGCTACCTCCGGGAAAGATCTGTCCTTTTCAAGTATTGTGCAGAAGAGGTAATTTCATTGTGAATATGAATTTAATCAACTTGTTGAAAAATAGATAAATCTTGTTTTCTTGGATTAGAAACCAGTCTATTTCAATATTAGAATTGAAGTATTTCATATTCTTAAACATATTATTATGCACCATTTCAAGAGACTGATAAAACAGTTGCTTGTGGACCTCATCCGATAATGCAATCCGAATAATGTTCTTGATATCAAACTGAAGGTTGGATTGTCTTTATCATCATAGATTATCGATTTAATAATTTTCCAGGTAGCCAATATGAGACACAACGCACTATTTAGAAGATTTATAAGTGCCCTCACACGTGGAGGACCTGGTGGATTGCCTCGACCTATTGAAGTCCATGCTCACGACCCATTACGATATGTTGGTGATATGCTAGGCTGGTTGCATCAGGTATGACTTGAACTGATGAAAGTGTTATTGATGGATGCTTGAAGTCACCTCTGAATGCTATTTTGCTACCATAGTTCATTTATTCATCAATCATAATGTATATTCTGTATGCATGCAGGCCTTGGCATCTGAACGCGAACTTGTACAGGTATTACTTGACCCAGATGCAGTTGTGGATAGTGGACCAACAACAGCAAAGCAATTGCCCAACACCTCTGAAAAAGGCTCTGGGAAGACAGAATCTGACTTGGTGTTTGTTCTTGATAGAATTTTTGAGGGAGTATGTCGACCGTTTAAACTTAGAGTTGAACAAGTTTTACAGTCTCAACCAAGCCTCATAGTCTCCTACAAACTCAGTAATACCCTTGAATTTTACAGCTACACTGTGAGTTGTTGTCTCAGTCTTTTTTTCTTGATCGTAATAATCCATCCAATATTTTTATATGCCTTAGTGACTTCCTATGGTCTTATAGATCTCAGATTTCCTTGGGCGAGACACTGCACTCTGTAATACACTATGGGTACTGAAAGATGCTGCTCAGAAAACATTTTTTGATTTTTTGAAAGGTCGAGGAGAAAAGCTTCTACGATTTCCCCCACTTGTTGCTGTTGATCTTTCTCCACCACCAGCAGTGAGGGAAGGGGTATCTTTACTTCTTGAAATTATTGACACCCACAACGGCATGATGTTCCCTGCTTCTGGCCAAAAACCTGCTTTTGATCCCGTTATATCTGCTATACTGGATCCAATAATTCAGGTATGTGCATCTGATTCCTGCATTTGATACCACGACCACTCTGTGTAGTCATGGAATAAAATGATAAGGAATTATGAATGTTATTCTAAAATTAAATCATGCTCGGTAATATATCAAATGTTTACATACCCACCATCTTTGAAGGTCTTTGTGCTTGATTTGGTGGGTATATAATAATATTTGACATGGCACTATGAAATCATGCTCTGTTTAGAACTGCTGCCCTTGGGTTCCAAGATATTGTTATTATTTAAACCTTTTTGAGAGTTTCTTCCTGGTTCTTGTGAGCTAAATAGTGCTGTAAGGTATCATGGCTTCTCATTTGTTGCAGATGTGTGAACAAGCGGCAGAGGCACACAAGTCAAAGGGAGCTGGCCACTTATCAAGGAGGAGTAGGATGAGTTCTGACAATGGTCAACTAACTAGATCATCAGTTGATGCAATCTTGTCAAGTAACAGCTCTGCTTCATTCTCACAGGTCCATTTTCGCCCCTTTGTTTCTAGATTTTAGGAATTTTCCTTTGATAGGAATTTCCTTTGATGAATTTATGCTTTTGATAACCTTTTTTGGTGGATGATACAAACTCTATTCTTGTGCATATCTAATTGAATATTAGTTGCTATAGTCATCACTTGATACACATAGACATGCTTTTCTTATGTTCTAATACACAATTTGAACAATCATCAGTGCATAATTTGGATCAATAAATAAAATTGAAGAACTTAAACACATGTAAACTTTTCATCGTGGACATGTTAACACTTTTTATTAGTTGCTTGGAGAACTTTTTTACCCTGTAGACTAGTTTTTGATTCTGTATGACATTTGCCTTGACAACATGTTTTGCCAGACTAGCGAAACCCCTTCCATGATCTTTCTCATTAACTGCTTGTGCTCTATTCAACAACCTCTATCTGGACATGAAGTTGCTGCTGAGTATGTGAAAAGGCTGGGAGGAATGATTGATAATCACTTGCGTGTTCTTGTTGTAAAAGAAGTTGATGGGATCTTAAGAAGATGTAATTTGTTAGAGAAGATGCTTCACTTCCATAATTCAATCCACAATGAAGGGAACAATGAAGTTGGGACCCCATTGGCTGAGATGGAGGACACGAGTCCAACCATTCTTTCAGAGTGCTTGAAAGCTCTGTTTGGTCTTCTTTTGGGAAGTGAAAGTTCTCTGCCTGAATTTGAGCAGATGCAGGTTCCAAGGTTGCGTTCTGACGCTTCTGCAGGGGTAGCCAGGTCACTAGCTGAAGCTTATGAGCTGATTTATAATATAATTATGGATCCCAAGAATGGCTATCCAGACCCCAGGTCATTGGCAAGGCATCCTCCTAATCAGATAAGAACCATATTAGGAATCTGAGTTCTGTTGATTGTTTGGCTCCTTCCCTTGCTTGTTATGTCTGTTTATTGCGTAAATGTTGTTTCTTTCTTCCTCTCATTTGAAATTGTATTGATTAATTTTGTGATATACTTCTCTTAACTTTCGAGATGCTAAATATTGAAATTCTATTCTTGTTTATGAATTAATTATAGATTTTCAATAAATACCTTATCATTCCTACTCTCCTAGGTGAATTTTTTGTTTGGAGTGGAATCTTTCATACTAAGGTCAATATGCAAGAGAATAAAAGATTTGCACTCACTTGTGTGGCTCAGTTTATGACTTCTACACTGTTGTTGTATCATTCACTATGCATATTTAATCATGATTAATTTTTAAATAAAAATAATATAATTGAATGATGAATAATGTATTAATTGTATATATATATATTATAATTTGAGTTGTCCTAAATTTGCACAAACAGCACTTTTTATTTTGTCGAAATAATTTAATCCTAAAATAGAAAGTCTGCAGTGACATGATAAAAATAATCATGTGATACTTACAAAAATTAATAGAAATATTGAACATTGAAAACAATTTGCTAAAAATCTACGTGTCAATTTCCCAAAAAATGCTACACCTTTTTGCTATGATTCCTATCCTACCCGATAAGAAGCAAAGCCTAAAGCCCTAAACCAAGCAATATAAAATGTAACGTGTCCCTGTAGAATGAATAGTAGAGTTGAATACTCGTGTATGACTCGATGATTATGATGATATGATTATATTAAGTTAATAACTAGGCACCGAGGTCCACACAGAGCAATGATTGGAGTTGGCGAACGCAAATTTTTTATCAAAATCATCCCACCATTGAACCTTTTGTATCAATCAATCACCCCATTTTTCCTTTCTCTTTTTTTCTGTTTTGGAGTCACAAAGAGGAAGAGTAGTGGGTAATAGCTAGTAATGGAAGGAGCAGCAGGCTCGGGAACAGTGTGTGTTGGTGAAACATATAAGGCACATATGGCCATGGCGCTAGTGCAACTATTCTATGGTGGCTATCATGTTATCACCAAAGTGGCTCTTAATGTTGGTATCAATCAACTTGTCTTCTGTGTCTTAAGGGATCTCATTGCACTTTCTATTCTTGTTCCCCTAGCTTTTTTCCGTGAAAGGTAATGCTCTTTTTTTCAATAACTAACATTTTGGTCAACAATATATTTTTACATCAGGATATCTTATAAGGGTGTCCGGTAAGTACACAATACATGACTCAAAATTAATGGACCCCAAATAATTTTTTTTTACGTATACAACTAACTTTATCTCTATGTGATAAGTATGTTACTATTTTTATTTTAACATTGTTAGGTTATCAATTATTATTACTCCATGCATAAATTCGTCCAATAATTTGTCGATTGTAACGATCATTGTTTTATATTTTCATATAGTTTATGTATAATTGAAATAATGGTTTCACATAAATTGAGAAAAGTATGAGACATTTAACACTCATTAAGAAAAATGCCTCATAAAAATATATTGGACTGAAGTCCTCAATAACTAACAATAGTCGAACTCGAAAAAATGTATTTTACTTATGCATGACTGTTGCTAAATGCTAATGGTTCCAGACTCTTAATCTGGCTTATCATGTGCAGGGTTGACTGCTCATTTTGATTGTTTGCAGCCTAGATTATACCTGCTGCACGTTTAAGTGTACTACACAGTCAAATTTTAATTTAGAACTTTTTGTGTCTTCCTATGAAATTTTCTTCACTTTATTTCAAATGTGTAACTAGTAACTACTCTAATCATGCCATTTTTGCTGTAGAGAGACACGACCGCCCATTACTAAGGACCTGCTTATTTCATTCTTCTTGCTTGGATTAACTGGGTAAAGTTCTTAATTTGGCCACTTATTTCCTATTTCCATGATTATGTATGATCATCGCTTATTGAGGCATGTGGTAATTTTGCTTCTTAACTCATCATCAGGATATTTGGCAACCAGCTTTTGTTTGTTATTGGTTTAAGCTATACTAATCCAACCTATGCTGCTGCCATACAGCCAGCAATTCCTGTCTTTACATTTCTATTTGCTGTAGTGATGGGGTCAGTTTCACTCTTATCAATTTCTACTTGTTTTTTATCTACCTATTTCATTCTTAATAGTGGTATGGAAACGAGTACCTAAATAAATTTATTCATGCAGTACAGAAAGAGTGAACTTGCGTAGATATGAAGGTCTTGCAAAGGTTGGAGGAATTGTTATCAGTGTTTCTGGTGCCATAGCGATGGTTTTGTATCGTGGTCCTGCTTTGATAGGATATACAGACAGTGTACGTGTAGCACAGAGTGAAATAGGTGCCAGAGTTCATGCAGAGCCTTCTAGATGGTTTATCAGTGGTGTAGAGAATCTTGGATTAGGCCATTTTCATCTCGGGGTTATTTGCTTGATAGGGAATTGCATATGCATGGCTGCTTATATAGCCATTCTGGTATGTATTTTTTGTTAAATGAATGGAATTGAAGTTGATTATAGCATGAAGAGAACAAATAGTGATCAGTGCCATTTCTTACCTCTATGTTGTTGGCATGTTTGACTTATTGCCATGAATTATTTTCAGGCACCAGTATTGAAAAAATATCCTGCCAATCTATCTGCCACAGCGTATTCATACTTCTTTGGAGCTATAATGATGGTAACAGTATCATTATTCGCGGCTAATGAGTTAAATGACTGGATTTTGACACCAACAGAAGTACTTGCTGTTTTTTATTCTGTGAGTGACTAGAATTATAAATGAATTTCCATTCTCATGAACCCTCGTTAGTTATTGCTGATCATCGGCTGGGTTGTCTTCTAAATTTGGCCCATGTTCATTGTTTGCTCTGTTTCCTTCTACACATTAGATGTCTTCAGAATTTTTATTACATTGACATGGATTATCTTAAGTTAGTTTGTGTTTCTAAGTTCAATACTGGAGAAATATCCTCTAAAATAAGCTTGAGTGTAAAGTGAAGAAGTAAAGGCGTATTCATCATTTAGCTAATGTATGTTGAGGATTGAGATCTCAATGCACTCTAGCTAATAAAGCCTGGATGCATCCTTCCTTGCATACTTTACTCTCAAACTCACTTTAGAGTTGCCTTATCCTCAACATTTATGTCTTCAAACACCACTGTTGCATATATAAAGAACTTTTACTTTAACTACCTGTTTAAGCAGTTCTTATAGTTTCTCATGTATTGAATTTTTGTAATCCATATCATAAAACCCTAGTTCTTACCATCTTATGCAGTTCACAATGGCTTTTATGTGATACCTCTACACAATAATGTCATCATTTGAATATAGATATAAGAATCATTTTATGCTCTTTTGTATATCTGATCTAAATTTGATATTTTGGTATAGAGTCTTTGTTGATTTACTAAAGTTATTAATAAAACAAAGAACAAGTCTATAGGGGTTTGATGACTTTATGCCTGGCAGTTTAATAAAAAGTATCTAAAAAACATTTAGATTCCTCTACTTACACCCATAAAATATGTTCAGTTTTACTTCTAGCAACCAAGTTTGTGTGTCTGAATCTCATTTGTATGAACCATAGGCTTCATTTTTGCTACCTAAGCAACCAAACTTTACATCAGCATGGTTGGCAAAACCCACAACTATTTTGACATGGTGACATTAATATTTGAGAATGAGATGACATTTTTCAAATATGGTTCATTGCTTTGTTGTATCAAGTGAAGCAAACATATTAAACAGTGGGAGAATTTGACCTAGTAATCTTGCACAGAAGTCAAAGAGAACATTAACATGACATTGGAATTGTAGGTAACATGCCTTAAGGTGGTGAACCAAACAAAGAAAATTACTGGGTCAGAGCAATGACATTTTCTTCTGAAAAAAAGATGATGGAATGATAGCAGTACCAAGATTCCTAAAGATGTTTTTATAGATTTATCATGTGATAGATGATTTTGGTGGAACTTAAATATTTCCTTGTTTTTTTTACAGGGAACTATTGCATCTGCTGTCAATTATGGACTCATGACATGGTGCAACAGGATCTTGGGGCCAGCTTTGGTTGCCCTTTATATGCCACTTCAACCTGGTTTTGCATCCCTTCTATCCCAAATTTTCCTTGGAAACCCAATTTACTTGGGAAGGTATAGCTCTTGTTACTTTTAGTTATTCATGTATTCTAGATTGACCAAAGTATACAAAGCTAATCACCAAAGATGGCTAAAGGTACTAAAAAAATTAACCCATCATTGTATTTTTTAAAACAATTTACCTAGTTAGGTCTTATTAAAAAGGCATACTTAGTTAAACATAGTCTAGTTCCTCCACTATCTATACAATGCAGAGGGTATTGTGGATATTTTGTTTTATGTTTCTTATGGTTCTCATTATTAACTTGTGTCCCTGGCTACAGTGTTATTGGGGGATCTTTTATCATTGTGGGTCTATATACAGTAACATGGGCATCTCATAGAGATAAACAGGCAAGTATTGAAGTTGTTCCTCATGCTTCTTGGGTCTTTGAACCACTTATTCATCAAACGAGTGCATACCAGAAAGGTCGCATTTTATCTGGATCATCCAGCATATCACCATAGTCATTGGACTAAGGAAATGAACATCGGAATGCCTTGTAAAAATTGGTTACTGTTATCATTTGTATAGGTAAATTCTGTATTTGATATTGTATATGTGGAATGTTATTCAGGGCACTGTACATATTCTAATTATAATCTGAAATTTGAAATGCAATTTTGTGCAGCCTGGCCACTTAAAATTTACTCTGAAAATTGATCATTCTAATTGGGGTGGTAACCTATAATTTTCTGCCTAAAGAACATATGAATCCTATAGATTAATTCATATTATCCACCATGGACTTATATTGTTATATTACTTTTATTTAAGAGTCAACGATGATTAACATTTGAATGTTGGATGATTTGCTGACATTGTAAAAAACATTTACATGGTCAAAGTATACATATTAAATCCTTGTTTAAGAAAAAAAACTACTCATGGCTGTTTGATAAGTGTGATTATCTAAGTTATGACCTATGAGTTTATAAATTAAATTTGATAAGCCATTTGAGGTGGCTTATAAACTTATAAGCTAGAGGTAGCTTATACTACCAAACAATTTAAATTCAGCTTAACAACTTTTAATTTCTCTTCTTAGTGGCTACTTGATGTTGATGTCTCCATGTTTTGCCTCAGTAGTATAGTTTTCTGGTGCCCATAAAGCCATTGGATGTTCTAGTAAAGCATTGATGACTAACAAGCACAGCAAACATTTGTCTCATCAAATTGATAAAATCAATTGATTTGTGATTATTTCTATACCATTCTTTCTAGAGACCCCCCAGCATGTTTCAGAGAATGACTCCTCTCCTACACCGGAGAGGAGGGTTATTACTTTTACACTACCTTGGAATGTTAGAAAGGTCATTACAATTGTATCAAATAGATAAAAGTGTCATAATCCTAATTTTTCCTTTTATTTTTGTTGCACTATCCTTTCCATTATTAGATAGGATCTTTACCCCATGTTTCATTGTCAATTATGATTTATGACTAGAAAAACCAGTTAGAGAAAATGAACCAATTTTATACGTAATGTAAACTATTGAATTGATTTTCCTTGCTGCAACCAACTTTTATTTTCTACAGTTACCTAATACCTATTGCTATTTCCCATTTTAGGTAAAGCGTTGGGTTTGAAGATTTATGTAGCATTCCCATTACGTTTCCTATACTTGTCTCGCAAATCAAGTTTGTTAAATAAATATGAGAACTCATTTTCTCTTATCACAACTTTGCTAAATAAATACTAATGTCATTATTAGACTCTCTCCACCTCAACATCCTAACAAAGATCCTCTCCATTAATAACCCCACATATTTAAAAATTAGTTATTAGTTGGTGATTTGAGTTATTATAATGGTAAGACTTTAATTTTCGTTATTTTGTTTGATTTTTGTATAAGTAGTTTGTATCTTACATATTTACTAAATAAGATCACATAAAGTTAGCAATGAATTTTTTTTGCTATTTATGACATCATCCAATTAGAATATCTTATTGAACTTGGACTATAACATTTTTTGTTTAATCTGAATTGGAGACATTAACAATAATGATGGGACTAAATCTCTCACCTTTGATTTTCTCCTTACATTATTATTATGATGAAACATTAATAAAAATGTATAAGAGTTCATAATTTTTTACAAGTATAGATCCAAGTACAAGTACATGTAAATATTGAAATGATATGTCTCAAAACAAAACCAAAAATAAAAAAGATTATAAACATAAATGATTGTGAACATGCTTGTGTATTGAGCATTGTGATTGAATCAGAGTTGTCTTCTCTACCCGGACCACTATGTCAACACTTACCATGTATACAACCATGGAGCCCACATTGTTCCTCATCAATATAAAGTAGCAGCTAATATTTTATTTCATTCATATACCCTTCAAAATTTCTTAAATAAAACTTACTACATACCCAATACTTTTTTATCTCCAAAATTAAATATTTAATAAAATAAATGATCTAAACTGTGTTTTATGAAACCGTTATTTACCAATAATGTGTTGGTCTATTAGTGTAAGGCTCTACTAAATCTTTAGGATAACCAAAAGATTAAGAGTTCAATTCATAGGAATGACACTGATGAGAATGAATAAATTATAAATGTTGATGCTTTCATGTAGGTAGATTATTAATTGTTACAAAGTAAATAATAAAAAAGAGCTAGCAAAAAAATGACCTGAAGATGTAACTACTGGACTACTATCTCAGGAAATAATTATATATATAGTTATTCTCCTTAACAACATTTTAACATGTGAAGTATATCAAAATTAGAAAGTGATATACTCTTTTTGTAATTAATCTATTTTTTACAATGATTTATTGGAATAAATAGAACATGATTTTGTTTAAGAAGCCATAATATAAAAGCATGTCTACCTCCAAAATATATAACTTATTTTTATAATTTAAACACATTTTTGATCAAACTCACCAATAAAACAAAGTGATATACTTTTTTTGTATAACTTCCACACTAAGGTGACTATTGTGATACCTACCAAGACTCATTAATGGGGTATGGTCCAGTTTAGGGTGCAAGATAGCGTAGAGTGGGACCACATGTTATGAATCATCATTATTATCATGACACCGATACCCTTCTCAGGTCACTATCCCTCACAAATAATCCATGAAAACCGTAAGGCACCCTCCGTGGAAGCTTCACCGCCGCCACAACATCAAGCTCCGGCGACTTCGCATCCATTACTATAAACTTCGATTCCCCTTTCTTCTCATCATGAACATAAGACACCAAATACCCATCATCTTCTTCTTCACCCTCATCCTTAGCCACAAAAAATGGTTCACCACCGTAACAACCCTCGCCGTACATTCTACACCCTACCTCTCCTTTCGACACGTCAAGCTTCACCACCCCGGAAATCTTCGGCATTGGATCCCCAATCGCGGCGTAAACGAATCGGTTCTTTTTTCCGGTATATGATTGGTTTATTACACCAAAGTCAAGGTTTCTTGCAGAAAGAGGTTGTCTTGAAACTATTCCAGTGTCGAGGTTAATCTTTACCTTCTCTACCATGGCGTGGACGAGTTCCATTCTCTCAAGTGTGTGCTCTACTGAGAGAATATTGGGTGCTACCAAAGTTATTGTTTTTCCATCATCTTCTTCCCATGCGTTTATGGCGTGGATTATGTTGAACCCCGGCACGTTGATCCACCTGCACCCATATTTCTTACAATTAAATAAACTACAAGACTAGACTATCAACTGCTTGGTTGGAATCACAAACCCACAAACCCGTACTGAACTCAAAATTAAGTGGGTTTGAAAACCAAATACTGTCTCAAGTCAATCATAATTTAGCAAGTAAGATAAATATTTTATTTTTTATTTTCTTTTTATTTATATGACAATTTCTAATTGGTTTGGGAGATCTTCAAAACTTTATTTTGACATGCAGGTCTAACAACAATTAATATTATGCATTAAATATACTTTTTTTTAACTTAATTTGTAAATTATTTTAATGACACTTGTTCATATATTAAATTAAAGGAAAATCATATATTCTCCTACTAAATTCTCCTAATATCCTCCTATCCAATGTTATTAAAACCGTACCGGTTATCAAACCGGTTAGGGTACTGGTATAATGGTACAGTGGTTCAACCAGTGGTTCAGTAATTAAACCGCATACCAGTTAAACCGGACATATTTGCTTATATATATATAAACCTATTACAAAAAATTTCAAATAAGTAGATATTCATATTTATAATCCATATTCATAATTTACTTCAAATTCACACAAACAAACAACATTAAGTCTTGAATAAAATCAAAGTTTAAAGTACAAAACATATATTTATCCAAAATTATCACTTAACAAACGCAAAATACAAATAAATGACCCAAGTATCAATCATTGAAGTTGAAGAATTGGTGAAGAATTGAAAATTTAAAATTTTAAAAAAAAAATTAATGTACAAACCGACCGGTTTTCGCCGATTTTCACCGGTTTTGACCGGTTCTATTGCATATGCGATATAACATACGTACCGTACCGGTTAGGGGTCCGGTTTTCCGGTTGAACCGGCCGGTACGGCACGGTTTTTAAAACATTGCTCCTATCTATAAGAAAGTGACATATGTCACTTTTTTTGTGTGGATATGATGATTAGTATGAGAATTTAGTAAAATGATATATCGGTACTATTAATTAAAAGTTAGGAAAGTAAAAGATACATTGTGGAACACTCACTTGATTTTGGACTCATCTGTTGCATAGCGTGGAAGGAATCCCAACCTTGTGATTTTAGAAGGATCCGACCCGATCGGAGATCCACCGGAAATCATATCAAGAGGGTTCATTCCGATCTGAATGTCTGCAAAGATAGCATATTTTTTAGTAATGGCAAAGTCATGAAGAAATGAAGGTCTATTCATGGAGAATATTGGCACATCAGGTTTCTTTCTCCCTTCAGAATCAAAATAAAAGTAAGTCAGAAACGGAGGCACTGGTCCATAACGAAACGCAAACGTTTCACCCGTTTCAGGATCAGTCTTAGGATGTGCAGTCATACTCATACCAAGCTTCCCATCAAAATCATGGCGATTTAGGGTTTCAATGTCTCCATTAGAGGTCACTCTAACCTTATAAGGAAGGTCAGATTCCCCTAACGCGAAGAGATTATTCCCAAACAAAGCCAAACTCGTGTTCGCTAACCCAATCCCATTCGAAGGATTATATTGACCCGTAATCACACGTGCTGCAGTCACAGAACCACGTGCTGCTGCAGCAACAAGAGAATTGAACCCTGAGAATACATTAGGGATAAGAGAGTAACCAGCTTCGTTTTCTATTTTGTATTTGTAGGTTTTGACGTAACGACTGCATAGTGTGGCTTTAGATTGTGAGATTCTAAGGCAGTGAAGCATTCCGTCACCGTCAAAGAGATGGTACGGTCCTTTAGGGAGAAACTGTGGGTTAGGACCGTTTCTGATGTAGGCGCCGTCGAGACACGGTGGTAGTGTGCCGTGAATGGTTTCACATTGTGTGGGAGGGAGTTCATGAGTGACGGGGGCGAAGTTATTGGATAGAACGTGTTTTGGGTCTAATGAGGGTTTGATAGGAGGGTCAATGAAGTTGTTAATTATGTGATCAAATGTGTTGAAGATTAGTCCAAACACTGAGACTTGTGGTGATGAGGTTCTTTTTATGACCAATGATTTTTGGTTTGGTTTAGTTTGTGTGGGTGTAGTAGTTGGTTTAAGGTTTTGGTGGGGTTTTTCAATAGTTTTAAGAGATGATGATGAAGATTTGTTATTGAGGAGAGGGAGAGGTGGAGATGATGAAGGTGGTGTTGTTACTATGATGGGTTTGGGAACCATGGTGGGTGGTAGAATGCTATGTAGATAAGAAGAAAGACAGGTGTGGATTCTTACTACAATAATGACTTATTTATGGACGGAGACAAGGTGACATTATCCTCTTTATTATAATTTCATGACAAAAACAATCTTTCAATGGTTATAATTTCATGTTATTTTTTAATAAAAAATAAGTAAATAAATTTTAGAAAAGTTTCAGCTTCATAGTCCATACTATCGGAGGGGAGTTGAACTCGTTATTATCATTTCTACTAACTTGTAATAACTTATTTTCTAAAAAGTTAATATTCAAATTCTGTAACACACATTTACAATTTTTACCATCATTTCAAACTTTTAGGTAGAACTTAAAGAGAAAAAATTTGTGAGAGATAATAAAGAGAAGGAAAAAAAATGAGAAATTGAATAGATTTTTATATTGTTTGGTTGAAGTAAAATGAAAAGAAAATAGAAGAGAACAAAACATTTTCTTCCTTATCTCTCTTATTTGGTCAAATGAAAAGCAAGACAAGAGAAAAATGTTATATTTAAAAAGACAAAAATATCATTAAAACAAAATGAATGAAAAATTATTAATAAAGTAGAGTTATTAAGACATACTTGTTATCACGCACCATCAACCTCTTTCCACTCTTCTTAAATATTTTGTGTAAGTCCTCCATATATTTTTATTTTCTCTACTATTTTTATATTCTTAACCAAATAAGAAAAAAGTTCAATTTCTCTAGAAGTTATTTTTCATCAGGTTCTTTCTTCCTTATCTACCCAACTAAACAAAGGCTTAATAATTTCAAAGGAGACAAATTAAACTAGATTTCAACATCATTTTTTTGAATGTATGATCCAATAAAATGGTAATATTTATTAAAAAAATCAGTAGTGAATAAACATAAATATTAGTTTTCATTAAGTGTCAAAATTTTATCAGGGGAGACATATCATCTTGATTATATTTCTTTGGAGTTTTTTTGTAAGAGAATAAAGGTTGAGGTCAATTATTAAAATGAGAATCTATTTCTAATTTGATGTTACCTCTCACAAAGCGGATGGAGATCTGTTATCCTCAATGGTGTCTCAGGCCAATTATAATATGTCATTTAATTGAAGATTTTTTTTTATAAAATCAAAATCTAATATTTTATATTATATGATGCAATTCTATTGAGTAGGACAATGAGACAGGATACTTGTGGGACATATAATCATTTTCTCACAAAGCTATGACTAACTCGTGGTGGTTGCTTGCTAGCTGGATGATTATACCGTAGATATTTCACGCCAGACAGAATTTAGAATTTTTACACTTTATAAAATGAAAAAAAAAAAGAGTGAAGTCATTTAATAAAAGAAGTGAATGTTTTTTTACGCTACCTTTTCTTCATGTAAAAAGAATTCACCATTTTCATTATGAAAAATACCCTGATGTAAAATATGGAAATACAGTTTCATAAGAAAGGGTAAAATTAACCAGATATGGAAGTGTGAAAAATATTCACAAACAAAAAATAGACTTTAACCCCTACTCATGATTAGACGTTTGGATAGCCCCTACTCATGAAGATAAGCACATGCTCAACAAAAAATCAAAATGGGAGATTATATCTACCATCATAAATAGGAACTATGATCCTAACCATGAAATATTTCTCTCTACTAATGGAGAGAATCCTAACTCTATAAATAGATGTCAATATTGATCCCAAGACTTCTCATGATATTTAATATTTTAGTTATTTTTTATTAAGTGTTCCCGTTAACCTCCACTCTTACATTTAAAGTGCTCCTCTTAACCTCAATATTCTAACAAGATTAAGATAAATAATTAAATGTTCACATTTAAAGTATTAAAAAATCCAATTTATGTTCTGTAGTAAATGTTTAATTTTTTTCATGTATACATATTTTGTTAGCCTCTTATCCTTAACAGGTTGAGTTTAACAAAACCATTCTATTGCATTAAAATATCTTACTGCATCATTGCATATATGAACTTCTTTTGTTTGATACTATCTATCTTACACTAAAGCAAATATTACTATTTTAATTGCTTTTACTTTTATTTGTTTTCAGAACATGAGAGAGGTATCATCTTTTTGTGATGTTGCCATCAGCTCAGGAATGGACCCTGGTATATATACCCCTCCTTTAAAACTCAATTAGCATCTCATACCACACTTTACCTACATTTATTTATACATATTTTATAATTCGTTGATAAAAAAATATTATTGCTTTGAAACAATAGTGGCACATAATCAATCATAATAAGATGAGTGTAAAAAATGTAAGAATGATACAAGTTAATGATTAAAATATCAGCGTACTATGCTGTGTGGAGACACACTTCTGACAGTTGAATAGTTAAAAACCCATTTCTTGATTGAAAATAGCAATATCTTTTGGGGTGGGGATCACCTATCCTGAATGATATCTTATTCTCTATCTCAGATCAATGACATATTAACACATGAATAAAAGAAATTTTTTGAAAACAAAATCTAATATTCTTATTAGTCTGGGACCATTCGGGATAAGTGATCTATGTTGTATCTTTTGAATGCAACATAATATACTCCATAATTACATGGCTTATAACATATGGTATGCAAAGTATACATGTCGGTCGGTCCATTTTCCATATGCACAAATATCAATGAGTGATGATATTTACAAACTAGCCATATCAATGTTCATGCTAATATCTTTCAGTACACAATTAACTCTAATTTCCAGCTCCTATAGCTATAATCTTAATCTAGTACTGATGAAAACTCAATTAGTATCTCACATTTTTGTGAAAAAAACATTACTTGTTACGTGAACTAATTAATACAACTAAGCAGTGCACTAATGCTGCATTAATCTTATGCATTTTCAACTGTCCAAAGCGTGAACGCAAAATTGAGGAACTAGTGACAAGATAGAAAAATCCCTATCAATCACATCCAAACTTCAAAGTTGTGGGTGCCACTAAACACAAGTGTATTGTGGAAATAAAAATACATATATCTGAATGTTGATATATATCATTTTATTGTATTTATGAAAAACAGTATTGTTTCTTTCATACATGTAGATATTTGTAATGTTTCTAAACCCAATAAACAGAAAGAAAATACCTGGACCAAATGAGTAGTGGTCAAGTAACCTTGGAGGAAAAATATGAGACAAAAATGGAATAATGTTATTCTAAATCATGCAATATAACCAAAGAAAAAGAATATATTAGAAATGAAACTATGATGTAAACTAGGGGTGTGAGGATCCGGCCCTACTCGCTCACCCAGTATGGCCCGATCGTGGTTGGTTCTGAAAAGGGTCGGTTCTTATCGGATCTAGGGTCGAGTTCAGATTCAAAAATTAGACACAGTCAATATTTAGAGTCGGGTAGGGACCAAACAGGACTCGTCCCGACCCGTCCCATTTTCACTTTCTCATTATATTTGTATGTGTCTCTATTCAAATATATACAGAGTAATGATAATTTTTTGGTCGAAAATATCATTGATTCTCTAACTTTTCATCATATATACATGTTTAATAATATATATACACATGTATTATTTTATATGTCAAATTACATATTCATAATAATAAATAATATTTAGAAGACTCTATGTAAAATGAGTATACGTTATATTTAATCGGGTATAAGGTCGGGTCCAGGTTTAAAGGCTAAACCTGTGAATATTTAGGGTCGGTTAACTCCGGGTTTAGGGTCGAGTCCGAATTTAAAAAAATGTCTCAAACAACATTTAGGGCCGGATAAGGACAAGCCTTAACCTGTCCCAACCCGGCCCACTCTTTCCCTAATGTAAACAGAAAAAGATATTTAGCTAAAAACATGTAGTAATCATCCATGGGATGATATATACCATCCACTCTGCTAAGGATCAATTAATGAATCAGCATTGCAGTTTGAGATCCAATGGGTGAAATTAAACATGATAGGTATGTTTAGTTTTATTGTTCTATCTTATAATTAAAAAACAAATTGAAAAGCCTTAGAAAGATATTATCAAAGGATAATAATGCCTTCTAAATTAACATTGGCCAACCACTAAGAAGAGAATGACAATTATCCACAAATTGGCCAAGCAATAAACTTTGTCTGCCTCTGGTTACAGTGAAACTCACTTTCAAACCATTTGGATTTGAGGATGATTGCACAAGAAGAAAATGATTGACTTCATTGGTTTAATAGAATCATCAAAATGAGTTTGGCTCTTCTTTATTACACAAGAGAGACCATTACATAGGTAGGATTTTGACACGTATATCAAAATCAAATTTTAAATGGACCAGATTTTGTATATTTTTAATTTTTTTTAAAAAAACACTTTCTCTCATATTTTTATTACCGGACTCGCCAGTACTTGAGATGAATATTTTTCATGACCAAATTTTCTCTTACAATTTTATTATTTATTATTTTATTAAACAACTTGAGTCCAAATTCATCTACATTTGATTCACCATCACTAATATTTTTCAACTTTTATCAGTAATAATATTCTTATTTGGCTATAAACTCTAAATTTTACATCATGCTCTAATTCTTCTAAGATAAATAGTAAGTGGGTAGTTACTCATAAGTCATAAATCCATTTTACAACGTTCTTATCTGGTCCCAACTTTCTATATATCCTGAAAATATTATTTTTGGTCCAAATATATCAGGAAATATTATCCACAAATTTTAAATTTTAACTTCTATTAAATTTGTTGTCATCAAATCATATTCAGTTTTATAAATATCAGATTGGTATATTAGTGATGATATCAATTGCCATGGTTGAATATCATTGAAGCAACCGAAACCCACTGATGCAAAAATAAGCATGCAATAATAATTGTATGAAGAAAACAAATTCATTATAATCAGAACAAAAAAGTTCATACATGGCATCCAGTAAAAATATGGTGACTTTATATTCCTTGGTCTTTGAGAGGGTGAGGTGTGGATATGTGGTCACTCATGTAGAGTCTTCCAATGTTGTTTGAGGATAGTTTTGGAGTACCTGAAATTTTATCGGACGATCAAGTCAGTACATAAGAGATATAAGAATGCAATCTGTAATAATAAGAATAAGAGAATAATAGTAAGGAATAAAGAGTAAGTAATAACATAATGTAATTTATTTATAGGAAGAAATTCATTATTTATAGCGGTTGAATATTTTATTGTAAGTAACTTATGGTTGAATATTCTATTGATAGAGTGGCCAATTTTAAAATTTATGTTCCATGGCATGTTATTTTTGGTACATGTGGAGTTATTTAATTTGAATCTTTCAACTAAAAACCAATTCGTAAATAAATCATAACAAAAAAATAACTTAATTTAAATAATAATAAAGTTTCTCTAAGAAAAAATATCTTAAATTTATTTTAAGATTTTATTTGGTTGTTCGGTGTGTGTTAGGTGAAACTTATCTAATCAAATATCCATATTTTCAAACTTCATAATTAATAGACTTATCTTTTTAAATTTATTTTAAGATTTTATTTGGTTGTGAACAAACACTATTTACTAGTGTTTACTGTCTACTAGGTGAAATTGATGTAATCAAATATCCATATTTTCAAATTTGATAATGACAAGAGTAAATTACACTCACACCCTCCTGAGTTTTAGTGAAATTACACAAATTATCTCTCACTTTTTTGTTCTTACACGAACCATCCCTAATTTTGTACATGTGTTACACTGACTACCCCTACATGATATAAACGTGTAATATTTTAAACAAAAAATGTATGATGTGTGCAATTAATTAAACAAAATATTGTATATTGTGTAGACAAATTCAAATAGTATAAGAGTCAATGCATCTTCATTATTTGACTCGTTATAAAATAATATAAGAGTTATTTAAACATTTATTTGAAATTATTAATGTATTTTTTAATGACACAAAAATAATAAAGAAACACTCGCTTTTGTACTATTTGAAATGTTACACAATACACAATACACAATATTTTGTTTAACTTAATTACATTCATCACACGTTTTTTCTTTAAAATATTACACTTTTATAACATGCAGGGGTAGTCAATGTAATGTATGTATAAATTTAGGGGTGATTTGTGTAGGAGGGAGTGGTGGTTGGTGTAAGGACAAAAAAAGGAGGATGGTTTGTGTAATTTCATTAAAACTCAGGGGATGTGAGTGTAATTTACTCTTAATAAAAATATTTCAAACAGTGTAAGATGTGATGGCAAAATGTTACTTTTCATGCAAGAGACTCAATCAATCAACTTTACTTACAAAAAATAATTAAGCTCTCTCTAATTATTTAAAGATTTTATTTTGTTGTGGACAAAGATATTTCATGCAAGAGTCACCCCTTTGTGGCGTGATAGAAGATTAGAAGTGGTAACACATTATCTTCATCAAGAGGTAAGTTGGGTAAAAATTTTGTGTCTAACATGGATTTAAACAAACAAAAAATTATAAATATATATTTGATATAAGAAAAATTATTGTTTGTAGTATGTGCTTAAATAAATTAAAAATCATACAACCAGTTTTACACAAATTTCAAGAAATCTTAACTATGCAAATAAGCATAACAACTCTTATGATGTTTAAAAATAGGATTAATATACTTCAATTGCCACAGTGAGTGAAACTCTTTTGGGCCTTTTAGATTGTGCAATTTTGTTCTGTATAAAACTAGACCAATTTTATACTACAACCTACTTTATTAAAGGCCCAAGGTTCATTTAAGCCTATGCCTTATATTCTTATGCAGTGAAATCATGAACTAAACCTCAAATACACATCTCCATTAGGATTCACTTCAACATTTTGTTCCTTCACACATGCATGTTTACTTGCTCACTATAATGTGGAATTCAAGTTAGACTTATGGATAGTACTTTAACTTTTATACCCAAATGGAGAGAATCATATGTTTGAGACAAAAATAATAGGTGGAAAATGTAGAAAAGTAACATTCAATATTTTTACACTGTCTGTATAGTTATGCAACCAGAAATATTATAATACTTAAAGAAGCCAGCTATCAACCAATTTTGTTGCATCTTGGTAGCTATATATAATGTTGAATTTTTTTAATTTTGATTGTATGTTTGATCAAGTGTGTAGCTCAGAATTATTCATCTGCATTACCCTGAACGCATATTTTATCAAGAGTGTAGCTTCAACCTTCAAGTTATTGCACTATTCAAACTTTAATTTGTAAAATAGATGTTAGACAGCAGATTTAACATATGTATAATGTATTGGTAAATAATCATCAAATTTGTGTATGAAATGACATTTATGAGAGATTCTGAGCCAACTACATATGTCAAATATAAATTTTGCTTACAAAGAAGTATGCAATAACTTGAAACTTAAATAGGCATCTCAAATTCATCAAACAGGTCTGTGAACTATCCATAGGTGCAGTCCGGGTGCAATCTCCCAAGTAAATGCCTGTGTTTCCCTGTTACTGCATTCATTGACATCCTTGGTAGTTTTTGTCATACAATATATGTGGCTTCAACCATTTGTAGTTGTAACACATTGAGTTGCATGCTTTGCAACATTGAACAATGGCAAAGAATCAACCAATGCCCTTGATCTACTACAGTTACTGAATCCATCTTGCTTTCCAATGGAAAACATCGCAGCCGATGCAAGTGGTCATGTGTGAAAACCACAAGCTCATTCATCATCAGTTACTCACAGAGGACGCCAGGTCCCCTAGACGAATCCTATTAGGCAAAGGCCTTGCAATAAGTCCATCTGTTACCCACCCTACTGATTCTCCATCATTCCTAACATGGGTAAATTCCCTTTCCACATAATCTAGAGATATATGCAGCCTCCCACCAGGTTTAGAATCATCAAGGATTCCTCTTCCTCTGATTCCAGCATTATTCTCTAACCAATAAAGGTAATTGACCTGAAACAATGCCTTGAGCATATCTAGCGATGAACAATTTTCTTTAAGCGCGACCTGAAGAAGCATGCAGATATGTTAGTTACGACCTATAACACACAATAGCAAATGTTTCAGGGCTTATAAATGCTTTTCATATATTCAGACAGAAGAAAGCATGATGTACCACTTTACAATTTGCTAAAAACTTGAAGAGGGAAAATCATTTGACAAGAAAACTTTACCCTCTCTACAGCTTTCAAACCTATTTCGGGAACAGAAACAGAACAAAAAGCAGTTCAGAAAGCAATAAATGCTCCAAACATAAAACGAGCCATGCTGTCTAGGTTCTCAATTCAATGCTTCCTCAAATCCCCTTACATTTGGACCTCCTCGCCAATGTAATTTGTTAACTATAATTCCAGTCTACACAACAGTTGGGGAAAAGAGAGAAGGATAGCAGTTGAAAGTCCTAGCAAAATTACTTTCTGATTAGGAAAGTTAACTTATCCTTTTAATTATAAAATATTAAAGACTTTTTTTTTATCTTAATAAACCCTTAAACGAAGACATAATCTTAAGCATGAGTATACATAAAACATAAATGCAAAAAGTAACCCCACGCCACCTCTCCTGCCAAAAGAGAAGAATGACAAGAAAAACAATCTAATAAAGTTGATAGTGAAGATGTCTGTACTTACACAGAATTTGCCCATGTGCTCCGCCAAGATGTAGCCCTCATTTTTATAAAGCTTAAAGAGAGCAAGTGCAGCTTCCTTGCTATTGACAATTTCACTGAGCTTGGATCCAAGCTGCAGACGGTGTTCAATTACTGAAGCTGCATCCTTTGCTTCAGATGATAAAGCAATTGATTGTACCTATTACAAAAGCAAACAAAACATATTAGAAACAAAAATACATCACGCAAAACATAGTACCAACCATTGCTAAACCTATCGGCCCTTTGATGTTAGGATATAATGTTATTGTAGATAGGCCAACACATACATGTCGTATATCTGATACTTCCTACAATTAAATTCAGCATTTCAAAGAGTAGTGAAGACTGGAGAGCCTATAATAAGCATAGATAGGCCAAGTCCCAAATGTTTTCTATCTTATACTCTTTCTTTATCCTAGATTTAATCAGTATTTACACTTCACAAGAGCATTCACTGAAGAAGTGAGGATGGTAAAAGAACATTGACCAAATTAAACGGCTGGAAATTACAAAAACACCCTACCCATTATTTACCATTTATCAAAGCAAAGGACAGACATATGCCTCAACTATGCAGTACTACTGAAAATCAAGAAACAACCTTAAAACTATGTAAATCAATAGAAAAATAAATAAATGTCAGGTTACCATTCAGCAGATTTCTGATGTAAACCACAGGAACATTGCTTAAAAAATTTAAATTTCATAAAACAGAAATAAGATATTCATGTAGCCAAGATCAACTCACTTTATTTGCAAATGTTTCATTTAATATAGGTACAGCAGGAAATAATGGCTCCTCATCATTGACTTCTTTAACTGGAGGTGCCTGACCACTCAGTAGATATTCACTGAAAACCAAACCTGTTGAAAAAACCAATAAGCAATGCGTGTAAAGTTTTGATTCTCTTGAGCTTATAACATATAAATCAACCCCTAATATCATTTTCCAGGTTTCTGGCCCTCAAAGGCTCCAACAATGGATTGCAAAAACATTTCTAAGATTTTTGCATAATTGCAACTTCCAAGAAGTTCACACTCTATAATGAAATTATATCATTATAGAAAAGAAAAGTTGGCAAAAAAATTAATGTTTCACAAAAATAGAAACTAATTCTTCCAAAGAGTAATTAGAACACAGCTCCAACATGATTGTGTGTAAGTGTAAGTTAGAATGAAAGAGATCAGACATTACTTGCACGATAAGGATTTAAAGTCCGTAATTGAATGGCTTGATATGACTTCAGATTGCAGTACATGTGGATCCAAGTCACGACACTAAAACAAGCTAGATAGAGAGGAGTGGAGGAGCCTATGCTATTTCCCAATCCTATACCAAGCACGATACCAATAAACTTACTTGTCATCCCTTGGACTTCACCTTTAGCAATTACCTACAATTTACAATTATTTTCAGAGAGAAAACAATATATAAGTAAAATGAATGCTTGTCCAACATATATTCAATAAATCTACTAATCTGTAGTACTAGAGGGAAATCAACCAAAGTAACAAATCAAAGAGATTGTTGTGCTGCATCATTAAATTAATTATCCTATTTATTCCACGTAAAAAGGATCTATATTTACCTCAGCAAAATTCCGTTGGGCGGCAAAACCAGCAAAGAAACAGCTCCTGGTAGAAGCCTGTAAACATAAAATCAGCTTGAAATTTCAAACAGGAGTTTACTACCAAACTGACAGGTCCTCTATCTTTAGCATAATGAATCCGAAATAACACAGGAAAATGCACCAAACATACAATAAAACTCAAGTTTCGTTCCATCGCGTTCATACAAGTCTCCCAAAAACTACCTAGTGTTTCTACAGGTTCATATTCGGTTCACGATACCTGAATCAATGCAGCTGCAGAGCGCGACGCACCAGCCACAGCACCAATGGGTACAAAAAGAAAAGGAAAAGCAGGAGTACACATCTCCAAACCAAAAGCAGCATTTTCAAGAAGATCAGCAAACAATCTCCACCCTTTTGGGTTAACATCAAAATGTCTTCCAAAATTGGACAACAAGATCTTACTAAGGTACCCAATTCCATCTTTGAGAACCCAATTAATAGCAGCAGCAGTGGGAATAGCCCCTTTTCCCAATCCAACAGCATAAAGCAATGCTTGAGTTGCAAGCACCCCACTAACCTGGCTAGCAATACCTTGAAATCCTCTCCATATAGAGTATTCCAAATAATCACTGGTTACACTGTTAGGAAACCCTTCTGGAAGCATCAAACGGGTGAAGAGGTCCCTGCACTTGAACAATAGAAAGTTTTGAACTTGTGAAGTGTTCAACGACGATAACTCTGTGAATAGGTTTGGGTTTGAAGGGATGAAAGCATCGTTGAAATAATCAGGGATAAGCTTTGTAAAGTTGCCACCTTTAACTTCCCAAATGGTGGGATCAGAGAGAGATGAAGTTTTAGCCTTTGCGAAATTGGCTAGAAGGAGTTGGGAGAATGAAAAGAAAGAAGAAAGTAGGAGCAAGGAGAAGAAAAGGGTATGACGGGGATTTGAAGAAGAGTCATCAGAGTCAAATGGGTAACCCCAACCACCACCATTGTTGTTATTGTTATTGTTGTTGTTGTTCTGGTTGTTGCCACCACCAATTGATGTTAAGAAGAGAGGGAGTGCTGAAAGACGAGAGGGGTTAAAAGGGGTTGTGATGGTATGTATAGTTTGAACAAGTTTGGAGTTGAGGGTGTGAAAATGGGTGGTGGGGAAGTGTGGTGGTGGTGGTGGCGGTGAACGGTGGCGAAGTGGACAGGAATTTGAAGGAGAAGGACTGAAAAAGGAGGAGAGTACGGAAGTGCAGCCCATGGTGGCTCTACCGGTGGAGCCACCTGGTTGTTCCGGCGAGGGAAGGAAGAGGGTCAAAACTTGGGAATCATCGCATATAATAAGAAGAAACCCAAACCCATTACATGGATCGTGGATGGAACAACTTTTTCAATTAATAAAAAAAACAAGTATGGATGAAATGATATTTTGGTGACTTAATTAGTTTTATTTTTCTCCATTATGTTTTTTAAGTTTTTTTTGGTGACTTATGTTTTGAAAATATTTTGATTTTACTATCCCATCAACACTTTCATTTTTATATGTCTTCTAATTCATTTTTTGAATGTTCGTACATATCTCAACAAATATTGCTCACATAAATTGAATATTTAGTTTTTTGATTTTTTTTTTTTGAATATTTAGTCGAGCTTTATATGAATCAACTCTTTAATGACAAAAAAATAGTAATTAGAAGAATTAATGACTTGGAGGAGATATTAGGTTTTGTAAGATTTTGTGTACTCATGTATATGGGATTTTGTTGGTTGAAATAATTAAAATTTACTTAATAATAATCTCTTAGATTTGAAAGGGATTAACCTTCAAATATTTATACTGAAGTACTAGTATGAAAAAACTCATGGGGGGTATTGTTTTGTAGGATAGAATTTGAAAATATTTATGTCTTTATTCGTGTCAATGGAAAACGAAGACTTTAGAACTATGAAATACACTATAAAATGATTCCGAAATTTTTTATTTTCTTTACTTTTCATCCAAAACTCAAATCGAAATATAACATAAGATAAGAAATAAATATTTATGAGAGTTTGTTATCTAAAAATTCTAATTATTAACCTTTATCTAGATTTATTATTTTTCAAATAAATAAATACGAATAATTATTTTAGTCAACAACTTCATTATCTAGAACAACTTTGTTTTATTATTATGAACTTTTAGCTTTTATTTTTTAATTACCTTAACAAACTAAAAATCACCTTATCTATAATTCTATAATATATACATATAAAACCTGGTAGGCAAAACATGATGTGATTATTGACTAATTTTTAATTGGACAAAACTTAGGTACAATTCCTTAGGTACAAATGGTGCTTGTAGCCTATTAAAAGGTGACACGTGTTCATTATCACATATACTTTGAAGAGAAATTCTTAAATGCAAAAAAAGAGAAAAACTTAATGACATAAATGAACACATGTCACCTTTTAATAGGCTACAAGCACCATTTGTACCTAAGGAATTGTACCTAAGTTTTATCATTTTTAATTCCCTATTTCGCACTTAAAATTTATTAATTTCTACAAAAAAAACCAAATAATCATAATTAACCACTGTTAATACAATAATCATTTATCTCATCTTAAATTGAATATTATAATAAGTACAAAAAAATTTATATCATGAAGTACACCCAATGAATACTTTTTTAAATTTTATAAAATATAATATATAAAATTTGATACTTAATATTATAAAAAAATTACAGGTCGATAGATATAAAGTATTTGTCGACACGCTAGTCACTTATAGATTATACTATCAATTTTTCTATTATTTACTAAAGTGATAGTATCAGTTTCTCTTTATTTTGGATTTAAAAATAACTTGATAATAGTAATTATTTGGTATGATCTTATTATCATTTTGGTATTTAATTAATATAAAAAATAGATTTTTAAGTTTTTAAAATTATTCAAATTTTGGATTTAAAAATAACTTGATAATAGTAATTATTTGGTATGATCTTATTATCATTTTCGTATTTAATTAATATAAAAAATAGATTTTTAAGTTTTTAAAATTATTCAAATAACAACTTGATAATAGGTGTTTATATATTTATTTAAAAACATTATTTATATTATTCAAATAGCAATACTCATGCTCAGCCTCCTAAACTCCCAAACAGTCTCTGCTACAATTTTCCATAAAATGTACTTTGATCATGTTGAACCATTAATTAACTAATAGTTTTACGGAGTTTAATCACTCCATAGAATAATTATATCTTTATATCAGAAGATAATTTATTTCCTTTTGTCAGTAAATAAATGATATGTGTATTGTTTTGTGTAATTTTAGAAATATTTTTGTAGGAAATGATTAAATGGTACCCATGTAACGATTTTAGTGGTTGGATGAGATAAATTATCCCCTTATACCAGTAGATACATTATTCTTATCAATATAATATGAGAATAAAATATATTCTTACACTAGGAGATAACTTACCTCCTCTAGCTAGTAAAAGAATGACATGTATATTATTTTGTTTTGTTTTAGAAATATTTTTATAGGAAATGATTAAATGATACACATGTCACGACTTAAGTGGTTATAGGAGATAATTTATCTCGTTATATCAGGAAATACATTAATTTTATATAATATTAATGTAAAGATTTATACATAATTACTATATTATTCAGCATTGATTTGAATTATTATTTTTTTGAAAAGTAAATAATAATTAAATATTAACTTAAATAATATAGTAATAATGGATAAAAGTAATAGAATATATACATTTTATGTCTTTCATGTTGGCTTCAAATTAAATGAAATGAGACATTGACCTCTGTAATAAGTACATCAATGTTACTCATAAATCGATCTAAACTAAAAAAACAATTAAAATTACATTAAATTATATTGAATTATTAATATTTTAATATTTACCGTAATTATATTCATCATCCATTTTTTCTTAAATATATTGTCATCTATTAAACAAGATGTTGGACTAATGATAATAAAACTTATTAGATGACAATATGATCAAAATGTCTTTTGGAATGAGCGGAGGATGTTACTTAGATGTGGCTTTATATATGTGGCAAAGTGCATGTTTTCATTGCTTGATACAGACACATTCCGAAGAAGTAAAAGGGATAGCATAGAATTATGGTGAAGAGCATTCCAGTGATTGATATGGAGAAGATTTCAGATGAAGAAGAGTGTAAGAAGATGAGAGAAGCATGTGAGGAATGGGGTTGTTTCAGGATAATAAACCACTCAATTCCTGAAACCCTAATGGAAGAGATGAAGAGAGTGATAATAGCTATGTTTGATCTTCCAATAGAGATAAAGAAGCGCAACAAAGAAGTAATTGCTGGAAGTGGTTACATGGCACCAAGTAAAGTTAACCCTTTCTATGAGGCTTTGGGACTCTATGACTTAGCTTCCCCACAAGCTCTCTTCGATTTCTGCTATCACTTGAATGCTGATCCTCATCAAAGGTTTTTTTTATCTCATTCTTCTTCTCCTTTTTCTAATTCTTAAATTTAAAGGAAAAAACTAGAGCTCAATTTACTATATAGGTTCGCTAACATGAACAATGTGTTTTTCAGTCAGGTACATTGTGTACTAAAAAATTTAATTAAAAATACATTTAATTATTTATTCGAGATAAGGTAATTTTAGTAGTTAGATTCTCTAAAAATTAAAGGATCCAAGAAAATCATTTCTCTCTCTTCATTCTCAAAGTCCCTTTTTCTCTCATGATTCTCAAAGCCACGAAACACTGAAATATTAATTCTCTAACCAGAAGAACACTTTCAGTTTCAAAATTCTACAATACCATGGCACTATAGAAATAGTTACTAATAGTTCCTACCATTCTTATGCTTGATTCATGGATGGAGAAGATGATGTGACAAAAACAATGTAAAAGTAGTCAATGTAATTTTGTTGGGTGGCTTTGAGAATGAAACCGGATTCTATGTCCCAAAAGTATCATGTATCTCGGTCTCTATCCAATAGAATTGCACTATATAATATAAAATATTAGATTTTGATTTTATAAAAAAAATTCTTAAATCAAATGACAAATTATAATTAGTTTGGGACATTATTGGGATACTAATGGGGTAGATCTATGAGAAAGGGGACAGAAAAATGTATTATTGGGTGTAGGGGTTTGAAGGAGAAAGATAGGGATTTTTGGTTAAGGGGTTTGTTAGAGAGAGAAATGGATTTTTGGATCTTTTAATTTTTAGAGAATCTAATTACTAAATTAACATTCTCATCAAACTTGTTTCATTAAAAAACTAAGGGTATTTTTTACTAAATTTTTTGATACACAATACTAGTATGTACCTAACTAAAAAAACACATCACTGTATCCATCTCTATATGTGTTGGGAATTGGTAAAGTTGAATCCAAAAGAATAAACTATTTTAATTCTATATCAGTTTAAAGAGAATGGCGATCTGTTGTCCCAAAGTATGTTCCTATTTCCTGTTTCAGCTAATTAGAAATTGCCACATAAGTAACATGAAAATAAAAAATAACATATTTATCATATTTGCTGAAATATGATTGGTTTGAGACATGATTGTAAACAGGTTTGGGGACAAGTGATCTCATTCCTAGAAGCTAGTTCAATTCATTTATTTAATAGATGGATTTAGTTTAATTTTATTCATAGATTAATTTCATCTCATTAATTGATGAAACTAATTTCCAACAAATTTTGACTTTCTCATCTGCTTGTTGCAATTTGAGTTTGACCACGCCAAACTTGGAAGTACAAATTTATAAAAAATTACTTCAGAATATTGAATATTTACCAATAAATTATTAAATAGTTTATAGTATCTAAACTTTTGGTATTAGTAATATTTAGTAATTTATTTTAATATTATCAAAAGAATATTTAAATATTAAATATTTCCTTATATCAATATGTTTCAATATTTTTTTTGTATAATCAATTGTATCCCCTATGGGTAACGAAATAATCTCTTTCGAGGTGTGTGTTTGCTTCTCCAAAGTATCGCTCATAAGAATAAAAACATTTACCTTTTTGGGAACCCTAGCCTATTAGACGAATACATTGTTAATATATGTTTTAATGAATTGAAATTTGATGCATTGGTAGTGTAAATTGTTTACACCAACAATAATTATTATAAGACTATTATTATGAGAATATTATGAGGCGCAAACATTTTTTTGATAGCAAAATTAGATATTTGGTTGATGATATAAAACCTTTTATCCTAATTGAAACATAGTGTAAATTGTTTTATTAATTTAATTGATACATAGACCAAAATGTACAAATGTATGTCTTCTACTATAATAATTTCTCACAGATAAGAAAATCTAACAAGAAGAAAAGAAAACACACCACTTTCACCAGCCAGATTGAAGTTCATTTTTGTTTAGTCCATATTGCTTTGAAATTTAGTACAGTCTAATTTTGCTCCAAGTGACAAATTCAATTACTTTTTTGTTTGGGTTTGAGAGTGGTGGGTTGATTTTATTGGTTTCCCAGGCAAGTAATGGAGACATATGGCAAAGCAATTCATGATCTTGCAGTGACTATAGGACAAAAGATGGCTCAATCTCTAGGCATAGTATGTGCTGATTTTGAGGACTGGCCATGCCAGTTTAGAATTAACAAATATAACTTCACCCCAGAGGCTGTAGGGTCCTTAGGAGTACAACTACACACAGATTCAGGGTTCCTAACCATTCTCCAAGATGATAACAATGTTGGTGGACTTGAAGTTATGGACAGTTCTGGCTCAATTGTATCAATCCCTCCATTACCTGGGTCCCTCCTTGCCAATCTTGGAGATATTGCTCATGTAAGTATACAACAATCAAAATGTTTTAAATTACTGTCGTCATTGCATTGTAGTGGTTGCGGCCTGATGTGACCAATAACTGTGGTTAAATCAATTCACATCTTGACCGGGTTGTGTTACAGCCACATTTGAAACACACATCAGCCACTAATCACTTATGATTCAGCTGAAGTTTGGATCCAAGCACATACTTTTGCTATTAATTTGGAATATAAATTTTATGTAGGTATGGAGCAATGGAAGATTTTGTAATGTGAAGCACCGTGTGCAATGCAAGGAAGCAACCACACGTCTATCAATTGCTACATTTATGTTAGCATCAAGGAAAGGAAATGTTGAGGCCCCAGCAGAGTTGGTGAACCATGATCGCCGTCGTCTCTACCAACCTTTCATTTATGAAGATTACAGGAAGCTCAGAGTCTCCAACAGTATGCACACTGGTGAAGCTCTTGAACTGTTACGCATTGCGAGTAAACCATAGAAACTATTGGAAGGTCGAAAAGCCAAGACTTTATTATATATTTAGAAGTCAATGATAATAATAGATAGAAGCGATAAATATATGAATGTTATATAATTAAACATTTGATTAGTAATTGTAAGGATATGTTGTATTTGGCAGGGAGGGAAATTAATTTCATCATAGTAGAGCTCTATAATTGTGTATCTGTACATGGATTTTATTCATGCATCTATCTTATTTACTATATGATATACCGAATGGAAGTTATTATACAAAGTCTAAGAGTCTAAGACAATATATTTTGTGGACTGTCTTCAAAAAAGAGTTCTTTTAGTATGCTAGCCATGATTTACAACTTTGCTTCCAGAAAAACATCAAAAAAATGCAAAAACACTTCATCACAATCTACAAGATTCACACGGATTCCATTCCCTTTCAGGCAAAGTAGAATAAAAAAGAGAGTTGATACATCTATCATCCCAAACCAAACTAGGTGGAAGTCTCGTGCATTGGGCTGTCCTTATTAAAGAATCTAAACTTAAGAAAAAGTTGCCCATTAAGAGGAAATTGAATTGGAAATGATGGAAAGTGTGCTGAAAACAAGCAATCTTAGGCCTTGGAGCTGACATCAAATGATTCCAACTGCATAGAAGAAGATCGTGTGTTAAACTGTGAGTACTCAGCAGTAGTTGTGTCTGTAAAGTCACCAAGAATGCTGGCAAAATCCATAGCTGGCCACACAAAAGATGGCTTGAGAGGTGGGACATGAGGCACAGGCACTGATCCAGATATGATTTGAACAACTGCTTGCATTTTAGGTCTTTCACTAGCAATAGGATGAGAGCATGCTAGTCCTAATTTCAATATCCTCTCTGCCTCTTCTACCTCATAATCATTCCCAAGTTTTGGGTCTATTGCTTGCAGTATCCTTCCCTCGTGATACAAGTGCCAAACCCAATCCACCAATAACTGATAGCCCTCGTTCGATGTCCATGGCCGCTGACAGCACACTACTTCTAGTAGGACAGCGCCGAATCCATAAACATCTGACTCGCAAGTGCCTTTGCCCGTATGAAAGCATTCAGGTGCGATGTACCCAATGGTGCCGTGTACTCCTTCCAACTCTGCATAGGATGTTTTCTCATTCTCTATTGCACGCGCCAAGCCGAAGTCACCTAAACGAGCATTGAAGTCTGAGTCCAACATGATGTTGCTTGCCTTGAGGTCTCGGTGAATTACTCTTTGATCATACTCGCTATGTATGTAATTCAATGCATGAGCCACCCCTGATATGATGTTATACCTTAATTTCCAACTTAGAGGGGTTTCAATGGTTGACCCTTCTTGACCATAAATATGTCTGTCCAAGCTACCATTGGGCATGTATTCATATACTAAGAGCAATGTCCCATTTTTGTGACACCACCCTGCATATAATATCAAATGTATTATACTCAACAGCATGAATAAAACATTGATATCAGTTTTACATTATGGCATTTGCTGATAAACTATTGCTGCTAACCACATACAGGTTCATTCTGAATAAGGAAACAAATGACCAAAAGAGGGTATATTCTGGCCTGATATAGTTTGAATGAAACCTCCCAAGAAATAAATCTTTTTGTATATGTAGTGCATCTTTGAAGGAAAATGATTTCATGTATCTTTTTTCTAATATTATTGTTCACATTTTATAATTATTGATCATCCATCTATCTTTATTGTTTCTAATGCAAAAAGCTTATAACCTTATATTTATAACAATGTGTGAAGAAAAGTGATCTTCATACTAGACACACTAGACTATTCTCTGAGTTCCATCAATGTTATGCCTTCTCACTTCTATACAAGGTCATTAGAACCTTTGCACTGGCTCTTGAACTTGTGCAACTAAGTTTTGAAATCTAATATAAAGGGAATATACATGAGGCGGTTGAATGTACAAAATAATCAAACAGAATACGAAATGTATATGCATAGTATTAATCATTGATTAAACGAGAACTAAGCAATGATTTATATGACAACATGAATTTTATTTTATATTTAGTGATGTCTATAAAATATGATTTTTATTTGAAAACTCATAAAATAATTATATGTTTATTATGTTAATATATATTATATGCATTTACCAAACTTCCTTTTCAAGAATACAAAAATCCACATATCAATTACTCGTAATACCCACACCAACAAATACGAAACCTGGTCAAAATTGTAAGGAATATTACTTTTAAATATTACTTGATAGTACTACAGTTCATAGTGATCTGCACGCAACTACTTTCCATTTAAATCCTAAATTCAATTTAATAAGGTCATCATAAAAGTTATGGATGTTCTACCAAATCTAACATAAATATGATCCAGCACGTGATTCAAACATAAAGTGATTAATTCAATAGAAATTAAACTTAATGAAATAGAAAATTTACCAAGTAATCGAACAAGATTTTTGTGACGGAGACGATTGATAATTGTAAGCTCAGACAAAAAATCATGTGTGCTTTTCATCTTGTCCCTTGAAAACATCTTAACAGCAACTTCCAAATTCTCTTTTGGTAGTGTTCCTTTATAAACTACACCATACCCACCTTGACCAAGTTTGTTCTTGTTATCAAACTTATTAGTAGCTTTCTTCAATTCCTTGTACCTAAATTCTCTAGGTGTTCCTGGTAGACTCTTCAATGTACCCGTAATTTGAGGGTCAGAAGTATCTGAACATTTCTTCTTAGATATAAAATACACAAACACAGCACTCCCTATCACAATAAGAGGCACCCCAATAATCAAACCAATCTTTATTGCATTGCTAAACTTACTCTTATCTTCAGGAAAAGCCGTAATAGATATATTCCATTTCAACACACAGTGCAACTCATAGTTAACTCCTGTTGAAGCAGAAAATCCAAAATAAGAGTTTTGATTCACCAACTCTTTTAGATCAAGACTCGACCTTAACACAGGGATGGTTGGTTTTTCCACTGTAGGACCATCCCTGTCAGGTTGTTTTGCCATGTACACATAAATTTCTTTGTGTTCACCATCATACTCCACCCAAATCGCCCAGAACTGTGTACCCTCTGGAGCTATTTCAAACCCAAACTTGGACAAAGGAACGCTCACTTTGGATCTGACACTATTGATGTCAAGTCCAATGTGATTGTTATCTGGGTCAAAATCTTGTTTTGTAGTGTCAAATTCAATAGCGACTAACTTGTTAGTTGCTTTTCCGTCGGTGGTGGAGTTAGTTAGACCAAGATATTGGCCGTAACTGTTAAAAGGCATGGCGAAAGAGGGTGCAATAACAAAGGCTATGCCTTCACCGGGAGGAGTAATATCATTCTTAATCCTAAAAGCGTTAAAAATGAAGCAAGTATTAAAGGATGCGAGTTTTCCATTGAATTCACCGTTTATATCGTCCCATAACTTGAACGGTTTTTTTAAGAATATTCTACCGGATTTGTTAACGAGGGAGATGTTTCCGGCGCTGTCAGGAGTGACCTGAAAAGCATTCAGGTGTATTGCAGCATCGTTTTCGACGTCGAAGATGTCCCTTAAGGAACCAGAAGTGTAGGAATCATTGAAGGGACCATAAACGTAGGATTCATTCAACAGAACTCTACTATTTTTTTTGGGAGTTTCAGGTTGAGAGGTTGCCGCCGGGAAGAGGAGTAGTATAGTTACGGCGGTGATGAGGAGGCTCCACCGTGGACCCATGTTAGCCTTCTGGTGGCTGCTTATGCTGTATTGGAGTCAAAGTGTACTCTGTATTTTTTTAATATTGAAAGAAGATGAAAGTGTTTATGAAAAAAATTCAATTTTTTTAGTCAATTCTAGGACAATTGAGTCTTGTTTTTTAAAGTTACTGAATCCCTCATTTTCTATTAATGAAAATGAAAGTTTATGAAAAAGAAAATTATATAATAAGATACTTTAATGGTTTGAATATAATGTGATACACTTTTATCAAAATAACCTGTTTCCAAAAACAACTCTTTTTTTTACTATGCTTGCTCTTCTTTCTTTTTTGTGCTTTTGGCAATTATGATTCAAATTAGGGAGGAATTGTATTTGATATTTTAAAAAGGTGCCTTAGCCTTGTTTTTTCTAGGAAGTTTCGGATTTGAAGTTTGTATTAATTATATTTTAATAAAAACAGTAATGTTAAAGTTTAATATTTATATCAATGATATAATAATTTTTTATTTGGTAGCATATATAATTGTCATGGCATTGTAGTGTGTAGTATACATGTAATTAATGTCTAACATAGTAAAATGTGTTATATATTATAATTTGCAGTTAAATATAAATGATTAAGGTGATTACTTAATTTTAATTAATGAATAAATGCATATACAATAGGTTGTAATTATTAAAAAAAGTATATTTTTTGGTAAATAAAAAAAATATAATTCCATAGAATGTTTACTAAGGTGTTTGCCTAATCTCATGAAATGAAATGCTTAATGAAGGTATGCATTGAAATACTACTCTGTCTTTCAACCTCATCTCCTATTATTTGTACTAATATTTTTATTTGCAGTTTAGCTTATTGGATTTGTGAATTGTTAATTTTTTTAATTGAAAATTTAAATGATTGAGTCAATCACAACTATTTTTTATGTGATGTGTATGATTAGGATAAACAATTTGACGTATAGACGTGTAAATCTGATTTCATTGCAATGGATGTGTGATGTAATTTATTAATGTAATGATTTGGTATGCTATTTGGGAGAAAGAGGAAAAGGTAAAAACACAATAATATACAGGACTGCATTCTTAATAATGTGGTTGTATTGGTGAAATGTGTGAGACTTTTTTATGGTATTTTTTTGTTTCCTTAAAGAGTGTCGTCTTCTTAATTGTTATTCTTAACAATTGTTATTCTTAACAATTGTTATTCTTAACAATTGTTATTCTTAACAATTAAGAAATGATCTTCTATCCTAATTGTGGAATTGTTTGAGCTTACTTTTATTTGCAGTAGACGCAATAACACTAATTGTAGTTAGATATTAAATTATTTTTATTTTCATGATGAACTAACATATGTGATGTTAAATAATATTACTCACATAGTTATTCAAAATAATATGGAATATGCTTTGGGTGGATGTAAACATTAGGTTATATATCATTTTTTTTTTTGGTAAAAATTAGAAAATAAAGAGAGTAAAATAAGGAATCGTAAATTACATCATGGTGGATTGTTATATTGGGTATTGACTTTATTAGTAACTAACGTGTTGATAAGCACTGTCGTGTCTGTCAACCCGTTTTCATATCGTTTTTAATTTGTATTCTACATGAAATGAATGAATTTTATTAGATTTTATAATTTGCAGTTGAATATATTTGATTAGGCTAATTGTTTAATCTTAATGAATGAATTAATTATGGAGCATGTGATGAGAAAAATGATGAAAGAAAACATGAGAGGATCAATTTAAGAGTTTTGGATAAATATTATGTTATATGGTTTTTTGGTAGAAATTAGAAGATAATGATGACAAAATAGGAATGCATTAATTAGACCATTGTGACATATTTATTTTGGGTTTTAGCTTTATTAATATTATAGATTATAGAAGTATAGAAATAACATTGGGTTATATGATGTTGTGGTAGAAATTAAAAGATGGCGATGACAAAATAAGAAACGTAAATTACACCATGGTTGACAGTTATTTTAGGTTTTTACTTTATTAATAGTATAGAAATAGATTAATAATATAGATATAAATATTAGTAATATAGATATAGATTAAACTAATAATAACTGAATATGCAATAAAAAACAGAGGAGTTTGACTCATTTTAAATTATGACCATTTAAAGTGGCTTTAATTATTCAGCCATAAAAGTATTGGTTTGGCATTGGATATCTATATGAATGTAAAATTATTAGTTGCTTAGGCATCTATTTGGAATTAGATATTAGTACTTATAGTAAAGTTATAATGCAGGAAGTTTAATTAATTTAGCAAAAATATTATAATTTCTCTTTTTGGGTACATATTATAGTATCTTTTATAATTTCTTTTTTTGGGTACATATTATAATATCTTTTGTTTGTGGTTTACATTTTTACCTTATAAATAATAGAAATGTTCTTTTTCATGATACAAATGAATCTAGGTTGATCTTACACTACAACTTTAACTTTTTGTTGGTAATATCATTTTAACTATATTAACATGAGTTTAATATTTATGCAGTGACAATGTAAAAATTTATATACAATTATTATATTATTCATTATTTATTTGTATTACTTTTATTTAAGAGTCAATAACAATTAAATATAAATGTTGGATGATAAAATAATAGTGTAAAAATCTCTTGGGCTTATAATTTTTTTTCACATTAAGTTTGGATATTCTATTGACTTACTCATTACACTCTCATTCCAATTTATTTTAAGTTTGGTAGTATCATTGAAAGTGATAATTAAAATATACAATAATATAGTTTTTGAAAACGCCCAAATATATAATAGCACATCTATTGTAAAAAAAAAGTGTCAATCAATCCCACTAAGTAATACATAAAATAATGTATTTAGGATCAACCTTTATAAGTGTGCTGCAAATGCTCTATACATAGCCAATAATTATTGGGCGACCCAAATATTTTTTACCTATACAATTAATTTTATTTCTATATCACAATTATGTTACTATTTTAATCTTTTAAAATTTGTTGTGTTGTCAATTATTATTACTCTATCCAAAATTTGTTATTCAGTATTATGTTGACGATATTGATTATTTTATATTATTATATAGTTGATGTATAATTGAAATAAAGGTTTGTCCTAGAGTAAGAAAAATATGAGATTTTTTAATGTTCATTAAGAAGAAGAAGAATACCCTGTAAAAATATATTACACTCAAGTCCTCAATAACTAACATAATCGATTTCGAAAAATATATATTGTGTTCTCACGTTTATATGAAACATCTTTTATTCAAAATTCATTGTTAAAATATTACATAATTAAATTATTTTATATTCAAATTTCTTATAGTTAAATTAAGGACACATGCATCGGGCTTACAAAATGTCAAGACAAACATTAGATATACTTTTTAGAACAATAAATAATATAACTTAAAATTATAGGGTTATTTCTAGTATAGAGAGAAGTAGTTTAAATAATTAATATATTGTGATCATAAAACAAAATAACAAAAGAAAAAGTGGTAAGTACGTATTGATTTTTTGAAGTAACAATAAGAAAAAAAAACAAATTTATAAAGTTACAATTAAAATAGAATGAATGGGCTACAATTTATTTTTAAGATTTTTTTGGAAATGACAAAAAATATTTGTACTCAAGATACCCAAAAATAATTATAATGAGTATCACAGTAATAATTTATGAGTGAAAACAAGTATCATCATACTCATCATACACATAATGATATACTCATAAACTATTTTTTTAATAACTATTTTATATATTATACATTATTTATTACTTTGAAATTTTATATAATATTTTATTAGTATTTTATATAATATTTTATTAGTATTTTATAAAATTTATAGCTTTTTAGATATAGTGGTAAATTTATTATATATATATATATTATTTATGCAATAATTTTTTATAATTAAATTTGAAAACTTATTTTGAGCATGGTGGATATTTATAGATATGATAACAAAATTCGTCCCATGGACACTCGTAAAAATAATATATGGGTGAGAATAAATATTATGATACTCGTACCATGAGCATCCGTGTATTTATAAATTAATTTTTTAATTAAATATTCTATACATACTAGCTTGTTGATTATGTCTCTCAACCACTTTCTTATTTTTTATAATTTATAATCTATATACAATAAAGAATTGGAGTGCTCTTATAAACACAATTGTCTTTATTAAGATTAAATAATTACCCTAGGTATGTATAGTTACAGTGTACCGAAAGAGACTATCTTCACCTTTAAAATACAGTACTGAAATTACATCAACTTAATTGAAGTATTGAACCCTTACAGTTTACAGTACTGAAATTACATCAACTTAATTGAACCTTTACAGTTTGATGAAGAAGTAAAGTACCGAAAGAGACTGAGATCACCTATTCTGAATGATGTTTCATTCTTTATCCCGGACTAATGACATATTACTATATGAATAAAAAAATTAAAAGTAAAACGTAACATTCTCATTGGTCCATGACATGGAATGCGACACCGTTCCGGACAAGTAATCTCTATCCTAAAATTGATAAGTTTTTTTGGAACAAGAAAGACTTGTACGAAGACATATCTATGTAAAAACAACCAATCAAATATTAAGAACATATTAAAAATTTAATCTTAAATTATAGCACAAAAAACCAGTTACTACTTAGGGAGGGTCCCACCAAACCCATCACCATCTTTTTAATTTATCTTCATCTTCTGTCAATAATCGTTCTTTCTATATAATAAAACTATAACAGTTACAGTTATATATACACATTGAACCCTAATTTCCATTCTCTTTCAACTCTCAACACATCACTGTTTTCGCTACTATAATTCAAGATAATTCAACCCCCTTCTGGTTTGCCCATCCTTTCCTCATTCATACCTGCTTCCAATAAATTTCGACCCATTTTTTTATTTTCCTTTTATTATTCTGTTCTGTATTCGATATCAATTTTATGTTTCGTAAAGATGTGATTTTGAATTTACCTTTGCTCGTTTTTTTGTTTTGTTTTAAATTCCCATTTGTGTTTTTTTGTTGCTTTCATGTTTAAGATTACAGGGTTGTTTGGGTAAGTGCGAATCTGATAGGTTTTTTTGTGTGTTTTTGTATATTTCGCAATTTGACATTTTTATGTTTTAGAGTATCGGGTTTTTTGGGAGGGTGTATTGGATGACTTGCTATAAAAGAAACTAGGCCTAAGACCTTAATTTTGGGATATGGAAGGATGAACATGTATTTTGGTTACTTTTGAAAATCTGTATGCTCTTTGTGTCATCCAACTAATTTAACTTTTTGTTCTATTTATGTGTGAGTATTGTTACTTCGTTACGCCATCAATTAATTATATGGCGCTATTTGTTTATTAAAGCTATTACTATTAGAAGTGAGATGCTTAGTTTAGTTATTGCAATGATGTAGCATTTTTTGTTCTACCGATAGCATTTACGTTAACTGTTGATCAAATTTAAACCCCTCTCTCAGTCTTAGAAGTCCAGATAACTTCCCTTTACTTGAAAGCATTTACATTTGAAAATGTTTCTTTACCTAGAAGCACATTCTTAAAGGGTTTTGCTAACCATTGCCCTCAAGGGCAATGAATAAGAAACCAAAAGTGTAATGTCATTCTTGGAAAACTTAAATTGTTGACTCTTAAAACTATATACACAACTTCCTGGATTGACTTTACACTTATGGGTTGCTTATCCATTGCCGTAAGGGTGATGGTTAGCAAAACCCTTTTTTAATGTATTTTTGAAATGCTTGTATACAAAGAAGATAAGAAGTAAGTCAGAAATAGAGACAATTAGACAAATTTATACAGTGTCAAATACAATTTTCAGAACTTGATGTTCAAATAACATCACTGTTTTCTCTTTCAATCTATCTTTGAAGTCGTACTTTCATCCAATGACATCCCATATCATTTATCATGTTAGTAATCTATTTTTACTTTTTAATCTTTTTTAACTTAAAGTAACTTAAAGATAATGTGCGCTGTTATAGGTTTTTCTTATTCTGCAGTTACTATTGGTGAAAGATGCAAGATCCAAGGATTCCTTTGTCAAAGGAGATCATGAATAACAAACCAAAGAAGAAGAAAAGCTCAAGTCTGCAGGCATCTTTATATCAGTTGCAAGGGAGTAATGTCAAGGAAGACTTACTGGTTCCTATGTCACTGAAATCAGGACAGAAGGGTTCCAAAAGACACTTGACGACTGAAGTGTCACCACCTTTTCAGAAACAAGAGGGTTCAAACTCAGATTCATTACCCGACTCCTCTACAGGTGGAAATGAGTATCGGACATTGAGGCGGAAGTATTTGATGCTGGAGGATGAGAGCTTTGCATTGGGGAAAGAGCTAAGAGATGTTGAAGATGAGGTGAAGACCCTTGAAGATGAGAAGATTGCACTGCTCGATCAGCTTGTTGTAATGGAAGGACTTGTTGATCCATCCGAGATGCATTCCTAGTTTGTGCAGTTATCTAGCACCGTGTATGTGATTTCATCTTCTGATCATGACACTTATATGTTATACAGTGCCTAAAATAGAAGTCAATGTTTGGCTCCTTTTGTGTAACTTTATAGAAATTTTGTAAACCAAAACTCCACCCTTCTATCATTAATGTCTAGAATGCTAGTATAGGTTATGATCATTTTATGTCTTTAGTCGTGGTAGATTCTTCATATTTTTCAATGTGGTCGTTTATTTACCATATGGCATTCCTTAGTTGCTATGTGAATTATGACATATTGTTTTGAAAAGCAACACAGACAATTCTATCAGTGGATGAACTTGGGGATTAGCTGGAATGAAGTTTACTGTAGAAAGTGGTTCTGGAAGGTGACACAGTATCACATGAATTTGACCATTTGAGTGTTCTGCAGCTAATGCCTTGAGCTAGCTTACACCAGCAGAGGTTCATTATCAGGAAATAAAATATGATTGCTAAATACTCTCTGTTGTAAAAAGATTGACAATTTTTGTGTAGTTTTCTTTGTATTTTTTGACTATCTTTTTGGGACGGAGGTAGTACTAAGGATGGCTTTGCTATTGCATAGGTGAAGTAGCCAAGAGTTCAAGCTGCAAACGAATGGAGTCTGGACAGAGTACATGCATAATTCAAAATACGCCTAAGCAAAAGTAGCTTTCGTGTTTCTAGGTAATGTAGAACAAAGTTGCTGTTTGAAATTTAACTGAAAACATGCAATGTCAAAGCATGATTGGTTCCGCAATAAATTACAACACAAAATGGGGATTTGGGATTACTCTTTCACTTCCTTGTTTCCTTTTTATTTGTTGGTGAAGGCAATGTTATTAGCTTGGAAAATAAAACAATTATAGTTTGCAGCAAAGGATTAGAGGCATCTTGCTGATGTAAGGAATAATTTAAATAGAGAAAAGATGTAGAAATTTCTAAATGGATTAAGGATCATTTTTAGAGATATTGGAGGAACTATATATATATATATATATATTGAAAGACAAGGGCATGTGGGTTCCAGTTTTTTTATGTTGAAGTTATTAGGTAAATTTGAAGGATGTCAACTAATTATTAAAAAAAAATTAGTTTTTTATTTAAAGGTAAAATGTTAAAATTATTACCCCTTCTTATTTTTTTTTTTTGGGTGGGGGGGGGGGGGGGGGATACAAACACCAAAGGCTAAGTATACATGTCAGGCGCTGCATAACAAGGTTCTGTAGTGACAGCTAACAGATAATGATGATAAACATCAGACTAACATGTTATCAATTCTTTGAATTCTGTGTTTGGTATGGCTTGCTGCTCCAAGCATATAACTGTAACTTAAGTTTGGCAATGACCTTCTAGAGACTGCATCAGTATGTGTTTGAACTCGTTTTTTGTAGGCTTGCAATGACTATAGGGACCTTACCATTCCTAAACTAATATATATATTTGCAAGCTTTGTTATCTAAATGACCCAAGGCTTGCTGGTGCAACTCTAACAGCTAAAGGACTGTTAACCTGTATTTTTCCATTCTTCCATGACAATAACCCAAATGAATAGCCATTTGAAGGAGCGGCCACTTTGAAATTCACAGTAAACTTGATTTTCTGTCCTATTGTTGTGAAGACTAAACGGTTTGGCACAACAGTAACATTAATTCCAGCAGGAGGGACCACTGCAACTTCATATGTACTTGTTGCTTCTCCAACATTAGTCACAACTCGAGTTACTGAAAAGTTGTCTTTAAGATTTGGCACTGCAATAGATGGATAGTTGAGGTCAGATGGAGTTTTGAATGCCCCTTTACATGTACTGTTGTCCCTTGTAACAAGATGAAGTGACTTCTCATCATAGCCAAGTGAACAGAGGAATGCAACAAAGTCCTCTGGCTGTGAATCATAGATGAGACCAGGATCAAGAGCTCTTGTGGGGTTCACAAACCCTGATCCATAGTCAAAGGCATTAGCCCTTGCTTTATCAGGATCCTCTTTAATGGGTTCTTGGTGGTTATCAAGAATTGTAGCTGCAAATTGAATTTCTGATTAGTTTCTTCTGTGGAAATAATGAAGCATGTACACCGTAAGTTAAGTGCAATATTCTTTTCTTTCCCGTGTGTCATATAATTATATTTTCACTAGTGCTCAGTATCTAGATTCAAAGGAATTAAGGACATAAAATTTAATTTAATTAAGGATTTTTATTTCATGTTTGATTAAGAAAAATCATATAGGCTTCTAGGAAATTATATCAGTGTGTCATACCCGTTGTCATTATGGCAGATTTGATAGCAGATGGTGACCATGAAGGATGAACAGCTTTGACTAAAGCTGCAATTCCAGTTACATGAGGACAAGCCATAGAAGTTCCTGATACAACGCCGAACATCTTGTTTCCAGTTCCTGCTACGGGAGACCATGCTGCAAGGATGTTTAATCCGGGAGCTGTGATATCAGGCTAAATAGCAGTACAGTCAGAAATCTTCAAGGATCAATTTAACAAAAAACAAGACATTGCAATATAAATGAGAATATCACCTTCAGAATTTCCGGTGTTAAGGAATTGGGGCCTTTAGAAGAAAATGCTGCTACACGGGGTGCAGGCTGAGTTCCTAGTACTGTCTTGGATCCAAATATCCTTGACATAGGATTACTGTTCAACATAACAGAATGTTGGGTTAGAGAATGGCCTGTAGATAGTGTATGGTATGTGGATACAATAGAACACAACATGACATATAACAGGTCATGATAGGAAATGATATTTTGTTCTGTTGTATTTGGTTCCACCCTTTTGAGTAGATCTAAAGTGTTCTACTCTGTAATCTTTTGTTCTGTCCTGTTCTGATATGTTTGTCAAATACTATCTTAGCAATGCCTATTTCTCGAATTCAATACATACCTTGTGCTTTTGATATAGGATTGAATCACTTCTCCTGCTTTATTTGCAACAATTGCTGAAGGGATCACAAATGGGACGGCGATACCTATATCTGTTTCATCAATAAGTATCATCCCAACTCCACCCGCCTTTTGGACTATCTTACTCTTTTCCAATTTTGACTTTGTTGTTCTCTCAGCATGTCTACACACCAAAACCATATCTTTGGTCTTGGTCGTATTTAGGGAGCTATCTAAACAGTAACTGCAGAAGCAGATAAAAAGAACAACATTTAGCATTAAAGCCTACCTTTTTGCATTGATTTTTATTTTGTTCTCACTTCTAAGTACCTTGTACCTCACCTGGACTGATAAGGCGTAAAATCTCCTGAGAAGGCATCAGCTGCAGAAATTATTCTTGTGGAGGCATTCAGTCCCAACGGACTGAGACTTCCGCCCTGCTTTAGGTTTAGTGAATTAGTCAAGAGACCACCAAGAGTGCAGAAAATATACCACATAAAAGTGATCATTAAACTTTACCGTGATGTTGACGCCATTTCCTAATATTATATCAGAGGTGAAATCCCTATCGGTTGAGCTAGCAGCAACAGTGACAATCCATGGTGCCAGGTTGGTTGCAGAACCAGGATTTCCTTCATTCCCAGCTGATGCCACCACCAGTACTCCATTCCTAGCAGCATAAAATGACCCCAACGATATGCCATCGTTGAAATAGTCAGCTTGAGGAGATGAACCCCCCACAGACAATGATATAATGTGAACTCCATCTCTTATTGCATCATCAAATGCAGCTAGCAAATCAGCATCATAACAACCTGATTTCCAACATGTTTTGTACACAGCAATCCTAGCCATAGGTGCGCCTCCTCTACCTCCTCCAGCTGCAAGCCCATTATAATTCATGTTTTCGACGTAGCGCCCTGCTGCTGTAGAAGCAGTATGGCTCCCATGACCTAAGCTATCTCTAGGAGAGTTGAAAGAAACATCTTCATCTGACCCTTCTTCTGCTTGAAATCCACTTGTATAGTATCTAGCTCCTATCACTTTCCTATAACACAAATGATTAGCCAATGAAAATGGGCAAGTGGAAGGTAATGTTCATAAGTCAAATGGCTTAGACAGTAACCTGTTGCAAGATGAAGCATTGAATGCTTCTCCTGTTTGACATTGGCCCTTCCATCCGGGTGGCACTGGTGGCATGTCAGTGTCTCTAAAGCTTGGGGACTCAGGCCAAATTCCTGTATCAATAGTCATTATGAATAAAACACACCATCATTTCCATTTATTAACAAAATCCCAGTGATTTGAAGTCCCTTAACCATTTTCCAGTGTGTTACTTAAATCTTATATCTTGGACACAAATTGTAATTTGTGTTACCACTAAGGAAGAACAGACACTTTATAATAGTTGTCATGCATGTGTGTCAGACATGTACCTGTAGATACTCTTAACCATATTCTTTAACATTTTTTCCCCGCTCTAGTCCCATACTTATGTCTAAGGGTGGCAAATGAATGAAAAGTCATCCATTAATCCATATAAATCTGTTTAAATTATATTGTAAATCATCCAATTTATCCACATCCAAACTCCCTGGTTGAATTCCAATCCATCCATAACTCATTTTATGGAATTGAATGAATGTTCAATTCATTAGAACTAAAACCAATTTTGAAGAAAATTATTCTTTTAAAAATCATTATTTTAATAAAACCTTTTTATAAAAATCGCTTTTAAAAATTCATTGTTTTTAAAACAATGCTACTAATCATTTTTTTAAAAGGTGTTTTTAGTTTTTTTTTAAAGTATTTTTTTAACTTTAAAAAAAATATTTTTTATAATATTCTATGAGACATTTAAGAATTTATGTCTAAAGTAGTGTTATCAGTCTCACTCTTAGTTTCCTTTAACTGCCATTCCTAAAAGTAGAGGAATAAAGATATGAAATTTCTGCTACAAAAGAAATAAATGAAGTGTGGAAACTTTTGTGAACCGATTAATATTATGTCGTTATGGACCATGAAGCAAAGGGGCACGTTGTACATAGGAACGAAGTGATGACCATAATCATACTCTTGTTTTATGTTTGTTGGCATTAATATTTATAACTATACCCTCGAGTAGATATGATAACATCAATTCATAAAATTCTTAGCATTCTTTACAAAACAACAGTTAAATGTAGTCTGATAAATAGTTTGGATACGAAAGAGTATACATAAAGGATATAAGAGTAAGACTCCTGACCTGTATCAATGACACCAACAATTATATTTGTCTGGTTTATGGTGGAGTGTCCTTCAACTTCCACCTTTTCATTATTATTCACAAGTCCCATGAAGTCCCATGAATGAGTTGTGTGTAGCTTTCTTTTAGTATTGGGAAAAACAGAAACCACTCCTGCCATATCTGCTCATATTTCAACACACACAAAATTACATTCATTATCATCTGAGTATTGTCTTTCACTAGTTACAAGAGAGAGAAAAATGAGAAAAATTCAGTGACTTACTTGACACCTGGGAAGCTTGTTCATCAGTTAACTTGGCTGCAAAGCCTTTGAAACCATGCCTATAGCTATAAATGTGTGAAGCTTGTGCTTGCTCAATACTGTTAAAACATGTTCAATTGGTAAAATAAATCATATCTAAACAACTGCAGAATTTTCCGAAAGAAAACATATTAATTCTATATTTCTAACCTTCCACTATGAAGAGAAGCAAGAATATGATGGTTTTCTTTCACTGTATCATCTGGGTCTTCGTCAGTTATGCTTCCCATGTACACTACATAAACCTGCCATTGCCACATAATTATTAGTCCAAACTTTCATACTTTGCTTAAGCCACCAAAAACCAAAATACTAGGAGATTATAAAAATCATACCTTAGCAGAAAAGCAAAAGCTAGCTTTTGCAATGAGCACTGCAAGAATCAGATACAGGAAGGTACTGCTTCTAGCATAACTGGAAGAACACATTGTTTAAAGTTCCAACCTTTGGCTAAATGCAGTATAGTAACGTATATATGTTGATAGAGAAGAAACGATGAAGGGTATGTATCAGAAAAATGGGTACCAGTTCAATATTCGATAATTTATTAATGCAGCACCTCTATAGGGATTCTTCCTTCTTATAGAGGGAGTGATTTACTAAAATTAACGAAGGAAATATTAAGTTAATGACAGAATAAATCACCCATCAATCTTATACCGACTCGTTAAATTAGAAAATAGGTGAAACAATTTCTACAACAATTATATCAATTCGGTATATTTGATTTGTAGTTTGGTTTATTTATATTAAGACATGTAATTATATCTCATTAAAATATTATTAAAATTAACATTATATGTATAATCATATACTTTAAAAATTCATAAACATGATTAAAATATTAAGTTTAAGAACAAATATTGTAAAAAAAAGAGTCAATACCAAATCTTTTAGAACAACAGTGGACAACAATTGTAAAAGAGCAGTCAATGGTTAACAACAATCGGCAACAACAAAAGCAAATAAACAACAATATCAAAACAAAACAACAAGAAATTTGCATTGCACAATTAATACAATTAATTCTGTCGGTCTAGTTCTTATAATTGTAACTAAAAACTGAATTAGAGTGATCGATTTTTAAAAATAAATCTAATATATTCCAACTATATTTGGTTTTTGCACTATCAATTTATTTTAAATTGGTTTTCGATTTTATTTTTTGGATTGATCTAAATTTAAACACCCCTATACTCATTGTAGATCGTTCTCATTACATTGGGAGATAGAAGTCGTACTAATAATAAATTTTGCATCTCAACTTAAATAATAAAGAAAAAACATGCTCTTAGCGTTATCATTTTTTAACCATAATATGATTCATTTAAAAAAAATATTTATATTTAATTTTTCATTGTCATTTTGAAGAAGAGACTAATACTAATGACCATTATATGGTCTCTACTCAAAGAGAAATGAAGATACAAAAATCCATCCTTCAAATATTTGTAATTATTTTACTTCACTAGTCATATGATTGATATTAAAAAGATCCTATACTTATTTTTGAAATCACATACTTATTTGATTAGGGATTCATCACTAATTAAAGAAAATTATTAATTAGTCATTTAATATAAAGATTCGTGACACTTTATTTAATAAAAATATTTATGATTGATTATTCTTTAATAAAATAATTTGTAGTTTTAATCTAATGAGAGGTTGAACCGCTTTGAACCGGAGAAATTCTGGTCCGGCCGCCTTAAACTCAGTTCAATAACAATAACCCAAAAAGTAAATCAGACAGTTTAAAAATTAAAAAATGTAACATTACTCTAACGTTTTATTTTATTTTGGTCAAAAAAGATGGAGATATATTACTTTAATATAATTATACATAATTATTAATTATATAAATTTTGTATTGGTAGCAAATTTTATATTTATAAATAATTATTAATTATATATTAATTGTCCAGGCAGACTAGACGATTTAACCAATGAAACTTAATACAAAATATTTTTCAGTTTAATGTCCAACTAAGATTTTATAACATTTGATAAATGAGCGGGAAATGAAACATTGATTATAAAATTCAAAGATAGAAAACACATTAGTTATAATGATTATTATATTGTCCGAATAGGAAGGGAAAAGAATATATGATTCTATTTGTTACCTTCTAGTTAATAAATGAACATCATCGTCCTATTTGTCTAATCATTTAATTAAAATATATATTATAAAAATATAAATTAATATTTTTTATTACTTTTTGTAATTTTATTGGATAGAGATATAATTTTATTGGAATATAGAATCTCTCAAAAACTATATATTTAAAATATTATTTGAAATATTCAATTATTTAATTATTGAAAAATAAATATTTTATATTATTTTCTTATTAAATTTATTATTATTTAATTATCTAATAATTATTGTTTAATATTTTTCTATATTATATAAGAATTTAAATAGATAAAAAAAAAGTTAAGAAAGAAAAGAAGGAAATGTACTTGGTTGTGAGGATGGCTCGAAATTGGAGTTGACATGCTTGAATATTTTAATGGTTTATATTATATGCTTATTCAATTTGCATTACTATGAACACTTATTTGAATAAAATTGAATTTTCGATTTGTAGGATAAGCAACTTCTTATAAAAATGTTTCCACCGAAATTATATAATTTTTTTTAACAATTAAGCATCTTAATTAAACAAATAAAACATGATATTTTTAGTATAATAGAGTAAATTGTAATACCACTAATACTATCTAAACCTAGAAGAAATTAAATTATCTTATGACAAAAGGAGATTATGCTTTTGGAGCAAGCCAAGCAACCTCAAAACATCCATTTTTGTGAGACCGTTTAAGAAGCAATGTAATATGGACACTCAACCTTACTTAGTGGAGGCAATGTTATGTGTCTCAGTGTGTGGTTCACCACCAATAATCTTTTAAGGGTCCATTTTGTTCCCATAATTCATTAATTATTTTCAGTAGAAAATAATATATTATCTAATTAATCATGCTAATATATTGCTGTGACTTGAATCAATAGTAATGATTTTTATGTCTCCATCCCTTGAGGTTGAGTGAGTGCATGATCATTCAAAGACTTGTATCTGAATTATTGATTTCTCCAACCCTGAGTGATGGGTCTATGAATATTTAGAAATCATACATGGGGATGGGATGTGAAGAACAAAATACTCTTCTAATTAAAGGGCGAAATCATCACAAACCAAACACTAGTTTAATGGTGTAAAGCCCTGCTAAATCCACATATATTATATTTGGCTAAATGTTCAATTTCTAAGAGCGACTAATTAGATGAATTTTAGTTGTTGGTCAAAGGTTCTAATATGTGATCGATTAAAGACAACAACAAAAGTTAAACGTAGAAGCAAGATGCATTCATAATCATCAAATAAGATAAATAATATACCCAAAACATGTTCATTTAATAGTTACATGTTTGATTCTTTTTAAGTGCTACTGGAAGATATATCATTAACTTCCATGCATCACTATGATCAAGTTATTTCACAACAGAAAACATAAGTAGTGTATCCAAAAGGAAATAAAAATTAACATAAACATGCATGGATATAAATCTTGGTAGCTTGTCTGGAAAAACATATTTTTGTGTTGTTTACATGTGTTTATATTTCTTAGCTTCACTCTTTCACGCAAAAAACTCTTAGAAGGCATCCAATTCAAACATATATTATGGAGTGTGAATCATGATTGAATAGGTTGACCATTACGGAAAGCATAATTTCATATATATATATATATATATATATATATATATATATATATATATGTACATATATATATATATATGTACTCCCAAATAAACCCATCCCTACGTAGGCACTATTGACTTTGTTTGTGTTATTTTATTTTCCTTCTACTTTAATTTTAATCATTGTTCTTTCCTTTTCATTTTCACGGTTAATTTCTTTCTATTATCCTACGTAATCATAACCACATGGATCATTTCAAGTCTTGCATGTATGGTCATGGTGCATCTACATCTTACGTGATAAATGAGAAAGTGACCGATTAAAACGATATTGATTAATGATAGCTAGATGGGTATGCATAATAATTCTAGATTCTCACTCTTCACATGCATATATATATATATAAACAAAATTTATAGCATCAAAGCACAATTATTGTTGTTTATATTGCAGAGGTTAATACGTCTATGATTGTTTGTGTATGATTAGCCATGACGTTATCTCACATCATATCCTTTTGATTCTATGGATTCTTGTGTTTGGATTTTAAAGGATTGATATCTAAACTTTCTTTTAAGAATTTATAAGATTTAAATGAACAAGGTAGATTAATAAGATTTGAAATGGACTTTTACCAAAGATGAAAGCTAAAAAGTAAAAGATAATAATGAAATAAATACTTTTTAATTAAAAATGTAATCTTCAATACAATTTTTCAAATATTTTAAAACTCATTCAATGTAGTTCCATTTTCTCATAAGCAACATTTTCCCACATCTCTATAGCTGTTTTATCCCTCCATACTTTAGCCTTTTGTTGTTATTGCTCTTGGGTTTGAAGAATAGGCTCAAAATCACCATTTTCATTAGTTGAAAATCTACCTGGTTCCATCAAAATATATTATTTGCTAACAAAATTATGGGCGAAGGTCTCATTAGAATTTCAGATAGTCTAAAAAAGTCAATGATTTAGTTCTTGGAAGCAACAATTGTTTGGATAGACATTCATGCATCCCGAAAAGATTAGTCTTACCCAAATGATACCCTTGATTATACCATTTTTACGGTCCTCAATAAAAATGGAGTTGCTTGTTATACTTTTATAACATACTTTTCATGAGCCTTTGATGGTTCATAATAACCCTTTGATTAGGATCTTGACATTATGACATTCACATGTGATAAATGAAGAGATCAAGGAATACCTAGTTCCATAGCGATATATCTTCTAATGCACTTTCTGGTTGCCTTTCTGATTGTATTTGTTCTCACCTCTCCGTCTTCCCTTTATGCGTTCCTTGATGATTAGGAATTCAGTTTCCTTCCTTCTCTATATGGCACTACACTTTCCTTAATGCAACCACTAATGCTTTGAGTTCTCTCTATGTTTGTTTCTGGTTATGAGATAGTAAAATGACATAGCTTTTCTGATATGTGAGTGTCTCTCTTATAGAAGGAGAGTATGAGGTGTTGTAACTCCTCCTCTATCATGGAAACTTCCATTCATGAAGTGAGAGGGGAGGGAGTTACTCATAACCCCCACTAGTTTGACTCATGAATTGCCAACCATCATCACATTAGACACTTTAATTCAAACTAGTAACTTTTAAACACAGATCACTTGATTGCTGAAATAATCTAACATTGCTTACTTAAAAATTAAGAATTGCCATTTAAAAATCCTACTCATACTCACATATATTTCATAAGTGTTTCAATAAAATTTACAAAGGCAGTTCACCCTGTGGTGTAAAGAATGAACTTGAGGTAAATAATAGAAATAAAAGTAATGATTAAAAATAAATAATAAGCACACCAATGAATACAAAATCATGAAAGCAGCCACATGAAATAGGTTGACCAAAATGTAACAGCAAGTGATGCCAAAACATATGTCCATAGCATTATAACAGAACATTCACTTTCACCAGCTCCAAACAATTGGGCTATGGTGGCTGCCAAAGAAATTTAAATGTCAAAATTAGTTTAAACAAAAGAACTAGTTCCTAGTCAAACTCAACATTAATTATGTGTAAAACTAACATGATATATAGATATATTAAGAGGGACATATTGGTCTTCAATTTGACAAGTATTAATGATCATAATCATGTAGTTATAAAATTGAAGCATATTATATACACATTAAGAAACAATTATAAAGTAGAGATTTTTGTTACCTATACTCATAGCTGGTGGAAGTGCATACTGAAGAAGAAGCATAAACTGATATAAGGGATCTGGTTGCACTAGACCCAAATGTGTTGCCCATTTAATAATTCCAATACCCAAAATTGGTAGGAAAATATATCGAACTATTATAATTCCTATAATTGTCCACATTGGAGTAGTTGCTCCCTTCAATCCTGGTCAAGTCATCCATGATATTTTTCAAAATAAAGTACCAACTTTGAGAAACTATAAAATTGGCAATAGATATAGTTTACCTTTAAGGAGATTTGCACCCATTATAAGGGTGACACTTGGAATGGCTGCATCACTGCATGTAATAAGACAATAGAAGAATTTAAAACTTCTAAAAAAAGGTTCTAGTGAATTCAGTGATCAACAATGAAATGCATGAATTAGGTAAAGTTAACCTCTTTTAGAAGTAACTGAGCACTTTCACAAAAGTACATTAGGTACTAATTCCAACTTTCCAATATTTAATATAAACAAGTCACCTAGTTCTATTTTGGTCATTTTAACATGTAAAAGTATAATAGCATGTCATGTGGTGCATTTAAGGTGCAAAATTTGGAAGTACTTTAAACTTTGTAGATAATATAAAGCAGTTAAATATCATATGAAACAACAGCATGCAAAAATATGCAGCTAAAATAATCCTCCACAAAGTTTTGGCTTTCCATGACTTTAAAATCTTGAAGGTGAAGTTTTGGGATGCATACCCCAACATGGAAACAGAGTCTTCAAGTACATGAAGTGGAGCATCACTCCCAATCATGAAAGTACGTATCTGTGGGACTAAACCAATAACAAATCCTACAATCTGTATAAAAAAATATCATCTTTCACTGGGAGATACACAGAAGAATATTTCAAAAATAAGACAAGAAAACTATATATTAGCCCTTCTTATCAGACATGAATTCTGGTGAATTTTTTTACAAAATAAGCATATGATTATTGCACTGTTATAAAGGCAAGATCTTGGTGACTAGAAACTAGTGCATGCATTTCATTTTTACTATATTTTCATTTCATTAACATAAGTGCAACACATAGAAAATATGGTCTATGGATTTATAAGGAAATGAATACTGTGTCATACCGCTCCAAGAGTTGATGGGGCAAATATGCCTTTGAAATTGGGGTTGAATAAAATCATTCTTAAATTATGCTTGATTTTATCTGAGATTGATACCTGCAATAATTCATCCCAAAAAATGAAAACAAATAAACATAGAACATTGTGACTCTTATAATAGAGCTTTATTGCTCTCAATGATGCATACATAATTTATTGACCATAATTTTTTTACATATAAAACAAGCTTAAACGACTTTTGGAATCATGAGTTCAACAGAAACATAAAAAATTGAGTTAATCAATGCAAATATGTTGGTGGTACTATATTTAGTATTTTACAATTATAGTCAACTCATTAAGGACAAGAGATCAAAACTAAAATTGTAATGTTCCTAAAGCTATATACCTTCCTAAATTAAAATTGTCTAGGTTCAATATCAACTCATAGTAGCATACACTTATAATATTCCTTTGATCAGTGTAGTAAATGTTTTGAAAGATGAGTTTATATCAACCTTCTCCTTGTCCTCAGATTCTTCAGAAGAAAGCAGTAGGGTGTATGCATCATTTGTGTCATCTTTTGCTGAATTTTGAGGTTCTAAGAATTCATTTGGCAGTGATTCTAATATTTCCCCTGAAGCCTGTATATTGATATTGATAGAGGCACTACTTGTAGGACCTTCTTTGTGGACTTTGCTTGAGGAAATTCTCATTATATTGTAAACATAAGACCATATAAAAATAGATCCAATCTACAGTTTCCACAATGAATACCAATTAAGAAAAGAAGAAGGGAAAAATAATATAGGAAAGTGAAAAAAAGTTACATACTGCCATAGAAAGTGAAGCATAACCCATTCCATATTTATGGCAGACATCAGGATCTCCAAAAGGACTACCTTTATCTTTACATATAGCTGGGAGAATAATTATAGGCAAGTTTCCTAAGTTTCCTGTTTATATCAATTGAAATGATGAGCTTAACAAAAGATGCATCAGGCCAGAATTGATACTACAATTTCAACCTTAGATAAAAGATGATATATACATTTTAAGTATAATGCAGGTTGAAGGACAGGACATGTACAAGAAGCAAGATATTTAATAGTTTGAGTAAATTTCATTTGTGCAAAATATATGGAAATCCATTTAAGGATTTAAGGCACCATTGCTTTGTACACATCCACTAATTTTGAAAACATATAGGAAAGTGAAAAAAAGTTACATACTGCCATATTGTTTACAAAGCATTGGTGAATTTAAGATTGCTCAGATCTACTACGCTATTGAGAGAATTTTGGAGGGGAAAAAACATAATGAAAGCTTCACAAAGATTACATGTCTAGCTTCCTGCATTATTTACCTGCAGAACAGGCACCAATAACTAGACCTTCTATGTTTTGAGGAGGCCTTGTGATTTTGACAAGGATCAATCCTAAGGCTGAGCCTATTATAAATGTACCAAGAATGTTGACTGGCATGAACCACCTAAGTGACAACCAAAAAATGTAACAGACCATGAATTCAAACAGAAAAAAACCCATTCCTGGGATACTTTTGGATATATGACAAAAAATATGAATCAACTCAATACTCACAACACAAGAAAATTCTCAAAAGTAATAGTGTCGGCCAAGTTGCTACCCACCAGTGCAGGATTAAACACATAGTGCACAAGCTGTCACAGAAAAATCAATGTTTGTCAGTAACATATACATAGATAGAAATAAGAAAAAAGAGAGTCTTAATCTTAAGCATTGAAGGAGTTACATGATTCACTTGTATCCTTGCATCTTTTCCCAATAAATTTATGTTATCCAGTGCAAGAAATAAGCCAATTGCGCTGACTATTAATACTTTGATCACTGGCATTGAGGCAACATAAAAAAGCTCCTGAAGCCCCATAGTTTATACTCACCTTCCAATATAATAATATTTCTTCCTAGCTATACCCAAAGAAAGAGACTTTAGTAAACAAATACACATCTCAACCAAACCTTAAGTGCAATCTATAATAATCAAATAAACCACACGGATACTTTAATAAACATAACCATTGATTAACTCTCTTGTTTTCTAACATCAACAGGACATTCATATTCATAGAAAGATTATATGAACTGAATAAACAAATATAAGTGCTGATGATGAGTACTGAATAAACAGAAACATATTGTTCATAAAAATGAAGAAACTATTTCATCATATCATATTTAATATGAAGAAAACGAGGAATAGAAGAAGATGCCTTTCATGCTAACATTGAAGCTTTGTTGGACTTGGTTCCTTGACCCTTTAAGAAGTTGATCACAGAAAAATAACTTTATACGTACCTTGTTTGCTGTATAGAGTGACTACACTTCCTTAACATAAAAACATTTTCAGAGAAACATTGGTGTCTTGTTGCATTTGTTAGCTCAAGTTGCTGTTAATAGATAAACACAACAAGGTAAATGGTGGCAATGATTAGCCAACGAGTGTGATAGGGAATAAGAGGACAAAATCATCATGGTGTCGTAGAATGAATGAATGAAATTATGGTTCACTAACCTTTCCACTTTTTAACTTCAGTATTAGTTTTGTTTTCTTTGATCCAAATAGATGGTATTCTTTATATAGTAACGAGTCAGGAAATTTCATTCTTATTGTGATAAAATAAACTAACCCTTCTAACATATTATTTTTCTAATTCAGGACTCAAATTTCTAGTCTTAATCAAGGATTTGCAGATAATCAGGAATAAAAAAGTGTTTACTAGGTAATTAAAAAATCAACCTCTAAATTTATTAAGTTCTGGATTTCCCACTAACAAAAGCTTACAAAACCAAAAATTTGATCCAAAGAAGAAAACATATAAAACTAATTTGAAAAAAATAATAATTTAAAAGATAAATTGACTATTTTTTAGATATATATAATGTAAATAACTACTGCAAAATCTATATAACTGTCACGTGCATGCATGGCCTATATAACTGGACCCATGCATGAGAAGGTGTAGCATGTATTTACTTCATTCAAGTCTTATTTAGAGATTCACTCTGTGTTTAGCGTGACAAGTTTTTATAGCATACTTAGTAAATTATAAATTCATTCACTTGGTAATTAGAAAAAAAAGTAAAGATTGTAGCTTTTGAAAATGGGAATAGTAGATTTTGAAATCCAGCTTAAGCTCTTCCAACAATTTGTGACTGATTTCTACCTTATAATTTTCAGCAAATAACAATATTAACACTAAAAGATGTATTTGAAAACAAATTCATCATAAATACCTCAACCACATACAACTGGAGCATCATTCTTCTGTACTTGTCGTGTTCATCAGTGCCCCACAATCAACGGGACTTCAATAATGCTACATTTCAATTATTAGTAATTTCATTATCACACTTATGTACTATTTTATTCAATTCATTTCAACTATTTAAAATTCAAATATTATTATTATTATTATCTCGGTCATTCAATTATTACACTTTATATTTGATTCATGGCTCGAGATAAATTAGGGTTCCTTAGAATTTTGATAATTTGATATTTTACAAATAATTATGTTTTTTTCTTCTTCATATTATCCAGAACTATAGCTATCAATTTAATTAGCTCTGTAATTGATTATGAGGTTGACTTAATAGGTGGTAGAGGCAAGAAGAACAGATCCCTGTTAAAGTGGAACATTTGAACTAAGAAAAAAACATGCAAGTGGAACATCTGAACACCACACATATATAGTGGCTCACGAATAAATTCAAAGTCATTCAATCAATTGCAACTCTTCCAATCTCTTATCCAAGAAGATACAAAATTGACACGTATTTAAGGCATGTATTATGGAGACCTAACTCCAAACAAATGCATAGGAATAAACCACGATATGAATTCAAACCTGCAACTTAAACCAATTGAGTTAATGAATTGAACTAAACAATTTATAAACTTTTGATGAATAAAACCAATTCGACGTGACTATTCAACTCAAAAAGTTTGTGAATTTTAATCGATATGAAATCTTAGCTCGAGTTGAGTTTCGAGCCGAATAAATGTTTATCGACCTGAACTTTGTTTTGATTTGGGTTGGCTCTTTTCTAACCCTAACAACAGCCAATATACTTTTTGGTTTGACCCTTTATTTCAAAATTTTGGCAATAAACGACCCTCATTGTTAGGGTCCTACGTTTCTATGATTACAAGTTTCATGGCAACAAAAGAGTGCTTGCGTTGTATTCCTTAGTAATGTTGCTTCAATGTTGTCTTTGGGCCCAACTTTCATCAAGAAATAGTATAAGCTTCCTCCAGATCCAATATTACAACTTTTATTCTTTTCGGGTCATTATATTAAAAGAAGGTGAGTTCTAACCTGCGAACTGCAGGTTAGTTCGCTTCCAAGCGAACTATTATTATAGCCGTACGATTTTATTTAAATCATTTCAGCCGTTGGATGTGGTACTGGGTACCGGTATATTTTTTGCTGAAGTCGGTTTGGGCCTTGGTAACATAGGTGAGAAGTCAGTCTGGCCCAAACCGACTTCAGTTGTAATCGATTACATTATATGTTGTAATCGATTACACTATTTTAGTAATCGATTACAACATATTAAAGGCATCAGATCTGTGCATTTTGTATTATGTAATCGATTACAATATAACAGTAATCGATTACAACATATTAAAGGCATCAGATCTGTGCATTTTGTATTATGTAATCGATTACAGTATAACAGTAATCGATTACAATATAACAGTAATCGATTACACTATTGTAGTAATCGATTACCACATATTAGGGGAAAACCGACTTCCTATGAGAAGTCGGTTTGTGGAGGGGTTACTTCTCTTGAGAAGTCGGTTTGGCAGTGTGTGACTTCTCTTGAGAAGTCGGTTTGGCGATGTGTAACATTATACTGAAGTCGGTTGATGCATAACCGGTTTCCTAACTACAATCACAGACTCCGTAGATACATATACAACATACTTCAACATACTTCAGACACACTTTACATACATTTACAAAATAATATTGCAGAGACTTTATATACATATAGAAAACAACACTGCAGAGACTTTGGATGGAAGAAGAAATGAACTTGAATCATGAAATACCAGAGGTATGTAATTTGATATATTATTTAGTTTTTGGTAATGATGTTTTTAATATTGAATGCATGTTTTTTTATATTAATTTTAGGCTGTAGATGAAATTGATGTTAGTGAAGATGAAAATATTAATGAAGTAGAGGAGTTTGATTTTGAAGAAATTGACTTTGGATCATTAAACGAAGATGAAGTAAAAAAATATAGGTTTGCAAACAATGATATTGCATATAATTTTTATAAGATGTATGGTATGAAGAAAGGATTTGGCATTAGAAAATATCATACCCGTCGGGACAAGGATGGTGAAATTTTATGGCAATCATTTTTTTGTGATAGAGAGGGATTTAGAGATAAGAAAAATGAATTAGTTCGAAAAAGGGCTCCAAGAAAAGAAACGAGATGTGGTTGTTTAGCAAGAATGAAAATTCACATTGACAAGGAGAAAGGTGATTGGTATGTTAGTTTTTTTGTTGATGATCATAATCATGAATTGGTTGGCGAACATTACGGTGGGATGATAGCGTCAAACCGAAGTATGACAGAAACAGACATCGCTTTGATGAACACAATGAGAGAAGTCGGAATTGGAACAGACAATCTGGTGGATATCGGTATATTGGATTCTCTAAGAAAGATATGTATAATCAAATTCAGAGACAAAGAATAATAGGAAATGGTGACGCAGAATTAGCATTACAATACTTGAAGGAACAATCAAAATCAGATTCTGCAATGTACTGGAGACATAGTGTAGATGAAGAAGGTAAGTTGCAACAATTATTTTGGGCGGATGGATGCAGCATTTTTGACTACTCAATTTTTGGAGATGTTCTAGCTTTTGATGCAACCTACGGTCGAAACAAGTACAAGTTTCCGGTGGTCATTTTTTCTGGTGTGAACCATCACAAGCAAACAACAGTATTTGCTGCTGGTATTGTGTCCAATGAGACAGAGGAAACATATGTTTGGCTTTTGGGAAATTTCTTGGAGGCAATGAATGGGAAACATCCAAAGTGTGTTATCACTGATGGTGACTTGTCGATGAAAAATGCAATCAAAAGAATTTTCCCTGCAACTCATCATAGACTATGTGCTTGGCATATATGTAACAATGCTGGGAAAAATATAAAGAAGAATAACTTTCATAAGGACTTCCAGAAAGTTATGTATGCTGATGTTGAGATTGATGAATTTAATATGATGTGGGAGGAACTTATTGCTAAGCATGCACTTCATAATAATGCTTGGACATCTCAGATATTTGATTGCAGAAGTATGTGGGCTAGGTCATACATTCGAGGAAAGTTCTATGCTGGTTTGCATACGACATCACGTTGCGAGGGATTACATTCACAAATGGGGAGATATGTAGAATCTGGGTATAATGTTACTGAATTTTTACATCACTTTCAACGATGTCTAAGTTCGAGTGCATGCTAAAGGGAGAGTACCGGGGATTACCTCAAGGTCCAAGCGAGGTAATCAATGTGGTATATGTCGAGAAATTGGGCACAATAGGGCAAGTTGTCCAAATATTGCTGGTAGTTGTAGTCGTACTTTTGATAATGATTTCAATGAAGAATGATTGTAGTACTTTGTAACTTATAATTTTATGTAATATTATTTATCTATTTATGTAATTTTATGTAATATTATTTATCTATTTTAGGTAACAATCATTTTTAGCATATCTGAATGACGCCTCTGTCTGAATGTTTTCATATCCCATGTGTCGAGTTTGTAAATGGCATAGTCATCAATGTCCACGACCATTAAATACCAGTGTACATTGTCTTCAACCATCGGCACATAGATCTTTTACAATAAATTAGAAAATGTAAACATTATATATTTTTTACAATAAGATGTAATGATAGTGAAATGAGAATATAAAATTATTACATATTTTAACTCCTGAGAGGGAGGCATCCAGAAATTACTGTAAGATGTAATGATATGTTCTTCACATTTTCCAAGAAGGACTTCAACCTAAACAAATGTTTTTATCAATATAATTATTTAAATGAATATAGTTAATTTAATTAATATTTTGTTTGCTCAAAATTACTTACTGAAAATGTTGGTGGTAGGTACCAAGTTGTTATTGCAGAATCATCATGTCTTTGTATATGTGTTCGTAATTTGGCGAGGAGTATGAAAATCTATTACAATATAAATTTTGTAAGTCTACAACTATATGTGTACAACAGTTATTTTTAAATGGTTTGAAATTTACTTTATCATTGATGTCTCTCCCGGTAACAAGGGAAAGGAATTCACGCCGAGACCCAGTTTTATCACCAATCATGAATAAATCCTCACTACTCAAGTAAAATAAAACGTAAGTTAATAACAAATAAGCGTAAAATAAAAAAAAATATATAATTGCTTACTCTAGATCAAGTTGTTCATTGAAAATATAGGCAGATATGCGGGATTCTTCCCAAGTCAGATCCATAATAGGAGAAGGTTTAAAACATGATTTCACCTCCTACACAAAAAGTAATAAAATTATAAATTTTTAAAAACTTTCATTAATTTTAAAAAAAATTCAATTAATACCTTTGGGATAGTATGACCTTTGGGTTTGGATGCTTGGTTCATAATTTTCTTACAATATCTTTTCACGGTAGGGGAAATAGAAGTTGAGCCCCTACCCTTTTTAATTGGTTTTAGGGTTGACGGCGGTGTACTAAATAATCTTTTGCCTGGTTTCGGTAATTCATTACCCTCGATCATGACAGATTTACCCTACAAAAACAAATAATTAATGATTATATTAAATAATTATGAACTTGTAAGTTGCTATAATTTTTTAAAATAAATATTACCTTGTCACTCCTTTGATATGGACTTCTTGATGAAGTGGTAATTCTTTTATCCATATCATCATCATCATCAGATATAGTGACAATTTTATCTGCCGGTGTTAAACTAAATTTCTTCACTTGTAATTTTTCAGTTTTAAGATCGACCACTTCTTTCTTCAGATTTATAACATCTTTCTCCAAGATTTCTACATGTTCGATCAGCAACTGCAATGAGCAAATTAATATGTAATTTTTTACAATTATTATTAAACTAATCACAAGTAAACCAAAAAAAATGCCCAGCACATTTGGTAACACTGGTAAATCCCTAAGCACACTGGAGTGGGATGGGTTCGAATCCGAAGTCGGGTTGGCCCAGCCACACTTCCTATGAGAAGTCGGTTTGGGCCACCACAACTTCAATGAAGTCGGTTTGGCCCAACCAGACTTCCGATGAGAAGTCGGTTTGGGCCAACCCAGATTTTCATTTTCACACAGAACCAAATTATTATTAAACTAATCAGAAATAAACCAAAAAAAATACCCAGCACAGTTGGTAAATCCCTAAGCACACCACTCCAGTTCGAATCTCACTCCTGCATTTTTTTAAATTAATATATATGAAGTCGGGTTGGGCCACCACAACTTCAATGAAGTCGGTTTGGCCTTACCAGACTTCCAATGAGAAGTCGGTTTGGGCCAGCCCAGATTTTCATTTTCACACATAACCAAATTATTATTAAACTAATCAGAAATAAACCAAAAAAAAATACCCAGCACAGTTGGTAAATCCCTATCCACACTGGAGTGGGTTCGAATCCCACTCCTGCATTTTTTAAAAATATTGGCCTACCATTAGCTGGGCCTACATATTTCGATTGGAATGAAATATGTGAGGAACTATTGGGAAAAGTTCCGAGTGACGAACAAGACATGAGGGGATGCGAGTTAAAACTAACTTGGTTGTTTGATAACTTTGAAACACTACCCCCTCGCCCTACACAATTGCAACCTTTACTAAGAGATCTAACAAGAGTTCACCGATATAGTTGGGGTTCGGCTTGTTTAGCAAACTTGTATAAGGAAATGTGTCGGGCAACAAAGCCTAATGCAAAAGCCATGGGTGGGTGTTTAACACTTCTACAGTCCTGGGCATGGTATCGCCTACCCTTTTTGGCACCGATAGTTAATCGTCTACCCACGTATCCATTTGCTTCAAGGTAATATAAATTATTTATTATACATTACATATTATTGATCTATTTTTTACTTCTAATATTAATAAATTAATTATTATTTTTTAGGTGGGGTCAAAGAAATCTAAGCTACCGAGGAATTCCACGTGGAGACTTGACTGCATATAGGTCACGCTTGGATCGTATGGATGTCAACGATGTAATAATTTTATTATTCAAATCTTGCTTAATTAAATTAACACAATGTGTAAATTTCCTAACGATATTTATTTTTCACTTATTAGTTTCAATGGCTTCCATATGAGAATTATGTCGACAATCTACCACGTGAAGTTCTAGAAGATAAGAATATTTGGAGTGCTTGCACAACATTGATCTGTTTCTCCATTGTCGAATGGCATCAGACAGATCGAGTAAGACTACAGTTTAAATTACTGCAATATTTGCCACAACCACCGCAAAATCTAGATGCCCTACACAGAGTTGACAAACGGGGTAATCTAGATACAAACTGGGCAACTAGACATGCGGAGTGGATTGACTATTGGAGTAATCGGAGGGATCAAGTCCAACAAGGTCCTCAAATCCAATATCCAATTCACACACAACAATATATAATGTGGTATAGAAGAAATACTAGATTATTCTTATCTTCAGAAGCACAATTAAGAGACCCCCGACAAATAAATTATCAACAAAATCAACCTCCCACATACCAACAACCCACATACCAACAACCAACATACCAACAGCCCATATACCAACAAAGTCAACCACCCATATACAATAGAAATCAACAACAACCATACTATACAAATCTACCTCCCATACCTCCAACATCAATGTTCCAACCTACTATGAACCCGCCTATTATGTCACAAAATCTTTGGTATCAACCAACAATGTCTGCCTCGTTTAACATTCAACCAGGAAGAATGTCTTTTCACGAACCGTCACAACACCATCGCAGTGACGACATGATGCCTAGCCGCCACTCATTTTCTACCGATCATAATGACTTTATGAATAACTTACTCGGTACACCTGACTCGGCGAATCAACTTTTTAGTGATATAGGCTACAACCTCAATCAAGATGGTGCTGGTCCAAGTTCTTTTATGGTTGACACTAATATTTTTCCAACGGGACAGACAGATACAGTTCCAGACCAAACATCGACTGAAGTTCGAAGGACAAGACGTAATAGGCAACCACGTAGGTGTGGAACGGGAGGTCATTTAGGAAATCATTAGATTTTTTAAGATTTTGTAATTAGAATTTATCATTAAATATTTCAAATTTTTTTAATTACTTAATTTTAAATTTTAAAATTTTATTTTTTTTATAATTAAATTGTGCAAAATGTGAAAAAATCTGCTTTTAATTTGTTGTAATCGATTACATTTATAGTGTAATCGATTACATACTAAAAAATTCACAGATCTGATGCCATTAATATGTGGTAATCGATTACTAGAATTGTGTAATCGATTACTAGAATAGTGTAATCGATTACTGTTATATTGTAATCGATTACATAATACAAAATGCACAGATCTGATGCCTTTAATATGTTGTAATCGATTACTAAAATAGTGTAATCGATTACAACATATAATGTAATCGATTACAATAACCTACAAAAGTCGGTTTGGGCCAGTGTAACATATCAACAGAAGTCGGTCTGGCCCAAACCGACTTCTCACCTATGTTACCAAGGCCCAAACCGACTTTAGCAAAAAATTAACCGGTAACCAGTACCACATCCAACGGCTGAAATGATTTAAATAAAATCGTACGGCTATAATAATAGTTCACTTGGAAGCGAATTAACCTGCAGTTCGCAGGTTAGAACGGCCCTTAAAAGAAATGGACACTATCCTTTGTTGTCACTTGTTAGGTCCAACGAGTACTATTTATTAGGATGAATAGAGATCATCTGTCCTAAATGCATTCTTTCCTCATTCAATAAGATTGCATCAAATAATATAAAATATTACTTTATTCAATGGACTCCCAAGTATGTATTTATACTACTTCTTATGAATGAGTCATAATTTAATAAAAATAAAAATGTAATACTTTAATTGATGATCGAGAATTTCTATAGACAATTTGGAGTCTTAATAGCACTATTATTTTTTCCACTTCCCAATTTTGCTAGCTCTACTGAAGGGTACTCGTATATAATGCATATTTATATTGAAGAAATGAACTTCCTTAGTTAAACAAAAAGAAGGAAAGTAATAATGTTAATAAAAATGAGTGGAAAAAGCTTCCACCCCATCTCCTATGTTTTTCTTATGGGACTAATCCATTTTCTGATTTCACTAATAAATTTTATCTTGGCTAAAAGCGATTTTACTAAATTATTATTATTATTTTTTGCTTATTTCCTAACACGCAACGGTGTCGTATTTAAGTTTGACCCACCGCAGCTATTGTGTTCGAGCTTAGAGCGGCGCGTGCAACTAACCGCAGATCAAAATCTGCCGTTTCAAGCTTCAACCAGCAAAATTCCTTATTGGGATTATTTTTTTCCTTGTAAATAGATCACAGAGATCACAACAAAAGAGGACATATAATTAGGGTTTATCAAATTAAACTTATCAAATTTAGATTTTGGGGTTAATTTCTGCTAAAACTGCAGCCCTGCCCTCGAATTGCAATACATACAGGTAATGCAACAATACGTTGCTTCTTCTAATTTTGCTATTTTTTATTATTATTTTCAATCGAGTTTCCGGAAAGTAAAGTTGTGATCTTTTTTAATTTTTACTAGCGAATAGTTCGGGGTAGATTTTTGTTGTTGGTAAATTAGCCATGGTTATCTTAAGCAATATGTTACACATGATAATGTTTTGTTCTTAGGAAAAATAACTTTTTTCCTCTCGCCTTATCATTTATTTATTACATTTGTTTATTTCGCTGAGAAAATAAATTTGGGTAGGTTTGTGCGGTTGAGATGAATGAAAGTTTTGTTTTTGGCTTCTGTTTTTTGTTTGACTCTTAAATTCTTGTAATGGGTTGGTGTAGCAGGTTTTTGTGTGGTCATGCTTAATTAAAATTTGGAAAATGGGTGATTCAAAAGAAAATGAGGAAATTGGCCAGGGCATGCCAATGGCTGTGGATGAAAGTCAGCAGTTGGTTGATGCAGAGGTTCAAGTTCAGCCCGGAGTACGTTCGTCTAATGATGCTTTAAACCATGTTGAAAATGGGAAGGCGGATCCACGAGCTGAGGATCAGGTCGAAACTGGAAAGGCAGAGCCACCTGCTGAGGAATGTAGTGAGAAACCAGTAAATGCTGAGTCACTTGATGAGGATAAAAGCGTGAATCCATGGAAGGCAGAGCCACCTACCGAGGATGAAATTGAGCAACCAGTAAAAGCAGAGCTGCATATTGAGGATAAAAGTGTGAATCCAGGGAAGAAAGAGCTAGCTGATGAGGACAATAGTGTGAAACCAGGGAAGGTAGAGGTACCTGCTGAGGATAATCATGTGGAGCCAGAGGCTGTTTTAGGGGGCATTAGAGAACAAGTTTTTAAATATACCCTTTGCTCGGCCCCAGTTGAATTTGATGCTCAGATTTCAAATAGAATTGAGGCTAAAGAAGCTTCTAATGCGGAGATGAAAGCTGAAGAATTTTCTCAGAGTACTATGGACATCAAGAATGATGATAATAGTTGTCAGAATAATGTTGATGCTGCTGAAACAGCATTGAAGGTGAAGCCTAAAGCTTGTGAAGTGGCTGATAGTAAAATTTGTGGTAATGTGGACAGCATAGCCTCAAGTTGTGATGAGCCTAATACTCCACAAGCTGTCCCTGCTGATGCAAAAGCTGAGATCAAGAATGAGCTACAAGTTGCGAATAAGGCTGAAGAAAAGCAAGTTGTTGAACCTGCAGACAATAGCAACTCAAACTCAAAGCAGATATCTTTCTTGAATGCTGATCATTGTTATGATGGTAATGAGTCAGGAACGGATGAGGAGCAATCACTTTTTTTGAAGGAACTTGAAAATTTCTTCAGGGAAAGGAGCATAGAATTCAAACCTCCCAAGTTCTATGGAGAAGGACTCAATTGCCTTAAGTGAGTTATACCTGTTCATTTATGCTTTTCTGTTTTAAAATATGATATAAGGATTAAGGACACAATTCTAAGATATTGTTACTTTGGCCTAATGCTTAATTGGTGAAATATTAGGTTATGGAGAGCTGTAGCAAGATTGGGTGGCTATGATAAGGTATTATATTTCATTTTTTTAATGCTGAAGCATTTATACTAATTCATGTAGCTAATTTTGGATGAATGAGTAAATATAGTAGAGGCCTATACTCTAGTAATTTCATTTTTAAATAATGGTTACTAGTCATGCTGATTAACACTCCATCTGTTTTTTTCACATGTGGTTTTTCTTTCGGTCACTTTTGTTGACTGTTAGTTGTCACCCATTGCAAGTAGAATGAAGTGAAAAAACACATCCCTACTCATGCTTAGATAGCAGAAGAGGAAAGAGATAGATTTGTAGTTTTATAAGAAATATGGCATGTGTTGATTCTCACATTAGCATGTGAGATACACTGTTATCAAACACTTTGGCTGCTACAGTACTGCATCAAAAATTGCATGTCCGTTATTATATTTGCTTCAATTCTTTCATAGTTTTCATTTAATTTTATTTCAGATTAGTTAAGTTTTAGGGGTTGTTTCTTGAGATAAACCAACATTTACACTCTAGCGATGAATATGTTTATTAAAGATAAGTTGGCTTGATTATTGCCAGGGCATACACCTAATTGACTCGTATTTTTTAATAGGTAACCTCGTGTAAGTTATGGCGGCAAGTGGGAGAGTCTTTCAAACCTCCCAAGTAAGGACCAATTTGCATTTTCTTGTCTTGATCTTATTCATGGATTTGAAATCGACAAGTCTCCTTATATGAGCAGTTTGTATTCTGTGCTATGTGTCTTTAAGCATTATTGGTTGTCAAAACTGTGATGTTTTTTCTGACTATTATGCTAATGTTAATGTCACCGTGCAATGATTGTCTGTATTGGAAAAGATGTTCAGAGAATTTGAAATGTTCTTCAAAGCTAGGTAGTCAATTGCGGATAGCAGAGCATAGCGGTCGAACCCAAAAACACTATAGCGGGATAGCAGGATGACCGCTACAACTAAGGGAAAAATATAAGTAATTTATATCCTAAACATATAAATACACAAAGAAAAACTTAAAATACACAAAATTATATGTTATACCCTCCACATATAAATATACAAATACACCAAAAAACATTAAAAATATAAGTAATTCATACTCTTTAAGTTTTGACAACAAAAACAAACTCACAAAAGGAAGGGAAGGGGGAAATAAAAGGAAAACAAAAAAATATAAGTAACACAATAAAACTGGAAAGTGTTGAACATGTAAAGAGGGAAAACAAAAATAAGGGAAGGGGCAGAAGGGAAGTGTTGAACATGTACAGCTGTTGTTTTCATTATTTAAGATATGGATTAGTTGTAGTCTTCCAATATTTCTTAACTCTTTCTACCAGATTTAATACCGTTCAATGTTTCAACGTATGCAGGACATGCACCACAGTTTCATGGACTTTTCGTGGATTTTATGAGAAGGTGATTCTAGATTAATAAGTTTCACTTTAGCTTTGGTTCTTTAGAGAATTGTTTTTGCAAATTACTGCTATAGTTTATATTTGTGCTTGCTTCATGTTCCTTTTAAAGCTTATAAGTAGACCTTTTGTTTAGACATGAATATAAACATTTAATTTGCATTTCCCAAATTGCTTGGATACTTTTTGCATTACCATAATTTTTGGGTTCATAATGATGATCATTTAGCTTTGATTTCATTGGAGAAAATTTCACAGCTTTTACGTAGTTGATATGTACCAATATTTCCCTGTAATACATGTAATTGTTAATGGTGACATGATCTACATTTTCTGTTTCTTTCCTTTCTCATGGTTTGCTACAAATATCTAGTCTATAATCATGCTTGCTACAAATATTTAGACTATAATATCTAGAGTACAAATATCTAATATACAAATATTTAGAGTTTGATATAACATCCATCATTTGTTACTAACTGAACTACCTAGTTTGGCATATCTTATGCTCTCCTTCTATTTTAAGCATATTTCCCCTCTAAAAAATGTTTGTTTCCTGCTCCTTTACGGCTTACTCGTTGGGCCACTATTTTATAGGTGCAAGGTTTTTATTAATGATTTAAAATAAATATTTAATAAAAATTAAAAAGTACGTAATATTTTCATAATTTAAAACAAAAACCAAGCCTTAATCCCATTAGGTGGAGTCGGCTATTTTCATAATTTAAAAATGTATATTATTCTACAAGTTCCTATAGTTTGATAGTTAGATTGAATTTTTGTGCGCGCACTTCGAAAAAATATAAATAGATTGCTTTCAACTAATAGCCGTTATCCTGTTAATTTTTAGGGACATAATTAACAACTCACATACATTACAGGACTTTTTACTTTTGTTATCTATCAAATAGGCCACCATAGTTCGAATGGGTTTTCAGTCAGGTCCTTGAGGAACGCTAGCAACACACTCTCAATCACTCTCCTTTTAGCACACTCTCTCTAATAGGCCCTTGTGGAGTGCTAGCAGGAGTGAAGAGTGTGATAATGTTTAAAAAGATGGGATCTGGAAAGGAGGGGAGAAGATTTGTTATTTGAGTTTTTAGCTAACCTGCTGAAATGGTTAACAGGTTACTTTTTTAATGTTGAAGATGTGGACCAATTAAGGACAATCTGTTAGAGTGTGTTGTTAGCACTCCTTTTAGGTACCAAAAAATAATTATACTATCATCAGTTTGAAAATCATCAAGAATAAAAACTCGTAAAATTCATGATGAAACAAAAATAAATCAAACCCATAAAGTTCATTAGTATTTTTTCTTGTATTTGAAAAATGTAAGAAAACTATGCCAGATATTGTGCCTTTAGAATCATCCATCTATCTATCCACATTATTTTAACCCTTATTCATTATATTGCTGTTTCTTGTATTCTACTCCAGGTGCTTCTTGATTACGAAAGGCATAAAATAAATGATGGGGAGCTGAATGTGCCTATTGCTGCTTCTCACCCAGAGCCTGTGAATATTGAAAATCAGGTAGTATCTATGTTACACCAATGCTTTAAAATGGTTGTCGTATTTGTATCTCATATGTGTCGTATCAGATACATCAACACTTTTTAAATACTTTTTATCTATATATTGTTCAATTATTTTATGAAATTTTTCCATATCAGTTCAAATTACGCCTGATGCGTTGAATAATTTAACTGGTGGTATATATTTCTAGAAGATTGTTTTGATATCATTCTACCATCATTATTTTGCATTTAAAAAGTGAAATTATATGCCGGGGCATCTCATACCTCACTATTTGTGAAGGCCATAATGAAATTTTGTCTCCCCCCCCCCCCCCCCCCCCCCCCCAGAAAAATGTTTAATCTGTATGGCTTTGGTCATGTCCGCAAATTCCCCCCCTCCCCAGCCTTTAGGGGAGTAATTACTACAATGTGGATTTAAGGCATCATCAACTGAGTTAAAATTCATATGAAAGTTGCTTGAACAATATCTGAAAATGGTTTGAATTTCTTCTGTCTTACAATCTAGTAAAATTTCTCCCTTAGTTGTGTTAGTTTTTGCAAGAGGAATTGAACTATGTGTCTCTGTAATTATTGCTGGGCCACTAAACTTATTTGTGTCTTACAATTAATAAGTGTATCCAGGCTTCCACATCAGGTAGAGCGCGGAGAGACGCTGCAGCGCGAGCTATGCAGGGTTGGCATTCACAACGTCTACTAGGCAATGGAGAAGTTAGTGACCCTATAATTAAGGTTTGGACAAATTCATGTTCTCCTGAACTTTGTTTCTTTGTCTGTATTTTTTACACCCATATAATTGTTTAATACTTTTGTTTTTCTTAGGATAGGAATTCTGCTTCTATGCAGAAACGTGAAAAGCAGCTTAAGAGCATCAGTATGATCCTTCATCCTATTATCATTATTAAAGTATTGTAGGCGCTTACAGATTCTCAGTATTTGATTTCTTCCCTTGTTGGCTCAGATTTACTTAAACGCAAGAAGCCATCTTACATGGATAATGCAGCCAAAGCGTCTCGTAGTAAACCATCTAAACCACAGTTAAGATACAGTGACTTTATTTTGTGTCATTTACCTTGTGTGTTGTGCTTGCTTACTTATTATCTATTTGTCTAGTTAACAGGCGAAAAGTGTTGCCAACCTATACCTTATTTACTTTGACACTAAAGTTCATTAGCTGACTTGCTTGCCTGTGTTAATCTATTTGGCCGCTAGATTGGACACAGCCGTGGTTGATGTTGGACCTCCTGCTGACTGGGTAAAAATCAATGTGCAAAAAACTGTGAGTTCTATATCTTGTCTTCAAAACTTTGAATAGAATATCATCTGTATATTTAATTTATTCATTGCAATGAGAACTTCTTTGTGCAGAAAGATTGTTTTGAGGTGTACGCTTTAGTTCCCGGTCTTCTGCGGGAAGAGGTACTATATAGCCTTGTTGTTATATCTTTCTTCCACATCTACTGGTTTTGTTGTAATGAAAACTGAAAAAGGTGGCTCGGTGCATGAGTCTCCCACTTATTGGGGTCCAGGGAGGGAGACAACATTTCCATTAGCTTCTTGCTTCAAATTTTCTATAAAATTTCAGCTACTTGCCAGCACATGGGGTAGAGCCCTGCAAAAACTTGGGTGCAGATTGTGCTATCCTGATTTAGTTATCTCATTGACAGCACTCTTTAAAGATATAATCCATTCAACTATGCACTAGGGGATTTGATTTTGGCACTCTCCTTTTCTAGAAATTATTTTGTTGTTTGTATGTTTTGTTCTGTTTGTTAAGCTTTGCCTATATAGTTTTATTAGCTTTTTTATCATGCAGTGAGCCATGAATATAGTAACAAAATTTACAATACTGCAATGGGATTGAGGATAATCTTGTGTACTTTCTAAAACCAGGTGCGTGTTCAATCAGACCCAGCGGGACGCCTAGTCATAAGTGGTGAGCCTGAGCATCCTAATAACCCTTGGGGCGTGACACCTTTCAAAAAGGTAGGGTTTTATTTTCTTGAATAATGAGAAGGATGTAATTGGCTTTATCATTTTTCAACAACCCCTATAGTTTCGACCTTCTGCTTCCAAGTTTTGTTTTCTTCTGGAAAACAATGGCATGTCACTGATCCCTCTCTATGACTATAACTTAAAAAGAATTGTAATGAATCCAGGTTGTCAGCTTGCCTTCAAGAATTGATCCTCATCAGACATCTGCTGTCGTGACACTGCATGGACAGTTGTTTGTTCGAGTCCCGTTCGAGCAAGCCGAATAGTGGTTGCAGATGCTTTTATTTTCATGTCAGCATCCCTTTATACCTTAAAAATTTATAGAATAATCATTGCCCATAAACCATTTAGAGGAGTTACCTATTATATTTGGGATATTCAGTTTAAAATCTTGGTACATAGTTTTCTTAAGCATTACAATTCGATCATGTTAATATGAGCTAGGCAGGATTCTGTAATTTGTGAAGATCATGTCATATTATTGGCAACATGCATAACTGTTGATCTTTTATTTGTTACCTCTATTGCATTGAATCATGCATTTTCCACCACACTAAATAAAGGGTAGGTTTTTCTTTTAGAATAAGAATGGCTCATTCTAGAAAAGATGCAAAGGTCAGCAACATGAATGTTATGAAAGTGTTGGGAAGCTTTTCCTATAGATATATATATAATAATTTCGATAGTGGGTATTCTTTATATTCAATATATTCTTATCCTTTGACCTTATCTACTTTAGTGTTGAGCTTTTATATGCATCTAATTTCATATCTGGTGCATACAAGGAGCTGTTCGTGTTAAACCTTATTCTGTAGTCCAAGCAAATAAATTTTTCATTGATGGATTTTCTTTCCCCTTAAAGTCTTAAACTAAATGCAAAATTATGATGTAATGCATTAAGAAAATTATTGAAAGTTTATGATAAATATGATGCATTAATCACTTCAATGATATATACTTTATCCTTTATAAGTGAAATGACGTGCTTTTTTTATAGAGGTAATGTATAATTATTACACCATAAGAATTTTAAAGCTTTTTACCAAGGACAAATCTATTTATACACACTCTACTTGTTAGAGAATATTCGTTATCACTTTTAAATAATCTGATAAGTTATCAGTAATAGGTAGTTCAGAAGTGGGCACTGTTTTGAATATTTGGAATTAATTATGTGGAAGGGTAATACACACAAATACTTTTGGCTGCTGAAAGTGGAAGTACATTTGCAAAGTTATGCTCTTATATATGATTTTCTTCTTCAACCTCTCCTCTATAGTTATATAACTTCATTCACTCCCTACGTGTTTTATATGAACTTTATTAGTGTTCGGGTCCTATAGTTCAACGTGAAATCTTTATTCACAGACTAGATCGTTTAATGAGACTGACGAAACGTTTTCTAATAACGAGGGTTCTTATACATGAGAATTGGAGAAAAGGGCAGAGTTTACAAATTGTGTTTGTTAACGATAAATTATTACATATTTATATACATAGGGATCATTTGTCCCAAACGATGTTCTATTCCTTTTACCAAGCCAATAACATATTGTCATATGAATAAAATAAAAAAATAAAAAACAAAAAGTAATATTCTGATTAACCTTAAATAAGGAATGAAATACTATTCAGAGTAGATGATCTTTGTCCTATTTAGATAAGCATATTACACTCGAGTTGGGTATACGTAAACCAATTAAAACATAATTGAAAATATTTAATTAAATTTATATAGTGATTACTAACCATAACTATGTATCAATTAATATTATAATTGGCTTATTTATTACACCCAACTTCTGGGAAAATAAACTTCTTGAGAGTTAGTTAGTTGTACCAAGAACTATTTAACTTATGACTATGCTGAATTAGATCAGACACTTCACGATGCCCTCTCATTGAAAATATATATAGTCCAAAATTAACAAATAATAACAATAATTGTTTAAAAGGTGGGTGCTAAAGATAACATAATTTTTTAACAAATAATGACAATCTGAACCCTTAATTCTTTTTTGGTGCCACATGAATCTGATTTCAGTACTAAACTTTTTTGAAAATGATCAAAGCCCTAGGACCAAGCATCACCATTCACCATAAAAGCCAATTTAAAAGTCAAACTTTGTTTGTCTAACAAAAGCCTAAAATTATATAGGCTTATCAACTCAGCCCCTTAATCAAACCAATTTGTTACTGATTATCATATCCATGTGCTGCTTTAGTCACGTACTTTGAAAAGGAATCAATGCATTTTTTTCTCTTTTACTCGTTTCCCTTGCCACTCTTATGGGCCCTACCACACCAATCAATGATTTCAACACTTTGATGTTAATATTGCCTTCTATATTTTAACATAACATAAGGTTCCAATGTTAATTCCCCGTCACATATATCACACCTCAGACACCTTTGTCTTTGCTGCACCAAACTGTCTTTAGTTCCAAAATAATCCAAATCCACAATTTCCAAGCTTCTTCCTTCACACCACACACGCTTCACTACACAACCATCTAAAAAAGTAACCCTACAACCTTTTATATTTGTTCATAACATGGTTGTTGCACAAAATGGCCAAAACATGAGTGATATGAGTTACAACAAAGTTAACAGTGGAAAGGGATCATCATGGCATGGAAAATGTAGAGGGTTTAAGTTGAATCTTCGAAGGTTTTACGTTCTGCGCCTACGTAAGAAGTTTACTTTCTTCCTTAGGGTTTTTGATAAGTGGAAAGTGTCATATAGTGAAGCTATTCAAGTTTTGAAGAAAGTGTTTAGAAGAAAAGGTGGCTTCAAAAGAAACAACAGCAACAGCAGCAGAAGTGGTTTAATAAGGGAAGAAAGGATCAAGGGTAATGTTGATTGTAGGGTAACTTCTTATGTGATGAATAATTCTTTCTATGCTGAGGCTATTGCAGATTGCTTAGAGTTTATTAAAAGAACTTCTATTTCTTCCATGGACCAAATTGAAGACCCAGTTGGTCATATTCAAGATATATAGAAACTCCTGACTTCTTTTGCTTTTTTTTTTGGTAGAGAGAAAATTAATATGCAGGTATTGGCTTATCTTCTTGGTTTTATTTTTGGTGCTCACTTAAAATTATTATGGATTTATGTGTCTTTTGTTTTTATTTTTTAGGAATGCTTGAGGATATAATGTATAGTTATTCCTCTTTATTCTGTATATATTTCATCTGAAGTTTTGAATTTGTACTGGTTTTGTAAACAGGTTTGAGAAATGTCTCAACTTGTAACATATTGTTCCTTAAATATAATATACAAATCTTGTTGAACTTTATGTTTTCTTTTTTTGTTGTTGATGGCAAGTGGAAATGGCTGAATGGTAATTATATTGTAGTTGGTGTGAATGAAGATTCTAAAGCAGGTTTTACCACCTAACTCAGCAATCTGTTTTTGACTAATCTAAACCTAAAGAGGGACTAATTGAGAAGATTATTGTTGACAAAGAAAAGAAAGGTAATCATATCCCAGAATTTGTGATTTGTTTTATGGTCATAATTTAGTAGACATGAGTTCCATTATTAACCATATTTAAATGATAAAACTTTATTCAAATATCACTATTGATGCTGATTAGGAATCCACTAATGCTTAGCTTTTCAGCTAAATAATATATTGATTTGTTGGTGGGTCGCACCTAAGGGCTAAGGTTGATGACAAAAGAAATGTTGTGGCTAAATAATATATTGATTTATTAGGTTATTCCTACTACCAACAATTCTTTTATGGTTTCTCTAGATATATTTGACGCCATAGAACTTTTGATTTATTATTAGTTTTTTTTTATACATAATTTATTGTTAGTTTAAACACTATAATGCAGTATCAGCTTTTACATTATTAAGAAATTTAACTTTTAAGCAATTATTATATTAAATTCTTGAATTGGTTAGAATTTAGTAATAATGCAAAATTAGTTTCTTCTTCATCAATCATGATTTGTTTTGGAATAAATTAATCTCATAATTTTGATTCGTATTGAGTTCGTCATCAATTTGACTAATAATGTTAGCCCTTTTGTAAAACATGTTGAATCCTAATAAAATATGTTTTCCTTCTTTGTAGTTTATCTCTTTCTCCTTCCTCCCTTCTAATTTCAGTAATAATAAACAATAGGGGAACATTAATGTAGAGTGAATGTATTAGAAATACATATGACTTTCAAGCAGGTATATGTAAAGATGTGTGAAGAGATCAATGTAGAGAATGTATTATATATATATATATATATATATATATATATATAAAAGTTTAGTAGTCTTCCTTATGATGAATCGCTCTTTATTTATATAGAGGTTGAGTGAAGTGTATTTCAGATTAGAAGGGTTATTTTATATGTATCAACGGCTCCAATTGGTACATTGCTTTATACAAGCTGGATGAAACAAGTATCAAAATATTTATAGTATAGCGACTTTAGAAATGTATGGTGGTGGCTTTGTGCTAGGGAACAGACTAATGAAAGTCGAAGGTGCTAGTAGAATAATAATGTTACTTGTATATTTTAAATGATAATTATTTCTATATAATAAATCTCTATTTTATTTATTTTTTATGTATTTCAAAAATAATGAACAATTAAAGATTGTTATCAAAATAATATTATTGATTGGTGGAAGACAGTAAATACAAAATTAATATATATTATGATATGAAGGAATTTTTATTTAAAAGTAAAAGTCTTTAACGTTTATAAACTTTATGATCACATTAGCAAGAATAAATAGTTGGTATTTTGTTGTTGGTAAGTTTGGGTTTAAATTAAGGAAGAAATCTCATAATAATAGCAAATATTTTAAGTCAAAATTAGTTTTCAAGTCACTTATTATCATGAATGAAGATCTCTCTCATTCTAATCCTTCATGGCATCAACAAAAGTTATAAGAAGAGGTTGGAAACTAAGTAAGACAAGCGTAAAACTATTTTGGTTAAGTATGAATTTTGAAGTTATCCATTATTCTTAACAATTATTTTTATATAATGATCAATTTTACTAATATGTAAAGGATATTTAGGAAAAAGTAATTCAATATACTATCTACAAAATGCAAGTGTTTGACTTTTTCGCCATTATTAAAAGGCAAACACACACTTCATATTATGAAGATTAGTGTATTATAATTCGGGCTTAATCAATTATTGAACGTAAGTAAAAAAATCATAATTCAACAAAAATATTATTATTTTTGCTCCTAAACTAACCTTCGAATGAAAAAAAGAATAAAAGTAAGAACAAAGAGAAGAAGGTAAATGAGATTTTGCCCTAACCTCAACTGAACAAATCTTTTCACTAAATCGCGTCACTTCGCCGCCAGTTTTCGAAGCGCTTCCACCACTTCCTTCTACACCTCCTCCGTCGCCGCCATGAGTAACCTCCAGATCCTCAAAACCAAGCTCTGCATCATCGGAAGCGGTCCCGCCGCTCACACCGCCGCCGTATACGCAGCCCGCGCTGAGCTCAAGCCTATCCTCTTTCAGGGCTGGATGGCCAATGACATCGCTCCCGGAGGCCAGCTCACCACCACCACTGACGTAGAGAACTTCCCCGGCTTCCCTGACGGCATTCTCGGCGGCGAACTCATGGACCGCTGCCGCAAGCAGTCGGAGCGAGTCGGTACCGAGATCTACACTGAAACCGTTTCCAAGGTAGATTTCTCAAATCGTCCTTTTAAGGTTTTCACTGATGCGAAAGTCGTCGAAGCTGATTCAGTCGTTGTCGCCACTGGCGCCGTCGCAAAGCGTTTACCCTTCATCGGTTCCGGCGATGGCCCCGACGGTTTCTGGAACCGTGGGATCTCGGCGTGTGCTGTTTGCGACGGTGCTGCACCGATCTTCCGGAACAAGCCACTGGCTGTGATCGGTGGTGGCGATTCGGCTATGGAGGAAGCGACATTCCTCACAAAATATGGTTCAGAAGTTCACATAATTCACAGGAGGGACAGTTTTAGGGCTTCGAAAATTATGCAGGCGAGGGTTTTTGACAATAAGAAGATAAAGGTGATTTGGAATTCGGTTGTGGTTAAGGCATATGGTGATGAAAATAACCAGAGGGTTCTTGGGGGATTGAGAATTAAGAATGTGGAGACTGGACTCGAGTCGGATTTGAAAGTTTCTGGATTGTTTTTCGCGATTGGGCACGAGCCTGCAACTAAGTTCTTGGATGGTCAGTTGGAGTTGGACTCTGACGGGTATGTCGTGACAAAGCCGGGTACCACAAAGACAAGCATTGAGGGAGTTTTTGCTGCTGGTGATGTCCAGGACAAGAAGTATAGGCAAGCTATTACTGCTGCTGGCTCTGGTAATTCTCACTGACTCTACTGATATGAAATCTGTACTGCCATCTAAATGGGGTGTGTTTGAAGGGGGGGGTAAGTATATTTTTAACTTTAATTGAGTAATTGTAAATTTGAATAAGTAATGTGATAAACCCACCATTGAACGTGTAAAATTGTATCTAATAGGAGTAAAACTAATGAGCATTTAATAGTAGTGGGAACTGGTCTGAGTGGGGACAGTGAAGAGAACAACAATTACAATCATTGGTGGTGTAGAAAATAAATAGGCAAATGATAATAAAGAGGGAAGTGAAAGGGGCTGATGGGGATGATTATGGAACTTAGAAAGGTTTGGGTAGGATAATACACAGTTAGAGTGGAAAATGATTATAATTTCTATGATGCATAGGTTCTGTTAGAACTTATAGATCCTGTTAGCCTTTTCCCTTGTTTTTTCATTTCTAACAATTGAAGCTCAAATTGGAAACCTATATGATTACTTCCCAGTACATAATCAAATTTTCGAACCATGGTCAAAGTTGGGGCCTTTTCTATTTTTATTAGAACCCCTGTACCGGAACTGAGCAGGATTCAAATGTCATTTTGACCTGATTTATTTATTCTACTAATTGCATTATATTCATTAATCTGTAGTTTTTTAGTGTCCTCGTTGAATTACTAATTATATTCATTAATCTGCAGTTTATTTTCTGTCTCCATTAGTTTTTCCTTATGTTGCGTAAAGTGGCTGGAGGGTGAGCCTTTGGCTCAATGGTAAGGTGTTTAACTTGTGACCTTGAGGTCATAGGTTCAAATATTGGAAATTGACTCCCCGTTTGCGGGGGTAAAGTTGCGAACCCACCAAGCAGGAGCCTTGTCCATTGGGCCATCCATGTTGTGTACAGTGGATAGTATGCATTTATTAATGTTCAAAATGGTGGCCTTATGAATACAGTTCCTTATTTGGTTATTGGTTTAGGTTTTTCCCCTCTGTTGTGGAAGTTTGGCCTTAGCATAAAAGGTGTTCAAGTATTCCTAATTACAATATTTTTCTTGTAACAAGTCAATCTTGTGTCTTTTTCAAAGCATGAGTTATTAGATTTGTATGCTTATAAAAAGCCAAATCAGTCTTCAAAGTGCAGCTTGGTCTGATTGACTAGCAATTATCAATGAACAGTGCGACCTTTTGATCACATTGAACTTTGAATATGATAGATCATAGATCCCATGTTAACTGATATTTTTGAAGTATAAGAACACCTATCCTTATTATGCATAATAAATGCCTGTTAACTTCAATAGAATGTCATGTCACTGCATAGTTGGCTTGTTGCATTGAGCAGGGTTGAGTTTCTTTTATGACACGATACCAATTTAAAATGAGTTAAAGGCACAATGAACTTAAACATCACTGATGACGTGCACTTCTCATATATGTGATACTGTTAATTATTTGGATTGGGTCTGTTGTAAAAAATGATTGTGCTGCACTGTCTCTGGTTTTGATAGTTACTCTCTGCAGCACATAACATTATCAAAATGCTTGAAAAGTGTTTTTTTTCCTCATGAATGATAATGGATGTCACGTTATTGATACAGGGTGCATGGCAGCCTTGGATGCAGAACATTACCTGCAAGAGATTGGTTCACAACAGGATAAGAGTGATTGACTAGCTGGGGTGTGTGCGGAGTTCAGAAGATGCTTGATTACAAGCAACATTTAGTTTTTATAAACGATTGAATAAAGCTCTTTTTTGTACCCTGCTAGAATCTTAATGTGTACATTGGCATTCCTAATTTGATTGAAATTGATTTGCATTATTTAAGAAACAGATCAGCTCACACAGAGACATATATGTATTATGATTTGTTGGGCTTATGAAATTTGTCCGTTATTGTGATGGATAGGAACACTTGCTAGTTACTAGTTTGTTATGTGGAGGTTTTTAATGTCTCCATCATATGGATAATGGATTTATTGCATGATTTGTAGGAGAATTCAGTGAAAGGATTTTCCAGCTTTGATACGAGCTGAATATCATACTATAAGGTATATGTCTGTGTTGGCTCTATTTTGAGCTTTGGACATAGTAGTGAGTGATCTTATTTCTTCACCCTCTTGGAATCTGGAATTCAGTTAAAAAGGATGATGCATTGTAAGAAAATGCTGCAATTCTGACGCAGATATTCCTGAACCTGAATCTTCATTACCATTCTTGTAATCATGAGGCAGATATAAATGTATTTTAGAATATTGCTTTTCACCTCTAGGTTAGGGTGCATTATATATACATGGTGTTATAATGCTTCGGTTTGATAATAAGTTAGTTGAGGTTTTAGTAAATAGGTTAAGAATGTTATAAATATATAACTAGGGAAATAGGTTAAGAATATTATAAATATATAACTAAATTATCATCTATTATTAACTTTCTCTTAAAAATAATCTGGTATCCTAATACCACAAGACAATGACTAATCCATAACAATATACATTGCAATGAAAGGTTATTACAAAATTGAATCGTCCTGCTCCTAGACATGTTGTCTTGAATGATTATAACGTCTACGTAGGTCGTAAAATGTACTACACACGTTAAATCCATTTTATGCAAAAATACATGTGGAGGAGAAATGTATAAATTAGAAAAAGCTGCAGCATATACCACTGACTTATATATTGGCTCTGAACATTTTTATTACTAAGGATATTTTTAGAAAATCAAATTAATTGATGATGTGTGGTTGATAACTGTATTTTAAAATACTGAAATATTCTACTAATATAAAATTCAAGCTAAGTTGACAAGCCGTCTTAGCTCAGCTGGTAGAGCGCGTGGCTTTTAACCACGTGGTCGTGGGTTCGATTCCCACAGACGGCGGCTTTAGTTTTATCATTTTTGGATGCTTCACATATTTTCCTTTTCCTTTTCCTTCTCCTTTGCAACTAAGATGCACACTTTTTGTAATGACTAATAAGATTGTGTAATAAGATGTATTTAATGAAATGTTGAAGGACTTCTTTTAGTATAATCTTACTTGACATGAATAGGATTGTATTTATATATGTACTTGTAGTTCTAATCAAAGACTTGAGAAATTTTCCATCTTTGTTAATTTAATGACGAGTAGTTAGCAACAGAATGGGATGTGTCTCCAATCATTCATTTCGATACAGAAAATTTATGTCATTCTCTAAATGGATATCAAGCCACCACATAAAGACAAAAAAATGTTACTAGACAAAAGGGTGATCACATTGTGCTAGTCAGTTTCAAAATACTAATCTAACTTCAATAAATTGTTAAGCACAAACATTTTGATTTTTTAATTTAATCTAAGTACATTTTTATCTCAATAAAGTTAAAAGTATTGTTTTTCAGATCAGTGTCATGAATCTCAAAATGCTAGAGAAAATAATTGTTGCTTTTATGTCTTTTCATTTTTCTCATGAAATATTTAAGCTAACTTTGTCCTTTTTTAATCTGGATAGTTATGTCAAGATGTCCTTAAATAGCATATATAGGATGTATATTACTTTAATCATAATATATTTGCGATGCTATTAGGAAATAACCACAATAACAATAAACCTGTAATTGCTGCAAGATGCTCGTCATTTTTGGTTAAATTATTACATTCATCCTACACAATACAAACATTATTATCTACTGTATTCTACATGGATATTTGGTACTTGCACACCTCATAATCGATAAATCATGGAAGAATTACTCAGTTTAATTATAAGGGCCCCATTTCACTATAATTTCATGTATTTATTTATTTTCAAAAAATATGACATGTCTGACTGCTTCCTACAATTACAAAGTAACAACAAATAACGAGATTACAATGCAACTAAATACAAATGAAAAACAAGCAACAAAAAAAGTTGAAAACTAAAATACCAGAAACATTACCTCTAATTGTAGATGAGAGAGACTAACACACAATACAGTGGATAAAATAAAAGTACATCTGATTCTCAAGTCCTTCGTCACATGTGCCAGCATTTTCTCTTCAAAGGATGGCAACCATGAGTTTTTTATACTCAACCCACCACTTTCAGTAGGCCTTTTAGAAATTCATGTGTTTATGAGAATCTTTTTAATCAAGTTTCTTGTACTGTTGTCATGGGACCAGCTTAAGAGACAATATTGCTGATATCCCTGCTAGATCTGTTGTATTTCATGTGGCTCTTAACAAGCTGCCCAGCTGCAATTGCAGACATGAGTGAGAGCTCTCCGGCAAGGACTGAACCGGCAACTATGGTTGCCAGCTGCCTAGAATTTGCACCTGGGGAATCTTTGCTGGCACCCTTTACTCCAAGTAAATTAAGACAAGCTGATTGAGATGCGAGCTGTGTGCCACCTCCAACTGTACCTACCTGTACCATCACACATTGCATATGTCAAACACCAGAAGTGATCTTGTTATTATGTTCTCCGAATGTATGTGTGTGAGTAACCGATTAGCATGGTGGAAATATTAGGTCAAAATCTACAAGATAATGGAGGATTTTAGATCAAAACAAGTAATTGTACCTCAACAGAAGGCATACTGACAGAGATGTGAATGTCCTTGCCATCGTTGACAGCTTCCATCATGGTGATGCAATGAGAACTCTCCACATTCTGAGCAGGATCTTGACCAGTGGCTAAGTAGATAGCAGAAACAATATTGCTAGCATGGGCATTAAAACCACCAAGAGCACCAGCTATGGCTGAGCCAGTAAGGTTTTTGAGCATATTAAGCTCAACCAATGCCTCCACACTGGTCTTCAACACTTTCTTGACCACCTCTTCCTTGATGACAGCCTCACATACCACAGACTTGCCACGCCCTTCAATCCAGTTCACAGCTGCTGCTTTCTTGTCTGAGCAGTAATTTCCTGGTTGAAGCAAAACAGGGTAAACTGCAAAGTTAGCAAGTTTGTCTGTAGCTATAAATAACAATAACAGCCATGTTTTTCTCACCAGATAAGGTCAGCTACATAGATCAAACAACACCATAATGTTTTATCGTAAATCATATTAGACAAACCATTGATATCGAAAATTCTAAATGCTTTCTTTCATTTATACTTTTTCTTGATCTTCCTCTACCTCTAGAGGATGGGACCATAGCTATAATAATAGATAAAAAGGAACATGTAAAGAAGGTTATGCTTACCTGATATTCCAATGACATCCATGTCAGGGAAATCACTCTGAAGAAAATCAAGCACATTCTGAACACCTTTGGATACCATGTTCATCCCCATGGCGTCCCCTGTGCCACAACTGAATCTAATATATAAATTTTTGCCTGCTATAGCAGATTTAATACTTTGTAATCTAGCAAATCTGCTTGACCTGCACATACCAATGAATCAATCAAGAATCAACCATGAACAGCTCACAACATAAACTATAATTACTAATAATCCTTGTAAACTGATAAAGGTTCCAAAGGGGTAATTCCATCAACATTTTACAAACAAAATGAAACAAAAAACTATCACCCTCATAAAACATAGGGAAACTTACCAGACTCCCCTCAAAAATCAAAATGATAAACAAACTAAAGTAGTTGCCAAGGGTTTTAAAATGCGGACAATGTGACGCAGCAACACATCAGTACCAGCTACCACAATCGCATCAGGCCACATCATGCCACATTTTAAACCATCAAGTATATATTAAATCCAAATAAAGTAATAAAGCATGGACTTGCCACAAATATTTACTCTATCATTACAAAAAAATCAATATCTCGGTCTGCTTTTATTTTTTGTTGTTTCTGCTGATCTAGTCAACATAACTAAAAATATTATAAGCTATCACTAGTTAAAAAACAAAGCAAGGAAAGTTTTCACCATAAAGAACAACACAAAAAAAAGATCGAGAGAATTGAGAAATTACTTGTTGAAAACGACAGAAAGGGAATCAAAATTCTCAGGATCTTCCAAGTAGAACTTCAATTGAGCAGCTCTTTTAGCAGAACCGAATCTGACAACAGGAGCACGAGTCATGCTATCACGAACCACCACCGAAGAAGCGCCACCGGAAACATAAATGGCCTTGCACCCTCTGTTAGTACTCGCCACCAAACACCCTTCCGTCGTAGCCATCGGCACCGTGTACTCCTTCCCATCCAAAAGCAATGGCCCTGCAACCCCAACAGGTATTTGCACAAACCCTATCGGCATCTCACAACACTGCCCTAATATCGATTCGTAATCAAACCCTTCCACCGGCAAACCTTGTAATGATCTAGAAGTTACTCTCTCCACCGCGGTTCTCCGGATCGCCGCCGCACGTTTACAATCTCCGAGTTTCGATTCTAGCGAGTACGACGGAATCGAACCGGAGACAACGGAATTGACTATCTCATCGTCGTCGGAGTTAATCAGCTCGGTTTTTTGTTCCTGGAGCGGTTTGTTCAACGGAGTGTGGTGTTTGGTGCAACCAGCGAGGTCGGTGTTGTCTTCATCATCGGAGGCAATTCGAGGAGTAGCGGTGGTGGAAGGGTGGAAGATGAGAGAAATGCCGAAGAAGGACATGAGGTAGAAGAAAGAAGCGAGGAGAGAGAGGATGGCGGCGATTTCGGAAGGGGTGAGAAAATGGAGAGGGGTAGAGGTGCGGATCTTGTCACGCCAACGGTGGAGGAGGAAGTAAGCGACGGAGAAGAAGAGGGCGAAGAAGACGGCGTTGGTAAGATAGAGAGGGAGTGACGGTTGTTGTTTTTGATTGGGAGGGGAATGGTGGTTGTGGGTTTTGGTGACGGGGTTTGAACGAACCGGGTCCATTGAACCGGGTTTGGAAATGGAAAAGGGAGAGAGGGAAAAAGAGATGAATGAAAGAAAGGAAATGAGGAAGGTTATATAGTAACAAACAAAGAGATCTTCACAATTGCCCACGCGTACAGCGTGCACTCCACTTTTCTCTCCTCTTTCTTTCCCAAACTTACCTTTTTTTTTCTTCTTTCATTATTTCTTTTAACTACTAATTTGGATATATCTTATAAACATCACTCTTACAATAATGTTATTATTAAAATTTAGATCATTCTTTCTTTTAATCTTAATCGTTTAAATAAGATTCATTAATTTATATTAATTTTATAACTAATGTTATTAAATTCGAGTCGAACATTAAATCAAAAATGATTTCAAATATGTTTTAATCAGTTTAAAATGTTAAACCGTCTTTGAGGCAGTGAACGTGTATACTGGTAACATTTTTTATTAAGTGGGGAAGGCGTGTTACTTTCTGCGTCATGAACATTGCTAGCAAAAAAAATCAACTAAAGGGGAGTTACAAAGAACTCTAGGCTGGCCACCCTCGAGAGTATCCCCAACCCATCTATCATATCGTGCAACCATATGGCCATGCTTCGGTGACCCAACATCTTGCCTATGTTTGACTAGTTTTGTTTGGAACAATCCCACCATAAAATATGCTATTAATTAAGTTGGTTATTTTGCAATTATTAGGGGGGTTCACGGTGGCTATCGGTGAGCCAATATCTTAACTTTATGCTACCGTATAGTGTGTGGCTAGAAATGAACATAGATCCCGTAAGTAACTTTAATGTTGGTGGAAATATTTTTTTTGAATTCATACTAGATCTATATATGAAATTAATCCGATCATAAATATTGATTGGGCCAACATTTGAACCCAAATTCAATCTTAGATCCGGTTAAATATAATGCATATTTATTTTAGATAAAATATTCTTAATATAATTTATTATTTTCAAAATGTAATTTGACATATAAAATTATATATGTATTTATATATTGTTAATCATGTATATATGATAAAAAATTAGATAATCAATAATAATTTCGGATAAAAATATGTGATTACTCTGTATACAATTGAATATAGACACATTTAAACATAATATATGATTGATTATGAGACAGATAGGGTCGAATCATGTTTGTCTCGCCCACGACCTAAATATTGTTCGGATCTAATTTTTGAACTCAATCTTACATCTAATATCAAGTTTATGATATTGTCAAGGAAGAAAATGTTTGAGTGTTTGTTTCTTCATGAATCATGAGTTATTTTAATTTCAAAATGATTCAAATGAGGCATGATATATATTTTGGCAGGGGTGGTGCTGTAAGTGACAGGGAAATAAAGGAAAAAGCTTCTATGTATGTTAGAGTAAATTATACTCACACCCCATAAGTTTTAATGAAATTACACAAACTATTTCTCCCTTCTTTGTCCTTACACCAACCACCCCTCCATCCTACACAAATCACCTCTAAATTTATACATACATTACACTGACTATCCATGCATGTTATAAAAGTTTAATATTTTAAAGAAAAATGTGTGATAAATGTAATTAAGTTAAAAAAAATATTGTATATTGTGTAACACTTCAAATAGTACAAAAGCGAGTGTTTCTTTATTATTTTTGTGTCATTAAAAAATACATTAATAATTTCAAATAAATATTTAAATAACTTTTATACTATTTTATAACGAACCAAATAATGAAGACACATTGACTATTATATTATTTGAATTTGTCTATACAGTATACAATATTTTGTTTAATTAATTACACATATCATACATTTTTTGTTCAAAATATTACACTTTTATATCATGTAAGGTAGTCAGTGTAACATATATACAAAATTAGAGATGGTTCATGTAAGTATAAAAAAATGAGAAATGATTTATATAATTTCACTAAAAGTCAGAGGGTGATGTGTGGAATAAGAAGTTACATTTCTTATGACAATTGGCAAATAATAAAGAGAGAGAGTCCAATGAGTTAATTAGTGTTATTTAATACAACACTCGCGAACAGCGAGGGAAATATTCTAATGTCAACATAACTTTTTGTGGACCACATTACAAAATCGAACTCTGAAAAAAAACATTACCCGGGAAATTATTGCATGCTCTTTTATCATGGCAGTCACTTTGTTTCTATTTAATTATTACTATCATTCTCGACAAACAAATTATTTTGTTCGTAAATGAAGGGATTCAATTATTCAAAAATTAATTAGAAAAAACATAATTTATATTTTAACCATTTATTTAGGAAAATTCAATTGTTTGAATTAATGAGTATATCTAAATTATTATATTTTTATAATAGATGGTTAAGATGTGCATTAGACCTAAACTGGTCGACTTGGCTTGCCACATTTTATAAGTCAATTATGCATAGCGTACAGCCTCACCAAATTGTCTGACGCACATAAAGCAGTTCTCTGCTCTGTCAGGGACAGGCCGACAGTGTGAAATGGTCGATCATACCAACAACATCCAACAGATAACTCTTCATTTACATCCATTATAAATAGGGGCTCCTCCCTCACAAGAAAGATTCATGCATTCAAGACACAACTCAAGAGAGGATACTCGAGACTCTCTCATATAACTCATATACACATGGGCATTGGTTCCCCGACCTCTAACCCTACTATAATATCTTGAATGTCGTATTTACATGTGTGATGAATTGTGGATCATCTCCCTTGGTTATTTACTGACTTGATCGTCAGAGCAAATTTTTTGATATCTCCCTTGGCGTGCCCGAGCATACTCTTGACGTCTCAAGCTTCTGCCCTCCTACTGGAGCGAAGTTCCCCTGGAGTACATCGTCGCATTACGCCATCCAGCTCAGCGAACCATATCCTAAAGACTCATCCTCTCACACCCGAAGATTCCAAGTCAGGCCTTCCAACCTGACTCACCCTCCTACGAGAGATATACATTTAAAAACAATGGACAATTTGAGTGATGTCTTTGCTAAAGAAAGGTGATGGTGGTGGGATGAGCCGATATAAGTTTAGCTACGATTGAGAAAGTGAAATCATAGCTAAATTGTACAGGGAATTTTTATGGTAAAAAATATGTATCTAATCATGTATGAAACCGAAATAAAAGTGTACGTGCTTAATTGTAGCTAAATGTTAAAAAATTTGTGTAAATGCCATAGTTTATACAATCATGATTATATGTATTTAAATGTCATGATTTGAGCCGTGACTAAACAGTAAAGAAAATTTATAATATATTGAAGAGGGAGAGGCCAATGCCCATACTTGTCCCTCCCAAGCAAGAGACAGTAAATAAAATTAAACAATCTTGTTATTTGATATCGTATAGGTTTATTTTTTACTTATTATATGCATTTTAGAAATATTTAAAAAAGGTAAAGGGACATTGATATATTTTGATTATTGTCTAAAACTAAATGATTCTATGGATGAAATTTGTATTTGGGTTTGAGATTCATTTGTAGATTGTCCTATTAGATAATAAAGATCGCATGTTCACAAAGGTATCATATTTTCTATCTTGGACCAATCCAAAATGTTACCTTTTACTTTTGAAAATTTCATTCCTATTCATGGCCATGGATGATATTTGTTTCCTTTTCCATTATCCATGATTATATTTCTCTCCATTACAGAGAAGATGATCATATTATTTTAAGGATGTATTCAAATCCTTTTACCATTCATCTCAGTTCAAGTTAAGTAGTCTTCCTTCCACCATTTTGTCTCAGCCGCATTTCCAAAGAATTGAATTTTACATATTTCCTTCTCCATTATTGCCACTACCATCTTAAAATTTTAAGGGAGTTAGTTGTTTATGCTAATGTTCATTTTTGTTCATTAATCAACAAGGGTGCAATGAAGAAGACTAGAAACATGTAAAATATGTAATTTTACATTGGTACATGACCCTTCTTTCTATGGAAAATAATGACTCCTGCCTACTAATTATAATGTAAAAGATCACTTCCACTTTTTAAAATTTCATTAATATAGCACAAGGGTACAAATCACTCCAAATGGTGTATTTCCAATTCCACATGAATTTGTTAGCTAGTTAAATAAAGACCTCCTTGAGCAATTGAAATAATGAAGATTTGCTCAACATTTTGTATTATTTCTGCTTAAAATGGTTTTTCATGTTCCCATCAATTTATACGTACAAGTAATTGATTCCCTATATCTAACAGAAACTATCCCAGTACTCAACCTTGAACTTCTTTGTTGCTATACCATTTGTTGTCTTCGATTTCTACTTCTGGGTGGATATATTTTTAGATGCATTAATTTTATCCATATGTTTTGTGGTACATTTTTTATGATCAACATTTAGTTCTAACTTTTTCGATTTAAACATATTAAGTGCTGCAAACCACACTAGCTCATGCATCGTGTATGTATCTATATATATTAACCTTCACTAGCAACCAAAGATTTTTTATGGGTCGCATTTAATTATTTTCAGCCGCTAGCATTTCAGACTATGGAAGATTACAAATGCTTATAATTACGTGCAAACTTTGTTAACATGTGTGATGATTGTGATCCTTAGAAATTATAAGAGGTTTTCGCTACCTTAATTCTAAAAAAGTTTATTGCTTCTTGTTTTCATGGGAAATTTTATATAACTAGTGTGCATTTTGATTTTTTATTTATCACTTTGACCTACATTTTTCAAATATTTTGTTTATAGTATAATTTTTTTTGTAATTCCTGATATATTTTTTACAAACTAGTTGTAGAAGTTACCTTTTCCTTTTTTTTAATTTTAGGTAACCTGTAGCTCACATCAAAGAGTTACCCTTTTCCCTTTTTAGAAAAATAATTTCATAAAACTCATTGGTGGCAAATGAGTTATTATGTTTTTTTAAATTCAATCCTGAATATTTTATTTAGGCCATAACTTATCAATGTGTTTTTTTTAAATTGTGGGCAAGATATATGAGTGACTAGATTCAATTATTTGTTAATTGTTAAAATATGTTTTTGTCCTTGAGTTTTTGTTTTAATTCATATAGTTGTTTTATTTTTATCCTTACTAACAATGATCTTTTGTGTTTGTTGAGTTGCATTCTTATATATTTTTATGATATCAAATATATAAAGTTTCTATAAATTTTTGAACTTGTACTTATAATAATGATTAGTGTATCATTAAATGTTTTTCATGTTGGTCAAAGTTTTTCTTCTTGTAGTGATGAAGAGAGAAAATAAAAGTATAAGAATGTGTGAAATGATAGTGATATTTTGATGGAAAAGAATGAAAGAACATATAGAAGTTTCCTGTAGTTATTATTCGTATGTTACAAAAGAATAAAATTGGAATATGTAAATTATGTCATGATGATTATTAAATGGAATAGAATAAAATTGCTTTGACATGTTTTACTTTATATAGTAGTACGTAAAGAATCCAACTAGGGATCAATGAGTGTCAATCTTTCCAGCTTCATTTCTTTGTGTGCTTCCTTAACCTAGTAGTATATTATCCAAGTCCCAAATCTGTTCAAAAGGAAAAAAAGTATTAGTAGTTCAGACAAGTGATTTGTTAGTATATATTCCCTGCAAAATACGTGCATGCACACACATGCAACAAATGGTTTTCACATTTTTATCAGTGACAGTGACCCACCCATCATTATTATGATATACTAAAACACCTTGGATTGATAAGCAACATTCACAACCAAATAGTTCCAAATTTATCCAACCAGTATGTTAAATATATTAATAAAATACATGTTTGTGCGTCAAGACACAGGAAGTGAACTTGGGCAATGTTTAATGAGACAAAAGAGGTAGTTGTGCATTGGAAAATGATGTTTTTTTTACAAATGGAGAAGCGTTGGACTTGGAGTTCCAAAACTAAGTTACTTTATTTTGTATTCCTCACGGAGTGTCTTTCACATTCCAGCCAAATCAAAATGCTAAGAATGTGGAACAAAACCTTTCAGATTTCAAGAGTAGAGAGAAGATGTAAAGGGTAGGAAAATATAAGAGATTAGAAAGAAATAGAGAACAAGGTAAGAGAGAAAATATAGAATCTAAAATGGTTGTTGTCAATAACTGATAGAACCCAAATAGTTTCTAATATTTGTAGCAAAAAAAACAGAAAGATGGGAGAATGAGGAAAGAGGAGGAAGCAACAATCGCCAATAGTTGCCCCAAAGACGAAGACAATGAAGAAAAAGATGAGATAGACAATCCTATGATTGATTGAATATTAAATGATAATGTGTTTACTTGGATAGCCCAAGATATTTTTTACTTCTATGGGCTTCAAAATATTTTGAATAACCCAAATTGTTCAATTAAAATGTTGAAAAAATCTTGAATAACGAGAGCCCAAAATATTTGTTAATTCAATTTAAATTGAGCTCTTTTAAAAAATCTCGAATTACTTTTTCTTCTAAAAACTTAAATATACTCATTTATTTAATTTTTATTAATCAATAATGACCCAATATATAAAATTAAATATAAAAAATAAAATAAAATATTTTAAATATAGTATTAATTAATACTGAATCGTAATAATAATATAAATGTAAAGAACATATCAAATATATTAATTAAATATATACCAACTATACACGGTTGCTATCATTCATACTGACAACTGTTGTCACAATCAAATTGGTCCATTTCATATCTTCCTTCAATACTTCCAACAAATAAAACTAACAGAAAAATGGATTTACATGTAAGAGTTTTTTATAAGGTTATTGATTTATCTTTCATTTTCAAATATTATTATCTTTTGTGGTGGATATTTACAGTTTGAAGTGAATGTATTTTACAGTCATAAAACTAACACTTTTCTTCATTGCACACTGCAACTGAACAAAAGATTGTAACTTTAACTTCACTGCACTTTTCTTCCTTGTGGGGTATTATTTTATCTTTGTAACTCGTGTTCAACGGTAATGGTTTTGCTTTTCTTCAGAAACTTAGTTTAGTAGAAACCAATTTAGTTCCAATTTGGGATGTTTCCAGTTTCAAAAGGGTGTTCGAAATTGTCTTCAAGTTTCAAAATTTAGCTCAAAAAGTTGAGGTTTCAGAATCTAGGTGTTTGAGTAAACACTGAATTCGAAGGAAAATGGAGATTTGGTCATCGGTGGATGCAGTGGTGGAAGAGATAATGAGGATTCATAAATCTTTGCCTGCTAGACCAGGGATTGATGAAGTTGAAGCTGCAAAAGCTTTGATGATAAATGTTGAGAGAGAAGATCAAGTGAGATTTGAATCCATAGCAAAACAAAGTAAGGGTGTTGAAGTGCCAGAAGAGTTGTTCATGCTGCTGCAAGAGATGCAGAAGAATTTGGTTTATTTTCAGAGCAATGAGCAAAAGTGGGAGGCTGAGAAACTGCTTGATCTTGAAAACATTCACTCTCTATTTGATGAATTGATTCAGAGAGCTTCCAAGTGTATTTCTTCCCCTCCCTCCAATTCAAATTTGAATTCACCAAAAACCAGTTACTCCAGTGGTTCCCCTACAACGGTTTCTAAGAATTCTGTTTCTGCTCCGGCTTCTCGAGGTAGTTTTGGTAAAGTGCCACCTCCTTCTAGTGCTGCTGCTTCTTCCGGTTTGTTCAACGCAGAGAAAGAACCAGTGAAAAATTCAGAATTGTTCACACGAGATGACAGTTATGTTAAGCAGACCAAGTCCACATTATACTCCAGGGGTTATGGAATTCAACCCAGTAACCAATCAAAACCACAGATATTGGATTCATCACTGAAATCCATATCTACTGAAGGTAACAAACTCTATATGCTACTCAACATTCAATTCAGTTGTTGTTACTTGTTGTTATTATTATTATTGTTATTATGCAGCCATGTTATCCAGTTGATAATCATTTTAGAACTTAATTGTAGGCCTGGTATTGTTCTCATGGAATGGGTTTTGCAGGTCAAGTTGGTGATAAGTTGAGTTTGATCAAACTTGCTAGCTTAATTGAAGTTTCTGCAAAGAAAGGTACTAGTGATCTCAAACTCCAGAACAAATTGACGGACCAAGTTGATTGGCTGCCTGATTCGATAGGGAAGTTGTCGAGTTTGGTTACCCTTGATTTATCCGAGAATCGGATTATGACCCTACCTTCCACAATTGGAGGCCTTTCATCCTTGACCAGATTTGATTTGCATGCCAATAGGATCACGGAACTCCCTGATTCTATTGGGAATATACTTAGTCTAGTCTATCTAGATCTGCGGGGGAATCAGTTATCATCTCTGCCTACTTCTTTTGGCAGATTGGTACGCCTTGAGGAACTTGATTTGAGTTCAAATCAGCTTTCAGTGCTTCCTGACACTATAGGGTCACTTGTTAGCCTAAAAATATTGAATGTGGAGACAAATAATATTGAAGAAATTCCACATTCTATTGGTAGTTGTTCTTCCCTTAGAGAGCTTCATGCTGACTATAATCGGCTTAAAGCCCTACCAGAAGCTGTAGGGAAGATTCAGAGCCTGGAGATTTTATCCATGCGGTACAATAACATTAAACAACTACCGACGACAATGTCATCTCTAATAAACCTGAAGGAACTTGATGTGAGTTTCAATGAACTTGAGTCAGTGCCTGAGAGCTTATGTTTTGTTACATCTCTTGTCAAGTTGGTCATAGGAAACAATTTCGCTGACATGCGATCATTACCAAGATCCATCGGGAACCTTGAAATGCTTGAGGAATTGGATATTAGCAATAATCAAATACGTGTTCTTCCTGACTCATTTAGGATGCTCACTCGACTACGTGTCCTACAAGTGGAAGAGAATCCTCTTGAAGTTCCACCAAGACATATAGCTGAAAACGGAGCACAGGTTCACGATCTAGTTCTTTTGATATTTCAATAAAGACCTTTCTGTTTTATTTTTGAATCTCAAGTTTCATGCATTGGTGCATCTCAGGCTGTTGTCCAATACATGGCTGAGTTGGTGAAGGAGAAGAAGAATGTTAAACCTCAGCCACCAAAGCATAAAAAGAGTTGGGCTCAGATCTGCTTTTCAAAACTCTATCAAAAGAAAGGGTGTTGGAGGAGTTGATCATGTGAACACCTGATTTCAATTAGTTAAGCCATGTTGACAAGCAATAGATTCCACAAGTAAGTTTAGTTCTTTTTCAGGTCAATATCTAAACTATAAAACTGGAGTTGAGAATTAATTATGAAATAGTAAGCTTAATCATTGCTCAGATGTTAGGGTGTGTCACTCTAATGAAGAAATTCACAAGTAGTCACAGTGTAGTGGTATAATACATCATATCTTAGGCACTCAAATCATTATTGGACAAAGATAAAAGTATTTTCAAAGATTATTGCATTCTTATCATGGAGTATAGAACCTTATATATGTGAACTAATGATTTAAATGTTTATGATAGACCTCTCTAACTTTAATCTTATAATTGACATAAGCTCACTACTTTGATATGTCAGTTTTTCTTTAGAGGGGATGATAGCAAAGAATGAAGGCATGACTGTTGATTTTTCTGTTTACTTATTTGGAAGGGAAATGCATTAAAAAAGGACACAAATATCTCTGTCACACTGCTGTCAATAGTATGAGAAGATATGATATGATATGGATTGTATGAGAATTGAATTGGCAAAACCTTTTATGGCTGTTAGAATTTGCTTTGACTTGGTGGCACAAATTGTAGATTTCTTGTTATATATTTATTATTCTGATACTTTTCTTTTGTTTCTGTACAATTTTAATTCATTTGTACTTATGTTGTTGTGAAAGTAGAAAGAAGTGTACAATCCAACATGCAAAATAGAGATGGGTAGTGGCTAGTGAAATATATAATCTCTTTAGCTTTGTTGTTACTGTTGCTAGTCCAATTTGGATGAACTTTAAATGGTAAGAAACTGATTTTGGTTAAAGAACTTTTAGAAATTAAGGATAGAAATGCAATAACCATTGTCATTGTCTTCATTTATTAATCACTTTCTAATCCTCTTGGCTCATATATCAAGTGGACAGCTGGAATATTTGTAGATATGTTTCATAATGTTAATGTGTCATAATAAATAACCATCCGAAGAGATCACTTAATAGGGAAAAAAAATCATAGACCTGTGTCAATATATTCACATGAACAAGATGTTTAGCTCAGCATGGCTGGCACCTTTGTTGCTATACACATTCCGTGAATGGAAAAATTACAAAAGGAGTTTTCCTAATAAAATAATATATATTAAAGAATTGAGAATAAGTTCTTGATGAATTAAATGTTTTGTTTATGTTATTTTCACTTTCATAGATTGTGAGCCAGAATATTTTAATGACTATTTGGCACTCATCAATAGATGACAGTGTGACAAATACATGCTCTATTTATCAATAAGGCATGTCTCATTAGATATTTAATTATTTACATGATAAATATGTATTATGAAAGAGATTAGTTCATTACTATAGGGTGGTGATATCTTATTTAAACAAAAAAAAAATATATGGACATTAATATGGATTGAACATCAGCTGTATACTTTAGGTTATGTAGTAATATTTTGCATCACAAATCATCTATATTCCAAACTGTATTATATTCTTTATCTCATATTAATCATATATTATACACGAATAAAAGAATTTAAAAAAAATAATAATAAAATGTAACATTCTGATTAGCTTAGAACATGATATGAGATACTATTTGGAACAAATGATCTCTGTCCCATAGAAGTTTGGTAAATAATTATGGGAGGAAGGAGCCTGTTTAGCTATAAAGCACAATGGCACAAACAAATTGTAATTACTAGAACTATCCAAATTGGTAGTCATCAACATTGCACAACTTAGAAAAATGTGACAGTTTTTAGGTGTATGATGGTTATTTGGGGAAGATTAAGTTAATCTGCCAAAGTTTTTTCTAAACAAGTGTAATGGAAAACCCTCAGATCTCACGCATGAGGATAACATTAGTTAGTTTGAACATTAAAAGTCCTGCTAGGGAGAGTGTTAATTATTGGATGGAAAATGATATATTCTCCTAATAATCCTCCTACCCACAAGAAAGTAACATATGTCATAATCCAATCACTAATAAATAAAGTATCATTTTATGACATATGTCAATTTTTTATGGGTAGGAGGATTTATGAGACTTACTTTCTTTTCTTACTTGCTTCTCTGTTTGAAAAGCTCAATGAAACTTTTTCAAAAAAATGATTTATGTCTAAATATCTACGTATATCTATCTATGCCTAACTATCTATAAAATGATTGGTGTATGTGTAGTACCTTTTTTTCCATTTTTTGTTATCTAGTTGAGATTTCATTTCCAGCCACAAATCAAAAGTGTCTTTTCAGTACTTTGAAGTTTGAAGGATGACTTGTTAAGATTAAGACCTATAAATACATGGGCTACTATTTGGACCACATCGTGGTTACCAGTTTATACATGGGCTACTATTTGGACCACATTGTGGTTACCAGTTTCTAAAGATTTTATAAAATATAGTATAAGATTTGCAATTTTGGGTATTAACCTGTATTGCTGGTAAGAAAATAATCTTTTTTGAGGTATATGATTGTTTCTTCTAGTTGTCGCTGTCAGAAATCGAACTTTTGACCTTTGGTCTTTCAAGGTATTTAACAGTACTTCACACAACTAGACCAACACCTTGTTTGGAAAGAGCTTTGCAATAAATCATTCATCCTTTAGCTTTAAAGAAAAATGACTATTTTGCGTGTGTTTTGTTATATGACCATGAAATCATCCTTTTCTTCGTGTTACATTGTCTACTTCATTTCAATTACGTAACCACATATCATATGCTATTTATTGTTTTTGGCAACATTAGGATATATAAAGTATGCAGTCACTATTCTGGTATTTGTCTTGTGAGTTAGGACTTAGGAGTGATAGCGTTGGGTCTATACCCATTTTTTGTGGCTACAATTTGGTGTGACATGATCATGAACATTGAATTTAAAAGGACTGTAGTTAAAAGGGCCAACCCAAAGTGTAGTTGATAACTTGATAGTGACATAATATATGTCACATAACTGAGTGAGACTATACCTTGAATAACAAACCATATGGCATATGCGCTTTTATGAACATTTGGCTTGTGGTGACAATACAATGTGCCCTTAGTCACTCTCATTTATCACCTAGTTGCTGTTATGACCCTGAGTAATGTTTTTTTGTTACCTGCACCTTCAATAATAATATATTTTGTGATTCAATTACTAAGTTAACAGACAAATGGAACTTTCAGGCTAATGACTAATCAATTCTAGGACAGACATAGACTGTTAAGATGGATGGATACCACAAACTAGAAAATGTTAATAAAAGGGTAACTTGGTGTTACATAGCCCCGACTATGCACAGTTCCACGATTTCAACTTGTAACCTCCTCACATGATAACAACTTTAACCGTTGTGCCAAGGTTCCCTTTGAAGAATAATAAAGAACAAATATATTTTAGTAACTACAGACATTAGTAAGTAGATAATAAATGTTTGAGTATCAGAATTGAAGATCAAATAAAATCTGAGTGAGGAGGCATGGACAAAACCTCAGCTGCTAGCAAATTCAGTTTTCTTATTTAACTACTTGGTTGAGTTGGTTGCTAGTACATGTAAGAACATAAAGCTCATTCTTTTTCCTAACCAATTTCCAAAGCTTCAATGAAAGCCTACCATAATGAGTATTGAGTAATGACAAATTCAACATTACCACATGGTGGCAAAAAACAAAAGTCACCACAAAAACTATTCCTATGTATTGTAAAATGTCTTCCAAACGTGCAGGGTCACTAATAAGATATGACTGCAAAACAACATTTACCCGACTCTAGCCCGCCTCGTCTCCAGTCAAGTCAGTAACAACTTCACCACTAGTTGGCCTGCAAGGATCCAAAACAAAAATACATTTCAGATAACAGAGAATATGTACAGCATGTATTATGTTAGTTCAGTGCCTCATTTCATTGCAAATCCTCACATGCATGAATATTATGGCCGATTACACCTGTATCAAATAGAACGATGCAAAACTACTACTTGACAGTGTAAAAGCTTAAGTAAACCTAGAAACTCTCTTTTCTGTTAAAGCATAGCTTTTTATACCTTTGCAAACTTGCAATAAAAAAACATTCTTCTTGATCAAGCAATACGAGCCAGTGACCAGCACAGAAGTTTGCAAGACATGTTACTCCATTCTCAGCATTTTTAGTTGTTAATATATTTTAATGGGTTATCTTGTCTGCAATGTTACCACTATCATCAGTTCATCATTACAAGTATACAACATCTCTAGAACATCAACCTTCTTGACTACAACAGAAGCCTTTTTACATTTTTTAGTATGCTAAGTGATTAAATCATACATGTAAGCCGAGTTGAACACTCATTCACTTCCTACTTTGTCAGAAAAACAGTTCAGTGTTCCATTGAAGTCAAAGATCATATCCTATCATTACAATCTTCTTTTGATTCTTGTTAGTAAACCAGATAAAAAGGTAGAATCTAGTATCATGATTTACATTGTTAACCATTTAAAGTCACTGCATGGCCTAACATTTGCTTTATGTTTTTTCACACTAAATTTAGGCATCTATCTCCATTTTCTACTGAAGTCAAAGGGTTAATGTATTTGTGAAGAAAAGTTTTATGCATATGGCTCAATCACTGTTTTAAATCATGCAATGTAAATGCATTCATAATCAAGGATATGATTCCATATAGTAACAGATAAGACCATTTTCCATGTTGACGATTCACATATGATCAACACCCTCCCTCCAAAACCCCAAGGCATCCTCATATCATACTAGATGGAAGCCTAAGGAAATGATTAAATGTGTTACATGACCCAGAGACTAGACTCACTAAGGCTCCCTCTAATTAATAGCCATCCACCCCTAAACAAGGTGTAGTTTAGGAAAACAACGCATGGCAATACCCAGGCCGTTATGGAATCCATAAGTAGAGCGGAGCACCGGGGGAAGGGGAATAGGGGTTAAGGAATGTGTGAAGTAGGGATTGAGAGGGAAATACCCAGGCCTCTGAAAAGCCTTGAGGCTGTAATATATTGTATAATATTTATTGTTCAGTAGTTATATTTCTTCTGTAATCTGAAAAAAAAATCAGATATATCTCTGATATCAGTACAGAACATGAATGTATACCTATGTGCGTGTCCTACTATATTTGTGTATGTCCTATTATATATTTTTACTGAGGTCTGATACCATTATCTATCACTTTACATTGTAATTATCTTGGCGCAAAAGAATGAACATCTTGAAATTTCTAATCCAGACTTCGTCGACAGAAAATTTTATGGGCATTTTATATTTCAGACCAAATTTCTGCTTCATTAAGTAATACATTTACCTTTTAGTACAAAAATAATTTTCACCATTGAATTATTAGTTATCTTCCTTTGTTTTTTCCAACAACAGAAAAAGAGAGAGGGGACATTCTGATACATAAATATGATCAATACCAAATGGTGGAATCAAAATGGAGTTAATGTTCAATAATTATGTTTAAATAAAATAGAAAAACTATGCAAGTTATTAAATATCACTTAAAAGTTTAGGGAGTAATACACTTACAGTCCAACTAAAATTTTGATGGTGTCATAGAAAAACCATTGCAAAGTAATAGAAGGACCAACCAGCAACATTCTAATAGGAAGGCTCCTAGTAAATAGATTAGCTAGCCCAATTTTTCTGACAGTCTGCTCACAAAATACATGGATCACATTTAGTATGACTGTGACCTATCCAATCCCTTGAGAAAGTATCATAAATCAAATGTAAAGAAACAAATACCAGCACGAGACTATCAGCCTTTCTGTTATAAAGAGAAGCAACAACATTGTCAGCAGGATTAGAAATAAAGCTTCCAACAGATCCAGCTGCATATCCAGCTAAACATGTTACACCAAGTTGTTGAGCTTTAGAACATTCCTCTTTTTTTCTTTTGACAACGTTGCGATACAAAAAATCAACTGAATGCTCGAATGCTGAGAACATAACCATGGAAACTGCCCAAAAAATAAGAAGAATACGTAATATTCAGTACAACGATGAATAACTGCTAGGGTTATAGCTCACTATCACTGAAACTACACATTCCATTACCAAGTTATTCCAAATGAATAAAAACAATATTTATAAGAAAGAGTCCCGATGTATATTTGAATACTATACATCCTTAGCTTGAAAGCAGAAATCTATTGTTATTTTGTTAATCAACAGGAAACTATGGCACTTGATCAATCCAATAGGTACTTCAACCTGAATATGTGTAGAAAATATAATGATCAACAAAAGAAAATGAAAGTTCTCCAGATGTTAAGTAGAGAGGGAACGCCAGAAATAGAAAACATTTACCTAGACCAAACAGTAATTCCATGGTAGATATATGCAAGAAGATTTCACAAGATAGAATGACAGACAACATACATAGATGGAAACAATGCTAATTTCAATATAATTTTTAAATATAAAATATTACTCTACCTAGTACCTAGTACCTAGTACCTAGTCTACAATTAAATAAAGCTCCAAGAGATTATGAAATTACATGGAATGTTTCGACCCAAAAGTGGTACAAGTCCACGGTAGAATCTGCAAAATATAAGATTTAATTGATCATAACTGTCCCTGAAAGACATACACACACGAAGCAGGAAAAAGAAACTAGTATATTCAATCCTTCTTTACCCTTGTATGCCTTCTGATGCATATAACTTGGGAAAGCCATCAAGCAGGCCCTTAGCAAAACAGGGTTGAGCTTGAACCCTCACTTTGATAGCTTCAAATGGGCACAGAGCGACATTAGCAAATACTTCAGCAGATGCACTACTAAGAAAGTAAACAAGATTTCTGTTCTGGTCTACCAACATGTTGGAATAAACCTGCTTGAAATATTCATAGAGACCAAATCTACAGCCTCCTTGAGCACCATAGCCAAAGAACTTGCCAGTCCAACCTCTCCAGAGAGCAGAAGGCCCTTGCTCCTTCATTAAGGTAGTAAAGCAAGAGGAAATGCTATAATACTTAATTGGGTGCACCTACATGTGACAGCATCATTTCTCAATTATAAACATGACCAAATCAACAACTTGATCAATCACAAATACTAGGCATTAGGGTGAAACATTCTCCTAATCTTATCTCACTTTCATGCTAAAAGGGTAGCAAAATAGTCAATCTTTCCACATTTTGTTATAAAAATTGTAGAGTGATTTTCACTTCAAGTTTCCCACTTCCCTATTGAGAACCATGGTCAGATCAACAATAAGATCGATCATCATTACTAGACACCGACGTAAAAATTCATTCTCGTAGGTAGCATGTGGCACGAGGACTGAGCAAGATGGAGCAGGACAGGAACAATATGCTCACCATGTTCTCTTTAGTTCAATTTCTTTTTAAGTGAAACCAAAACATTATACTTTTTATTCTTTTGTCTTGCTATGTCCAGGTTATAGAATTAACTAAACATATCAACAAACAATATAATATGTTACCTCCTGTTCTAACGTGTCTGCCAAAAACTATCATAATAATCTCATCTCACTTGAATGCAAAAAGAGTGGACAAATAAAAAACCAGTCTTCCACATTTTTTGTTATAATAATAACTTCACAAAATGCAAAATGATTTTCACATTTCACACAAAGTTTTCCACTACCCAATTTTTTGTAACCAAATCAAACTTATGGCACACGAACGGAACAGAACAGAACAATCTATCTTATTCTCTTTGATTCTACCCATTTGGGTCGAACCAAAACTTATATTTTCTAAATCAAATATCATGTTGGGTTTTGTAATAAAACATATCTACCAAAGTAAACAAAAAAGCATAGAAGATTGAAATGAACCTGCATGTTGACTTTCAAGACATCAAGAGGGGTCATAGCAACATGGGTAGTACCAGCACTGAGTATTCCTCCAATGGCGCAAAGGCCGTAATACCTGGCTGTGAATTCCTCGTATGTTTTTCCCTCCATGGCTATGAATTGTGATTCAGAATTCCCAAATAAAGGGAGAAAGTAGTTAACTTGAGACTTGTTCAGAGGAAAACTAACTTACCCTCCATTCATTGCTACAACATTCTCTATAACTAATACTATACTACACTGTAATATCCTGCATTCACAATTTTATGAGAGGAGAGAAAGGAACAGAATTGAGGTGTGAGGAAATGGAATCTGATCCAATTATATGAACACAAAATGTTATTGCAAAACCCAAAGACCTTAAACCCTCATACTTTCGTAATATTAGGAAATTGAAAATTAAAATAACAGAAAAATGTATCCACACAAAAAAAGTAAAAATAATAATATAAGTAATATAAATGAATAGTATATTGTCTATAATAAATGATAGATATTAATTCTTAAAATAAATAAATAAAATAAAGGAGTTTCTATGTATATCTTTTTACATTATGGTATCATTTATTATATATGTGTATTATTTTAGACTATTTTCTATAAATACTATATTGTTCTAAGTAATTGTGACATTAAATAATAAAGGAAACTACCGTTGTACTAGTAAACTTGATTATCTTTTCCTTTTATCCAAAGGACTTAACAATGGAAGAGTGGAAGGGAGACTTATATATTAGTAATACTACTATTCTATAATATATAATTGATATCCTTGTATTCATCTTCAAATTTGAACTTTATGTCCATTGTTGTAATAAAAAAAATTGAAGACCTGGACTCTACTCACTCTACCAGGAAATTGTTACTTAGCCTCAGTTATACTTAATCATATATTTATTCATCTCTGCATTATAAAGAATTAACACTCCCTGAGATTAGGATGTTGATTTGGATCATTTAACCTCCTATCTAAGCACTCACTAACAGAATTACAAGTCTTTTGATGAATAGTATCTTCACCCAATTTAACACTAGCTGGGGAGGTTTATACACCATAATGACAATATATATATATATATATATTTTGATAGTAAAGAGTTATTAAATCATCCACCATTCATAATCATTAATCATGAAAATAGTTTGTAATGTAATAACAGTGTATAAAACTCATATAATCTCAATGTATATTTTTTATCATGTGTTTTTTTATATTGCAGATGCAGTGCACAACAATCCCCCAAGGATCTTAATTCTTTGACTCACTCCCTCCTTTGTTTATCCTCAAGCAAAGGATATTGATGAGCAACACCTTGCATATTTTTTGTGTTTATATTATTTCTCAACTGATTGATTGCACATTTTACCAAATTCCCTAGTGTGTCTTTGATGCAATGAACATGTGTGCATGTGAAATTTCAGCACTAGGTACTATACCGCCAATCTTGTAAGTGACATTTGTTGGGATGGACAATCACACGCTCCAACAAAATTAGTTCCTTACCCAAAAGTATTGAGGGAATTAGTTATGTCAGAAGAAATCATAATTAAATTGATAAATATTGTAACACAAAAAATGACATATGAGAAGAGAATGGCATTACTATATTGCTATTCAATTTGAGCATGATTCATGTTGGATGCTGAATGGGGTAAGGTCTAAAGTTTGAGTATCACTTGTTAACGCTGTTATAATAGAAAATGTAGGTTTCATGCAATTTAAGTGAACTAGTTGGTCGTAGGAAGTTATCAATATCTCATATTCTGATTAGTTACGTATTAGAGATAAAAGTTTGGTTAAAGTAGAAAAAAAATGAAAAAGTAGGCAAAATAGCGAGTTACTGAAGTGTTTATCTCAAGTTGTTTGAAAATAAAATATGAGTGTGACCATGTGGATGCAAAATAATCAAAAAAATATCACATTATTTATAAAGTAGAAAAAATAACCTTGGAAGATAAAAATGAAGGCCGGTGGAGCCTAGTTGCACACAACCTTCTACATCAAGCTTGATTCCACTATCCCAGAATCCTCTACTAACCTTCAATAAACAATTTTTTTAGCAAAAAGAATGCCAAAATCAGTATAAAATCAAGTTTAAAGGAAAGAGAAGAGAAAATTGGGATATAAAGGTAGTGCATGTGATTATATCCTGACAAAACTTAGATAAAATTTTGTATGTGATAATGGTACAGGTGACCTATCAGAGGATAACACGTAGACTTTTTTATTTGCTTTCGAGGTTAAAAAATGTTTGATTGTAAATTTAATAAATGTGGACCCCATAATATAATAACAAACCTTACGTAAAATAACATAGTGTTAGTAGTACAAGTGACCTATTATAGGATGACATGTGAACCTTTTTGTTTACTCTCAAAGAGAGAACATTTATTAGATTTACAATCAAACATTTTTTTACCTTGAAAATAAACAAAAAAAATTTACGTATCATCCTCTAATATGTCATATATACTACTAGCACTTATGGTACTTTACCTAATTTTTTTTTTATTAAAATAGAAAGTAAAAGATGCCTTTTTGATATATGATCTTCCTCCGTATCTTATTTCAAATCCCATTTACTCAAAGTCTCAATAACGGGGAACTATAAAAGTGACACATCGTTGATGCTTGCACAAAAATCTTGCAAAGTGTTAATTGATGGCATCTGCTACTTTTTTATTTTTGGTAGGACTTTTTATGATTTGTTTGTGAATTGTTTATGAATAATAAGAGAGAGAAGAGAATAATATAAGAGTCATAAAATATATTTATATGATGACTTTTAAACTTTTATTTTCTTTTTATTTATTTTCAAAAATTAACTCACAAAACGTGAGAGCTAAGTTTTAGTAGAGATGGTTGGCACTTTGGAGTTATATGGTGAATAATAATTGATTCCCTTTAACGAAAATGATTAACTTTGAAGGAGTAGTTTGGTATAAATGCTATGAGTATTTTAGTTGGTAATGGTTAGTATCCAACAAAAGGAGAAAAACAAAGGCAAAATGTGAAGAATGAGAGACACAGAAGAAGTTGGAAAACCATTGGCGCTGCTTGTTTGGATGATTGTAAATGTGTGGTTGCTGGTTAAGGTTGGTTGGCAACATTAATTCAAAGCTAGCATTGCTTTTCATCTCCCATTTGTCAAGATCGTGAGAAAGCATGTAATCACAAATTAGATGTGATGTGATGCCTTTTAATTCTTTGACGTGACATATCAACAGCAAAGTATTATATTTCATTTTAATATTTTTAGATTTTGAAAAATAGTTTTGTATTTACACAAATCTTATTTCTCACATACCTCTTTACATCCTCATGACAGATACCAAATCTTATATGGATAAGTGTATGTATCTATCCGGGTGTTTTTTAATGCAGACCAAAGGCATGACATTGTACAAGATTTTTTATGATATGATCTAATCGATCATACAATTTGGAGAAGTATGTCGTTGATCATACACAACCCTAAAGAGCAGTACTGAAATCATATATCTGTCACGCACTTGTCACACCCTTACTATATGATTACCATGCCGCCTACAACATAGATATTTGTCATATATCGCATGTCAGTTACAATTATCACCTAACTTCATGTTGCATGGCAAGGACAAGCCTAGAGTATATCACTACCAGATTTACTGCATGTTATAAGTCAATTATCCACATACTACGACGTTGTCAAACTCACCTGCACGGATGAAAGCAGCCCTTGCTTATCGAGGGCAGACCGATAAGCTCAAATGATCTGTCAGACAGACAAGCTCAAATCATCGATCACCCTGAAACATCTTTATTCTCTATCTTGAAATCTCATTATTGTATTTTATTTTCTCTAATCTCTCACCTCATTCACATAACGGTTTGAGCGTCCGAGAACATTTTCAGGTACCTCCCCAACGAATCCAAACTTAGTTCAAGCAACTTCAAGAAGACTTTTTGCCTGATCCATCCATCAACACCAAAGAATAATATTTTTAGCTCCTCAAATTACTATATATAAGATCCCTTAACAGATTTATTGCAACAAAATAATCCATTCACTAGATATTTTCAAGTAGAAAATTGTTATGGAACTATAGCTTTAAAAATGAAATTTAAATTGGTATTTAATTTGATTTTTTCTTGACTTGCATTCGAGTCACTGTTCAAGTAATTCCCAAGGTAGTTCAACGCTAAATCTTAACTCAATTCAAAATCAATGTAATCAATTTTAATAAGGTTCAATCCAGAAACATCTCTATCACATCATTTCTCCATCAGTCTTAAATAAAATTAATTAATTATCCACTAAAATTTATAGAGCTTTTGAATATGCTATTTATGGTCCAAATATCTCCTACAAATTACAATAACTTATTCCCCCATACGTAATACATCTCCAGAATGCATAGTACCTACGGCATTTTACAGAATTGGATTTGACAGTAACCACAACTCTTGTACAAAAATCCAATATATATATATATATATATTATATCATTCACAATACTTAATTAAAATGTGATATATTTAAATAATTTGTATAGGCAAATATTTGCTAGATAAAAGAAAGAGCTAGAGCACAAGAAGAATTTAAACTCAGTTACTCATATTTTATATCTCCCAATCTAATTAATTTAAGCAACCAAGCTCTTACCCTACAAAACTCCATTATAAATAAAATATAACAATGCTAAAATAGATAAATGATTTTTAGTGGAAAAACTAACAAATGAGGTTTAAAAAAAACAATGTATTAGGAGGGTATTATAAAGTGCATATTTAGCCCAAACTCCGATCTCTTCATTCAACTTGGAAATGAGAAAAGTACAGAAGATGGTGCAGTGCATCTAACTTACAACCTCACAACAACATGAAAATTTGTTCCAACCACTAGAATAGGAGTTAAACTCCTCTCCACTGGAGAGGACAGTAATTTTTCCCTTTGAATTTTAGGGGTTAAATTGTAATATCACTTTAAATAATAAGGATACAATTATAAATGTATATTGTCTTTTGTTTGAAATTCCACAGCACTTCCCTCTCTATTACTGGAGAGGAGTCCCACCCCTAGAATAGACACTTTGTTCGGTTAGCGGTGGCATATTAGCATTTTATTAGTTTTTTAACCTACTTCTCCTCCATGTATTTAAAAAATATCAACCACACTATACTTATCAACGGTTTAATTACTTCCATTTTAATAACACAGGGGTACAAATACATACATAACAACAATATCTTATAATATGTTGATATAGTAATATAAAACATTGTTGAACATAAAACTAAATCAATTCGATTCCATATTAACATTTTGGAAGACATAATCACACAAAGTCACATTAGTGCTTTTGTATTCTTAGTTTTTACTAAAACTAAATAACGTGCTTGTTCAAGGCAGGAAAAAATTACTGCTATTGTTAGGGCTATGATGTCCCACCATGTTACTACTACCGCTGCCATTATTATTTGCAACCACATTTTCATCTTCTCTTAACTTCAGCTCTGGTTCAATAACCGCCGCACCGTTGGTTGCGCTGCCACCTCCTCCGCCAACCGCCGGGAACCGGCCACACTTCTGACACCTTGCCACTGCCAGGACCTGCCGACATGAAGGACAGGACGAGTGCGACCCAAGCCACGTGTCTATGCATCCTACATGGAATCCGTGCCCGCACTGTGGGAGAACCCGGATCTCGTCGCCGCCGGCAAACTCCGAGAGGCAAATCGCGCATTCCAGTGTCGCCAACCACTTGCTCGGGTTGCTTTCAGCGTAAGCGAACTTCGGCAGCGATTGAAGCACCTTTTTCTTCAGTCCCTTATTCGCCACAGCTTGCGACGGCAAGTTTCCGGCAACAGGAACTCGGCGGAGCCACGCGCACCGTGCGACGGCGATTAATCCCACCACGCATATTAAGGAGCAGAGCAGCGCCGCCAGGATAACAACGAAATCAGATTCCAGCTGTAACGCCTCCGGCGGCGGCGCAGCCTCTGCTACCTCCGTAAGTTTGTGAGTGAGGAATCTAATAGCGCGTGTCATGGTGAGGTATGAGAAACAGAGAAAATATGAAAAATGAAAGAAGAAGAGTTATTATGTGTATGGTGGTTGTGGGTGGGAAATGGGAGGTTAAATAATTGAGGTAGGTATATAAGTAGTTGATTGGAAGTTTAGTGCGTCTTAAAGGGTAAGAGGTGGAAGGAGGAGATTTAAGTCAAGATCAAGACTCAAATTAGACAAGGGAATAGTGAGAATGAAAGTGAGAGGAAGGTATGTTCATTTAGTAGGCATAAGAGAGTTCGTGTATATATATATATTGTGGCCACATTCAGTTTTGGTGGGGATTGTATTAATGGTTGCGTCTATTGTGATTGTCTGACCATTGTGATGCGGAGAGTGACCATTGTGATGCGGCCATTGCGGTGTGAATTATTTTGTTATTAAAACAATATTTTTGAGTTTGATACCCTAATACGATCCGATGCAGTTTGATGCCGTCCAAATGCGATCGTTGCGGCCCGATATGACCACATCTTATTATTCGGAGTCACACTACAATTGTAGTGTGATACGGTTGCAACAGTCACCACAACCACAATATTGCAGGTGACGTGGTACACAATTTTAAATCATTTTGCCCAATTCAAGGTCACTAGGGATGAAAATGGGGGACCACTGCATAGAAGCTTGGACTAAATACATACCTAAAGCATAGTGCGTCTTTAGAGACTTTAGGCTTTTCCCACTTTGATGAGTGAGCCTCTTCAACACATGTGCTATTGTCTGACACAGTAGGGTCTCAACTCATTTTTACTTCTCAAAAAATTGTTAAATGTTTCACTCTCCAAATCAACGATAATATGTATTGTTTTGCCATTCTGTGTGCAATACATTGCAGAAAAGATACATTAGTTATAAAAAGATACATAATTTTCTTGTTTATTATGATTAGTTGGGTTTTACTCAATAGGATATATATCTCATTACTTATATTTTTAATCCGAAGTATACGGGTGAACATGCCATGTGTTTGTGATGTAATAAAATCCCAATTCAATGGTGCAGTAGTGTGTATTTGTAGTTCCCCCTTGGAGTTCTTAGTTTTTTGGCATTATCAACAACTTGCCAAGTAGAAAAGGCTAAAAACTTTAGTTGAATAGTGACAATAGCTATATCAAACATTTCCCTGAATATCACAGTCAGGAGAGACAGAAGGAGGTAAAACCTCAAAACAGGTTCAATGGCTTATCCTTTAAGAATGTCAGAATGGCATTTAAAGAGAAACAATGTCTCAGTCCTATGCATGAGGGGTCATTATATTATAATAATTCAATAATGTATAAAACTCTATCTGCAGGTGCTATCCTTTTATGATTTGAAACAAGCATCTCGATCTTTAAAGTGTGTTGGATTAAAACATTCCTAAAATTGTGTGTTGGATCTCGATCTTTAAAGTGTGTTGGATTCCTTGTATTTGGCATTCTGTCCAGAGATCTTAAAATTGTGTTTTTTATATTACAAAACAAACGAAAAACATGCATTTGTATCTCCATTAATCGAAATGGTTAAACTAATAATGTTATCATAGGCTTCTCTACACAGTGTTGACCAAAAATTGCAAGTGTATCTTACGTGGCTCCTAGCTAGCAAAAAAAAATTACTTGCGTGTTGTCTCTTTTTAACTTGTAGAATAATTACCAATTTAGGCGAGCCTACCTGGCATTCCATTCTATGAATATGAACATCTTATATCAATTATGTTTTATTTTAAAATTCAACATAAGTCAAGATCATCTTTTTCTTCACGATTCTTTTCCCTTTACCACTTTTTTCTGTTTCATTGATCACGTGTAACATAAATAATCACGGGTATCTGTATGGCACAAATGCAGAAGATATGGATCACTATAAGTCCATTTACATCCCAAATTATTATACACTTGACCACAAAGTTCAACATTATTCTGCAAAATGACAATATAGTGAATTAGTGACATTTATCTTTGAAAACAATAAATGATTCCGAATATGACATATATGTAGGATCAAATGCTACTTTTAAGGCCAAGTTAAGTTAAATAAACTAAGAATCAACAGAAACCGTAATGAATTATACACATAACTTGTGTCACTTAATACTATTTGCTAGCTGCACTATTTTTAACCAAAACCTCTCATAACTTGAAACTCTAACCTCTCTTGATTAAGATGAATGATAATCCTAACTAACTCTTAAGTAACTCGCTTTAATTATGGCACGTGTTAAATATGTCAATTACAAAGTTTACTTGTACAACAAGTGAAATATATGTTGCATCTAATATGTTGCCTTGAACAAGTGCCTTGGCCAACTTGTTGTGTGGATTGGTCAACACGACTCTCACGACATCATGATAGGCACTTGGCTTAGTCTTATCTCGATCATGGTGGGGTCTTCCTCAGTCAGATCCTTCCATGTTGACAGAGTCATGAGCCAATCTGGCTCAGTCACATGTCCTAAGCCATAATTGACCGAGCCAAATTGGTTCATGACTCTTGCTCGATATGGTATGCACATAGGCATATTGAATTGGTCTGATTTTCTTCATCATCACTTGAATAATTAAACATTTAAGTATAGAAATAGTAAAAAAATTATACCCTTATTCAGCCACAACAATTAAACCTTATTTATTATCCAAATATATATTATAAGCCTTTCCTCAAGAATAAAAGGATGAATATTGAGTGAGAGTTATAATTTGAAGTCGCCTTCAATGTTTGTTTGTTGCGTATTTTGTTGAGCTTGTCTGACACCAAGAGCAACTTATACAATCAAACTCTTTGATGTTGATGTGGGAGACAAAATAAATACTCATCACATTCATATTCATCCTCATATGCTGAATGTGAGAGTTTAGTGGCCAATGAAGTGTGGGTCCACAAGAGTGTTGTGTTGTTTAACCAATGGTGCTTCCATCTACGTCCATGTTTCCCAACAAAAAAACAATGAACGAAACGTAAATAGACAAATAACTAAAAAATACTATATCTATTATTTGATAACCCTTAATTAATGAAGTAATTAATTTGTTTTATGTGTTGGACTGAAAGAGAATACATGTGAAGCCCAGGATCTGAGCCCAACTTTAATTAGTAGCATCATTATCGCTAACGGTCATTAATAACGCAAACAAATTAATATTTTGGGTTTGAATCTTTCTTTACCTCAACAAATGGCTGCTACTACTACTACTACTCTATCGTTATGGCGAAAAATCCACAGACCCAATTTATTTCAGGTTATTGATTGATTATTACTATTATTACCGTAAAGGGTACAACTGTAAATAATGTTCCTTTTGTTTTCTGAGTCCCATTACACATTGTTGCTTGTAAATACCTTTATGTTGTTGTTTTGTTTATCAAGTTTATATTTTTTGTATGATCTTTATTTTTTTTTAAAAACTCAGGTGAATTCTAACTGTTTTGTAATTGAAAAGCGAAAAAGAAAACGAATTTTTTTGGATGGTTTTAATTGTTCGTGACTTTAGCTTCAGATTTAAGACTTCTTTTGAGTGTGAAAAAAAGTTTAAATGTTCGACCACATTGTGAAGCTATGTTTTGCATGAAAATTTTGATTGGACTTATCAACACTAGGTTTGCAATATTATGTAATATGTATGCGGTTAATTAGGGTATTAGGGTACCCTTTATTAAGGGTGGAAATGAGGATGAAGAAGTGGAAGATGAAAACTTTAAAAAGTGCAGTGTACCTAAGCTTGATTGTGTGTGCCTAGTGACATTGTCATTGTTCATTTGTTCATATCCTGATTATTTGTTTTTGCCTCATTTTGAGGAGGATATCGAATACACAGATGCTTCTTTCTTTTTATTTTGCAATTTTTAAGGATTTTGTTTGAAGTTAGTGTTAATGACATTGCTGTTATCAAAGTATGTTGTGTGATCCTTGCCATCGTCCTTATGATGGTAACTTATCCCATCTTAACACCCCCATTTGTGGTGACTCTCTCAGAAACCTAATGTTCAATTTATCAAATGCAGGTTCCTATTTAAAGCCGATGGATAAATGCTTCTTCAAAATCAGTTCTACTGAACATTTTCCAGGATCTTCTGTTAAGGCTAAAACAGCACTTCCACTTATAGTTCGAGCAGGGTAGGAACTTTCTGATGCATTTATTTTTGTACATGACTATTCTTCCTTCACTTTGTTTTTCTAATAAATTGTGTATGTGATTGTTGATCAGTGTCTTAAGTTTAAATTATTTCGCTTGTCTAAAATCTTGGTATAAGAATGATATTTTTTAACAGGTGGGTATAACTTTAGGACTATGTTAACTTTGTAGTTTTTTTAATATCTCTGCTAGTACAGTGGAGAATATGGAAGACCCAGTGGTGGAAGCATCTTTGTTGGTGGCTTTGTATTGGGAGGAATAATTGTTGGAGCATTAGGTTGTGTATATGCACCTCAGGTATATATGTCTGCAGAACACACTGTGTCTACTTTTGATGAATTGACTAGTTTTTGAATATTTTCTTTAAGGCATGAAATGTTTGACTTATATGTTATTAAATTTAGATAAGCAGGGTACTAGCTGGAGCTGACAGTAATGATTTCATGAGGAAACTTCCAAAATTTATGTATGATGAGGAAAAAGCTCTGGAGGTAAGAAATTATCCATGCAGTTATCATTCATTTGAAACCATGCTCATTCAGTGTATAAATGGCTGTGAAATAGGGAGCAATATGAGCCTACATTTAGTATAAGGAATTCAGTTCCAACAGTAGATGTCAATTACCTAAAATTCAAGAACTTCACCTGTTACCGTAATCAATACTGGTTGTGGAATGTGGACATCTTTCATTCGAATAAGCCCGTTCAGGAGAAAGTTGGACTAGTTTTTATTGTAGAAAAAATGGTAGAGTAGTATCTTAGGTGGTTTGGAAATGTGTGGAAGACACCTTAAAAGCCATGATAAGGAGAGTAGATCAAATGAAGGTTAGTCCATTCCTAGAAAAAGATGGGACCAAGAAAAAACATAGGCGAAACGATTAGGAAAAGTTAATAGAAATGTTTTGTTATGAACATGATTTATGATATTTTCCTGTATTTATTAAAGAAGGTGAAGTTGTGACAAAAATGGTTGGATATGTTTTAAGTAGCATGGAGATGAATTCCTTTATGTAACCTGTCTTTGAGTTTAACATTTGTTTTTAGAATTCAGTACTTTTGATGTTTTTACTAACCTTTTGAGTGAAATATGTTTTTTTGTTGACCATATTAACTTGTTCTTTCATTTTGTTATACAAAGTACTAGTACATTGAAATTCCTGTTGTGATAAAAACAGAAGACTCGGAAGGTGCTAACTGAGAAAATTGCTCAACTGAGTTCAGCCATAGATGGTGTTTCAGCACAGTTGCGGACAGATGAGGACCAAAATGAATCTGTAGTAAACTCAGAGGAAACTGAAGCTTCCATGTATCAATCATGATTCATGAAGCCCAAAATGTCATTCTTTTTTCTTGTGGGTCAAGAAACTTATGTTATTGAATTTTAAGGTTATTTTACTTATCAGAATTTACTCTTTTTTTTTTAAATAATGCTTGATTGTTTCTACATTTTTTTCTTCGTTTTTTGGAAATTTACAGCACCAATCATTCTTGAATATTACAAATTTTAAAAAGGGGGAAATGACAAGCTAAGACTTTCACTTCAACTAATTTCTGTTTCAAAGTAATAGGTCTATAACTTAGATGTAGACAAATCATTGCTCTGACTTTTAATGCGACAATTAAAAGAGCAATGTGATTGATATTGGTATAAATTGATCATTGGTTCATTAAATATATGTTTATATATATATATATATATATATCAAATAGGCACACAAAAAGTGACTGTTCCACACAAATTTACAATGGTTAAACAAAATTGTAAATGATAAATTAATGAGAACAAATTACAAAACACTTGCTATAGTTCTTTTCAACAGCCACTGAAGTTTCTGTTGTGTACTTGCATCAGTTGCAGCCATATACAATGCTGGAATTGGCAGAAACCAAGAGCTGTTTCTTAAAATTTTGACTTTCTGAGCTTATGCTTGCCATGGACACAAGGACAAAAGTGTGGCTGTAATTGTGATGTGGTACAAGTGAAGAAGGTTATGAATCTGATTGATGCTTCAAAAACCATGTGTGAGAATTGTGCTGCTATATTGAGATTTAGGCAAACAGCAATGTTATATATAGCATGGGGGTTGGTCAGAAAAATCCCCACCAATTGAGTATGTACAAATCAATAACAAACAAGTTTTACTCATCTACCATTTAAGACACCTTTGAGAAGATCAATGCCTTCAGCTGAAATACTCCTCCTCCTATGTGATCTAGGAATTTCAATCTTAGGAGGTGGATCTTTGGAGAAACAAACTACAACAACTGTTAGGTTGTCACATGTGTTGCGTTGAAGAGCCTCAGTCACAAGTGCTTTTGCACATTTTGTAGGATCATTGTGCTGCATGAGTTCCCTCCTCACCGTTGTTACAGCACATTGGCTACTCATCACATCCCATAATCCATCACAACCCATTATCAAAAACTCATCTTCTTCTGTCACAACAATCTCTTCCAGGTCTGGCTCGGAGCTTAAAGGACTCTTAGAACCCTTAGAACCTTTGATGTGCCAATCTCCAAGAGCACGAGCTACCGATAGTTGGCCATTGAGGTATCCATCATAGATCACACCACCTAGTTTCTCAATTCTTAATCTTTCTGAAGTGCAATTTGGTTTATGGTCTTTAGAAAGTTCAATAGCTCTGCCCCTTTTGCCTAATACGGCACGAGAATCTCCTACATTGGCAATTAGCATGTCCCTGCATAATTACAACATCCATCAATAATGTCTTCGACAAACTTAAGAGCTTGCAATTATTGCACCGGAAATGTTTCGTGAACATTCTTGACAACTTTGATTTTTATAACGCAAAAGTAAAGTTGTCCGAAAAATTGTTGTATAGATTACAAACTCTTACAGCACTAGGAAGGCATGCATGAAAAATAACTAAATTTTCACCTTCCCAACAAGAGGGCTATGAGAGCAGTGGTGCCTGAAGAACTATCAAGAGCACTAGCATCTTTAATTGCATGATCAACCTTCACAAATGCATTCTTAACAGCTTTCTTAATGCCTGTGGGGAACTGAGAGTCCTCAATTAAAAAATTTAGGATGTTCTTTTTGGCAAATGATGCCGCATCAATACCACCATGCCCATCAAATACCTGTACATATGTACAATGCACAAGCTCCATGAGTATCTAAATGGCTGCAAGATTAGTCATTAGAATATTAACCAATTCATATAGTTATCATGAAGAAACATACCCCATAAAATGCTGCTGGAGAAGGAATGTCTGTTCTTGAACCAACATGTTCACAGAGAATATCAACACAGATAAATTCATCTTCCATGTACTGCTTTGGTCCTTTCTCAGAACTGCTCCCAGACCTCAAAATAGGTGAAAACTCTGACTTCTCTTCACTGGTGGATTTCAAACCTATAATCTTAATATCTGGTTCCTATACAGAACAGAATAGTACAAAATTATTAATTAAGGGCAAATATATGGGTTAAGAAGTATAATCCCAACTTTAACAAATGAACAACCCATTTTCTGTCTATATAAACTTGTCAATACAAAGATTTGAACAAACAAACACAAGTTGCTCAAAAGTTTAAACAGTAAAATGCAATGTTCCCTACTTCAAAGAAAAGTCATCTCAAGGCTACAGCTCCTTTCAAAATAACAAGAACTAAGGAATACTTGCTAAGCTTTCCTAAATCCTAGATTCCTATCAAACCTAGCTTCAAAGGATAAGAACTTTAAAAGCTATGTATGTTAGACATCTAAAAAATCCTAGACTCCTAAATCCTAGATTCCTATATCAGCTTCTCTTTTCCTCATCAAAGGAACTGCTTTACTGATTGTGACAAATACAACCACAATCCATAAAATCCTTTTGACATCATGGAAATTCAATCATATCCTAAAAAACCAACAGGTAGGTTAGGTATGTTGCAAAATCCATCAGCATATTCGTCCTCAACAAAGTAACAGCCTATGTCTGAAGCCTTGGAACTAAGATGATACATTCTAAGATAAAAAACAAGATGGTAATTGATTATGCTAACCGATTCAAGAAGCCATGAAGAACTGGTGCAATGGCGCATAGATGATTGATCTCTAGGAGGTTTGCCAATATTATGATTCAAGCTTCCCAATGTATCACCGTTCTGATCCTCCATGCTATTCTCCTTGCTGCTCTCACCACAACTCATTCTACTTTTTGAAGATCTGCAACCAGTTCCTGGTGCCACCCTTTTCCCATAATGATACAAAACAAGATTGCTAAAAAAATTGCATTTTTTTGTCAGAAACTTCTTAACAAGAAAAGTTGATCAAATTATACCAACATGCAAGCCATTTTTAGACAACCCCAGAAGATGTCAAAGCAAGAAACAGTTGTTGTTCCAAACGTGGTTTTGCAGTTGATCGAAGAAACTAACACTGGAGGCAACCCAATAACGTGAGAGACACACCATTTGTGACCAAGGAACAAAATAAAAATGTAGCAGTATTTGTTAGCTATGGTACGTTAATCCATAGAATTATTAGAAGCAAAAGAACACATGGTCTTACTTATGGAACGGTTGATGAAGATTAAGAGCAGAAAAAAGCAAGAGATACACAAATAGAGAAAAAATAATAATTTGAAAGAGGATGGAGTAAGAACCGTTAAAAGGAAATTAACTGATTGGCAAATGCAGGTTTTACGGTCGCCATTATAGCGCTTCAGAACTGACACGTGCACCCCTTTATGTATGAAATATTTTTATTATTATTAGTATATATGAGAAAGCATATGGAACATGCATGATAATACTTGTTCTTGTTCATGGTAACTACAGCACCTTACAATCTATTGAATATAGTACAATTTGGTTAACCATTTATACATGTGAATAGTTGAGTTAGAAATATGTTGTATAGGATATTGTAGTTTTTCTACTAACACATTAACATCATTACTGTCACTATTAATAATTGGTATGCAGCAGGGTAGAAATATGTTTTATCCATTCTATAACCTACTGTTCTATACTGCCATCCCAGCCATTATATACATTTCATGCGTTATGCTTCTTCTTCTTATCAGAAACAACATTACTTTTTTATGTGAAGCTTAGTTTACGTTAAATTACTTTTTATCTATACTCCACCCCTTCTACTTCAACTTCTCTCAGGTGTTTTCTCATACTCCAACCATGTTCCCTTTCATCATTATCTTCTTTTCTTTACTGATGAATGATCATTGTTTTATATTATTATATAATCTATGTATAATTGAATAACACTCTAACCTAAAGTGATTAAAATATGAAATCGTTTAACATTTATTAAAAATAATTAATCATAAAAACATATCATGTTCCTAATAATTTACTTCAACTTCTCAATTTCATTTTGTCATTATAATTTACTTCAACTTCTCAATTTTATTTAAACTTTAATATCCATGCTTAAATTAATGATACATATTTTTTTTTCTGACAGCAGTGAGTATAAAACGTCACCTATGGGTGGGGTCTATCCCAAATTGTGTCCTAGTGCTAGACCCCAAGTATTCATGCAAACTCAGCCTCACAACCAATTTCTTAGCTTATCACTCTTAAATACGTAATTGGGGTGGTGCCATGGATATCCCTGTGACCTTTATCTCAATTGTTATGGGCCTCAATAACATCGGTGGGGTTCCCTTTCTGTTAAATAATAAATATCCAAGATAATCAAAGAAACTATGTCTACGGAATTCACCATTGTAAATAGTAAACTTCAAACTAATTGAATTCCTCAGCATGATCATACTCGCTTAAATGATATGTTCTGATTATGATGAGACTCGAATAGGGTTAAGTTTTATTGGATCTAGAATTGGGTTTGAGTTCAAAAATTAGATTTATTCCGGAATATGAGTGTGTCACTTGTTAAAATTGATCCTATTCATAGAACATAAAATGAATCTTTCATCTTGATAGAGAAGAGATGGTTTTACTCCATCAGATATTTATTAATCAATACTTAGGATCAAGTATGAGACAAACATCATCCAACTCGTATCATGGTTACTAAGGGTGGAAACAAGTCAGATCGCCTATCAGGAGCCTATTATCTGGCTTATAACAGGTCAGGTCAGACCTTTTTAATAAACAGGCCAGACTTGGGCTTCTCCAAAAGCCTATTTAACCGAAATAGGTCAAACACAATCCTTTTAAAAAGCCTATTAAGCCTAACAGATCGACCTATTAATGTTATTATATATTTATAAATTATTTTTATAACATGTTCAAAAAACTAAATAAAAAAAAATTATGTAAATCCATTATGACTTAGAGATTAAGCTATTTAATAATTGGATATTTAATTGTTGAGACTTCAGCTTAAGTACATAACTCAACTCATGTTAAATATTAGAACAATATCATATTTTACTATGATATTAAAATACATTGTTTTGTATATTTTAACATCAAATATACCACAAACCATTCGAATACATTATGTAACATTGGAAGATGATGAAAATAATTGTGATAACAATGTAAAAAAATTCACACTAATTGCTATAATTATAATAAAATTTTCTAGTTTACACATAATTTTTTTACCTTAGCAGATTTAAGCTAACAGATGAGACTAGACTTTTAAAAAGGCAAAACCTAGGTTTTGAATTTTTTTTAAACAGACTAACAGATCAGACCCAAGTTTCTATGTGCTATATAGGTAGGGCTTGTTTAAGGTAAAATCTGGCCTAACCTGTCATGTTTTCACCCCTAATGGTTACTCAATCATCATATTTATATGCATCTCTATTTATATATATTTGGTTGAAAATATCATTAATTACTAAATTGTATCATTATATATACATGATTAACAACATATATACATATATCATTTTATATAATTATATATATATAATAATTGATATTAGTAATATTTTATCTAAAATAAATATTTATTATATTTAATCGAGTCTATAATAGAATTCGAGACTAAAAGTTGTCATAATTAACATTTAGGGTCAGATTAGTTTCATTACCTTCGGAAAAAATAAGTCATCCAACATTTAAGAAAATATCTTACCCATGCTTAGTATGGTTCTCGAGGATGGGGATCACATGTCCTCATTCATGTCTCATTATGTGTACTAAGTCAATTAGAAGTCTTCATCCAATTAAATAAAAAATCAAAAAATCAAAAATTAATATTTTAATATTATTTTGTGAAGTTTGATTGGTTAGGGAAATGAGGACGAGAAAGTTTTGGGACAGATAATCCTTATCAGATTCTCCACGACCACACGACCACAGTCCACGGTAATATTCTTGGGTTACCTAGAATCTAGTATTGTGGCTTTGATTCCACCGGAAATCGCTTCTCAAACTGTACTAGATTGTGGTTAGGGTTAAATTATGTTACCAATTGTGTTGCTAGAAAAAGACATGCAGTTGCAATTGCGGTTATAATCCAAAACCAGAATGTTACCGTAACAATATACAACATTACCCATTTTAGCAGATTTATATACATCACCCATTTCCACCTTCTTTATCAGCTCGCTGTCTCCGAGTCACTGGAACAAACCGTGTTTCTCAAAATATTTCATCCAATTTTCCATTCACAACAAAACTCAATAACATATCACAAAAAATAATAACAAACTCAAAATGGTTTATGCAAGTTCATCAAACTATTCACTCCCACAAGAAGAAGAAGAAGAAGAAGATACTCCACTCCTCACAAACTCTCCACTTCTCTCTTCAAAATTCAAAACCCTCGCCAATATCTTCATCGCCATAGTTGGCGCCGGAGTCCTTGGCCTCCCATATTCTTTCAAACGAACCGGTTGGGTGATGGGTCTCTTCATGCTCTTCATTGTAGCCTTCCTCACCTATCACTGCATGATGCTATTGGTTCACACGCGCCGGAAACTTGAATCATCCTTCATGGGCTTCTCCAAAATCAAATCTTTTGGTGATCTCGGGTTCACCATCTCTGGCCCAATTGGTAGATTCGCCGTTGACTCCATGATCGTGCTTTCTCAGTCTGCTTTCTGTGTTAGCTACCTTATCTTCATTTCCACAACCCTAGCTTTTCTCACAACCGATAAAAATGAAACGGCGTCGTTCTTTCTTGGTTTGAGTCCGAAAGTTTTGTTTTTGTGGGGTTGTTTCCCTTTTCAATTAGGATTGAATTCGATTCCCACTTTGACTCATTTAGCTCCTTTGAGTATTTTTGCTGATGGGGTTGATATTGCAGCCAAGGGTGCTGTGATGGTTGAGGATGTGTTTGTGTTCTTCAAAAATAAGCCAGACTTGGAAGCTTTTCGTGGTTTCTCTGTGTTTTTATATGGTATTGGTGTGGCTGTGTATGCTTTTGAAGGGATTGGAATGGTTTTGCCTTTGGAATCAGAAACTAAAGATAAAGAGAAATTTGGAAGTGTTTTAGGTATTGGGATGGGTATTATTTCTGTTTTGTTTGGTGCTTTTGGAGCACTTGGTTATTTTGCTTATGGTGAAGATACTAAAGATATAATCACTACTAATTTAGGGCCAGGGGTAGTAAGTGCTTTTGTTCAATTAGGCCTATGCATTAACTTGTTCTTCACTTTTCCTTTGATGATGAACCCTGTTTATGAGGTGGTTGAGAGAAGGTTGTGTGGATCTAGGTATTGCTTGTGGTTGAGGTGGTTGTTGGTGTTGTTAGTGAGCTTGGTGGCAATTTTGGTGCCTAATTTTGCAGATTTTCTTTCCCTAGTAGGGAGCAGTGTGTGTGTTATTCTTGGATTTGTGTTGCCTGCTATGTTTCATTATATTGTTTTCAAGGAGGAGTTGGGTTGGAGATGTATAGTTCCTGATGTGGCAATTGTGGTTTTTGGGATTGTTATCGCTGTTACTGGAACTTGGTCTTCCCTGGTCGTGATTATTTCCTCTAAGGCCTAGAAAAGTTTCTTCATATCTAGTGTTGTGCTTCATAAATTTGAGGCTTTTTTGTTGGGCACATGTTGTTGTATGTTACTCCTGGTTTTCTTTAATGGAGATTCTTGCCATCAAGGACTTAATTGGGTAAGAATTTCTTCATTTGGGTTATCGATTACGTTCGATGTTGTTGTTGAGTAGTATTTTTTATTTAGTGAGGTTATGACCATCTGTAATAAACCTACTTATTCTTTGGAATACTGTTACCTGTATACTAAATTTGGATAGTATATAACCAAAGCTGTCTACAATTGTTGGATTAAAACATTTTCGGCTTATTCATTGTTGAATTATATTAGAAATAGGTAAGCACATGTGCCACAACTTTATAGTTTATACTAAATTTGCATGTTGAGATGCTTTTTCAGATATATTATATTTGGGGTTCAAACTCAGTTTTGAACTAGTTTCCGTGCCATGCAATATCTCTTACTATGTTTGACATAATTAGACTTATTATAATCAATCTCACTGAACATTTTAAGTCCAACGTATGGCTTATTGATTATTATATACAACCACTTAAATCCTAGTTTAAATTATCTAAGAGGCTCATTTCATGTCCCGTACCAAGTGTGTATCTAATTAGGTGCGGGACACCATTTTGGACACAAAGAGGGACACCAGATCTCCTTTCCTAATTAGGTGCTAAAAACTTGATTTTGTATTTATGTGATTTTACAAAACAAAAACTCCAAAAAAAGAGTTTTATACAAAGTACAAAACACAACTTTGTATTACCTATGCTCACAAATATTGAGGCCTAAAGTGATTTGAGAGCAGCTGAGTAATGTGAAAAGGGGATGAAAGTGTTGATTTCTGCTGTGAAAAATCCCATTGCTTTACTCAGGCCTAAAGTTTTCAAGAGCTTCAACAACCTATTTGATCAATAGAGAACCAACATTTGAAGGGTCTTCGAGCCTTAAGAAGGTTAATATTCATGCAAATAACACTAGGAAACTTATATATGTGTGTGTATATATATATAATGATCGTGAGAATAGACACAAGTGTAATTCAGTTTTGTTATCTTGCGCACATAATGGTAACCAACTAACAAAACTAGTTTATATCAGTATAACAGTACTCTCTAACTATTTTCAATTTCATAGGCCTGAGAGAACTATATATTTTCCTGAAAGGATCTAACCCTTACAGGTCGAATAACATATCTTCTTAAAGCAATGACAAAAAAATTGCAAACCAAAAGCTAACGTTTTTAATCTAAGAAATGTTAACTCTATATGGTTCTCATTCTAAGCATTCAAACCAAACAAATATGCCAAAAACTGGGAATGTAGAATAGCTATGACTTCTTATTAAGCCTATATGGGACTTTCAAGAGTTATAAACAGACAATGATGATAAATTTTATCCAAGTAAGAAAAACCACGCATCCATTTAAATATAGTGAGAGAGAAACAAAAGGAAACAACAAATTACTGCACTAAACATCCCTGCCATCTTCAAAAACATTAGTGCTTGTCGTCCTTAGGGATGTCTTTAGGAGGAACTTTTGATTCCAGTTCTTTTGACTTCTCTATTACCCTGAAAAAGAAAGTGAAATTCATATTATAATCTATCAAGTATCTATTAAATAAGCATTAGCTACAATGGGGCAGTCAAGTTTTATATAATCTTTTTCCTTCACTTTCCCTCCCTCATTATTTTTTATAGAACACTTTCCTTCCCTTATTAATCAACCAAACATAGGAAAGGAAACAATTTTCCATCAAATTATTCTCGTATCATTTTATCCCATCTACTCTCTAAAACTTCCAAGCATGGCCTAAGTAAATGAAAAACTGGTATAAGCTACTTCTCCTCTATTTTTATCATATGCCATGATTTCAAATTTTCAATAGGTTAGCATTAACCTGGCTAAAGTCAACTCAATCTAATCCTCGTGTACCCCTTTCGTCATCCCATTAAATATTACAATTAAATATATTTACTATTATGCCACAACATTGTAAATAATTTACCAGAAAAGGGACTAAAACACAATTCTCTATATTTAATAAGTTGATATAAACAGTTGCAACATAAGTAAACATCAAGCTTCTATAAGTGAAGTCCTTGGCACGTTTAAGGCGTTTTATTTATAAAAAGAATGGATCAAACCAGCTGCAGTTGCCTTCTTGCCCTTCCAATGAGGAGGGAAGGATTGCATGATCTAGAGGACGCTTCTACAGAAGTTTGTGATTCATTGATAAATCTCGATCAATGATTGATGAGGCCATCTTCGTTAAGCTGATAATGTTCACTTTGTAAATTAAAAAATATATAAGAGGCTAGGTAAAATTTAGGAGCCATAGAAGGGCTTTCATCACTTGCACGTTACACTATCCTCTTTCTATCAGGAAAAAAATCTCCCATAATTTATCAGAAAGTGACAATAATACACCAAGTCTCACATATTATGTTGCTGGTTGATAAGAACTTGAAAAAAATCTAAATTTGAATTCAATGGTTAAATTGCATTGTCAATGGGTCACACAAGTTAAAGGATAATAGGATCCCCAACACCGAAATTTATGCACATCACCTAAAATAACTTTAGCTGCAGATTAATCACGAGACCAAAGCATCATGCACCTTACATGACTACACTACAAATATAAAGAGAAAACATAAACTTTATTTACATTATTCTCATCGAACTCTCAAGTAAAAGAGAGGCAGAAAAGAATAAGGAGAAGGTTGTCCCAATTAGTCCTTAAATATTACCAGATCATTATACCTTTAATGACTTAACACGGTCAACTTTTTTCATCCCAGCATCACATGAATATTTCCATCTTATAGTATCAAGTGATAGCATACACTAGTTATAACTTAGAATCTCTAATCAAGTGCATGTAAACAGATTATACAACAAAACAAGTACCTCACAGTCACACCAGCAAGCATGTGGCATTGAGGTAGCAGATTAGCACAATCAAAATAAAATGAAGCTGCAAACAGAAAAAGAAATCACACATGTTTATGATCGAGCATTATGGCATCATCCGATCCATCCATGTAGTCAACCCCACCCAGTGGGATTTAAGGCTTGTTTGTAGTTGTTGTTGTCCTATTCGGATCATCCTTTAGAGTAATTTAAGAACGAAGAAATTAAAAAGAAAGATAGAAATATCAAAAAATACACATTTATCCGATATTTAATAAAACCATATGATGAATGGTTATGTCCAATTACATGGCTAAAATCCTAATCCTCCATATCTCACCTTCTCATTTTCACTTCTACAAAATTAAGAAACACAAAACAAATACATAACCTCACTCAATCAACAAATAATTAAAAATAAATTAAAAAAACTTGAGTAGCACACCTCCTACTTCAAAATCAACACAAATTAGCCTCAGGAAAATTTGATCAATGAACAAGATTCTAGTGTGAATTAAAGTTTTATACAAAAGAAGAAGCAGCAATTAGAATTGATTAAAGGAATCTTACTTGGAAGAATTAGCAGTTTCTTCTTCGAGCCAAGTGCGAATGTGTTTGACGTTTCGCTTGAAGATAGAAGCGGATTGCTTGACGTCACTTCTGAGGAGAAGAACGACGGCGCTGACGCCAGCTACGGTGACGATGAAATTCGTCAATCCCATTCCTTTCTCCTTTTTCCACACAGATTCACAAATGTGGTTGCGTTTCAAAGACTACCACAAGGGCGGGTTCAGCCCATTGGGCCAACTATGGGCCTAACTGTGGGCCAACTATGGGCCACCTCCAAAAAACAAAAAGGCCTACTCAAATTAGCTCTCCCAATTATATCATGTTTCATTCGGTTATGTGTCTATATATTAAGCATAATTTGTTAATAGAAACAATTTAACAATTTATATATAATTTGTAACTAAATTTAGATAACACAATTGATGACACCTTAAACAATCAAAATTCAAGTGAGATAGTTATGAAGGATGAACACATTACATAATTTTTTTTATTGTATATGAATATTTGGAGAGTTTTGAATAACATTAACATAAAATTTATTTCGAAACGCATAAGAAGTTGATATTTAATTCACATCAACAACTACAGGAGGAAATATGACAGTTATTATAATTATGAAGAAAATTACTCAATTTATATTTTTAAACTTAGTCAATATGTGTGTTTGATAGATTTTGCAAGCTTGGCATTAGATTGACTGAATTTTTCAATATTGATTTTGGTTTAAAGTATGTTTCAAGGGAATTTTTTTTTTGGGTAAAATTTTTATTTTTTTTGGTGCAACACGAAGGAATTAATTTTGAAAATTTGTGTTGTTTGAATAGTTTAATTTAAATCATTTATGGATGAATAAGGTCTGAAATATATAAATTATTCATTTTTTGTTACACATGAATAAATTAAAAATGAATATAAAACGTTACTAAAGGCAACTTAAATGTAAAGTGAGGAAGTAAAAATGTGTTCATTATCGATTAACTAAAGTGAGCTTAGATCTAAATGCTAATAAAATGAAATCACTCATGTAAATAATTATTATACTATACAAAATACAATACAAATGAACGAAAAAAAAAAATTATGAACTCTTTTTTTTCACTATCGTTGTTTATGTTTAATCATTATTGACTTTAATAGTGTATAAATATAATATAATATAATATTATATATATATATATGCGTGCAAATAACGAATGGTTACCACAATCTCAGACTTATTCAAGATCTTGTGCATACTCCCCACATCATGAGGTGCAGCTTGATAACGTGAGGTAGGGGTGAACAGGATCCAACCCTACCCGCTTATCCGGTATGGCCCGATCATGGTCGGACTTGAAAAGGGTTGGGTCTTATCGGGTCTAGGATCAGGTTCGGATTTAAAAATTAGACTCGATCAATATTTAAGGTCGGGTAGGGATCAAACAGGACCCGTCCCGACCCGTCCCATTTTCACTTTCTCATGATGTTGTATGTGTCTCTGTTCAATAATATATATACACATATATTATTTTATATGTCAAATTACATATTCACAATAATAAATAATATTTAGAAGACTTTATGTAAAATGATTATACGTTATATTTAATCGAGTTTAGGGTCGAGTCCGGGTTTAAAGGTTGACCCTGTGAATATCTAGGGACGAGTTAACTTCAGGTATATGGTCGAGTCCGAATTCAAAAAAATGACCCGAACAACATTTATGGTCGGATAAGGACAATTCTTAACTCGTCTCAACCCGACTCATGCTCACCCCTAACTCGAGGAACTACCAAATAGTTGGTAAATAAGTCAAAGTTGTGCATTTTGGGATATCGTGGGTGCCATATTATTTGTAGGATGTATAATATCCATTTTTTCCATAAGAGATCATTATGATATTTTCTAATAATACGTTTGAAATTCAAATAATTTATGGAAGAAATATGTTTGGCATGTGACACGGAGGAAATAAAGAAATCGGAAGGAACATTGTTGTGATTTGAGATAGAGTTATTAGGAATTGAAGATCTGATTTTGATTGATTCTAATTATTATGTTCAATGTTTACTTTATGATTAATTCGAAATTAGAATTAACCTTTATTATTATTATTGATTATTGATATTGATATGAGCGACATGACAAATAAAAAAGAGAAAATCAATTTGATAAAATTATTATATATGTTTACCCTCTAACAATCTATAATTTCCAGGAGGTGAATTATAGATAGGATATTGATGATTCTAATAAATCACTTTAATTATTATCTTTATTTGATGATTGATTTACCATAAATTGAAATTAGAATCAATATTTTATAATTATGGATTTAATATTAAAAGATGATAAATATATAGTAAATTACACTTATACCCCGAGTTTTAGTAAAATTACACAAATCATCTCTCCATTTTTTGTTCTTACACGAACCACCCATACCTCCTACATGAATCACCCATAGTTCTGTATATATATTACACTGACTATCTCTGCATGTTATAAAAATGTAATATTTTAAACAAAAAAACGCGTGGTGAATGTAATTAATTTTAAAAAAATATTATATATTGTGTAACATTTCAAATAGTAAAAAAATCAATATTTCTTTATTAGTTTTGTCTCATTACAAAATACATTACTAATTCTAAAGATATGTTTAAATAACTCTTATAATATTTTGTAACGAGCCAAATAATAAAGACGCATCGACTCTCATATTATTTGAATTTGTTTACACAATATACAATATTTTATTTAACTTAATTACACACGTCACACGTTTTTTGTTTAAAATATTACACTTTTATATTACGCATGAGTAGTCAGTGTAACATACGTACAAAATTAGGGGTGATTCGTGTAAGGACAAAAAGGGGAGGAGTGGTTTATATAATTTCACTAAAACTCATGGGGTGTGAGTGTAATTTACTCATATATATATATATATATAAGATTTTAATTAATTATATATGAGTTCAAATATATGTATCATTAATGTAAAAATTACATTATCAATGTATTATTTATATGTATTACTTTATTTAAATAGTCAATAATTATTAAATATAAACTTATCCACTTAAAATCATGTCTTGATAATTTATCTAATAAGCTAAGCAATCGCTTTAATATATTTTGTGGATGTGGTGATTTTAATGTAATAAATTGTACTTTTCAAGCGAAAGAAAGATTTATCTCATTTTAAAAATAATTTTTTTATCATATACATAACTTTTTAAATATAAAATATAATATGTCTTAAAGTACACACAACTTGATTCAAATATTTGCATGAGAGAAGGCACAATAGATCACCCTTTTTGTATACCTATGCTTTTTTCGTCACATTGTGAAAAATAAGTAATCTATGTGACTAACTTTCCAACAAACAAATTTTTACTATGAGAAGCCACAAGATACCGGTTATATAAACTTACACCAATAGTATATGAGCTTTATTCATTATTATTATATCATTAATAATTCATATTTAATCATAATTGATTACTAAAAAATTAATAATAGACAATATACTTATTGTATATAAATATTTACACTAAAAACCAAATAATTAATGTAAGTAAGCACCTAAAATGAAGAGATCACATCTTATATCCGTCAAAGTATATTATTCCATGTGACACTTAATATGATTGATGAGAAAAACAATTAATTATTAAACTTTTAAGTTAAATATATTTTTTACTTAACATAATTTTTATTTTTTAACATAATTGATTTGGTTAGAAAATGGAAGTGTGAAGGGTATAAATGTAACAAAAAATATGGCCTTTGAAACAAAAGAATAGAAGATTGAGAAGAGTGAAACATTACAAGGAAGGAAAGAAAGAAGGCACATTGAGAAAAAAGTGGAGCAATTGAAGAGAGAGAAAGAGAGCTTTGTTTATGTGATTTGCAAAAAACCACACACCACAAATATAAAACACACTCCCTTCAATTTTTGGTCACCCTTCTATAACACCACAAAACAAAACAGAAGGAAAAGTAACGATTTTGTTATTGGGAAAAATATCATTTTTTTTTGTATTGTTGGAAAAAATATCATTTTTTGTGTTGTTGGGTGAATCTGAATAGATCAGAGAGTGATGTCGTGTTCATCTTCATCTGGGTCGGAAGAAGATGATGAAGGATTTGATTCCTACCGGAAAGGAGGGTACCACGCCGTTAGGGTCGCCGATCAATTCGCCGGCGGCAGGTACATAGCGCAGAGGAAACTGGGTTGGGGTCAGTTCTCCACCGTGTGGCTTGCTTATGATATTCAAACATCTGTATGTTCATCCTCTCTTCTTCTTTTTAATTTTTTTAATCAGTTTTTTCCAAAGGTGTATTTTTTAATTAACCCCACTTTTTTTTTTCAATTGATTTTGATCTTTGAATTGAGTTCTAGAATTGAATGTTTCTTGATTTTTTATTTTGCCTTGATGGAAATTGTTTTGGATTCTATGGCTGCTGTGGAGTTATGAACATTTTTTGCTAGTTGTGTTATGCACTTGGTACATATATTTTCTTTCAAACTTGTCTGCTTTAAATGGTTGTGGAGGCTCATAGATCTTCCTTTATTCTTTCCTTCCACTGGCACCTTATTATTGTATCTTGTCTTGTTACAAAGACTTATGATCTCACACTACTTTTTAATACAGTTTTGTACACAGATTAGTGATGAATAAATTCATGATTGATCATGTGTATTGGATTTTTAATATGTCATTTAATGATTGTATTCGTGGTTAATGGTGAATATGTTCATCATCCCATTCACATAATCAATCAGATGTAAGAAGTGTATTAAAAAATGTAGTGTGGGAACATAGGGTTCATTTTATTTTTTGATATATATATCTTTTGTCCTTTTCTGTCATGTGTGCATCATTTTATTGAATGAACCAAAACTGAGATTATTTGGCTTATTGATGGTAAATTCTTCTTTCCATGCCACTGGGATTCTTCTTTTTCTTTCTTCACTAGTATGTGTGTGTTTTAACATGTGTCACAACTACCCAAAAATCTGTTATAGCCAAAGCTGGTGAATACCTATGGTCCTCAAAAAATGTGACCACCTGATTTGCATAGATTTGTCTGTATTTAGAGGAGCAATAAAGGAGCCTTTTTCTTCTGCCTGTTTGAATTGGTTAATGCTGATTTTAGTATTTGTCTATTATGCTGCTCTGTGACTGTAATACTTCTTGTCTTTTATATCTTATAGCACATAATAGTATGGACATAATTGTAATTTATTAATTTAGCAGAGCTGATCTATCTGTTAAGACTTGGGAGTTTTTATATGTAGCTTCTTTCATCATAAAATGGCATAACTTGTATGATTTCGTTAAATGCTTGAATTTAGAAAACAAGAAAGGGCCAAAAGAAAGAATAACATATGAATATAAATGGAAGAAGCTTTACTTGTGTTCCAATTGGTCCAGGTGGGATGGTTCATTGTTGCTAAGAAACATTCCCAATTATCATCCTTTGTTCATTTATCTATATGTTTAATTAGGAAACCTAATATAAAGGTAAAACATTAATGGATATGCATGTATTCTCATCGATTTTCCCCTGACTAGTGTTAAATTCATTTTATTTTTTAGTAGTCTAGTATTTTTTTTTCTTATTTTTACAACCCCAACCAGTGGGAATAGGACTTAATTATTGTTGTAGTGGTCTAGTATTTTATTTTTTTCATATCTTTTCTAATTTTAAGTTTGTGGTTTTCAGTCATATGTTGCTCTCAAGATCCAAAAAAGTGCAGCCGAGTTTGTTCAGGCAGCCATTCATGAAATCAATGTTCTCTCATCCATTACTAATGGTGATTCATCAAATTCGAGGTGCACTGTCCAATTGATTGATCATTTTAAGCACACAGGCCCAAATGGGCAGCACCTTTGCATGGTCCTTGAGTTTCTTGGTGATAACTTGCTCCGTTTGATCAAATATAACCATTACAAAGGCCTTCCATTGAGTAAAGTTCGGGCGGTTTGCAAATGCATTTTGATTGGCTTGGATTACTTGCATAGAGAACTTGGTATAATCCACACTGACCTAAAACCCGAAAACATTCTACTATTTTCAGCCATTGATCCTTCGAAAGACCCTATTAGGTCTGGAGTTTCCCCAATTCTAGAGAAGCCTGAGGGAAACATTAATGGTGGATTTACAAGTCTTATTGAGAAAAGATTGAAAATAAGAGCGAGGAGGGCAGTTGCTAAGATATCATTAAAAAGAGGTTCAATGGGAGGAATAGAAGAAGCTCCAAAGTTTGGTAGAAATATCGATGGGATTGATATGAGATGCAAGATAGTAGATTTTGGAAATGCATGTTGGGCTGATAAGCCGCTTGCAGAAGAAATACAGACAAGGCAGTACAGAGCTCCTGAAGTTATACTGAAGGCTGGCTATTCCTTCTCTGTCGACATGTGGTCTTTTGCGTGCATAGCTTTTGAGCTTGCCACTGGTGATGTGTTGTTTACACCCAAGGGTGGTGGACAAGGTTTTTGTGAGGATGAGGTATGATGATCTTGCTAATAAACTATGGGGAATGTTAACAAGTGCCCTAAGGGCATTGTTTAAGGAAGAGAAGGGAGAAACATTATCTTGAAAATTGATGTTTTCACATACCGAGAAGTGTTTGAATTGGTTTTCCAAGACTAGTTTCCTTAAACAACGCCCTTGGGGCACTTGTCAACACGACCCATAAACTATTATGGTTAAATTACATTCTTTTATCTAATGCATGTATTTTTTGTGATAAACGTTCAAGCATGAACTGTTTACCTTAGAATACCAATTTATCAGATGTTGGGTTGGCAGATTTTCTACATTTTCTGCTTGGATATGCATTTTTTCTTTTGACCTGAGAAAAAAAGTTTTGGTGGTGATTGTAATCGTGTATAGTTTCTACTCAAGTGGCAGGACTATTTTACTTCCTTCAGTGGGTAGGTGCTATATGATACCTTCACATGGATAATGGCCATGTGTCACAATTTATCTGAAGACATCCTTTTATGACCTTGATGAGGGTGGAGCTAAAAAATGTGTCTGCACAATTTCTGCTTGGGTTTTTATTTCTAAAAACGAGTTCTCATTTCTGCCATTAATAATTTTGTTCTTCGATGATATGTTGAAAAGAAAATTATAAAAAAAATGAGTTTGCATTAGGAATCTCATGCTTTTAGTATGTAATTTATATTATAATTATCACTACAATTGTGGGTGTTTTTTATTTTTTCCAGGATCACCTTGCTCGGATGATGGAACTCCTTGGAAAGATTCCCCGGAAGGTGAGTACACTCCCACTCATTGTAAAGGGTCGTCTGGTGTATGAGGCTCCCAACTAGTACAGTCTTGGATGGTTAATGTACACAGGACGTAGCCTTACCTCACAAGTGTTGAGGCTATTTCGAGGATTTGTACCCGTGACCTCACCCTTGACGATACTCCGTCTGTCTGCATATTTCTTGTGTGGCTATTCTAACTTCTCTAATGCTTGTTAATGCTTTGCAGATTGCTATTGCTGGAGCACAATCCAAGGATTTCTTTGACAGACATGGGGATCTAAAAAGGATTAGAAGGCTAAAATTTTGGCCACTTGACAAATTGCTAGTGGATAGATATAAGTTTACAGAGAAAGATGCTTGTGAGTTCTCGGAATTTCTTTTACCGCTTCTTGATTTTGCACCCGAGAAGCGACCAACTGCACAAAAGTGTCTGCAACACCCATGGCTGAACTGTAAGGAATCAACTCCAAATGAAACCATAAATGAATCTAGTGTGGGAAAGGTGAATATTGGTATGAGCAACCTTAAAATCAAGGTGGGAAAGTGAAAGGGAGGGATATGCTTTAACAGTCACCATCAAAGACATATCTTTAAGCCTCTCCTTCCACATGACTATTGATTTTGATTTACTTTTGCTTTGTTCCAGTATATTAAGATTCTTTCTATTGGATTATTAACTACATTGCTGTAAATTGGTGAAGAGTTTGTTTCATCCAGAGATATCTGACTATAGAATTTGCATGTATAGTATTCACATGATGTAAGTGATGATATTCATTCAAATCAAGTCTTATTTCCTTTTTCTCCATTGAGGTCACAACTCAGCATATAAAGCATAAAGATTACAAAGGTAGGATAAATGACTTTGTACATTCTTATATGACTTCTGTTTTTGGTGGACAAACCACTAATCATGTTTGTTTTTGAACTTGGAATGTCAATATTTTCTGAAATCAATGTTTCTGTGTTTGTGTGCGTGACCGCCTCTCCCAACAAGCATCGCTTCATCGAACATTTGACTTTTTAATCTATTTTGGGAATGGTGATGCATTTTAGGAATGAAGTGTTGCATGTAATTTTTCACATAACAATATATAGAAAATACAAATACACCTTAAGAAATAGGTCCTTTTTCCTCCCCTTCTTGAGAAAGTACAAAGTTGTTTAAGTTTAGCCAATGAAGTCAATTCTAAACTGTTTTATTCTAGCAAATTTGTGGATAAAATGAGAGGCTAACATAAGAGTAAGATATTTTGTTATGTTTTACCTAAATTGTCTTAGCATCGACTTGTAAAACTATACTCCATATTAAGGCTTCACCAAAAAGTTTATTAAGGCTTAAATTGCATGAAAGCTATCAAACAATAAGCACTTATTAAAATTCAAAAAAATTATTATACTTAATGTAAAGATTTACTTTATAATTTAATAAATTATGGAAATATTATAAGTTTAATTACATAACTAAATATAGTGATGCACCCAAGTAGTTGTTACTCTACTTATTAGGTACGCAATGTATTGGATGAAGGTTGGCGTAAAGCTTATGGCATAACTTTATCTTACCCATAAGCATGTCTACTTAAAGTGAGGTCAATATCTCAAGCTCACACATTTCAACTACTTTAAAAAAAATTGTGTTAGGAAGTACCTAATGGCTAATTTATTCATTAAGGAACAATTTATGACTTGTCCCCTCTTCATATATTTAGAGATATTTTATTTGTGTTATATCCGAATTTAATAGTACTATTACTAAGTTCTTAGCAATATTATTGATATTATAGACAAGAAAAAGTGTTGGAAGACAATAGGAAAAAAAAAGTTAATTTGAAAAATTAAGTTCAACGCTTCTTAATATTGGTAGGAGAATGTACAATTAACAAGAGTATTTAACATGATGAGGTAGTTGACTCAACTTAATCTTACATTAACAATATTGGTTAAACAGCTAAGGGAGATGTAACTTGTAAGCCTTGTCTAATGTCTGGTCATGAAAAGTTTTTAGAATTATAAACTAATGTTATTAAAACCGTACCGGTTATCAAACCGGTCAGGGTACTGGTATAGTGGTACAGTGGTTCAACCAATGATTTAGTAATTAAACCGCATACCGGTTAAACTGGACATACTTGCTTATATATATACATATATATATATATATGTAAACATATAACAAAAAATTTCAAACAAAAAATTTCAAATAAGTAGATATTCATATTTATAATCCATATTCATAATTTACTTCAAATTCACACAAACAAACAACATTAAGTCTTTAATAAAATCAAAGTCTAAAGTGCAAAACATATATTAATCCAAAACATATATTAATCCAAAATTATCACTTAACAAACGCAAAATACAGATAAATGACCCAAATATTAATCATTGAAGTTGAAGAATTGGTGAAGAATTGAAAATTTGAAATTTAAAAAAAAATTAATGTACAAACCGACCGGTTTTGACTGATTCTATTGCATATGCAGTATAACATACGTACCATACCGGTTAGGGGTCCGGTTCACCGGTTTTCCGGTTGAACCGGCCGGTACGGCACGGTTTTTTAAACATTGTTATAAACTACCAACTTCAAAAATATGTACCCATTTTTTGTGGGGTCTACTTAATCTGATAGTGATTATCAATTTGTGTCACTAAATGTAATTATTTGGCTAAATTACAATAAATTTCAGTTAAAAATAATAAATTATATATATTTTTGTCAATCACTATACTTTAGCATATGAGATGGTAAAAATATGGAACATAAGTTTTCATCCTATTCTTACCAGGGAGGGAATTTCCGAATTGTTCCTCAAATTTCTATTTCGATCAACGGACTCTTACCAAAATTATATTATATGAAAAATCGGGAATGGCGGAGCCCCTACTCTAATTTTTTTTTGAAAAAGATATAAAAAAAAATAGTTCTGTTATTAGTTCTTCTGTTATCATGTTATCAGTTATTAAGTAGACCCACAATACAATGTCTATAGGAAACAAAAAAAAAATAGACATAGACACGAGAATTGATGTATGTATTTTATTATTATTTTATTGGATTTGTATCTATCGGGACTGACGGTAGTAAGTTTTTTATACTTACTCCATATATTAGCCATCAATTCTAGGAAACCCAATGATTTGAATTAGTAACTACATCTAAATCATTGAATTTCACTAAAATTGATGACTAAGATATGAAGTAAGTTTAAAAAACTTTCTTGGAGTAGGTGAATCTCTCATCGTAAAAAAATTCTCATATTTCTAGAATAGCAAGTGAGAATTCTATAAACACAATTTTTTAAAATAAAATTAATGAATCTCATAAGCATGTGTTATAATATATTATCTTTTCCTTTTTAACTTTTAAGTGCCGATTTAAAAAAATATATTTATTTATCTTCTTTAAAAAGAATGGTTACAACGTGTTTTTAAAATTGGAATATCTCTTTCTCCTCCTCTTTTTGCATAAAAATATATTCTTTCACAGATATTTTTTTATCCTTGTTTGCTTTGTTTCGTTTAGTTCAAGGAATTGTTAATTATTATTTTATTAGGTATATTATTACTTTATTATGATGATAAAATGAGGACAGGAAATAACAAGGTTATGAAAGAAAAACGAATGGAGAGTAACAAATTTTGCATTTATTTTTCTTCAAAAACACTGTCATGTAGCAAGAGACTAATGAGAGAGTCCTTACAAAATAGATTTTCATATTATTTTTTTTTCTTCAAAAGCAGTAATAATAAAATTTCATAACTAGAATAGTAAATACATCATATCATATCTCTTCATTGTAATAAACAAGTGTAAAGTAAAAGGTCCCATAGATATAAGGTAAAAGGTCCCATAGATATAATATTATTCTTAAAATATTTTTGATGAAATAAAGTGATATGTTAATTCATCCTTGGAGAATCACACACTTCATATCTCAAATATCTTACATGGGGTTAGGGTTGGTGTATGCACACACACACACATACCTTTCAGAAAGAGCATTTTACAATGCTGGTTCACTAGTGACTGAATCAGTAATTTAGTGCACGTGGATATGGCAAGTTGTTACTTGTTGCTCATTGCTATTTGCTTTTTCTGACAATGAAGTTACTTCTTATCTGTCCTCACACAAATGCAACAAACACACTTCCTACATTCTTGTCTTTTGCATCTACAATCTACATATACACAATAAAAACATTCTGCCAAGCATTTATTTTAGTGTAGGAGATTTTGAGAGGGGAACATAAAAAGAAAACAAAATAAGGGATTGATGATATGAAAAGAATAAAGAGAAAAATGATGTAATGATAGTGCAAATTTATTTCTTAATTATTTGTAAGGCTATCTTTAAAATTTTCAGTACAAATACTTAAAATTCGAACATAAAATGTAAGACATAAGTAATAAATATAGAGTGTAATTATGAAGGAATGTATTTGATATAGATTGTTTAATATTAAGTATATATATTATAAATTTAATGAAAAAAATTATATGACAAAGAAAGAGGAGTACTAGTCTCTGAACTCAGCTGGATCCAAGTTTCCCTGTAGGGCCCCCTTTCTACATTCCCCACTTCACTGTTGGAATTGTACTATTTTTCTTTTTCAAAAACATAGGTAAGAGGTAAGACTTCATTTATAACACATATTAGTTGTTTAAAGTAAAGATTGGCATTATTGCATTAAGTGATAATAGTGAAAAATAAGGAATGCCAAACTCTATCATTACTATGTTATTAATTTAGACAATCATGTAACTGTACATACTACTTAAAATACCAAGACTTTACTTCACCATCAGTGCTACTAACTAAATTAATATTTGCTGTCAGAAGTTTGTTACAAATAAAGATTTCCTAACTTGCCAATTTAACGCCATAAATTAATTATTTTTGCATTCTTTAGTGAATCAGGATGCAATTAGTTTATTGAATTATATTGAGCTAAAGTGCAAATAGAAAGAATATCTTGAGCAGTTTCAAAAATTATAATCAACTAGTCGCCATTTCATGAACTATTAATCAAGTATTACATAATAATAATAACTCAGCAAATAAATTCACATCAGCATTTACAGACATTTGATCACAAGAAGAGGAAAACTGATTCAATAGCTAAGCAAAGATCATAAATAGAAGACCAATATGTTTTCTCTTTTAATTATCAACACAAATAAGGGATGGAATATGAATATGCCACGTAATGAAGGGCTGTTCTATCTAAACTCAAACTTTGCTATCAATTAACCTTACACCCAACTTTGAACTGAAAGAAGTAATGCAGGCAACTATAAATCTAAATGTACATTAAGTCGGTGCAAATCCATCACAAAACTAAAGATGAACAAAAAAAGATAAGGCCATTTATGAAGAAAAAAAACATTTGATTTCTACCTCATCTATCAACTTCTGTCACAGTAGTAGCATCAAGATAACTGAATTCGATCTGAATATTATGACCGCACAGCTTTATTTTGTTTGATACAAGCAGGTGCCTTGAACTCCTTGCATTTCCACATTGGTGTACCCTCAATTGGCATCACTCTCTCGGTGGATGGCTCAATTGAAGATAAAGGTATATTATCAACAAGATGGTTGCCTGGTGTCATTTCAGTCAGTGGAGAACTTCTAGCTCTTATACCTTCTTTTGGTTGTGCCCTATCTTTTGAGGTGCAAATGCTCAAGGACAACTTCTTTAGCTTCACCCTCCCTCTCTTCTTTCCTATGAGAGACAAATCTGCAGTGTTTTTCTCCTTTGACCGGCTTGACTCTGCTTCCATGTTATCCATCTCCATTTGGTTAGACCTATCACATCTCGATCGCTTCTTAGCTTCCTTATTTGAGCAAACTTCTTTAATGGAGCCTTCAGAATCAATCTTGCCTGCTAATGCATGCCCATTGTTCAAAGATAAGCGATCTTGTCTAGATGCCAAACCGCCATCAAAGCCGTCAGCTATTTCAAAACTTGAAGAGTATTTAGGCTTCTTGTGCCTACTGCCTTTTGAGTCTGAATTTGGAAAGTTCTTCGAGATTCTTGGAGAACTGTTCATGGCTCGATGTAACTTACGGGCCAATTCCTCATCTGTCCCACTATTATCAATTGGTCGGTTTTTTTTGTACAAGAGCTGAACTGGGAGATGCTTCTTTAGCTTGTTCCTTTTCAGATTTCTTTCTTGGCTGGCTGGCTCTCCAGAGAAAGATGCAGCCAAATCTAAAGCACTCTTGGCTGCAGCAACTGCTTTGGCTGCTATTTCAGCTTTTTCTTCGGCGGTAGCTCTTGCAGCCTTTGCAGCCTTAGTTGCAGCCATTGCTGCTGCGTTTGATGCCTCCACGACCTCCTCAGGGGTAAGGTTAGGGTTACTTGAATGAGAACTCAACAAATTCTTAAGTCGGGTTTCAAACTCACTTGAAAAGGAGGAAGAGGAGACAGCCTCAGAAATTGTAAAATAAGAACCAACAGCCGCAGATGGAGAGGCAACAGCATAACCATCTGGACTTTGTTTTTTCAATACAGCAAGAAGACGCTTCCGAGGGGGCAAAAGAATATCAGCATCCAAGTGATTGACATCACACACGTTCTCCATGTTCCTCCAGTAAGTACAATTCAACGCTCACAAAAGAATGAATAAATCTTCACTTAAATTAATTCAAATATGTCGAAAACCAATTACACTATAGCGACAGAGATTCCAAATGTTTTTTAGCTGATCCAATTCAAACACCAATTCACATCCACGGTCAAATGAAGATTTTTAAAACCCTAAAAAATCTCAACAAAATCTACACAAACCTGAGACCAGTTCAAACCCTAGCTGACTTGTTGTCCTCTGTTCTGTTATCAGGAACCCTATATGAAAATAAGAATAAATTTGATTTAGAACCAACATATCCTTCCATTCTATCAGATTCGATCCTAACCATAAATCGAAGAGAAACAAATTCAAATCAATCTAACACAAATGATTTACTTAATCAGAAGTAGATTCTCTATGAAAATGAAAAACAGAACAGCATAAAGCATCACTTATAAATCTTCATCTTTCAATAATTCAGATACATGAAATGCCATAGATGCATAATTCAGCAAAGAACAAAAGATCAGATTCGAAAATAAAAACTTTGAATTCGGGTAAATACATATATGCCAAGCAGCAAGCTCATGCATAGCAGAGTTTGATATTCATAATCATAAGTCATAACCATATCCAAGTTCCAAACACGTTATGATTCAAATTTAGAAAGCAAATGAATCAATAATAAAGGGTTGAATCTGTATTCAAGAGAATTATACAAACCGATAAGAATTAAATTAAATTAAATTGTGGATCAATTTGAGAAGATAGTTAGGAATTGGGACCAGGTGCAAAGAAAAATGTCCACAAGTACCTGATCCTGTGGAGAACTAGAGAGAGAAAGAGGAGAGAGAATGAGAGAAGAGTAAACGGCGAATTATGATTAGGGTTTTTTCCTTTGAAGAAGAGAGAAAATAGAAATAGGTGGTGGAAGAATTTACAGAGCTAGGAACATCCAACATCTTTCTCTCTTTTTCTTTTCTTTTACCCTTCTTTACCTATAACATGTTTTACTTACAAGTTTAAAATGTCTAATAGCCTAATTCCAAAATCGTTCCAAGATTCAATATTACATAAAAATTAAAATTAAAAAATTCGATAGTGTCTGAATAGTTTATTTTATGAATTTATAACATTGTACATCATACTTTATGCCATGATTACTTCATATACAATTAAATTAAGACATATAAAAATACAATGAGTGAGGAACATGAGACGTGTTTGGATCAGGACATGTTTCTCCCATACCCGACCCTGAATATAAATTGGATCTAATTTTGAAACCTGAACCCGATCAAGCTCAACACTACTCGGGTCCGATCATGATCGAAATTAAAAATGTGAGCGGGTCGGGTCAGTCGGGTCCTGATTAACCTTAGTTCATATAGTATAACCATTAAGAAGAAAAATTAAAACTGGAGTAATGATAGAATATATGAGAATATCATTCACATTTAAAACTTTAAATTTTCACTAGATAGATTATTATTTTTTGTATTATCAAAGATATTTCTCACATTTTGGGTAATGAACTAATATTTTTTGAGATGTGTGACTATCCTTCACAATAAGTGTCACCTTATGAGTCAAGTTATTAACCTTTTAATCATCTTGAGATTGTAACATAGTCTTACACCATTAAACTAACACTTTTTTTTTATTCGTAGTTGAGAGAATTAAAATTATTAAACTGGTCTTAATTTGAAAATTTAAAAACTAATAGGTGTGAGTTTATAAAAATAATATAAATTGATTTTTTTTGGTATAAATAAGGAATTGTCTCATATATCTATGGTTAACAAATAATTTTTTTGGGATAGGTGATCTTTATTCTAATTATTTTAGGCGGATGTGGTGACCCACCGCTTTGTTGGGAATATAAATTCACTTGAAGTATGTGAAACTTCCTAGAAAAGAGAGGGAAACTATTCCAGTTACACGTGTGATCGCGTGCGAGATCGGAGAGTGTGAGAGGTAGCAAACCGCCATTTTGGTGCAACAATAGAATTCAAAACAGTAACACAGTGGAAGCGAAAACCCTAAAACAAGAACCCTCTTTCATTGCAATTTGCAGAATATGGCGAGCATAATAAAGCCTTTGCCAAAATCTCTTCGTAGTTCAGTGCGTTCTGGCATTTTCTTCTTCGACTCCACCCGCGTCGTTGAGGAACTTGTTTTCAATAGCCTCGATGCCAGAGCCACTAAGGTATCTATTCATAGAGATAAAGAAAAGGGGAAAGAGTTTATTTCTTTTATTAGCTTTGAGAATTCTATTGAATCGGTAATATTTGTTTCAGGTGTTTGTGTTTGTTAATATTGGGACCTGTTATGTAAAAGTAGTTGACAACGGTAATGTTCAATTAAACATTCAAATTTGTCCCTCAGATAAAATGCGCCCCCAATTTAGTCACTGAGAAATGAAAAAATAAAATAAAAATCCAATCTTGCTCCATAAGAATCTCAAATGTCCCCAAAATTAGTAATTTCCATTTTTCAGGACAAATTTGAAGTACAAATTAGTCACTATTGGGGATTATTTTGACCGAAATTTGAGACTCTCATGGACCAAATTGGGATTTTTTTTTCTTTGCATAAGGACAAAATTCTGCAGAGATGGGAGCATTTTTATTTAAGAATGTCAATTTCATATTTTCTCAGCTTAAAATCTGAACCTTCATGTTACACTTAGTCACTGTATACCGTTGTGGTTTCACTATATTTTGTAGGAGGTGGAATTACTCGAGATGGATTAGAATTGGCAGGGGAAAGATATGGTACATTGCATTGTACCTTTCATTATCTATTCATTTTTATGGTTGATGCATGTGCATTCATGCTCTTCTTTCTTCGTAGTTGAATTCTAAATACAAGTATGCAACAGTCTCAGGCTATTATAACTTTTTATGTTTTGCCTCGTAGAAAATATATGGTTATTAGAGGGCCACCTACATATACTTGTATTGATTTTTAAGATTTATGACTTACTAATCGGCTGTGGTTACAATATAAGATTGTCTGTATGTGGTAGATTACTTAGCTGGCGTAGCTTTCATGCGCTCTAATTTATTTGTTAGAGGTGATTATAGGTTATTGAAATGATTTAATTGGTTTATACATTCAGCTGTTCTTTGGGTTCAGTGTTAGGGAAAGCTGTATTAACAGAGTGTATCATTAGTTGGCTCTAAACACATCACTTAATGAAGGTAACTAAAGTGGTCACACTGTTCAGATGCAGTGTGTGAAACTCAACATCTGAAAAGCTACATTGGGCTATATTACATGAAAAGTATGAAGAAAAAAATGAAGACGGGAGGATTTCAGATTATCATTAATAAAGAGTATGGCGGGTAGATTTAAATTTCACAAGTCGATTTGAGAAATAATAATGCTAAAGAAACATTGTTTTTCTTTCATGAATCGGAGTTTCCTTCCTGCCTTTGATAATGTGATTTATGCTAATTGTGCAACCAGCAACATCTAAATTTCTTAATTTGGATGACCTGAATGCCACAACTGGAAACTTTGGTTTTCGTGGGGAAGCTTTAGCTTCCATTTCTGAAGTCTCTGTGTTGGAAATTGTGACAAGAACTTGTGGAAGGCCGAATGGATATAAAAAAGTATTGAAGGTAGGGATAACTTTTCACTGTTTATTCAGCAATTTTTTTTATTCAAGTGAGTACTGTAGCTGCTATTGATGCAAGATTTTTTCAAGTTTACTTTTCTATATTTATTGCAGGGGTGCAAGTGTTTATATCTCGGCATTGATGATGATAGAAAAGAAGTGGGCACAACAGGTGATATTTCAGTCAATCTTACCATTGCATGATTTTTATTTCTCTGAATGTCTGGGGGTGAAAGTTATTGATGCATAGATGGCATTCATTTCTTTCCATGCATTACATGATGGCATAGGATTTGGAGTTATGGAATCTCCTCTCACACAACTTTCCCTCTTTTTAACTCGTGACTTTCAACTTGAGCTAATTAGGACATCAAGATGCTAATTGTGTTAGTGCAGCTAGAAGTTCCATTCTTATTGATGACTATTTTTATCGCATTCGTTTAAAACTACGAATAAATTGCTAATTAAGCCTGTTCGTCAGTTGTTGTTCGTGATTTATTTTACAATCAACCGGTTCGGAGGAACTACATTCAATCCAGGTTCCTTTTCTCTTGTCCCAGCATAAAAGTGATATATTTTCTGACGTCATAGTTACCTTTTATGAAACTGTGGCTCTGTTTCTGAATTTTGGTTTGACTGATGAACTTGATCTTTGAATTGGAAGCCCAAATAAGGTACTGCAATCAATCAAGAAATGTGTAATGCGTCTTGCACTTGTGTGCCCAAATATTTCCTTCAAAGTTATTGACATTGAAAGGTATTTCCCCCTCAAAAGGTCAAGTTGCATCTTCTTTTTCTTGGTTTATTAACATTTTTTATACCTTATATGCAGAGAGAATGAGCTTTTTTGCACACATTCTGCATCTTCTCCACTGTCACTTTTGACCAATGGCTTTGGGATGGAGATCTCAACCTCTCTTCATGATATAGAAGTTGAGCATGATTTCATGAAGCTTTCTGGATATATATCTGGTCCTTGCAATACTTTGAACATGAAGGTAATTCCTTTTCCAATATTAGAAGTCAGTTATGTATATCATCTTATCCAAATTTTGTGTAAATTCAGTTCCGTGCCCTCCCTTAACTTTCGACGTGTTTCTGTATTTGCTTTGCAGGCCTTGGAGTATGTCTGTATCCATGTGATTGTACAATTTTAGATAGTTTATAAATGATGCAGAATGGATGAGTTGAGGTTTGAAAGAATCAATTGTGTTAAACATTTGTACTGTTGACCTTAACACAGTTAGATATCAACTCACAGTTCGTTTGCAAAGGTCCAATTCATAAGCTTATTAGTCAATTGGCCATCAGGTTTGAGGATCTGAACTCACAGGGTACTGATGATGAGCTCCAAAACAAGAAGAGAAGTAGGTTTCAACCATGTCCAGCTTATATCTTGAATTTAAGTTGTCCCCGATCTTTGTATGACTTGACCTTTGAGCCATCAAAAACTTATGTTCAGTTCAAGGTTGTATTTCTAGCTTCTCTTTTCATTACTCATTTTATCTTAACTGTAATTTTAAGAGTTGTTACTGCATACTTGTTCCTTTAATGTCCAGAAGTGATTTTGTAGGTTCCATTTCAGATACAAGCTTATATATTACTCTGTGTACACTGGGTTCTGTAAATTAACTCCAATGAGGAACCATTTAGTAGTATTTGAAAAGATTTGTTTTCCTCTTATTGATTTCATCGCTGCTTATGTTTGATTGTTTTTTTAATTCATCATTCATCCTTTTGTTTTCCCTCACATTGAAAGGACTGGGCTCCTATACTGGATTTCATTGAGAAGGCCATCAAACGATTTTGGGAGGAAAACATAGCTTGTGGTATATTCTCACTGCATCTTATTGATATAAGGTAGCAGTACAATGACTTGCTGGTTTTTATACTGATCTCTGAGATGGTTATAGGAGAGTCCTCCAATGGTGCCCCTTACAGACTACAAGAAGACCAACCCTGGATAACAGAAGTTAACATCATTTCAGCGGAAGCAGGTAAAGTTTCTGATTTTGGTTGTCAAATAACCCCCTTTGCATTAGTCAAATCAATTTTGTCCATTTAATTGGGTCTTTCTTTATCTTCTATATTTGCATTAAAAGTAGCATACTTGTTGCAGGGAGAAGTATACTGAGGAAAATATTTTTATTAAATGCTTTGTTTGTAGGCCACAGTTGACCATGTTGTTTTGGTTTCTGATATAACACTAAGATTGTCAGATATTTTTTGATGCAGATATATCAAAAGTTGGAAACCAAAACAGTAAGGAATGCCTAGACCTCTTCCTTTCCACTTCAGACAAACTAACTGAAGATAATTGTCACCAAACCAACAGGGAAGATGTTAGAACCTCTCTTGGTTACTTGCAGCGAGGAACTGAGATGTTCAGAGAGCAACAATGTAACAGAGAGTTGCTTTGTCAGGCTGGTTATTCTAGCAATTTACTGGATGGATCATATGGCAAATGTTTGTCTACTGTGAATAGAAAGCATAACAGTTTATTGATGTTTGATAACACTTGTTTAGCACAAGAAGATTACTTCGTGGATGATAAATTTCCTGCTGCAGAAGAAAGTTTCTATGAAAGTGTACCTTTAGATACACCAAGATATTCACATGGGAAAAATAATTACGATAATTTACTGGATGGTTCATATGCCAAATGCATGTCCTCTATGAAGAGAAAGCGTAACAGTTTACTGATGTATGATAAAACTGCTTTATCACAAGGACATATTTTTTTGGATGGTAAGTTTCCTGATGCAGAAAGTTTCTACGATAATGTACCTTTTGATTCACCAAGTTCCTCACATGGAAAAAAATTCCTTAAAGTAGACGCTGATGAGATCCATGAATCATTAGAAGGTGAATTACTTTATGACTGTCATGGGTTTGGTTACGATGTAGACATTAATAGGAATTTTCAAAAGCCTTTTCTGGCTAGATGCTCTACCCGAAGAAGTATCTTGCATGAGAAGGGTTTGTTCGTAAATGATGAAAATGAATTCCCAATTGATAGCTTTTGGAGCAAGCAAAACATGAGAGAGGATTGCGGTAAGGATTTGTGTTCCAATCCCTATCCAGAAGTTGTGAAAAAATTAAAAGTGTCTAGATTTTCTGATATTCTCTTAGGAGAATTTGCTGAAGAAAGCTGTCTCCCTTCAGATTCATTCTATATGAAGACACAAATAGGAAGCACCGGATCTGATGACCAGTTATTAAAATCTGAATGGGATCCTGTCCACCAAGATCCCTCATCTCAAGTCAATGCATTGGGTGTTGATCATATAACTGATAGTAATGATTTTGGAGGAGTATTTAGGCATGGTGAAAGGGTCAATCACACAAAATTTCTTGATGATGAACAAAATGCTTGTGACTTCAGTTACAATATGTCCAGGAAAGCCAATCAACATCACTGTACCTCAAGTTTTGCATATACTGAATTTGATTTTGATGGAGCTGTTGGTTTTAATAAAATGTTCAACAGATTAGTTGAGTGGCCTGATTGCAGTGATATATGTTCTACCAAAAGGACAGATATTTTAAATGAGGTGCCAGACTGGCTGTTGCCTGAGATCTGTGTTGAAAATTGCCAGAGTCATAAAAAGAGCAAAGGCAAAAGGGATCACTTTGGACATGCAGATTTGGAGAACAATCGTGAAAGACATAGACGAAGCTTTTCAGCTCCTCCGTTCCATAGAAGCAAAAGGAGGTTTTTCTCTTTAAATCAACCTTCAGAAATGATAGCCAAAAGACCTGGCCAAATGTCAAACCCTGCTTTCAATCAGCGAGGTTCTAAATTTTATTATTTTATCCGCTTCCCCCCTTATTCAAAGTACCAACATTTCCCAGTAGCACAAATTGGACTGATGCTTTTGGATCTGCAGATGCTGGTGGTTTTAAGTATCCCCGACAATCGTCTGGCTCTCTTCAAACAAGCACTGAAGATCTCTTATTGCAAAATTTCAAGTAGGATAGTCTCTTACTGACCCTTAAGCTGCTGAATGGGAATAATTTCTCACTGACCTTTGTGGTTTTTCCCTAATCTTAGAACTGATGAGAAACAGAGGTCAGATGTTAAGGGAAAGACACAAGTTAACGACGTTGCAGAGATTGATTTGTTTGAAAGTCTCAAAATTCTAAACAGTACTAAATCCAGAGGTGAGTTCAATGTGTTAGAAAAACTATATAATCTGTGACATAATGAGCTCATTTGAAATGCTAGGTTTTGACTCGTAACCATGTTCAATATATTACCCACAGAGATCTATTGCTTAACTGCCCTAACTCTAGAAATTATTTTGTGCAACTATTTCAGTTTTAAAATAAGAAGTTTCTCTACAACTAATTTCTTTGTTGTGCTATATAAAGCTGGAAGCTGTTCTTTGTTGTTTAGCAAGTTCTTCCAAAAACAAAAGGCCCAGAATTGTGGAAGCTTTGTAGTTTACACAAGCTTCTGTACTGAGATTTTTTACTCTCGATCTAATTGAATAATGCTTGAAAATTCTTCTTTCATGTTTATATGATCAATAGTTGAATGCTTCCCTAAAGATTTGTCTTATCATTCACCTGTTAATTTACTGCCTGTGCTATCTCATATTTCAGAATTGATGTTAAAGGAAGTGCAAGAATCCATTGATAACAGGACCAAATGGAGGAAGTCCTCACCCCAAACTCCAGTTATGTTCTTACACAGAGATATGCATTATTGTGGTGAATGACTGAGGGATCTGACTATGAGTGTGACCTTTGTGCAGAAAAATGATAAATTGGTTGATGTTCAAAGTCAAAATAATATACTTGACATCACATCTGGCTTCTTGCATCTTGCTGGAGATTCATTGATACCTGAAACTATCAGTAAGAAATGCCTTGATGATGCCAAAGTTCTCTACCAGGTTGATAAGAAATTCATTCCAGTTGTAGCTGGGAGTACCCTTGCAATTATTGATCAGGTATGTCTCTTACACAGCATTGCTAGACAACTTCAACGTTCTTACTTCTTAAAGCCAAAGATCGAAAGATCATATAAGAAAGAATTGACTATGACAGGCATCATTTTGGCACCTACGCACTCTGAATATAGATTTACATGTAAACATCTCTGTTTGACCCTTGCAGCTATGCTCCTCCTTATTAGCCTTCATTGTCCCATCTGTTTAGTACAACTTGTTTTGCTCATGTGGCTCAAAGCACACATCTCGTAACTTTTTTTATAAGCTCTACAGCTTACGCTCCTTCCAAACAACTCTACTCTCCCCTTAAGACACTCACAGCACCTCTTCTTGCACACCCCTTACTTCCCCTGTAGAGACTCATGGTTGGTCTCTTATTAAAAGAAACGCTTAAAAAATGTGCATACGTGCACACACGTGTGTGGATACCTGGGATGTGTATATACATGCATGTGGATAGCTGGGATGTATGATATGCATGCACGTGGGTACCTAGGATGTGTGATATGCATGCACATTGTCAAAAACAGCAAGAATATCTCCTCAGGAAAAGTTGTGTGCAACATTGATTATAATTATGTTTACAGCATGCAGCAGATGAAAGAATCAGACTGGAAGAATTGCGTCAAAAGGTAAACTTGTTCATGATGATATGTCAGGAATATTTCTTCAGTGCGGCTTACTAAACTAGTTAAAGTGTTAAACACTCAGGTCTTATCTGGAGAAGCAAAAGCAATAACCTATCTAGATGCTGAGCAGGAACTGGTATGCATCCCATGCATTAGAGTATATTATGTGGATTTGAGTTATGACACGTTTTATGATTCTTACACAGTTAGTATGATGCATTATACAGGTGCTTCCGGAAATTGGATATCAAATGCTTCATAGTTACTGTGAACATATTAAAGATTGGGGCTGGATCTGCAACATTCACACTCAAAATTCTGAGTCCTTTAAAAGGTATGCCTACCTGTCTTGCAGAAGTTGCATACATACTTTATTCAGTGGTGTCAGAAGATAATTGATGTTACATCTTTGATTATCTTGGTAATGAACCAAGATACGCAATGTCTATTATTTATTTGTTCATGGCATGCATTTCAGTTTTTATTTGATTTCCATTTGCCAATTAAACTGTAGTTTTGGGTTCAAGTTAAATGGTAGAATGATGTTATGTCAAACTCGTCAATTTGTTGTTTTGATTTTCTTAATTTATTATAATTTTGATTGCCTTTTCAGGAATTTGGATATTCTCCACAGACTACCAGTGGTTGTCACACTTGTTGCGGTTAATACTGTCATCTTTATTTCTAAGAGCTGATTCACCAGTTCCAGTTTCTAAGCCTGAAACACATTTATCTTTTTAATTTCTGAATTCATGCTACATGCCTTGCTTATTTTTCGTATTACTGATGTTGAATTATCTTATAACTACTTGTAGGTACCGTGTATATTAGGTGTCAACTTAAATGATGTTGATCTTTTAGAGTTTCTTCAGCAGGTTTTAAAAATCCTTATCAGAGCCCCTCATCTTCCTTCAATAATTGGCTATTTTACTACTTTTAACTTTCAATTTATCTTTACCCCTAGCTTGTTGACATTGATGATACTTTACTACTTTTAACTTTCAATTTACTTTTACCCCTAGCTTGCTGAAACTGAAGGATCATCAACGATGCCACCCTCTGTTATTCGGATCCTAAATTCGAAAGCTTGTAGAGGTATGCATGCCTAATCTCACTAGCTACAACTACACCATATAAGGAACATTTCTTCAATAAAGTAAAGTGGACTCTGGACAAAATTATGTACAATACTATGATGCATTTTGGTAATAATTTACATGACTCACCGGGAAATGTCCGCCTCTTCTTTTAACTTGGATGTAATTGTTCCTGGTTCTTATCACTTGCATGCATGAAAATTCCATCTGTTAACAACCTGTTAATTCTCAGTGTTGGATTGTTCTCATTTTTTGGGAAAGGTATGTTCCAGTTATTGGCAACTTCCCTTTAATTTTGTCAATGGTTTTGATTGAGAAGGTGCAATTATGTTTGGGGATTCATTGCTACCATCAGAATGTTCCCTTATAGTTGAAGAGCTAAAGGACACATCACTTTGTTTCCAAGTAAGATATATGTTTCAATGTTTGTGTGTATGTATTGAGAGGAATGGCAACATTCATGGCATTGATGAATTTGCTTTGTTGTGCAGTGTGCTCATGGGCGACCAACAACTGTTCCTATAGTCAACTTAGAAGCACTTCATAATCAGATAGCCAAGCTTGGACTAATGAATAACTGCTCAAATGATACTTGGCATGGATTACATAGACATAAAGTATGCGTTGAGCGTGCAACAAAGCGTTTATCTTCTGCAAGAGGAAGTTGATGCTTGAGGAGATACTCTAGTTGTTTAATTCGTGCTTCATTTTCAAGTTAGTTTTCTTAATTGAACATACAGCAATATTGAGGGAGTGAAAAATATTGAGAAAACCGTACTGCAGTTGCTTATATAGTTACATTCATATGGTGAATGTTCTGTTGCCTCAAAGGTTTTGGTATAATAGTAATCAAATTTTAAGCAAAGATAAATACTTCCAATTTTTTCTTTTATTTTTACTGAATGCAGATACACGATAAAGTAATTTTATGTGCTACAAAATCAATACATATAATCTTTATCTAAAAAAATTAAGAATGATAAATGCTCTGAGCTAGTAAATCCAGCATGATAGATACTTGATCGGCCTGTGTTATTGTTCCAACTAGGCAATATTTTAGGTATGCTATCAGCAATTCAGCACTTGTTCTAATAGTCCTATGTTTTCTTCCCTATAGTTGCATACCTACCTAGTTGAGATGGTAAAGATGTGTCAATTGGCCTTTAATTGAAAGCCCACTGCCCAGCAATGCTGATGGTAACAATGTCCCAAACTTCAACCTGAGATTAAAACCAAGGGCACCTGAACCAGTATGAATTATTCACTCTGCATGTGTACAAGCCCCTTCTTTACTATCAGTTTCAGCACACAGGGCCTTCCACACATGGACTAGCATTTTCACTGGTGGACGTAACTTCTAAAAAACAAATTCAGAGACTATTAGTAGGGAAAAGACCTTAAACAACCTATATGAATGATATCCCCTGTTAATTGCCTTATGAAATGACTATTAACTCTTTAGTCTTCCAATAACAAAAAATAGCGTTTGTTTCCTGCACCTAGTGAATCAGCTCTTAGAAACTGAAACTATTTAGATGAAACAAAATTCTACCTTGAAAACTAATACCATTTCTGATTCCCCACGAACAATCAAGGATAGATTCCAGTAACATGTCATAGGCGTTATACATTCTACTAAAACAGGTCTCAGAATCTTGTCAATAGGAACAAAGCATCGGATGACTTTTCCACTGTAAAAAACATCCAAAGACAAGCTAAGAATATCATAGTGACGTGTTGAAATGACATACTGAAGTTACAACAGTCACTATGAAGGCCAAGCAAGATGAACTAGTTCCAGTTAGCTGAAAACTAGATACAGTAGAAGTAAGATATTTTCATTTTGAATCTATGATGTGCTTCAATGATCCATGCTAGATAAATGCTAGCTAGATACACTATTCTTTCCAACATAAATTATACATTCCTAGATTAGGCTTTACACATCCTCTAACAAAATGATGAATGTTTTTGACTGAGTAATGAACAAAAAGTATTACCTCATGGAGTGAGTCTCGAGCTGTACTCCAAAAGCTGGCATAATCACAACAGACTCTGCCAGCAAATACAAACATTGTGTAAATGACTAAAAAAGAAATTCCAAAAATTAAGAGGTACATTACAACATTTATTTCCTTGGCTTTCATAATGATTGATCATAAGCCTTGTTATTCAGGTTCTAACCTTTCTTAACATTCTTCCCAAGCAACAACTTCACAAGAAATATGTCAAAAAACAAGCAGTAATAGACAAGGCTAATTGATTTTTCCTGTTGATAAAAGGGATATGAAGTTGTTAAAGAACTGTTTTTTTCTCTCCAAAATCCTTGAGTCACAGAAAAGATAAAAGTAGATGACATACCTCAACAACATAGAGATGGATGGAACATGCTAATACAAGAAATGCTAAGGTATACACAAAGAGAGACTTTGATATACTCTTCCTTGAAACTATATGGTGTATGTCAACATCTTCAGAGGGATATTTCTGATCATGCACATAAATATATCTAGCATTGCTTATTGAGAATTTCACCATTCTGAAACCAAAACAGAACAAATAAATCCAAAAATTCTTCATACACTTGCATTCCATCTACACTATCAGACTTCAGAAATGTGAGTGATTAAAATTATAATCAAGTGATCATTTACAGTAAATAATTTGTGTACTCTAAATATGCAGCAAAGCATATTTATACCTTAAAGTATTCATAAAAATAACAAAATTCAGCGAACTTGTAAATTATCTTAAACAACATAAAAGAATTTGAGTACAGATAATGAGATAGTGAATTGAGTCCCTTGCAACTACAGTTTCAATCATACTGATATTGTCACACATTGAATTGCAACAAAATGAGTGCATCATAAGCTTATTAACAAAGTGGTAATACATTGTGGTTGTAAAAAAGAAAGCTTCATGTTAACACAGAAGCAGACACGCTGATAAAAGAGAAAGAACAATGCATTCAGTTTTGAATGTGAAAATAGAAAAAGAACATTTTAAACAATCAAAATCCTCAAACGAAAATCACTCACCAGAACACAAGAATCCGATCGATTGATAACGCGTGGATGGAATTGGAAGAATCGCATAGGAATTCGTTTGGGAAAACGGGTTGTGTTTGGTTGAACCATTTGCATGGATCATTTGTTTGCACATTTAGCTAATATAGCAACATTTCATTAATCAAACATTACTTCCATATCATACTTCCATTCTTTTGAAAGACTAGATATAGTGAGTTGGTTTTTAGAGCCATAAAGTGAATTTTAGAGTATTAGGCTGATTCATTATGCAAATCCACCCTACAAATTTGCACACATGATATGGTAGTGTGTGGAATATTTTCAGGTTATATTCCTCATGCCAATCAAGTCCATTCCCACGGGACACGTGATTTTCCAGCACATACATGCCATTTTTTTTGTATTATATTAAAGGAAGTGTTACATCATGTATCCAAAAAAATCAAAATTTGACTTATTTTCATGATTTTTCTTATAATTGCTGCATTATTGATATTTCACTTTAATTAGAATAACAGGTATAATAACACATTCCACTCATGTACAATATGTATCACAAATATTCACACCAAATACTATATACACACACACATAATCATGCAGTAACAGTCTATCAGTTAGGATGTTATCATGTAAAATCTTAGAGTATATCCCTTGTGAGTTCTTCAACTAGATCATGAGTTATTAGACATTCTATATCTCTTCCCAATATATTAATCTCATCATATATTAATCCACACCAAGGGATGGACTCCAAGTACTGACCCACCAAACTATCAAGGGAATAAGTACATATATCATGTGGATCATGTAGTGAAACACTGATAATTTCCCACACTAAGTTCAAAAGTTCCTTTCCACATGGTGGTAGCATCATTGAAGAGTTGCATATTTTCCTTCTGAATCTAGACCATGTCAAAGGTGGTCCAAGAACTACTGAAAGTGCCTCATTTAACAAATCAAGTAAAATCTTGTGCTCTACCTTTTTCTCATTCTGATCCTTTAAACAACTCTTATTACTGTCCTTGCCCAATTTCTTATGAGTAGCTTCCACTTCTTCAAAAACTGAGTTGCCAATAGGCTTGGCAAATGTGTCCCCTCTTAGTAAAGATTTATCCCATGAACCGAAGTAGAGACCAGAGGCAACAAGTAGATCTCTTGTGTAAGATTCTGCTGGATCCTCTATTTGAACTAATTCTAACTCAACGGGCTCAGCCTTTTGTTTCGCCGTGAATTCTTCGGTACCATCAGACTCAAGTTGTCTGAGTTGCTTCCTTAGCTCTGTCAAATCATTGAAATCAACAACCAGAGTGATCCATCAGCATAGAAAAAGGAGGCAAATTCACAAAGCACTTGAAACAAAATAGTATCCAGACATAATAAATAATAATTCAAGTCAAGATTGCTGAATGAAAGACAAGGTTGTAAAGGATACTAACCTGAAAGCCAAGTTTCATAACATGGTTGGTATAGAAGAAACTACATAGGCAATTTATTAGAAAGGATGACCCAGTACACGAGACTCTCACCTAGTGAGGTCTAAGGAGGATAGATGTACGTAACCTTATCCTTACAAGCGGAAAGGTTGTTTCTAGGATTTGAACCCATGACCTCCAGGTCACAAGGCAGACAACCTTATCATTGTGTTGAGGCTTACGCTCTCCACAAAGAAATATGTTGCTAGATGAAATCCTGAAGTTAATTTAATATGAAAATTAAGTTCTGGTATTGCAAGCTAGTTGACTATCCACATCAAAAACCATAACAAAGGCAACATTAACTGTCTTTGCTCAATAGATGAAAGTTATAATTATATCATACCATTCAAACCAGAGCTGATATCTCTGAAAATATGGGGCAAAATGTTATCATCTCTTGAAGACACATCTGGAGTTGATATTGGACTTAAATATCCAATCTGCCTCCAGAGTTCTTCATGAACACTGCTGCACACAGATGCAGGACTAGGAGGCACCTCAGTGGAGTTCTCCTAAATAGCACATGAGAGAAACTATAATGATTAGATAACTATACATGAAGTATAATTAAAAGCAAAGGTCATCATGGAGAATGGTGAAAGAATATGCAACTTACATGCCTATCACCATGGTTCATGAAAACTGTTGGTCCACTTGTGACATCTCTCACCATTGAAACATATTCATTGCCATGTGATTCTACTATTGATTGATTCTTTTTTCCAAAAAGCTTCCCTCTTAGAGCAAGACCATATCTAAAATTGGAGACTTTTTCTTTAATATTAAATCTATCTTTTCTCTGATTTTTAACATCAACAGATTTATTTTCCACAGCTTCAACCTTCCTCCGAATTTGAGCACCGGTTAAAATGTGGCGGTCCTCTAGAAGAAGCTTCCCAAATGATGTTCCTGATCCTGATACAGGAGCAGACAGGGATCTTAAAAGGTTCCTAGGCGACAGCTCTCTGTGGTTGTGGAACATTACATTGCCATCTGGTTCTGATTCATGCCTGAAAGATCCTATTTGTATTTCTTTTTCCTCTTTTGAGTGGTTCATCTCATTTGAACACTTGATAATATTTCCTGCTTGCTTTATTCTAACTCTATGATCGTTTAATGCATGTAACCTTGAGTTTCTAAAATTCACCTCGGGAATATCAACATGTGCTTCACTTTTCACAACATTTCTTAGCCTCTCTGACAAGAACCTCCTGGTATCTCTATTGATAAACTCAGGGGAACTTGGTCCATCGAACTGCATTTCACTTGTGTATGATCTTCCTGATTCTGAGCGGGGTAAATTTGATTCAGCATCTCTAGTCGCCTGTTTTACTATATGACGAGCTATTAGTTTAGGATCACATTGTTTTTCTGTGTAAGGTGTCTCAATTCCACTTCCTCGAACCACTGATCCTTTTTTGACAGTTTTCCCTTGTAGTTCACATTTCAACCGTTCTTTCACTTCCTCGAGAAATTCTTGTATACTATTCCTCCCTTGTAAATTGCTTGAAGAACTGCTCCAATTGCCGTCATGGTTGCAGATGCTATCAAGACCAGGCTTCAAGATAACTATTCGAGTAGGAGAAGAAGATCTATCTAATCTGTTTTTAGATTTCATCATTAAGCACTCCTCAAAGTCTCTACTTAATGTTCTACTCCTCGAAGGAAAGGCTTGCTTTGACAAAATTGGGAATAACTCCATATCACCACCATATTCTGCAAGTTTCTCTCTTGCTGCTCTCTGCGAATTTGCATTATGTGCCACCTTTTCATTGTCCGGGTTCTCATGAGCAACTAATCGTCTAGGCATACGACCAATATCAGCAACCTTTGAACACTCCACAAACCTTGCTGCTTGATATGCTTGAAACTCTTTCTTAAATTTCTGGAGTTCCTCTTCCTGAGGATGTTCTCGTGGCCTCGCTTCTCCGAAACTCTGGCTCCATCCATCATCATCTATGTCTCCATAAAATGAGTCTAATTCCATCTGGTTACAATAATTGAAGTTGGAGGAACCCCAACTAACTGAACCATTTCCATTCATTCCCTTCCTTGAAAGTTTCTTCCCCATATTTTCACTTATTCTTTCTGATGGAACAACAGATTTAGTGTCCAGTGGCAGCATATCTATCCCCATCAACCTTGCCACAAGGCTTGGCGCATTTTGTCTAGTGCTTGATCCTTTGGATATTTCTTCGTTGATTAGTTTTTTCATTGAAGCCACATTTGAGTAACGGTTATTCTCTGACCAGTCTTCTACTTGATAAGAGTACTGGATATTCAAATCAGAGAACAGTTCAAAAATGGGAAAAGAGAAGCATTCTATCATGAGTTATACACAAACCACTTAATTCTACTGCTGTATATAGAAATGAGAAATGAAACCTCAAGAGTTTATTGTCGCCCATGTAGTAGAATACTAGAATGTGAAATGAAGGAAAGAAAAAGAGAAGAGTGACATAAACCAATTGACACATTGAAGTGAGGGGGGGGGGGGCGAATAAATCAAATCCATGAAACCATCAGTTATAGTGACAACATGTTACAAAGACTTTGGTAAAGTACTCAATCAATGATGACAATAAATTAACGCAGTTTCAACCAAAACACAAGGCCATGATCAAGCTCTATAGATGTAGTCCCCCACAACTTTGAAGACCATTCATAAAAGGAAAATATTGCATAAAATTGTAATGGCCTTGCCTTGGTCGCTAATAACAGAGGAATAGGGGAGGAAGGAAATAAGATGGTGTTTTTAGACTCTTACTGGTAATTGTCCTCGTGGACAGTGATTCTGAGATGTTTCTACTTGCAAATCCAGGCTATTTCGAGGAGCATCCATGCCTGCATAAGGAACCATATCATAGCAAAATCAGCAACTAGCAAAATCAATCTATCAGAGAAGGGATCAAATATGCCTTTTGAAGAAAATTTCAAGTATCTTGTTGTTGTAACAAATTAATCAGCCTATTCAATTAGACTTTTTCAGCCCATGTAACGATACAACCAAAACCCTTTTAAACATTAAATTGTACAATATTTGACAAGTAAATTAACTACAAGCAGCTTTTAACTTTCAGGGAAGAATTATAAGAAGATAGTGCACAATTGAGCTTCCCTATAGTTTACCAGTTTATCTACCCTCCGAGGAATGTGCTTGGTACATAAACCAAAGGAAGTGTCTCATAGAAATAGAATGAGTAAAGTTCTTCTTGAATATATAAAACAACACTTACCACCATGTTGTTTCTTGTGAGAATGGACTTTCTTGGTCATCCTCCCCTGATTGAACTCAAAAAAGTGTAATAAGCCTTCCATACAGACAAAGGGTCTACCAAGAGACTCTTGTGTCCTCAATCTCAGCTTCTGCGTAATATGCCTCCATCAAAATTGCAGTTATTTTTTCCTTCTTTTGGATGCTATAAAGTATATACCACCCTTTACCCTACAATACCACAAGTAACTTGCATATCAGTTGAAAATCAGAGTCTATAATGCAAAAGAAAAAAGTAAAAAGAAATTGAACATAGTAAAGTTGTACGAATTTCTTTGACTAACATTATTATTTTCATATGTATAAGGGTTTTTTCTGTAATCAACTAATCTGAAAAAAATGTCTTTTTGTGAGATAGGTCTGAATTCTGTGAATTGCATTTGAGGCCCCATAGATAATCATAGAAAAAAACTATCAGAGTAGACACCAATCTACATATGAAAGAGAAAAAAAAGGAAGATGATTAGGAATGAAATGGCTGCATATCTAGCAAACCAGCTTAAGGATCAAGCAATTAGTTGATCCACATCAGAACATATAATCCTTTGTGTCAAATTTGGATGCTGTGGTCATCCATATTGAGAACACTGCATTTTAGCATTTAGATGTTACTATAAAATGGACAGCTCATAATAGTGCCTAGTAAAATTATCAATTTATCATAGCATAAAATCAAACAATAATAGTAATGGCGTTTATGCATACCAATCTCTTCCAGTGTTAAATAAAATTAAGAGTTTGAAGACTCATGAACAAGTCAACTTAGCAAAATCTGACTTTAATGTTGACCCAAAAAATGAAAGAAGAGTTGTCTAAGCACTCCACTACTTAAATCAGTTTCATCTCTATAATTCATTCATGAAAAGCCAATCATCGAAACCAGACTGCATGTTTCTGAGAAAATTTGGGAAATCAACCAATGCCAACAATTACTTCTTTTGTTATTATAACAAGCCCAGTGTATGAACCATGTAACTATCAATGGAACAGATTGAAAAAATACAGAGAACAAATGACCATACCAGTTTCTTGTGAGAAGATTCAGAACAAACAACGTATTAAGAACATAAACACCACCAGCTTTGAATTGATCATGGATTTTTGAGAAAGGAGAAGATGGGTGTGGTTGAAAAGTAGCAAAGCTTTAAACTTGGTGAAAAAATTGAAATGGGTCGAATGAAAAAAGGTGTAAAATTTGGAACTGAGATTTTTGCATAATGAGGAAGAAACCCAAAGATTAAAACTTACTAAAAATATAATGATAATAATAATGAATGATAAAGATGGTGACATAGGAAAAAGGCTAGGCTACGAGGTTACTGTATAGACTAGAAGTGAAGAAGACATTTCATTACTGCAAAATATGCATAAGACTGTGGAAAGCGAAGGTTCCTTCTCTTCTCTTTTCTTTATTGGTTAATCATTCTTTTTATTTTTATTTTTTTTGTTTAGTTTGATAAAATTTGCAGCCAGCAGTGATTATGATGTTGAAGTTGCTTAGGAACATAGCTCTAGGCCTCATAGGTTTGTCTTTTTTTCTTCATTGAGATAATGCTACACAATTATTAGCAAGGTCATTTGGAATTTGAAAGGAGGAAACAAAATTCTCAAACTCTCTCTACTATTTACACGTAACATGTTCTCATAAAGTTTGCAGTTTGAGTTCTATATCCAATCATTATGTATTAATTATGTATAAATCCCAATGAAGATATTATACTCTTCTTTTTTATAATATATTGGTTAATTTGTATATGTTTATATGGTTAAGAATGGGTTTTGTTAAAGCTAAGGGCAAATGAATGATTTTGATAGATCTAATTTCAAATAATATATCATATACAATTAATTACTACAAGTGGTGTGTATGAATGATTGAACATGTTATTTTGTAACCTATAGAGTGTTAATTGAATAATTTAAGAATATATGAATATTGAGGTTATTAATTAGCTTACGCAACTAACAGGTCAGAGATGAGATAGGCAATAGCGCCACAACAGTTAACCTAACACATTCCCTTTTTCATTCTTTTATTTGTCCTTTTTCCTTCTTTAACGTCATGCACCATTTATTTCTCTGCATTCTGCACAAGAAGAATAATATTATTTTAATTAATAACTGTATACTAACTGTTCCTTTGACTTTGGCTACTCTCATGAATACTTATTTGTGTAACTGAAAAGTCATTTTTATCATTCTACCATTTCTGCTCCATCATCCATGTGCACTTCCAGCATTACCATTTTTCCATTCATATAGAGAATGTAATAATTTTATTAATATTAATACCAAGAACAAAATTAATGTTATTCGTACTCAGTAATGCAGAGTGATGGAGGCCAATTGAATTGCTAAATTTCCGAAGAGAAAAAATAATTACAACGTATAGTAAGAAGTTGAATTGAAAAGTGTGATTGCATATAATTTTATATATTTTTTTTTTGTATAAATTAAAAAGTGTTAAGGGCAAAATAAGAAAGTATTAAGCTAATAAAACTAAGTTTTGGTGTGCATTAAGGGTGTTTTAAAGTTGATAACCAAACTAGAATTTTTTGCTGATGTATTGTAGATCATCCATTATTAAGGTGAGTTTTGTCTATCAATGATAAAAAATGAACATTTAACATCATAATTAAAAGTACATTAATCTTAAGGACTTTGCTAAGTACATCATAATTAAGTATTGTTCACATAAGGAAACTACTTTGATTCCTAAAGTTACGGACTTTTTTCTATAAATAAAAAAAGCTTCATCGGCCAAGGGTAACACAAGGATGGGGTTGTGTTCCATCTAAAATTAAAGTGCATATGCTCTTTTATCAACAACAAAAAAGTGCATATGGTAAAGGGAAAATAGCAAGGTTGGTTAAGGGTGTGGTTCCACATGAAAAAGGCAAAACTATCTGTTATAATTCATGGGGTGATGATAGCTCTTAGGTTGTAAAGGGTCTCTTTATCCTAATAATGTATACATGTGGAGACCTTGCTCATGTGCATCATGACCATTGAGAGAACCTAAAGAAGTAATGAGTGAATGACTATGATGAGAGTGATGACTCCATCACCATAAATGATTTGAGTTTCAATTCGGATTATTCTATTTGGCTTATTTTAACCACACTCACGTGGCTCCATCACACCTCCAACCTCCTTTTTCCTTCCTTGGATGATTTTTATTTTAATGCGGAGACAAATACATAACAAACAAATAGAAAAGTATAAGAATATAATATTTTTATCATTTCAATATAATTATATGATTTTTTATTTTTTATTGTAAGTATAAAAATAAGAATTTGTCTCTCTATTGCTGAAAAGAATCCGAAAGCCTTTTGCATGGACACACTGGTGGTTGGTAATTGTTGTCAGTGCCGTTTTTGGGACAGGATTCAGTGTTTGTTGGGGTCCTTCTGCCGGTTGGTACAAACTTCAACATGTCAATTAGGCCCAAAACACAATTTATAGTTAGGCCTTACACTCAAATATAATTTATTGGTAATGGGTTCCATTGTTTGGTTTCACCTTTTCTTCTTATTGGGCTTCTTGTCCGTTTAAGTATCCTTGTGGATTTTCTCTAATGTTTTTTCATGCTCATTTTCGTTAGCTGAAAGATTTGAGCTTTGTAATACAGTTTCAAACCCAATAATATGTGTACGTGGAAAATAACATACTTGTAACCTTGTGTCCTTCTCTATATCTATATGTATATAGTCAAGGTTACATGTGCCTTTTAAAAAGCACATGCATAATCATACTTAAGAATGTGTTTTTACACACCTAAGAAATGTTACAAATAGACTTTTGAATTTGAAGCTAGTATTTCGGGATTCAAATCTAAACCCTTTTACTTTTGTTGGAATTGAGAGAAAAAATGAAGTATAATTCGAGCACAAAATTAAGTTCTATTCTCAATCATTTGTCATACTTCTTAGTATTTTAATGTACACTATAGCCTATGCAAATTTTAAAACTTTTGTTAAGGTGCATTACATTTTTTTTGGCAGAAATAATGGTAAAAAGTTGCCAGCAAATACTTTAACAAGATTCCTTTTTTTTATGGTATTAATTAACTTTTTTTTACCAATAAGATCCAAGGATAACCTAAATGATGATTCCTAAGGATAACTTAAAGAATGATCCCTAGAGATGACCCAAAAGTTAATGGTTTAATTTCTATGGGTAAATTTATTGGGAGATATAATTATATATTCCTAAAGGAATTATTTCCTCAACGAAAAGAGTAAGAAAATATACAGTGGTATAAATAAAATTGATATTATTAACTTTTGCCGTGCGCAAATGGAAGGTAATTGAAATAACAAAAAGTAAATTGATTCAATAATTAACTTCAAACAAAGGAAGAAAGTGATTCAATGATTAAGAATAAATCGTTTTTTGAATTTGTTTTTTTGATTCAACGGCAAAAAAGTAAAAACAAAGGAAGAAAGTGATGAAATTGCAAGGAGGGGAAGCAAAGTCCATTGACTGGTGCCACGTAACTCTTCATAATAGACTAGTGGGTCCCGCATCAAAATCCTCCCTGCTACGTGTTGCTTAGCTTAACCTATCACCAAAACACATGCCTTCAATAAGTATATAATGATGTAACCTATTTCCAATATATTATTAAAACTACTATTTAATAATAAATAACTAATCAAATACTAATTATTGCCCATGATAATCGTCACTATTTTTAATATCTCATTATAATTACTAATGTCCCAATTCATATTATTATTTTTTAATATTAAATATTTTATTTTAGAAAATTATATCAACTTTTTTATATTATATATATATATATAATATTATAATTTTCGTGATAAAAAATAAAAAATAAATTATGATATTATTAAAAGTTGTATTAGTGATTTAATATTTTAGGTATATAATATAAAATATAGAAGTAAAAATCACTTTCTTCTATTCTATCTTTTGGGCGGATAAAATTTGTTTAAACCGAAATCAAAGCATTATTAAAGAGATTAATTATCATTTTTTATTTATACTTTTTATTTGTATATTTTAATTGTCTCATCACCATTACAAATTGTAGTGAAGACCTAGTTTCCGTTAAAACAGAATAAAAAAAGAGATTCTTAAAAATAAGATAATAAAATAGATTTTTGCAAATAAGATAATGATGAAAATATAACTTTCTATTATGATAAGTATTTACAAATAGAATATAAAATGTAATAAATACTTTTTTTAATAAAAGTCTCCTCTTTACCCTTAAGGGTCAAAGTTAGCAAAACAATAAAAAAAATAAAAGATTGTTCCCTTATCAGTTATACTTTTTTTATAAATAACTAAAGTGATGTTAATATTTTTATTTAATTTTTACACAATGTTAGTATGATAAATTAATACCATCATTCAATTATATACCAACATAATTTAAAAATATTTTACTCTCACAATTACATTAATTAGCATGTTCATATATATATATATTTTGTGATTACCAATTCATTATTATAACTATTCAATTTTATATATTTTATTTTATAAAATTAGAATGTTTTTATATCGAAGTTAGTTTAATTAATAAATTTTTTGTTTATTATAATGTCCAATTTAGAATAAGATATATGATTATTGTTTAAAAGGTAGTTATCATAATTTTTTTTGGTATAAATTAATAAATATTAATGATAAAATAGGAAAGTAAAAATAAGAGTAATTTTGGAAATGAATTGACTGTCCCCTTAATAACGTTATCCCATAATTAGTTTATTTGTAGTATCTGGCTTTTGTCTGAAAGAGAGGGGTGATGACCAAATCAAATAAATTATCAATTACATCAATCATCTAATCAGCTTCTACGTGTGCTCATCGTAAGATCCTAACCGTTGGTTCAGATTATCCTATAAAATCCGCTTAAAACATTAACCTTATGTTCTTTGTCTGGTTTGCGTCTTTCTTAAAATCACAGAATAAGCTAACTGCTCTCTATTCTTAAACTACTATAATAATAATAACTGTATCCTTTTCGATCATCACAAAGAACATTTCAAATTACACGCTTTCTCTTTCTCTCTATACTCTCTTTTCTTCAATTCATCGCTCTGTATTTTCATTCTCACAGCTTTCAACAATGTTTATGAAAAAGCTAGTGGGGAAAGCTTCCATAAAGAAGGTTAGCCTCTTTTTTTTGTTCGTTTATATGATTAGATACTCACTGTTTTTACTCACGGTTAATTTAGTTTCATCTTGTTAGTTATAGTACATATTTGGTTTCTGCAAAAAATAAGGATTCTCAGTGAACTCTTCACTGTATTTTACTTCAGAATTGATAAAATTATATAGGCTAAAGTCTATCATTTCTCTGTGATCAAATTGTTATTGCTTTTGTGCTCAAAGGTAATGATACATGAATGAGAAGTTCTATGCGTATGGTGAACAAATTAAGAGTTTCATTTTCATACTGTAACATACTAACATATATGGGGTGTTTTCCTTTTAATTTTCATGTATTATTACTTATTAATTTTTTTGATATTCACAATGTTTTTCCACTTATGGTTAGTTCTAGCAAGCAGGATTTTCTTTGATACTGCAGATTCATCTAATCTTTTCATTAAAAAAATGCAAATATAGTTAGTTTAAAATATTGTTTTAATTACTGGTCCAAGTCAAATTCAAGAAATTATTGCCAAAATGGAATATTCTTCATACTGATTAATAAGAAATAATGTAGATTTCTATTCCTCCATAAGCAGTTCCACAAACAGTCAAATATTTTTTGATTACATAACATTTTGCTTTGTTTATAGTTTTAGAATTCATTTAGTTCCTAACATCCATTTATTGTTTTAACTTCTTTAAAACCTCACTCTAGTCCTCTAAATATTGACTACCAAGTTAGTCCTCAAAACAAAGGTCACTAAATATAATCCTTTAAAGCTTAACCTATTTTATATTCTTCTATCAATAAACTTTTGCTTTGAAGGTGTGATGCAAATGATTATAAATTAATCATGAATGGTTGTTTGTACTAGGAGAGACATAAAGTGTAAGTAAGAGGTTTAAATCATGATAGATGCACATCTCTTTTCCTATTCAAGGTCAAAAACTTCACTTATAAAAAAGTATAGGATGAACATTTCTAATAAATCATCATAAGTCTGTTTAAGAAAAATCTTCATGTGGACCCATGGTTGAAGCAATGTTTAGAAGCAGTTATGTTTGTTTAAGTTAGCCAAAAGAATCCTAGGCCCGAGGGTAGAGGGAACCTCACTACCTCAGAATTCAGAATAAGGAAGGGAAAAATAATGTTGTACTGCTCCATGTTTTGTCCTGTATTAATTTAAATATTTAATGCTTCGTCCTTCTACTATTTTTTTAAAACATCTCATTTTGAAAGTTGAAATACATCTCATGTAACTCGATTTCCCCTGTTCTTGTGAGTTCAGTCACAATCTCTATACTTTTCCAGCACATTTACATAAAATTCACTCTTTCAGTGATTAATATTAGTCATACATGTGCTGATAAAAAAATATATTAGTCATACATGTATATGTTATCTCAAGCTCTCCTATGACTATATGTTAAGATTATATTAATTACTAAACAAATAAACTTGTAGGATGACATGCACAAAGGAAGAAATGGGTAACATTTGACTTGCTTTTAACTTCTCATGTATTCAACTAAATAAATAATGTGCTGGTACCACAACTCTATTATAATTACCAAAAACTTATGACTCACATTTAGGAGCTAGAACAATACGTACTACATTTAGGAGCATGCTAGACATTTATTAATGGAGAGGATCTCTACTCTTAAATTTATGATATCATTTGTGAATTTGTCTAGCAGCCTAGTGGAAATTCACCAGATGGTTTAAAAGCTAGCGATATAGATCCACGCCTGGTTTTTCATCAAGGGGTGCCATCATGTGGTTCCAGGTTTGCCTATGACAACATTCACAAAATACTGGCTCTTTCTACCAAGTATGTTCATCCTTGCCATTTGTACAAGTCCTTGTTGATTTTATTAATATGTACTTAGTCCTTTATGACATGTAATGATCAGAGAAAGTTGTAGTGAATATATAGTTCAAGTATATTCTTGAATTTATGATTGAAACTTACTTTTGTTGATCTTTTACTTAAGGGATGGACGTATTAAACTATTTGGAAAAGATAATACACAGGCACTACTTGAATCTAGTGAGCCTAGCAAGTTTTTACAGGTTATGTTTTCTTTCCTTTATGGCCTATCTAGTCATTCAAATGGCTCACATATTTCCTACATGTCATGAAAAGTGCTAATTTTCAAAGAATGTCAAGTGCAAGTATGTATTAACAGTACTTTATGGTATTTAATATGCATACAGTTCATCCAGAACCAAGGAATCCTTATAAACGTCACATTCAATAACCACATTGAGGCAAGTATACCTATGGACTTGCTGAAATTTATTATATATTTCAAGTTGCCTCTCTATTTTAATTTCACTAGGTACTGTTCCACTATTAAGATTCACCATGCCAATATTTGTTCATCATGTTCAAGTACATTTTATTCTGAAAATTGATTGCTCTGAAGATATTTCACGTTTAGGTTTGGGACATAGATAAGAAGCTGTTGTCTGACACGTACGTTGTTAAACAAGATATCACTTCCTTTGCAGTCATTGAACAAAGCCTATATATGTAAGTAATGTGTCTACCTCAAAATAAGCTATCAAGAAATTACTTTAGTTTTGAAGGTACACCAAAGTTGATGAGTATTTATCCGCATTTGCAGGTATGTTGGAGTTTCTAATGGTAATATTTCAGTTTTGAAGCTTGATCAAGAACCATGGCGTATTGGACAGATGAAATACACCATACCACTCTCAGCTTCTTATGGTGAGATACATATTAATCTTGTGTAGAATCCATGACATTGATTCTCTAAACCAGCATTTGGATTGGAAAAATAAGTAAATAACAAGTACCCTTTTAGATATTGCTTTTTTGCCATCTTATGTTTCTTTATAATCTTTTATTAGGGAATTCAACTGAAGTGTCTGACAATAATACTGCTGTGACACACATCCTGCCTCAACCAGCAGCAGAAAGTAAGAGGTGATACATCTCTATAAAACAAATTTGGTCCTTGCCTTTTCTCGACCTTTTTTGTTAATAGGTAAAATTTCATACTTATGTTGTCTTATGTACTCAATGTAGAGTTCTCATCATCTTTAGAAATGGCCAAATTGTATTATGGGATCTTCGAGAAAGCAAATCAATTTTCAGAACTGGTGGAAATATATTGCAGCCACTGCATAATGAAACAAAGGTGTCTTCTGCATGTTGGGTGTGTCCTTTTGGAACTAAAGTGGTTGTAGGGTACAGCAATGGAGAGCTCTTCATTTGGGGCATTCCTTCTTTAAACACAGGACATGGTTCAGCACCTGATTATAGCATCCAAAACACTCCTATATTAAAACTTAACTTAGGATATAAAACAGACAAAACTTCCATAGGATCAGTAAAATGGAATTATACTGAAGGAAAGGCTAGTCGGCTATATGTCATGGGAGCTTATGACAATGCATCTTCAAACTTGACACAGGTTATTTCAACACTTTTCTTATATCGAAATACCTTGTTCTTGGGCAATGCATTCAAATTTTCTGTATTTTTAGTTTTTCTATGATGAGCTACGGATGAATTGATAGTTATCAATGAACATAGTTAGATATAATTTGGTAATTTAAATAACATACATATGTATAAATGTTGACTTGTATAATTATATGAAGCAGGTAGTGTTGTTGAATGAACACAACGAGGCGCGTACAGTTAAGTTGGGACTTCATTTGTCTGAATGTTGTATTGACATGGAGATCATATCAGCCTCAAGTGAGCAAAGCAAGAATAAACAAAATCCTGTTTTCCTTTTGCTTGGGAAATCAGGCCATGTGTATATGTATGATGATAGTTTGATTGAAAGGTATCTACTGCAGTGGCAGTCTAAGTCCACAACCTCACCACCGAAGGAAGTGGTTGTGAAGTTACCACTGATAGATTCAACCATCACAACAACAAAATTCATATCCAACAATCCAAGCTTTTTAAATTCTGGAGAAGAGGTATTAGGATTATGAAACTGATCTTTTACTTGACTAAGTTCCTTATCAAATTGTTATTCTTCTGCATAATTTTGTTGAGTTGCCATTTTTCTCCTTTTGGTCATATAGTATTACAGTCAGCTGATGGAAACTTATCCACCGCTTATTCCCATTGACACAAGTCTCAAAGTTGGGATTAACCTCAGTTCTGCCAACTTTGCTGGATTTTCAAACGTTAAAAACTTGTACATAACTGGACATGGCAATGGAGCCATAACTTTTTGGGATGCATCATGTCCCATTTTCACCCCAGTTTTGCAATTAAAGCAACAGGTAATACTTTTATCAGGCACAGATTATGCTCACAAGCTGTCTATTTTGAGTGGTGAGAAACTATTAGTTTAAACATAAATGTTCTTGACTTCATTATTCATTAGAGTCCAATTTGTTGTTGGAAAAAAATTGCTTATTAAATGAGGATCTTGTCTTCTCTTTACTCAAAAGATAGCACCAGTAAGAGAATACATTTCATAGTAGTAAATTGACGAGGATGATTTATGATAGAGTATTATGGTTTCGTCGATCCATGTATCCGACCCCACCTGGTGGAATTAGGGTTTGGTTGTTGTTGTAGTAAATTGATAAGAACAATCATAAATAAGCTTAGAAGTGCATATAACATATAATGCATTTCAGTCAGCGAGTTGAAGCTGTAGGATGATTAAGGGCACTTACTTTCTATACCGTATTTAAGAACTGCCTGGAAATAGCCTCTCCCTGCTTGCGGGGTAAGGCAGCGACCTCATGCACTGGTCATCCTTTTATATATTTAAGTACTGTAGGTAGCATTTACTTAATCTTTTTTTGCACATACATATTCTCTTATTCATTCTCTTTTTCTTAATGCAGAGTGAAAATGATTTTTCTTTAAGTGGTATACCCTTGACGGCATTATATTTTGATATCGACTCTTCTCTCCTTGTTTCTGGTGACCAAAGTGGAACGGTGAGGTTCATTCAATTTTGAATTTGGTGAAATGTGATATCTTCCTGCATAATTTGTAGTTTGTTTGACATAAATATGGTCTACAGGTTCGCATCTTTAGGTTCAAACCCGAACCATATGCCTCTAGCTTCATGTCACTTGCTGGTATTGCATAGCGTATTACTTAGTTTACAACTTACTGCTTAGTAATTAAACAACTAGCATGCATCACGTTTTCCTTGATAGTCACTTGCATTTGCATTCCTCTTTTGCAGGAGTTACAAAGAAAGGGCCAGATCATATAGTCCAAAGTGTTAAACTTGTAAAGACTAGCGGTGCTGTGATTTGTATGAACATAGATCCCCACTCAGGGCATCTTGCTGTTGGTTCTGAACAAGGAAATGTGAGATGCTTTTCTAGCTTTTACTTTCCCCTTTAAATTTGTAAAAGTTTTTAGTTCATTGTCCCAAGTATTCTAAGATAAGAATATAACAAGCAATGTGAAAATATTAATCACCAGAGACACATGATTAATCTAAGATCACATTATCTTAATTCTTAAAACTTTAAGATTCATTGCAGTTATGAGTATTTGAACATTCAAACTTATATTTAACACATTAAGTAACACCAGGGGACAATTAGCAGAATAAAATGAGAGCACATCATGTCACTGCTTTAAGCAACATGCTAGTGGGTTTATGTAACACTTGGAAAACCTTAAATTTTCATCCTATTCCTGATCATATGTTTGAGTGTTAATTCGATATCATATGTTGCTTCACAATGATGACTGATTATCATATATTGCGTGGAATTTGAACTTGCTACATCCTTTCGGTTTAAGTTTTATAGTATTTTATAATTTTCATGGTACTTATTTCTGCAATAATTTACCAATCTGTTACAGGTTTCAGTTATTGACATAGATGGCCCATCTCTGTTATATCAGAAACATATCACAAGTCAAATTTCTACCGGTATCATCTCTCTGCAGTTCACAACCTGCAGATTGAATGGTTTTGAGAAAAACATTTTAGCAGTTGGGACAAAGGATTCATCCATTCTGGCACTAGATAATGAAACTGGAAACACGCTTAGCACTGAAACTGTTCATCCTATGAAGCCCTCCAAAGCTCTATTCATGCAAGTATTGGGTAAGAGTTTGCACAGTTCACAGAACTATCTAATTGCTTTATTCTGTTTAATTCCAAAATTTAATACTAATTCTTATAGCAGTGAAGAACACATGATTGAAAGGTCAAGGGTATTTTCATTAAATTATGCAGATGGACAAGGTGAACCAATCACACGATCAGTTACAAAAGATAGCTTAGACTTAAGAGAAGTGAATCATATTGAGGATGCAAGAACAAAGCAGCTGTATGTTTTGCAGTGTTCTGAGAAGGCTCTGTATATCTATTCTTTAGTGCATGTTGTACAGGTAATGTGCTCCTTACTTCTTCTGTCCGTACTCACGAGTTATGAATAAATATTAGCTGATGCCTGGAATTACTCTTTCTCTAATATTTCAGGGAGTCAAGAAGGTGCTTCATAAAAAGAAGTTTAATTCCTCTTCCTGTTGCTGGGCATCAACATTTTATACCACCTCTAATATTGGCCTCATACTAGTTTTCACCAGTGGAAAACTAGAATTAAGGTGTTGGTCTTTTCATAAGTCTGCATATATGTAACATAGGAGAGGGTTGACCAAAGTGTTTAGAGTATAATTTGATGTATCCAAGGTTCTTAATAGTACCCCACCATGTCGATTTTAGGATGCACTCTTTGTTATTATCATCATCAACATCACTATTTTACCGATTTAACACATATGCATGTGTTTCCAATGTTAGGTCTTTGCCAGAATTATCTCTGATAGCGGAGACTTCAATTAGAGGTTTCACTTACTCGCCTCCAAAGTTGAAGTCATTTTCTGACAGCCAGATCTGTTGTTCATCTAGAGGAGATCTTGTTTTGGTATGACTCTATTATTTCACTAGTAGAACGTGTTTCTATAGATGTTTATGACATCAAACTAACTCAACATCCATTTATAGTTGAATGGTGACCAGGAAATCTTTGCTGTCTCATTGTTGGTCCAGAGAAATACTTACAGGTAACTGCTGACTAGAGAGTGGCATGAGAATCTCGATGTCAATCTCTCACTATACCTAAAAAAACTGTCTACCTATAGGAGAGCATATTTCATTATTTCCCACAGGGAAAAGATATCTAGAGCCTCTTTTAGAACTTGTAGCCGAATGATGATAACTGATAGTGTTTTTTTATGAGATGAAAGGTGAGGTGATAATTCCATATCAATGGTCTCATTTTACATGTTAATTGACTTCATTTTAGGCTTTTGGACTATATTAGCTCCGTCTACAAGAAAGACAGAAGGCTATCACAAGAAGAGCTTGTTCTTGGCCCAGCCATTCCTAAGGAAAAGAAAAAGGTTATCCTTATCCATCTATATCTGTTGTCTGTGACTAAAATGCAGTATTTGATCTTGGCTTTCTGCCTTTCAGGGTATATTTGGCTCCGTTATCAAAGATTTTACTGGCAGTAAAGAAAAGCATGTGCCTCTCGTGGAAAAAGAAGATGATAAAGAAAGTTTCCAAGAACTCTTGACAATCTTTTCCTACGCAAATTTTCCAGATGATGCTGACAATAATGATATCTCGACTGTGGATGAAGATGAGATTGAGCTAAACATAGGTATAACAATGCCTCACATATGTGCTACTGAATACTACTTAGTACAAATGTTAATGAATTTATGTTGTCTGCTTATTTATTGCTTATTCATTTTCCTCCAATACAGATGACATTGACATAGAAGATCATGTGGAAAAACATAAAGGACAAAGCATATTGGGAGCACTCAATAAGAAGAATTTTGCTGGCACATTTCAGGCTATGAAAGGTTTGTAGCAACCAATTCACTTTTATGTGATTATCTTTTCCAATCTCCCAGCTTCCTTCTGAATGGACTGAAAATTATTATTGGGTATTCCTTAAACACTGCATAATTAAAGTGACATTCAATGTACAGGAAGAATGAAAGTGATGAAGGGCAACAACCAGAAAGCAAATGATAAGGAAGAACAACAAGAGGAGAAAGCTGGTTCACTCGACCAAATTAAGAAGAAATATGGTTTTTCTTCTTCCTCCAATGTAAGAATATGTCTTTCATATGCACCCTTCATCATTGTCCACCAGCTTAAATATATGATTTATTAGCCACTAATCACAAAGGACTTACTTGTTGGAATATACTTTCTTTCTAATTTACATAAAAACAAAAGGATACTACCACATGTAATCATTATTTAATTATTTGTGATTACCGTATAATTAGACATAATATTCATATATTTTGAACCTTGGCATTTTATTCTTAATTTTTGTTGCTGCTGCAGGAAATAGGCACTGCTAAATTGGCAGAAAGTAAGCTGCAGGATAACACTAGGAAGTTGCAGGTACTTTTTATCTTACCATATTAACCAAGTATTAGTCTTATTAGGGGACCTCGGACATCGATCGGAGACGTCAAATACTTTTATTCTAATCATTTCGCCTATGATTTTTCTTAACCATTTCCGTTTCTAGAAATTGGACCAATCTTCATTTGGTTTACTTTCCTTAGCATGACTTCTAATGTCTTCCTTCACACATGTCCAAACTTCCTAATGCACGACTTCGCCTTTTTTTAATAGCAGATACTCCAACTTTCTCTTCAATGTATTACTTCCTAATTTAAAATCAAGTTTTTAATCTATTTTTACAATGTCTTTGAACTTGGCAGGGCATCAACCTACGAGCTGCTGAGATGAGTGATAAAGCAAAATCATTTTCAACATTGGCAAAACAAGTGCTGCGAAGTACAGAGCAAGATAGAAGAAGTTCATAAGACATATCAACCAATTACATTTTTGCATTTATAAATTGTTTTTTAATCCACATATACATTATTTTTATATGTAACTTTGTTCACCATCATTTTGTATTTAATTTATACTTCTTTTCAAGCTGGCAGCAATGCTGAGGTGCTGTCTCATTGCTTTTGTTTTGGATTGATGGAATTTTCCTGTAATCATTTCATATAGATTGAATCTAAAGTTTCTTCCCTAAAAAAATAAACTATATGTTCTCTATATTTTCATTCCCTTTCAAAGTCGCAACACTTTCAATACATTTACACATGTTATAGCCTAGACAGTTATAATAAATAGCATGTAAAGTAACTCAACAAATACAAAATTATTATTTGCACCTAAGAAAATGTAGACACAGTTTGGCAAATTAAAATTCTAACTCTTAAGCATATGACAAAGTTGAAAGATGAAAACACCTTTTTATCAGCAATCTTATTTTAGTGAACACCAAATTTTAAGTAGCTGATTGAGTTTTCTTTTCTTCCTTTTCACTTAAAATTCATTTAATTCAAGAGCAATAAATGTAGACATGCTATGAGTTCACACACTAAATTTTCAATGGCTAGTGTTTTATCAACATATCTTCCAATAGAGAGCATATCTGTTCTCTAACAGCATCTCTGTTACCAACGCTCAATGTAAAACAAGTTGCCCCTGCATGATTCCGCAATCTTGCAACTGCAGAAAATGATAACAACGATTTACAATTACAATTAGAGAAATCTGTTCCTACAAGACAAAACAGGCAGATTGAGAAATGGGGAATGTGCAAGTCAGAAAACATTACCTGCAGGTATATCTCTTCCAAATTTTGGAATAGGAATGGAAGCCAGAATTGGAACACTTGACTCCAGAACTTTTAGAACTGCAGGGAAGAATGACGAACTGAATAACTCCATCTTTCCAACTTCATCGATGATGAAGAGATCAGTGTCTTCTCTAACCTATATCGAATGTGCGTCTACTCAGAAAATAAACCATTTTAAAAATGCAAATGACCAGTTTATGAACACATAACACTATACCTTATCTTCAAACAAATTCTCGATGTACATTGAAATGAATGTAATAAGGGTGTAGCACAATAGGCAGTTGTTGTGTCAGCTTTCCATGAACGGTTTAAAAACGATGAAATAGAATGTCACTTTGTTTAGGAGAAAATTGATAATAACATGATTAGATTAGTTCATGTGAAATCAGCTCATCAACTGGCAGAAATCCCTACAAAACCAGTCCCCACACCTTTGTTCCTCTCACCGTAGATTGGAATATTCAACATATATTTCCCACCTTGAGAGGGAGTTTTATCAGATTTAAATTAATTGAGTACAGTTCGTTAAGTTAGTTAACTTTTACAGGAGATAGTCAAGTGCCCAATAGAAAACCAGTTGCTGCAACATTTTATTCCAACTATTGAGCTGCCTCTGTAACAGAAGCTGAAACCATTTCTCCACACTTCCACGAGCTCTCTTCTTAATACTAATTCCCTACTGAATTCCAGAATAATACTGTCCTCTTCACTGATTTTTCACTTTCACTCGGCGAATTAGCTACTAAAGTAAAGAAAAATGCATAAAAAACATGTCACAAACTGTCTAGAGGAAGCAAGCTCACCTGCAACTCAGGCAGTGCTAGTAACTCAAAAGATGTTACATCCACTTTATACTTCCCAACACTAGGCCATCTGAGAGACTCAGGGCTGTCAATGCCATCAAATAACACCCATTAATCAAAATAAGCAAAGTACTGACAAATACCGGACAATTTGGTTCTGACCAAACCTAGCAGTAACAACACACTCTTTTATTGGTCAGGATCTTACAATTTATTTAAACTATAATCTGAAAATATGAGAGCATAAAATGTGGCCCATGTGCCCAACTAAGAAGGATTGTATCAAAAAAATGTGCCAAATATGACATTTTCTGTCCTGTGTGGTTGTATGGAATTCATTTACAACCTTTGTCTATGTCTCTCTTTTTCCACGTGACCACATTAGAGAAAAATGAGTTGAGATAACCCAATAGCCTCTAAAAAACTGGTTAAAATTACTAACATTTACTATCACATACTTCCTCAATCCCATAAAGATGGTGAAACTTAGAAAAGTGAAAACAAGGGAACATGTTCTTAATGTTTTGTCTAACAAATCAACCAATCATCAAGGTAGTCATTTAAAATATATTTCAGTGATCACACCCAATCACAAGCCAAAAATGTAATTTCCAAGCATTTTTTTTTTCATCCCAACTTTAGTTTGAGACAATACTTTTAGGCAAAAATTTACTATCTTTATGGAACAAAGGGATTACTTAAGAAATTCTTTAGACACAAAAATCAGTGCTTCCAAAGAATGACTACCATCAAACACCACCAATAAGAAACACTAATTACCAAACACAAAACACTTCCTAACTGTTAATGCAAAACAGAAATTTGTGATGTTTATGCCATGCACCACCTCAAGTCCATAAATTGAATTAAAAGGAATAGAAGAAGAAATGGGTACCTTGAAAATTTAGCAGAGGCAAGTGGGCATGTGCGACCATCAAGAGTAACGACTTTGAAACCAACCCTCTGTCCTGTTTCTCTAACTTCACCTATAAAAAAAACAACCACTCAGACCCAGTTTGGTTTTGGCAATGAATCAATATATGAATTGAAAAAAGAATAAGAAAAGGGGTTCTTACGAGTGTAGAAGCCCTGAACCTTAAGGTTTGGATTGGAGGCATTGAGGGTCTCGAACACTTTCATTATAAGTGTGCTTTTTCCGACACCCTGGAATCAACAAATAAGGATTATTTATGAACAAGAAATGAGTAAAAATGAAAAGTGAAAATGGAGAAGAATGACTCACAGGAGGACCCGTCACGAGGAAGCATTTGCCAGTACCAGCCATGGTTCTGTTTCTCTGCTAATAATGCTAATCATCAAATGCCTTACACTATTTTAAACACTACAACAAATAATTACATTTGGATTACTTTGAATATTTGAAGATAAATAAAGTTTTTTCCTCCTGCAGTTTTTTTTACTGTCAAAAACAAATACTTAACCTTTTAGTCTAATTTTTTTATTAAATTTAATGTTTCACCCAAAAAATAATTCTAGGTTTGAGCCCACATAAGATAATGTTCACAGTTCAAACAGGACAATAGACTATCTCCTTTTATTATTTTAATTAGTTTAAGGAAGCTTAGCTTGCGTTTTAGTGATTCATTGATCATACCTTTCACTATTCTCACTTTCTGATTTAATTCAATCCCAATTAACTCAATTTTCGTTTTCTTCTTGTTTAAGGCAGAAAAAACTTCTCGGTACCATGGTTTTCACAAGAAAACTAGATACAGAAGCAATATAAAATACATGATAAATCACCACATCAAATAGAAGAATGATCGTATGAAAGATTCAAACATCTAGTTTCCCGTGCATGGATCAACAAGGGTACTATAGGTGTTGCCATTGCTTGAACCTTGTACCCAACCCCTTGAATCCCCCCATCTTGCAACCAAACAACAATCACCCGAACAGAATTTGCAACCTCCACCACTAAAACTAGTTGTGATGAAATGAGAAGAATAAATTACATGGCACAACGACCATAAATCCGTGAAACGAGTGTATTTTATATTAAAAGTTGTAAACCTTGCTGGTTTAGTTAAAATCATTGAAGAGAAAAACAATTCTTAAGGTTACGGAAGTTACATATCAAAGAGGTCAAACTATTGTTTCCTTATTCACTCATATTGCCTTCTATTCTAATTAGAATGAAAGCTATTGTTCTTCTGAAAACAAAAAGAATGAAAGCTTATTAAAACGTGGCAGTTGTATATTTTCCCATTCGAGTAATGGAACGCAAAATAATAGTGAGTTTCAATCATGAAGCCAGAGAAGCACTGCATGGTCATTTCACGTATGCTGTCATCATAAGTTCATAACACTAAATATTTTTTCACCAAGAATCATTGAAATTATTAAAATCAAATTCAGACAGCGACTAATTTGAACTACCAATTATTTAAGTCGTGGTTTAAACTTCATTTTCAAAAACTGGAATCAACAGAAAGTCATTTCATCAACAAAACAGACTTGAGTAACAAATTATAAATGGTGATTCAGAATCAATTTCATTAAAAATAATAACAAGCATAGCCAGCCAACATTTCATAGGTGATGAAAAAGTATAATGGCAAACTGAGTCTACATTTGATATTAAAAATAGACACTAAAAGGATCATGATATTAAACCTAAATAGGATATTGGGGTACTATTCTACACCTAAGAACTGAGAAGCAATCAACCATCTTGACAACCTCTAAGCTCAACTGTCCAAAATGATATTGTATTCCTGTTATTCTAATGTTCCTTTAGTCCTCTACAGCTTTACTCGTCATCATCCTCCTACAATACACGATAAAAAGAATAATCAATTATCAATTAAGCACTTAAAAATTCACAAGATGCACACAAAAGTAATGATAAGAATCTACCTCATCATCATCATCTTCATCATCATTCACTTCAGACTTTGACTTATCAGACTCCTCTTCCTCTTTGCCAGCAGACTATGACAACAACAAAACATGTTCAATCAGAACAAAGTTCAAACAAAATCAAGTTGTTTAGTACAAATAATATAACACTATAGGAGAGAAAAAGTAAAGCTACCAGTCCATTGGTGTAGGCACGAAGAGTCTTCTCATACTCTTCTTTCTTCTTCGCTGCCTTAGCAACGTATGGAGCTTTATCCTGAAGAACGTGAATAAATAATATTAGATTAAAATAAAACAATAATCATTTAACTATAAATCATAAAATAAATAACAGATAAGGATAATATATCCATTAATACGGAAATCAGTTTTCCGAGAAGAATATATGAACATAATACTCACAGCATCACTCATCTCCTTCCATTTTGCACCGCAAGCTTTGCCGACCTAAATATTTTTCACATTGAAATTTAAATTAATTGAGGCACCTTCGAAATATCACAGGAAAATTAATGAAAAAAATAAAACAAGATCACTCACAGCGGCGACAGATTTGTTGTTAGGATTTTCCTTCTTGAACACCTCTCTGAACTCAGCCCTGCAACCACCGCAAAATCAGAAATCAATCGTAATCACAACAAACTAACTTTACTTAAAGTGAATTAATAAATAAATAAATAAGTATTGGAAAAAAATCAGAACTAAACCGTACATGAAAACGAAGAAAGCGCTTGGAGGTCTCTTAGGCTTGTTTGGATCTTTAGCAGCTTTCTTAGTCTGCTTCCTCCCGGTTCCAGCGCCCTTGCGCTTCAACCTAACAAAACCAGAAATAGCCAAACATAAAAACACAACAAATCGAAACAGATCTAAGAAACTGAAGAGGAAAAAAAAATCAGGAAATCGAATATTCGAATAGGAGAAGTACGATTGAAACTCACCGGCTATCGGCGGGTTTGGCATCAGAACTTGCTTTCGGCATGGTGATCCTTGAGAGAAGCCAATAGAATGGTTAGAGAAAAGTTGAGAAACGGTGTGAGTTAGGGTTGAGAAAAGAAGGGAAAGTTATAAGCACGGAGAGAACGTGGTTACGGTTGCTAGGGAGGGATAAGAAGGGTAACACAAAAATATGAAAATTAAAATTGAATCGCGAAAAGGTTTACGCGGGATAACAAAAATCTTATGCCATGTCATCGATCTGTGTGCTCTCGCGCCATTCGCTCTTGTACTTGCCTCACTTTGCACTTGTGTTTCCTATGAGTGTGAGAACTGAGGGGTGAATCCCTTTGTTTCATTTCGAAGATTGAAACATGCGCGTTGTGGACACGTGGTGTGGGTTTGTTGTATTCAATGAAAAGAGACGCGTGTGATCTCATGTGTTCAATGACCATTTTAGGCTCGAATTGTTTCGGGATTTTACAAAAATACCACGGAATTGTATTGAACGCGCCACGCGAAGTTGGGGGAATTTCCCTGAGGTTAAGTTGGTCAAATCAGTCATGGGATATTTTCTTGATAAAATATGATATTTTATTTTAAATTATTCCTTTCTTAAATTTTCGGATTGGGTTGGTTATATTCTGTTGGACACATTGCATGATAGGCCCAAATTTCCAAACGCATATTTTGCTCAACCCCATAGCTTAGAGGCCACAAATAAATATTGATCTAAACTAACCATGAAGCTTTAGTTGATAATTAAGATGTTTTATCTATAGTTTTCTGGAAGGAATTTTCATAGAGTGTCCTAATGCACAAGGCTCTCCCTCTAGTAAGGTTTGGGAGGGGACATGAGTCTTAACATCATTGTTTGATTGTTTCCATGATTTAAAGAAATGTATAAATGTGCTCCAATGATAGCTAGCAAAAAAAAAAGAGAATAATGGTGAGTCTTTAATATTTAAAGCATCTTTTTTTCCATTTACAAATTTGTGGATTGAATCCAAGTGATCCTTAGATCAACCAACTACTTCCTGGACCTTTCTTTACATTAATCTTAGCCATTTTCTCCCTCCATTTAACAGCTTCTTCCCATTTCCCCTCTCCAGTGTAAATATTTGAAAGAAGAATATAAGGAGTATGATCACTGGGATACAATTCTATCATCTTCATAGCAGTTTTTTCACCAACTTTTATGTTATTATGATTCCTACAAGCACTCAGTAATGTTCTCCATGCTGGTTCACTTCCATACTTATGCACTATTTGGTAAGCTTCCTCAAGCCTTCCTGCCCGACCGAAGGCATCAACTACACAAGAATAATGCTCAGATTCTGGCTTAATCTTGTATTTGTTAACCATCAATGTGAAGAAATTCAAAGTATCTTCTACATAACCCACATGGCTGCAAGCTGATAGCACAGCTAGGAAAGTCACAGGGTTGGGGGTCAAACCATTCTTCTCAAACCTACTGAATACTTCTATGGCTTCTTGTGATTTTCCATGACGTGCATATCGGGAAATCATGGCATTATAAATTACTTCATTTGGTTGTAGTTGTTCGACGAAAACTTTATCCGAGTCCTCCATGTTTCCACATTTAGCATACATATCTATAATGGCACTTCCAACATAGACATCATGGGTGTAACCTGACTTGATAGCGAAAATGTGTAATTGTTTGCCCACATCTATAGCTGAAAGTTGAGAGCAAGCTGAAATACAGACGGGAAGGCTATAAATTGAAAAGGCAATTCCATCAGCTAACATCTCTTTGCAAAGTTCTAAAGCTTCTGATTCCATCCCATTTTGTGTATAACTGCCAATAATTGAACTCCAAGAACCATCATCTTTCCAAACTATGTCAACAAAAGCTTTATACGCATCAACTATTTCTCTACACTCAGAGTACATGTGGACTAATGCATTCCCAGCCAAAGTGTGATGACTTACACTTGATTTCATTATAAGTGAATGAACTTGTCTACCCGCACGTAAATCTGATTTACTTTTGCAAGACTTTAAAACAGCAACTAGAGTGGCACTTCGAATTTGAGAAGTTGTTCGACTAAGTTCTTGCAAAAGCTGCATACAGTGAGCAGATCCTTGATCTAGCCAAGCATAAGCCAAGATCATAGAGTTCCATGCTACAATATCTTTATTAGAAATCCTTCTGAACAACTTCTCAGCATCTGCCAGTTCACCAAAACTGGCATAGAGAGTCAATAAAACACTTGCTACGAAACAATCATTTTGATAACCGTATTTTATCATTTGTCCATGCACTTGAACTCCTGTGTTCAAGTTCTCCATTTCAACACAAGCTTTTAAAGTACCTGACAACACATGCTGGTCAACTTTCACCTTTTTTCTACACATATCCTTGAAGAAATGTACAGCTTCCTCTCCTCTACTATTCTTGGTAAAGCCTGAAATAATTGAACTCCAAATGAAATTATCCTTCTCCTCCATGGAATCAAAGATTTTCCTGCAAGAACTTGTATCCCCACATTTAGCATACAAGTCAACCAGAGCACTACCCAGCACAACCTCAACATCAGCACCAAACTTGGAAGCAAGCCCGTGAATTTGCTTTACCTCTCGCAACGAAGAACAGCATTTGAGCAAGCTCACTAAGGTACTATGGTCAGGTTTCAAACCATGGACCTCCCACATTTCAGAAAACAACCTCTTAACCACACTAAAATCTCCAACTTGAGCAAATCCAGAAATCATCAGATTCCATGTAACAAGGTCTCTCTCCAACAACTCATGGAAAATGCGACATGCATCATCAACATCATTGGCAGCATTGAAGTACATATACACAAGAGAGCACCCAGCAAACTTGTCCCTTTCAAGGCCATAATGGACGAGAACACCATGAATCTGCAAACCAACATCAAGCAAAGAAGGACTTGAGCAAGCACGAAGCAGAACAGAGAAAGTGTACTCATTGGGCTTCTCATCCGCTCCACGCATGAGATTGAACATGTGGAAGGCTTTTGTGAAGGACCCAGAACGAAGATGGGCAGAAATCAAGGTTGTCCATGTGACAACATTTTTTTGAGGCATTTGATCGAACAAGTGATGGGCATGGCGAAAGTGACCACATTTGGAGTACAACCTCAAAAGGGTGTTGGTTAAATGTAGTTGTGAAGTGCATTGTGATGTTATGAGCTTTGAGTGGATTTGGTTACAGTGTTTCAGGGTTATCGGCTTTGAAGTTTTTGCAAGTGACAGCAAAAATGGTTCAAGGAGATGACAGAATTTGCCACACAAGTCTGCGTGGCTTTCCTGTAGGATCATTCTGATACTATCGATCATTTCATCAATCAAAATTTCAAATTTAATTAATTAATGGAAGAGAATGGCTGAAATGAAATCTAGAGGTCCCAATGAACCGGGTTGAGTTGAATCTATTAAAAAAAAACCTTAACTGAACACAAAGTGATAGAACATAGTAATAGACCTTGGACTGAAACTAACTCATTTAGTTTTGGGGAAAAAATGATAGGATAGAAAGGTGAAAAAAAAAAAAAAAAAAGTGGTTTTTTAGTTATTTAGTCTAATAAAAAATGACATAAAACAGTGCTAAAGTTATTTAGTTATTGAAGGTTAATGGTTGGAATAAAATGGATTGTGATGTTAGGAGTGAGGTTAAAATGGAATTACAATCATGTTATTTTACAACTACATGGGACATTCAACTCCTAAAACTACTTGAATGTTAAAAACAATGAGAAAGTGAAAGTGTATACCCTTCCATTTATCATAAAAAAGTTAAGAGAGTTCGGTTTTACTATAACAACTCAACTATTTATCTGTTTATCAACTACATGAGACTCTTTTGGTACACTGTTACAGTGTTACTTACTTATCCCACATACAAATACACTAGACTTTTTCAACATTTCTCAATTATATTTTACCCTATTATATATAATATATATATATACCACCGTATAGTAATAAGTAAGAAAGTACTGGCACATACCCATTTCTTAATATGAAGAGTTTCTCTCAGCTCGTCGAGTGTGTCTGTGATATGTGGATCATGCATGTGTGTGTCTTTATTTTTGCACAGTGGTAGAGGTACTGCTGTTGTGTACTACAACTAAGCTAGCTAGCTCGCAACTGGCTATAACTTTATTCAGAATAAAAAGCATCCTCTTCTGATCCTTCAGAATACCAATTTATGGTTCCCCTCTGTTTCTTCCTTTTTTAATCCACACATTTTGCATATTGCTTTAATTATTATCTGCATTTTCTGCCTCTCTCTCTCTCTCTCTTTGATCATATCATACCTAGCTACTATAACAACACACTCACTTTTTTATTTTATTTCTCATATATACACACATAGATTATTATAATATCTATGTTGCTATCTTTCAAAATTCAAACACTTATATCTTGGAGCTAAAGTAAAATGGCTCATGGGTTTGGAAAACCTATGGGTTATCAAATGTTGTTGCTTAAAGATTATTTGAGGGATGACTTAAGTTCATGTTCATCTAGTGGTTTCAAATCACTCCCTCGACGACAATGCTGCCCTCAACCTCTTTTTTCTTCTCCTTCTTCTTCTTCCACGAAATCTGTTTTGCAAAAAGCTTCAGAATCAGTGCTCAACGCCATAAAATCGTTAACCAATAGATCTCCATCATCGTTGTCCAGAACACAAAGGTGTAAGGCCAAGAAAGGTGGTGGTGGTGTACTTTGTAAAAGCCTTTCTCGGAGGTTGATGAACAAAAGCTTCTGGAGAATTAGAGCACCATCAACCCAATCTCACTTCACTCACAATGAGGGATCCGTGACAACAACCAACACCTTCTCCGCTAGTCACTCTACAAGGGTAACTTAACTACACTCAAAACTCATTTATCATCTTTTTTTACTGTGTTATCGCAGTTTGAATTCATGTGATTATAGAGAAGGAATAGAAAAACCAATAGTCTTAACATGACACCTTATTTAATTTATGTTATGCTATCAAATAAGTTGTATAAGTGTTGAAGTAAGATTTTAGTTAATGAATCATGAGTTAAATTATCATGTGCAACATTGCTTCATAGTTCATACACCTCGAATAATTATGTGAGTATTGTGCAATAGTACATGCAAGTTCATTGGAGATGAGAGTGGTAGTTGGTAGAGTGAGGTGAGAGCGATTGGAAAAGTTGCACGTGTATAGGAGGGGACCTTAGAATTAATTACCGTGAGTGTTTTCCAAGGACAGCGTAAGTGTTGTTCCACTATGTGCGCCATCCACACCGCTGAATATTTACTAGACAGATTTATTTATTTCCTTTATTTTTTATTTTATTTTATGAAATACTACTATACTAGGCGGATATTACTAGTTTAGAAACGAAAATACGTTTTTTGCACTAATTTTCTGTCGGGTTATGAATTCTGATACTGATTCACACAATTCATGGTGTAACTATGTTGCAAATTATACTCTAGCATTTTAAATTTAATTACATTTCTTTATAATAACTTGACAGTAGTCGTTATGTTTCTGTCTGCTCATGAGTTGACTTTTTAATTCTAATAAAATATTCTTCTTTTTTAATTAAGGTAATCTAGAATTCAACGAATAGGATACTGTCTCGAATTCAATATATTGTACGACGTAGAGGAAATAAATATTGTATTTTATTGTTTTTCAAACAATGAAATCCTATGTAAATAATGGTTTTGTGAGGGGTGTGTGTATAGGGGTTGATATCACTTGAGTGTCGCTGGTTTTTTTCATGAGAAAATAATTGAGTGTTGTAAGTTTTATGTGTGATCGCAGCGAAGTGAGGAGAAGGAACAATTTAGTCCTGTATCAGTACTAGATTGCCCATTATTTGATGATGATGAAGAGATTACGTCTCCTTTCAGTTCTACTCCATCTTCTGCCTTAGAAGGTGATTTCCATTTCCCTTCATTTATCAGTACTAACTCATACAAATATATTTTTATTTTCTCTGACAAATTAATGTATTTATTCCAGGAACCAAACACAAGAAGAAGGGTCAACATTTCAATGGAGTGGGTTCACTGAAGCCAGTTGCATTAGAGAAAAGGATGCAATGGTCAATAATGCATGAAGATGAAGCAATATTATATAACCATCCCATAAAACCTACTCCAACATTAGTACTACCAAACATGTGTAAGAGTGACATGGTTTGTGACAACATAGAAGAGAATGTGCGTGACCTTGTCAACCATGTTAAAAGGTCAATTCCATCATCTAACTCTTTAAGAAATGAGGCAGAGAAGTTGCTATTTGATTTCTTCAAGCAGAGTATTAGTGAGAATAATAATAATGATATAGAAGATTCAATAAAGCAGCGTGAGTACCTTAGGAAAGTAGCAGAGGAATGGATAAGTGGACAACCTCATCAGAAACAAAACAAACAGTCTCTGAGTTTGAGAATTCGTGATGAAGAAGAGATACAACATCTTGCTATGGAGCTTGAACTTGACTTATCCTCTCGTTTGATCAACAACCTCGTGCTTGAACTCATAAACTGATTTGCACGTGCCCAATGTGCTACAGTAAAAGCTACAATAGCAAGTATCTTCCTATATTATTTAGTAAATTTGTTTGGATCCCTTCCATCCCTATCTTGGGGATATAAGACTAATCTTTTCTTGCTTAAACATCCATCTACCAACTATGCATAATGATAATAGTTTACCACACAAGAAAATACAAAAATATATTAGATTTCCATGTTTCTTCCCTGCTTATTTTACAAATTACATAAACTAGTTATTTTATTTTGAAAATATGCTTATTGAACTCATAAATAGACCAATGGAACTCATGTTACAAAATCTGGACCCATCGACCGGTTCAACCGGAAAAAATCATGAATTGATTCTCATACTAGTATGATATGATCATTATAATAATCATGTAATTGGACGAGTTAAAACAGAAAAATGAGATAATAAGAATGTGCACTATTAACTTGACATTTATTTTCAAAAATGTCATAATAAGGATTTCAATCTTAAACTTGATATTTAATTTTAATAATAAGTATAATCAAACATATCCTTTCAATCTATGGTAAGAATTTTATCCTTTCCGAGTGATTGACTCTCCTAACAAATCTAATTTCAAGAATCAATCATTGATCTTTTGAAACCATTTTGATATAAGTGAGTTTGTTTGCCTTTGAGTTCATTACGAGTGGTTGTTGGAGGTGGCTTAAACTCCACTGGAAACGAGGTTGATCCCAATAACAAATATTTGGAATTTGGATTATCTCCATTTTTTGAGTCCATTACCATGTTGAGATTATGATATATATCAAAAATAAAAGTTTAATGACCATGATTTTAACTTTATTTTTTAATAAAATAAATTATAAATCTGAGTTGTTCTCAATTATTGGGTGATTGAATAATTGAGAGATATAGACCGTACTTGAAGGGTCTTGGATAGTGATTAATTAATTTAGAGGGAGGTTGTGTGGCATTTGGTGTGATGTGCTTGAAAGTTGTGTGTGGAGTATGAACCCAAGTCATGTGTCTAGAACAAATTAACTACAACGTAAATTGTCCTACATTTTATTTTTTAAACTTTATGTGTGGAGTAACAAGTGAGTAACATAGTTTTATTGTATTGGGTTAGACTTGCTTTTGAATCCACCAAGTTGGGGACATAATAAGCCATCCTGGGCCTAAACAAGACCAAGCATGTGGGCCATATTAGCACGTGCACCATGTGAATGAAATTTCCGATACGTAACCCTAATCACGACCACATCCAACGGTCCCAATTGAAATTAAGTTCCCTACCTCATCAACGGATCCAATTGGCGCATTTAATATTCAGAAATATATTTTCGATTTTTCTGTTATATCAATAATTCTTCTTGCTCTGTGTCTTTTTTGCATAAGGATTCAATTACCTTCTTCTGTTATTCGTAACTTACCAAACAAACCCTAATTCCTAGTCTGTGTGCCATGGCTATGATGAAAGGTTCCAAGCGTTTGGCTGCGTCAGAACCCAACCAGCCCGATTCAAATGAAACGCAGGTAGGTGTCACTGTTAACACAATTTCCCTTCGTCGTTTTGGAGCTTCAGCTCATTCCAATTTTATTCAATTTTTTATTTTTATAATTTAGCTCAATTTGTTGTTGTCATCTTGTTTCCAACTCTGAGAAGCAAATTTAAATTCTTTTTTCTTTTGTTTTCTTTTTAATCTATCAATTTATCTGGTACTGAGTGTAAAAAGGGTTCCCAAGATGCTTGTATTTAGCGTTATAAAAGCTTGTAGTTGTTGTAATTGAGTGATCAATGGCACTGTATTGAAGACCGATAATGCTTTGAAGGGGAGAATCTTAGTAAATTTTGTATTGCAAACGTGCTTAGGATGATTAAAAATTACTGAGAGATGGCCTTTAATATCATAGCGACAGGTAGAAGCCCCAACATGGAGAGTAAATCAAATAGACTTTAATCCAATTCCTAGAAGAAGAGGGAGTCAAGGAAAAACACATGCGAAACGATGAGGAAAGATTTATAGATTAATGATTTACCAATGATCTATAAGGCTTGGTTGTTGTTTGTACTGAGAGTCGGTCATTCAAGTCATTAGTTTTAGTATCGCGGGAGGGTATTGGGAATTGAAACTGGATCCTTTTTGTTTAATATACTGTTTGGCATTTTTCTTTTATTTCAGTTTTTCTTTTAACTTCCAATGTTGAAAGGGTCCCACCCCTTTGGTCTTACATGTTTATGACTTTTCCCAAGTGATACATGCAACTTTTAAGGCAACTTCTATGGGCTGTTTTTAAGGCAAGCAAGAATTTGCTTTGCCAGAGGATGAGATTTGACATTCCATCTGTTTGCAACTTTTTTTGAGTTTTTTAAGTAGATTTGGATGAGACAGAACGATCTTCTAGCTTATTAGAAATAAATGAACTCACCTAATGTGTCTTTTGAATTGCTGGCGGTAATAAGTCAGTTTATGCTAAATTGTCCTTAATACTTTGTCGCTGTTATCTTAACGTGGAAGCTTATTTTACCTCCTTTTTTACCCTGACGCAGTTCCGGAATAAAAGTATAACGGAAGGCTCTCTCTTTGATTTTCGTAGGGCAGAACCATCCCAACAACCAATGGTGGTGACACCTCCATTGGATATGAAACGGGCTGAGTCCTCACAGCAGCATGTGAGAGCCTTAAATACCCAGTTCGCAAGGTCCTTCTTATATTTTTGTCAATGAATTTGCTTTTACCTGATTTTTGCATTTCAATTTGTCTTTTATTGATATTTTCTGTAAATGAGATAAGAGTTTGATAATGATAATTGGATTTGGTCTCCTTTAGCCTTTTTTCTATATTTTAGAGTTCTTCTTTTGTTAGTGATTGTTATACACCATCATGTCTTAATATATTAATGTCTAGGTTAATGGACTTGCCATTTCTATTATTATGAATGTTGTGTTGGCTGTTGCATAATCTTCTTAAATGTTATGTTAACTGTCTTCCTGATAAACAGCTGGGTTCAAACACAACTAAAGAATAATCCCGATGAGCTTTGGGAGGATGGTATCAGAGATTACTTAGATCATGCTTCAACTATTATGGTAATTCATCGCATATTTTAATGCTGTAACATCATATATCACTTATATTTGTAATTTACTGAGTTTTAGTATCTTTACCCAACTAATGTTACGTAAGTTACCATTTTATGGGAAAATGGTCTCCTATCTAGTAGTATTGTTACTTGTGTGGATGCTGCAATGAAAAAATAGACGTATGCACACTAACAGGCATGCCTGCATGTGCGAAAACTTTCATCTTAAGGTTATAATAGTAATACCATCTCTGTAAGTGTGCTACCCAGAAGAGGAAGTCTGTTTATTGTCAGAAACAGCACATATAATTGCTTTCTTGTTTTGGGCACTAGATAATATAAACACTGTCACCCTTTCTCTATTTCAATTCATTGGTGGGTAGCAGCTTAGACTATACTAGAAAATATTTACTTGTTGCTCTTTGCCCTTGGCCTCTTACATCATTAATGCTTGGCGCTAGTGCTAGATTATTCACTATTAGTGTGCATGTCTATTATAAATTTTCTTTAATGGACAATGTTGCTGCCTAAGCACACTAATTAATGTTGGAAGTTATAGCTTCTATGAGTTTAAAAAATGATATTGTATTGTTTCAGGCAAAATTTAGTGATGTTGTAAACTGGCTCAAAGCAAATGGCAACAAGGGAGAAAATTTGGTTGCTGGTGATGGTGCTTCTTTTGCTGGGAAAAAATTCTTGCCCAAAGTAACAAACAAAGAAAATAACAGTTTTGGAGAAAAAACTGGGTCTACACCTGTTACTACTGCTGCTAGTTCCTGGAGCCCTGGATTATTGTCGAACAGTCAAAACCCTTTTATATTTGGTAGGTCTCTTCTCACTTTTTAATGACATAGTGACATCGTCAGTAGGTCTCTTCACATTTGCTGCATTTAATTCTTGAATTTATCACACTTTCAACTTGAAATCTAAGTTTGTTCATCTTAAAGTTATAAAATGGGATGCTGGAAATTCTGATCATATGCTGGATGAATTGTTTTGTGAAATTTTATGACAGATTCTGTTAGAGTCTGGATAGTCCACAGAACTTATGTCATACTGGCTTAGGAATGTCATAGTAAATTGGAGCTTTGCAAAGAATATGCTGTTAATGTAATGTTTCCTCCACATTTAGAAGAAAAGCTATATTCAGATGTTCATATCATGACCAAAACATCATATTACGTTTGCATATAAATTTATGAAGTAAAAGAATTTTGAAAAATAACACTGAAGGTTAATATGGTGTAAAACCCCTGGACTTTTTAGCAGGGTTAATATGGTAGATATGCAGAGAGATTGGCATGCTTTGTTTCATGTCCCTTTTGAGTAGTTCCTAGGTGTTTCCTTTTTTGTCTGGGATGACTTCTTATCCTCTTGTAAATTTCTCCCTTCTTTTCTAATAATATTTCTTTTTCTTATCAAAAAAAGAAGAAAAATAGCACTATAGGTTAGCAGAGTAACTTGCATGTTTTTTTTAATCTTTCCTGTCATTTATTTATCCAGTTCAAAGTTATGCCTTGAACTTGGGCAGAAGGTTATGTGGCTACTTTTGACTGGCTTCTAAGTTTGCTTGTTTTATTTTTTAGGAATTCAGAGTTCAGCTCCCTCTAACCATGACGTTTCAGATGATGTAGATGGTGGTGAGGACTTGAAACCTTTTCCCGTTCTACTTATATAATGTTGTAACTTTAATTGTGATGTTATACTTCCCCGTTCTACTTATATAATGTTGTAATTTTAATTATGCGTTATATTATGCCTCAACACCATGCAAGAATCAGTAATGTTGCTTGTAAGGGTAGCAATGGAGTTACATTTAACCATATTCATGGCAATGGTAAGTTATAACTTCTCTGAGAGGATTGGATGATGACTAAAATCTTCTTGATTTGGTTTTAGAAAACGAGTTGGAGCGGCCTAGCAGCCCATCAGTGAAGAAGTCGGAAGAGAAAGGTATAGTGGTTGTGCATGAAGTGAAGTGCAAGCTTTATGTCAAGGTATTTTTCTATATGATGCAAAGTTCCAGTATAAATTTTATACTATTGTAGCGTTTGGTAGACATGTTAGAATGGGGCTTGGTTGAATGTATGGGTTCTGTTCCTTGTGTTAGAAGAACAGAACATGACATGATACTAAGGTTGAACATGTTGGTTCTACTGAAGGTGGTGAAACCAAATAAACAACACATATAAAGCCAATTGCTACCTGACATCTATGTCACTATTGTTTAAGGCCTGCACTTTTTTCTCTATTTTGTTCTGTTTCCAACATGATATTGTGATGTCCATCGCAATGTTTTGATGCCTCTTACCCTTGGTCTGTTCAGTCAAGTGATCCAGAAGATAAGGATGCATGGAAAGATAAAGGAATGGGCCAACTGTCTATTAAATGCAAAGAGGGCGTGACCAAGGCTACCAAAGATTCAAAACCTACAATCATTGTTCGCAATGAGGTTCAATCTTTTTGTAGCTTTTCTTAGTGCTTATATACTTTTATGATTATATGGAATTGATCTAAATGTAATGTTTAGTTGTTTTATTTAGAATTTCACTTACTGTTTCAGTTTTTGTTACATTTGCTAATGGCAGGCAGGAAAAATTCTTCTCAATGCCTTACTGTATCCAGGAATCAAGACAAATTTGCAGAAGAACTCTGTTGTTGCAATATTCCATACTTCAGTAAGGCATACATGTTGAGAAGTTGCATATTTAGCTAAAAAACAACAGATTACTTGCTTTCAGATACTGATAGAAGTTTAATATAGCTAAACATTGAAAACCCAGTCTTGAAAAACAATGCTTGAATTTTATGATAGTAGAAAGGAAATTTGATATGTTTAGACTTTAGACAAGCTTTCTGAGTATGAAGTCATAGAATAACAAGGGTGATCGTGCCTAATCATGTCACCAATCACATCTCTCTCTTCTCTTCCTATTCATCTCCCATGACCCTTCTACACCTAAAAGGGTGTTAAGGAACACTTTTTATATGATTAGCTTCCCTTCATTTAGATTCTTCATATTTTCTCTTATTTCTGAGCAATTTCGTGGTACTTACTATGATTCAATAACTAGCAAAAAAGACATGTAATTCTTGAGAATTTTGTAGGGTAATGCTGATGGAAGTGGGGATAATGATAGTGTTATTGCACGTACATTCTTGATCCGTATGAAAACAGAAGAAGATAGAAATAAACTGGCATCAACTATCCAAGAATATGCTCCAGTATCTTAAGTACAAACAATAACTGTGTGTGATATTGTGCCAGCTTGATGAGCCATTAAATGTAATTCAATACTGGATCTTCCTACAATTTTTTAAGATGTCATTTGTTAGATTCTGTGTTGCCAAACCTTGTGTTTTTTATATTGTTGTTTATGTACCATAAGAGAAGAATGTAGGTGACTCTGGTCGGCTATAATATACATTAGATCAATGCAATTGTTATTTAAAGGTGATGCATATTTATATTTTTACAACGTAAAATGATGTAAACCACCTAGGTTGGCGGAAATTGTACCGCACATATGTGAAATCCATAATATTATGAGATTGATTTTGTAATTTTGTTGAGCAGTTTGTAATGAAAACAATAACAAAAATGAAAGAACCTGTAATCTTTCAAATCAACTGTATAATGATAATAATAATTCTTCAGCTGGTCAGAAACATAACAAACCATTTACAACGACGTCCAGTTAAAAGCAAAGAAATGGACACAACCACTGCTAATAACACAAAAAACTTTAAATTCCACAAATTTGCACCCATCTATTTTGCAAATTACATGCATTATAGAGTAAATCACTAAACCATCTACTATAATCCTTAGTGGCACTACACTACCAGCTTTAATCAGCAATAAGCATAAAGTAGGACATTCATATATTTATAGTATTTAATATTTGCATTGTAAGAGTAAAGTTTTTTACATCATAGGCACCCCCACATAGTTAGGAAGACTATATATATATATATATGTCTACCTCTTGCGCTTGGACTTGAAAGAGGTAAGAGATTGAGAGTTGCTATGCCAGTTGCGTTTCCTTTGGTTGATGAACCAATTGTTGATTTGCTTCAGCTGCAACCCTGTCTCCTCTACAAGTTTTACCTTGTCATCTTCCTGAAACCATAACAATGGCACACCAGTTTAATTTATTAAGAAACAATTAAGCAATTACTAGGGTTTGGATAAATATTAATAATTATGAGTTACAGTTGGGTAGGGCCACTTGGCATGTTGGTGCCACCAGTTCTTTAAGAGGGAAGTAGTGTCACCAGGTAATTTGCCAGCTCTTCTTTTCCTTAATATTTCTTCCCTAACATCTTCAATTCTGGACTTAAAACCCTGCATGCATTAAACTTGGTTAGCTTATAATAATTATTTAACATGAGTAGGTATGTTGAGTAGTTGAATTAAGAATGGACCTGCTTAAGCTCAATCTTGAGTTCCTGACGAATTCTTTCCATAAGTGACCTTTCAGATTGAGTAGGAAGTAAGGGACCAAATCCCATTATGTCATTCCCTTCACCATTGGATTGATCTAATGATGACATTTCCATTCGCATATCATCTTCTTCATCATCTGACATTGTTGCACCACTTCCTTCTCCCAAACCTGCTCCTGAATTCATATAAAGACTAGTCTTTTGGGTTGAGTTCTCCTCATGTGCTTAAGTACTCACAATTTGTGCCATGGATGGGGCTATCTATAAGCTGGACTAAGGTACATTACCGAATACTAATGAAACCGCTAAAAGAGAAAGGGCTAGCATCGAGTTAGTGTGGATAGAATGAAATTATGAAAGCCACCGTGGATGAAAGCCACCGTGGACATCAGCCTTAAATGGGGCGGCAATTTTAGGAGTTCAAATTGAGTAGAATGACACACTTAATGTGATACTTAAGTCATAAAGCTCTCTCAACTAATAGACTAGCCTTTTGAGTTGATAACACTATCACTACCACCCACCTCCATTTTCTTCACTATAGTTTAGGATTTGTTCTTTAGAAACAAAAGGGAAGGGCTTCAGTAGTCAGAACATGTCACAGATATTCTGAATATTGCAATATTTATATTCTAATCCTTAAAATCTGCCTCCATATATTAACCACACAGCTAATAAAAAAGGGAAAGGAAAGTGGTGGTTGTATGTACCTGTGAGAGCTTGTAAAGTATTTTGAATTTGACGGCAAGCCATGACAGCATCCACTGCATGAACTCTAACATGTTCCTCAAGCTCTTCTTTCAAACTACACAACACTATCACATATTGTGCCTGCACTTATTAATAATAATAACATGGATCCAATCAATTACTATTCTTATTTCAATAAAATAGAAAGGAGAATAAGATATGAGATACAAGTTATACCAGGAAGTTATGAAGGTCTTGGCTATCATGCTGTGAAAGAGAATGATTTTTTTGTTGAGAGAAATAAGAGCGAAGAATATTATGAGACTGTGATAACTGGTCATCAATCAGTGATAACTGATCTATGGGAGTTGCAACTCGGAGACATGCTACGTGTGCAGCTAGAAGCTGATCATATAGAGGATGAGTGGCTATCTCCGCCTTCAGTTGTTGGTGGTCGCCGCCGACTCCACCACCACCACTACCCATCATTATTAAGTTTGGTTCTTGCATTATTTTCTTCCTTAATAACTCAATATATAAGAGACTAGTATTGAATAATAGAAACAACAGAAAAAGCAGGGGAAAAGGGTGGAGTTGAGGTTGAGGACCACACTATTTATATATAAGATAGGAGGGAGAGTATTCAAGTTTTGTTTTGTTTAGTAACACAAAAGAGTAAGGTGCATCAGAATCATTACTATGAAGGGGAAGCGTAGTCAGAAAAAGAAGAAGCAGATAAAGCTGCTTCTGTGGCCTCACATTTTCCTTTATTTTTATTTTTATTTTTATTTTTATTATCAATAACCATTATGGGTGATTTATGGATTCAACTGTATATTAAGAGAAACTTCATAATCACACTAAATTCAACGATTGTTAGTTGTACCAGAAAGTAAAAACAAACGTTAGTTGCTATGTCTAATGTTTTGTATTAGCATACATAAAAGAAGAAATATGCTTCCATCAATCTCCAACCAGTAGGTTCAATAAAAATATATTGCAAAAAGGGAAATCTCACCAAATTATTATAGTGCTCCATTGATCTAAACAAGATAAAGATATATATATATATATATATCCTTTTGTCACCAACCCTTATTTAATTAAGGTTTGTTGTTCATAAAGTCGGTTAAAGGTTGAGCTGTCAGTGTTTAATTTCATCTTACTTACTGTTGGTGGTGCTTGTTAAACATGCATGCATTTCATCTTTACTTGTTATGATAATATTCACTTTTCACATATATATTTTATTTATAGGAAGTTCAAATTTTATATAATTATTTATAGGGTTTAAAATCAAAGCAATGGGAAATGCATTTGCACTGAAAAATATAGGTGCCTCACCACCAACTTTGAAATGAAAGGATTTTGCAACAATATACAAATTATTTGGAATATAGGTGAATCTACCGGTGAGCCAATTGCAATTCTTAAGTTAAAGATGACTTGTGCATCTCTAATTGTATATTTCTATTTTGAATCTCCTTTTTAATTAAGAAAATTGATTATATAGTATTTTATGAGTTCTTAGATGGCACTATAGCTTACAAATATGCATGCAATATTGAATTAATTTTGTCCAAAATTATGATACAAGTAACATTGGTATTGTTAATAAAGAGACAAGATGGCTATAGGTGTGGTGGGTAAAGATAACATATTATAGAATCCTGAAAAGAAAAGTTATCAAATACATAAAGCAAGAGGGGAAGAATAATAAAAATCTGAAATCAATATTCTTTCCACTTTGTTCTTCATTATACTTTTCATTGGAAGGTGGGTTGAAAACAAGGAGCATTTTATCCAAAATTCTCCAATGAAGAAACATTCAAGTAACATCTCATGTGTGCTAACTTTGTTCAATCATGTTATAACTTCATTACAAAATAAAAAAGCGATTTCTTTAAGCTATTAAACACATCATTACTGACTTTTTTAAACATTATCTTGTAGAACCATTAATACATTATCATATCTTAAGTGTGGGAAACTCATACCTAGTATACAACTATGTAGACGTAATTCCCATGTATAACATTTATTTCTTATTATTATCAACAAGATAAATATAGGTGGTCCCCCATTTATTAAATACAGTAAACAATGTACCATGATAAAAAGATTCATCTGATAATGCATATGACACATTTGGTACTAAGATATTTAGTAGTATGTGGTTGGTTTGTCACACTCTCTATATTATTACAATAATTTCAAAAAGGAGTCATATGTGGTATACGGAATTAATAAAATAGGGAAGCATATAACTATGATGGTAACATAACCATCATACTGACAATGAATTTGTCTATTTACTAACTACTCATAAATAAAAAATAGAGTAAATTACACTCATACTTCTTGAGTTTTAATGAAATTATATAAGTTACTCCTCCCTTTTTTGACCTTACATCAACTACCTTTCCCTCCTACACAAATTATCCATAGATTTATACATATATTACACTGACTACCTCTGCATGTTATAAAAGTGTAATATTTTAAAAAAAAACGTGTGCTGAATATAAGTAAGTTAAACAAAATATTGTATATTGTATCACATTTCAAATAGTACAAAAGCGAGTGTTTCTTTATTATTTTTTTGTCATTAAAAAATACATTAATAATTTCAAAGAAATATTTAAATAACTTTTATATTATCTTATAACGAGCCAAATAACGAAGACGCGTTGACTCTTATATTATTTAAATTTCTCTACACAATATACAATATTTTGTTTAATTAATTACACACATCATACGTTTTTTGTTTAAAATATTACACTTTTATATCATGCAGTGGTAGTTAGTGTAACATATGTACAAAATTAGGGATGTTTCGTATAAGGACAAAAAAGTAAGGAGTGATTTATATAATTTCACTAAAACTCAGGATTTGCAGAAAGTCACTATTATTTTTATATAAGGGTACAAAAATCACTTCTTGAATTCTAATATACTATTATTTTTATAAGGGTACAAAAATCACTTCTTTAATGTGCTGCACATATGCACAATCAATCAGCATAAAACAGACCAAAGCTTATAGAAACGTTGGTTGGGATTGTTAGTCCAAAGAAGACAGGGACTGAGGTTTGGGGTCTAAAGTTACAAAGGACCTAACACTGTGGTATAAAAAGAAGATGAAGATGAATGCCTCACAGTGTTCCTTGCCAACTGCAATAGGATTTAATAGAAAATTCATAAAAGTTTCAACTTTCAAAATTTTAGGTATAGCCAAAGTAACATGTTTTCTACAAATGGGATGATATTTGCTACCAGTTATAAATATCTCCCACAATGAATCAATGTTAAAAATGATCCACAACCCAATTGTACTCATGAGAGATCAAGGAAAAAGATTACATGGATGAACATATATTTGAACAGTGCAGATAATGAGCATTCAACAAAAAGAGAGCCCAGCCGTAATTGCAAAAGAACATTTACCTGAGGGCCTGTGACCAGTCTGGAGCTGCCACTAATGGATGATTGCTGTGAACTATGACGTGGAGGCGGCTGCTGCTCAAACTCCTATTGCTAGTTGCAGATCAGAACTGTCCTCCCAATACAGATAATTTTGTTTTAACCAAATCATTTTGAATATTTAAACTTATAAGTTGAAACGAGAACAATTTACAAGTTTTGGAGAAGGAGGAGGTGAAAAAATATTACAGATGTACCACTAGAAAGTTCAGAAAATTACTTGATATCCATGCTGGCAAGATAGTCCTGAAACATGTGAAGTTGCCTTTATATCAATTGAAGATTTCGTTTGCAAGATTAGATGTTTCACTTTTAAAAGAATATACATACAGCGGTGCTGGTCATAACATTGTTCTCATTCCAGGTGCTACTTTCATGGCTTTCTTCTACCTTGAATTCCTTCAAGTTACTGGTCATAAACAACGTATCGCCATTGACCTGAAAGAAAAGCTCATAACATAATTTCTGCAATTTAATATTACATGATAATGAGATGCTTATTTTTTTAATCACTCAGACTTAGATAGGGGGCCTGAAAGAACACACCATTGTATGTGTGGCTGAGATACGGACTTTACAGTTACTCAGTCAGAACAATGAAGGAAATATACCCCATCATTACAAATTTACAATTGAAAATAAAATAGTAAACATACACTGTAATTCTCTAAAGAAGAGTTCTTAAGTAACCAAGACTCAAACTTCCAGTTTTCAGGATGATTAGAGAATATCAACACTATATAAACTAATAAACATTAATTCCCACCACTACCAGTATTGAAAGAAAAATGGAAAAAACAATAATATTTCAAGATGGCCTGGATGCAAAAAGATCATAAAGGAAGTGTCTTACCTCATTCAATTTTTCCCACACTAGATCAGGCTGATTTATGTCACCTTGGTCTGTAGCTAGAAGATATAGCTCACCCTCAAACTGTGAGTAAAAGAAAAATAATGTTATGATTGAAAAGTAAACCACTGCCAAAGAAAGCCAACAAGATGTTCTGAATTTATAAAAAGGTACTAGTGGCAGTTCATATCAGTAATTCAAATGACCAAAGATAATAATATCTTCAAGCTTTTTCCTAACCTTAAACATGGTGCTGAAATGGTTGTTCCGGAAAAAAACACATATCTCACGCTCTTTAAGGCCATCTGTAAACAGAAAAGGCTGTAAAAGAATTTACAATTTTTAATGTGTAAAAAGAAAACTTCCCATAGCCAATCAAGTGAAATATGAGTCAGAGATATAGTTCAACATATTTAGACCAACAAGAGGTCAACATACCCGTAAAATGTCAACTGACTAGCATTATTCCTCAGAAAAGTCTTCATCAATTCCCCTAAGACCATTGAAAAAGACAAGCGTCTTCCTTTGAAGATTGAAGATAACAATATGCAGTTGTCTAAAAAGTAATATTATGATGATAGTAAATTCAGTTATTTACCATATAGAAACACTGACCTTGTTGTGGAGTAATTTCATCCTTAGGTCTTAGATCAGAGGCAGCTAAGATGCCTTTTTCAGCTTGTTCTGCAAGCACCACCTCACCTTCATAAACAGGTTCATGATCTTCAAGATTTTTAGTTCTTGTATCCAATACACATTCCTCTCCTTCATATATGGGCTCACCATCATCAATAATTGAAGGCAATGCGCCAGAGACATCAGTTTGATGAAATCTGACACCAGAGGAATCTGAATTTGTATAGCTAGTGGATCCTTCAGAATCATCTACAACTGCACGGTCACTAGTAGTGAGAGTGGATTGATGGTGAATTTTTCCACCCCTTCCCGACACATCAGCACAGCTCTCAGACAAAGAGACAGAGTGTTCTTCAGGAGAAAGTATAGCTGCACTCTCATTCTGAACCGATGCATCAAGACCAACATTCTCAGTCACATCGTTCTGGTCAATAGACTCTCCAGGTCTCATATTAGGTAATTGTTGGTCATTTATGGCATTTGTCTTTAAGGTTGAACTAGCAGCTTCTCTCAGAATAGATGCAGAAGATATCTGACCATCCATATTTTTGACAGAATCTGGGCAATCCTCTGATATGGAAGGTTCAGTTGCCTCACGGAAGCCATTTATGCCAGCACCAGTGCTCTTTTCTAATTTATCTCCAGAATCCACAGGTACAACCTGCTTGTTATGCATACCTTCATCCATACTAACGGACATTGCTCCCCCATTTGCATGATCTACAATCGCATCACTCACTGAAACTTTAGAATCATTCTCAGACAGCTCCAAAACTCTAAACAATTCTTCCTCTTCTTCCAGATTGCCTTTTCTTGGCATTTCATCCAAAACAGAATCCGGAGGATCATCAAATGATCTGGGTTTTGAAAGGCTGGGAGAAGGAACTCCAAGAGCAGCAGTTGTGGCCGCCACAAAATCAACACAATCTTCTTCGGGATTACTTTTATGTTGGACTTCCATGTTTAGTGTTTCAAGAGAAACAAGCTCTCCCATAAGGGAATTATAGGAATTTGATCCTAGTGCATTTGCAGTATCATAATCCTGGCTCATGTGCACGTGAAAATTTGGATATCAAACAAAACATTAAAAAAATAAGAAATAAACCACACATCATACAAGAAAAACAACAACAACCAAGTTATTATCCCACTAAGTGGTGTCGGCCAATCAAGAAAAAACATACAACCAAAACTTTGATTAGCATTATTCAAAGAAGATCACTCAACAAATTGATGAATACAGCAGCGGGAAGTGAAAAAAATGGTTTGGTACCATGTTGCAGATAACCAAGAAACCAGTAAGCAAAAATTCCTGCATTCACCAAACACAAAGGGATATCCTTAGACTAATATTAACATTGAAGAGTAAAATTATTTTGTATTTCGTTTAACGCATAGCAGCTCTTTTCATGGGCGAATTTGAACTAGACTGACAAGTGGCAAGACAAAATCTTCTAGAACTTCTGTTACCATAATTCTTATAGTATCCTAATAGAGGTTAGTTCTACCATAGTTATGCTAAAAATGACTTCAAATAACCTAATGATATCCCTAAAATAATCACTACAAAAGTAGGAGAAAAACCATAAACAATTATAGTTAAAATCCCCTTGCATCCAAATTCTTGCCAAAAGGACCATAAAATAAGCTCATGATGCCAAGTAAGTTATCAATTAATGAGTAGAACAAAATGAAAAGATCTTAAAAGACGTATTTAGAACCACAAAGTATAGAAATCATAAAATACCTGAGGATCAACTATCCATCCATGACACAAAGGGATGTCCAGAAGATCAAATATGGCACACTCTCGGGTGAACTCAAAATCATCTATTCTGCAATCAATAAGTATTATTTTTATCAGAACTTCAAAATCGATGATAAATGCACATAACTATTAAAGAAATAGCAAAGCCAACCTCCTAAAATTTATATTTACATCAATACCAGTAGCAAGCCTAGGGAGCAAATCAATTGCATCAGCGATGTTCTGTTGTTGATTTTCAACATAGCCAGCATCTTTGTTCTTCAGGACAATAAGAATAATTGTCAAGTACTCAAGTCTGCTTGCATTGTCAAAGAGCAACTATTGCAAATAATAAAAAACATGCAACCCTTACATTCACATTAGTATTGGAATCAATTAGTCTTTCAGCAACCAATGAAAGCAATTTCTCTTGAGAGACTTCAGCAATATCTGGATTCAAATTTAAGTTGTTTCGTTACCTGAAACAATGCAATACATAAACAACAATGCATAAGATACACAAACAACGCAAGACAATATACTAGCCATTGTGTCTTTAAGATACAAAAACATGATCATTGAAAAGTGAGACATTAAGAGAACATAACATGATCCTATACGTCAAATATATTACATTTTGTGTTAATATATGTGATATTGTTTGAATATGATAAGATTCCTTCTCAGTATCAGAAAAGAATAACTGACAGATAGCGAGGAGAGGGCAAGGGCCATTGTCGTTTTGGAGAATGATAGGAGTGATGCGTCCAAGGAACTCAATGGATTTGGTTTTGTGAATTAACTCTTTCACTGATTCTTGCTCCTCGTGTTAAGAGGAGTGGTAGAAAACGATGACTTTGCCATTTCTGTCTAACTCACCACAACATGAGTCAGTACGTTGTTCAATTTCAGTATGTTTTTTTTGGACAAATTTTCACCCTCTATCTGTTTTAAGAAAAGGACAAATAAATTAGAGGCATGACAACATGCATTGTTATTGTTGACATCATTAACAGAAGATAACACTCAAGTTTGATCACTATATGGTGAGAGGATATAAAAGAAAACATCCCTCTAGAAAACTCTACCTAAAGACCCTCATACAGTTATACTCATTATTATATATCTATAGTATGTTTTTCAGTCTAATCCAAATATATCCGGGTCCATAGTGGAAGGTGTTGGATCACATTTGATTTCACACTACTTCATACACACCCTATGAAATATAATTGCACTTATAATAGGAATTATATAAATTATATATACATGAATATAACTATAAAAATGGTTTTAAGTAAACTAAACTATAATGATAATGAAACAAAATTAATATGATATATAATGTACGACATAAGAATAATAGTCTTTTTCTATTTATAGAGATACAAATATTTATTATTTATTATTTTATATAATGATAAAAATGTTATATTATATATAAAAAGAGAAAAAAAATTTTGTTTATTTTTCATATGATTTGTCTCCTTAAAAATTTGGTCATACCAAAAAAAATAGATGGTGTGTCACCACTCCATTGGAGAGGAGTAGGAAGAAGAACACCACGTGCAATGTTAAGACCACAGAAACGTGTCCACTAGTGGCAGAGACACAAATAACCAAATTTTGTAGCAATCAGACACCAAAGCTACTACTTAAAGCAACCACGATCTTAGGCCCCAAAGTCTAACAAATTACTACACGCTTCTAAACTCTCATCTGAAGATAATAATAATTAGAGCCTCAACCTAAGAAGCAAAGCCAAAAGAAAGTTAAACCATATTATCAAGCAAGCCACAAAACCAACATCAACAATTTTAATCATAGTAATAAACACTACTCGGATTCATTTGTATAATTCACAACAACTTATTTGGAGTCCTTAAAATTTGATCTTCAGGGACATGGGTACTCTAACTACTACACTTCCTGTCCTCCCTTCTAACCTTAATAATAAGCCTTCACTTTCACTCCAACAAGTTTCTCCTTTTCCTCATAAAAGGAGGCTTAACAAGAAGAACCAAGCAATTGTACCTGTATGTGTTTCTTTTTTCTAGCCTCAGTGTATTGTGGGTCATATGTGGTATATTTATTTTGAATGACTTGTTGTATTTTGTGTTGGTTGGATCAGGTTGCTAGGTTGTTTGGACCAGCCATATTTGAAGCTTCAAAGCTGAAAGTTTTGTTTTTAGGAGTGGATGATAATAAACACCCAGGAAACCTTCCAAGGACTTATACCTTAACACATAGTGATATAACTTCTAAGCTTACTTTGGCTATCTCTCAGACCATAAATAACTCTCAGGTATTTCTCTTATTAAATCATGGATTTGATTTCTGCAATTTTGTCTTCCTACCCTTTTGAAATCATGGTAACTAATATTAACTATAAATAGAAGAACAGGTAATGAATTCTCTGGAATGTTCTCTTTAATGTTATATTAAGTTTTAAGAGAAAACAAGCACACATATTTTACTGAGGATTTGCTATTTTATAATAACTTTTGTTTTCTCTTGTCCTTTAGATCACAAGAATAATACATACATCTTTAAGTAACATGTGAGATAGTAATATGTGATTTACACTGTCCCACATAATAGAATACGAATCTTTAAGTACCAAACAATGATAGAATATCGATATTTTGTTTAACTAGTGAGGTGGTCACAAGTAATTGTGGGAATTCACTTCAATTGAATTGCAGTTGCAGGGGTGGTACAATAAATTACAAAGGGATGAAGTAGTGGCACAGTGGAGAAAGGTGAAGGGAAAAATGTATCTCCATGTGCATTGCCATATTAGTGGAGGTCATTTTCTATTGGATTTATTTGCTAGGCTAAGATACTATATCTTCTGCAAAGAACTTCCAGTGGTAAGCATGCAAATTATATAATCTAGTAATAAGATCAACTATTCATTTTCATTAAAATGATAGGAATTAAACTATATGGTATATTGCTATTGTATATTTTTAGGTATTGAGAGCTTTTGTTCATGGAGATGGCAATTTATTCAACAACTATCCAGAACTAGAGGAAGCTTTGGTTTGGGTCCATTTTCACTCGAACATTCGAGAGTTCAACAAGGTGGAGTGTTGGGGTCCACTAAAGGAAGCGTCTGCACCCTCCTCAAGTGAAAGTGGGTCCCCCAAAGAGGGTAGTAGTAGTAGTAGTATTATGCAATCTACTAACCAAGAGTTTGAGGGTTTAGCCATGCCACAACCATGCCAAGAAGTTTGTGAATGTTGCTTTCCTCCCATGAGGTTGAGCTCAATTCCTTGGTCTTGGTCTTGGTCTGAAGAGGTTCATAGTCACCCTTATGATCCCAACCTTGGGTCCCAACGCAATTTGTAAATTGAATTCAATGAACGTCACAATCAATATTAAAGGTCATAGGATAATTGGTTTGGTTTGTAGCTACTGTATATATTAGAAATACAAAATTAATATCCTTCCAAGGCTAGTTGAGTTTTGGAGGGATCGCCAAATCTGAAGGGATATGACTCGCAAACTCTTCTAATCCTTTCAAAACTTAACTCGCAAACTCTTCTAATCAATATTATGTGTATTTTAGGTTTGTAGTGTACCTTGTATAATAATCTGAATGCATGGATGGTGTTTTAGGCTTTTAGCTTCTATTAGGAACTAATATTTGTAAGCGTGTCGTGTATAATAATAATTAATCCGAATGAAGGGTAAAAAATTTGGAGTACAGAGGAGTGATGTATGAGCATTAAGAGTTTTGGTCTGTTATGATGGATTCAACTATGAAGATTAATGTTCACTTCACAAAATCATAGCTGATACGTGGACTTCTCCATGCACTGATCAAACAATTGATTTCTAGCTCTACATTGTATAAAGATGCATCTAATACATCAATAATGCCACCAAACATATTTCGCCATATACATCATTGATGTTTTTTAGAATGAATACCCTTTTCTCCTTGTAAATTTTGGAGTATACCACTTTGATTTCCAAAAACAATAGTAACAGTAGTCATAAAATATGTTAAATTAGTATAAGCAAAAACTCAATGACCAAATAAGTATAAGGAAAAATTCTAAAACACTGAAATAGATCTTTACCCTTTTTTATTGCCAATATGACATTGAAATACTGATGATGTTAAATTGGATTGTGATAGTTATTTGTTAAGATAGATAATGAATAATAAATAAATGAATATATTTTTTCAGGTCGGTTGGGACTATGAAGAGTTTGATTTGCACTGGCTAAGCAGATTGTATGTAAAATTGTTAGAATGCTGTTGCTAGAAGACAACAAACAGTTAATGTTATACATAGACTTGTTCAAAAAACACTGCTTCTGCTTCTGTCAGTTATGTGAGTGTAATATGTTTCTGTTAACTGTTTAAGTGGTTTAGATATTTCCTTACAGTGCTTATGCCATTTTTCTTGTTATGAAATACAAAACTTCTCCCATGTTCCTGGCTTCCTAATCCTGACATTCGGTTCCTGAAGAGTACCAGAAACAGATATTTTCTCCAAAAAGTGCCCTCTGAATACCCTTTTTGTCTTGTTTGGCTCCTTCACTTGATTCTCCTTGTATTGTCAAATTCTACTTTCACATAATTGTTGCAATCAACGTTAAATGTACTTCTTGTTTAATTTACATATACATACCATTTACAATGGCTGCTCCATTACACACAAAACATGTTTTGTCCATAGTTTTATCCAAAATATATACAAAAGCAATGGACCAAGGACTACCGTAGAGAACATTAAAATAAAGGGACAAGAACAGAGTTGGCCACAACTCCCTTATTCTAAGATGCTCAATAAAATTAACTTCCTTTTCTCTATATGAAATGAGACTTTTCATGAATGGCAAGGATTTTTCAACATTGCCAGATAGAGCTTAACTTCATAGCTCCCTAATTGGTAAAGCATACCAAATGTTGATGTCCTTTACGTGTAAATTTTTCCACCATTGTGTTATCACTGTTCTGAGATATATTTCCGCACCGAAATAAAAGTGTGGAATATGTGACTTGAGCAAGAAATATGCAATGAGGGATCACCTAATAGTAGTTCTTCCAAAAGAAAATGCTCCAATTTCACTCTCAGCATTCTGCATCAATGATCACAACCATATATCAATATTTAACATATAAACAATGAAATGAATCACAAGATGTAGTCATCTCTACACATGTCAACTATTTCACATAATCTATTTCATGGCACCAGCGTCAAACATCAGATTAATGAATGTTACACTATCCATTTCCACCTATAAAACAGAGCATTTGAAATTCTTACACAGAAAAGAAAGTGATGCTGCAGCCATCAGCTATTTTTGTGACTAATATATTAAGGTGAATTTCATGTACTGATGTACCTCCACTCATATGTAAGGGAATAGCAACACAGTCTCAAGCATAAATGAAAATAAATCATCGAATACAAAATCAATCAAGTAAATCATAAAAAACAGGGCAAGTGGAGAGCACACGTTTTTTTGTATCTTTTAATGAATAATCACCTGTGATTTCTGGGAAGGAAAGACATTCCAAAACCTAAGTGTTTCATCTCCAGCTCCAGTGACAATAGTCTGAAATAGTATATATAAGTCATCGTAAAAATAAAATTAACAGTTAAAAAATAGAAAATCATTTTTGTAATCAGGGACGGATACTCAGCGCAACTCAATGCATAAAAAAGATGAATAAGTGAAAGGAAGAGTGAAATACCTGCCCATCAGGAGAGATGGCAAGGTAGAGAACTCTATAAGTATGGCCTGTAAGAGTTGCCACCTGCATCGAAAGGACATAAAGTGAAATGCTAAAAACTGTTAATTTCTTTCTTGTAAAAAATAGTATGTATATTATGTCACAGCAGATATTATGTGTACCTTCGACATGGAGGGATATTTCCAAACTATTATTTGGTTCTGGGAGTAGCCATGTGTGCTTACCAGCTCATTGACATTTTTAGACCAGACAAGATTGCAAACCTGCCATATTAAAGGTTGAACATCAATTATTTGTTATAAAAAGAGAAAAAAAGAGGTGGGGGGAAGGAACCCCTTTATCCTTATCTCAATATGCAAATACAAATGCCAATAATACTGAAATAACTTATAAAAGGAATAAGAATCATCAATAATCTAAATATTCCGAGTATGAATCACCACTGGCATGACATTTAAATTTAGTTATTCTTAGACATTTTGATTTTTGACATCGTGATGACACAGTCTATGGAACACTAAACTGATGTTATTTCCCTGAATCTGCCTACCTGTATAGAATATAAAGCAAATAAGGATTTCTAAGGCTTGAGATCCCACTAGAAGAGAACCATATCAGTTATTGATCCCTTACCCTTTTTCCATTTTATAATTTCTCAATCTGGAACTTATTCTGTAATTAAATGTGGTGATTTATTCATCTCACTTTCCATGAAGTAGGGTTTGGTTTGACAGATTGTTGTTCTTTCATGCTTCAAATGAGTTAACAGAATTTCTTTTCATCAGGGTACATTCTGTTCCTAGCAACTAGTCAAAAACTTTTTGTAGTGCCACCCAAAGATAATCAGCCTTGTATTAGACCAAAAATTAATGGTCTAAGATTTAGGACAAGTACTTTTACCTGACTTCCAGTGTCCACACAGTTTAAGTGTGAGTTTGTGGTTGTATTCCAGAAACGAATACATCGGTCCGCAGTACCTCCCCCCGATGCAAGAAGTCCATTAACATGAGGAGACCACGCAATAGCTTTAACAGCTGCCGTATGCTCACAGTACTTCAGGACAGGCTGGACTGAGTGATGATTCCAAACAAGCAACTGCAAAAATACAAATAAATTGTTAGTTACTAATGCAGGAGAAGTAAAGGAGTAATAGTGCAATGGGGCAGTTCACAAAGATAAAGTTTGAGACTGCATACCCTGTTGTCATTTCCTCCGGATGCCAGCTCATGGTTATCATAAGACCACTTCAGTCCACAAACCTTCGAAGAACCAAGAAAGGATAAAAGAGTTAATCAGAGTGAGTTCCATGTACAGTAGGTAGCATATTGGTCTGAACAGACTAGGCTGAAGCAAATAAAAAAGGTATACCTCTGACTTGTGCCCTGACATTTTACTGATAAAATCTTCCTTCACACGTATATCTCGTTGATAAATGCTTTTATCCCGGCCACCAGAGGATAAAATAGATGAACTCCAGGCCAAGGCCCCAACACGTAGTCGATGGCCGTCCATCGTTCTTATCGTCTTGCATTGAGATGCATCCCAAATCTGCACATTGAATAGTTAGAGAATTAAGTCAACTCATGCTGGTTAGGAACGTTCTAGACATAGATGTACATGAAAGGAAGAATAAAGAGAAATTAGCATGTTCCAAGGATGCGATGGGATAAAAATATCTTGATACCACATAACAGTAAACTTGTTGGCTATATTCAAGGGTGAAGTCCCACATTGAATATGAGGTGATGAGTGGAAGAGTTTATATGTGAAGAGGCTCCTGGAACTGTTGCCTTAAGGTTTTGGTACAAGACGTGGTGTCTCACTTATGGCTCTTCACTCTTCTCATGCCCATTAACAAAGCTGCCTAAGGAAGCAATGATGCACATTAAGTATGCAACATGCATTGTACATTCCCATTTCCATACAAGATATAGCAACATGTCATATCATATCATGTGTTGGATACTAAACATTCACCCACTTTCTATATAAATTCTTTCCTTTTTATTCTAAAAAAATCCCCCCAAAAAATTATATCTGAACTCTTATTACAAACATGAACTATCTAAACAAAGAAAAAGATCATGAGAGCATTTTCCATTATAATTCATTTCTTAATGACTGTTAAATTATTTCCATCCCATATAATCCAGCCAAATAAAGTGATGTTTACTTCTAGTTTCACAGTCATTTCCTTACTAAAGCTGTGAATCCAGAGATCCCAGTTAAGGCTTAGTTGAGTACAGGATGTCTAACAGCTAATTGACCACCTGATAGTTATATTCCATGGCTTCTCATCCTAAGGAGATTCCACAGGTACCCTATGCAGTTACCCTCCCATTTAATTGAAACAGGTAAGTATATTACCAAAGATAATCCTTTGAAACCTTAGGTTATCCGTTAACAAATGATAATTATACTTGTGTGAGATGCATAAACTCTTACCTTCACTTTACCCTTGCTAGTTCCAACAGCAATGTATGTACCACGATGGGCCCACTCAACTGAACAAACATAGTCGTCAATCCCCAAATCGCATAATCTAGTTACCTGCAAGTAGTATATCAAAATATAATTAATGACTCACAAAGCCATAAATGTTCAATTTCCTTGACTTAACACCAGCTACGTCACAATCATATAATGTCACAATCATATTGGCAAATAACCCACAAAATCATGAAACTGAGCTTACTATAGCAATGTAGCATATTAGAGTATATTTAATGGCTCGCAAAGTAACAATTCTATCACTACATTACAATCTTATCAGCAAATAGCACACCCAAAATACATTTAATCTGAAATCATGAAATCGAGCATTCTCAGATCATATCGTAAAAAGGTGTAAACTTTAAATCGAACCTTGCTGCTGGAAGAGTTCCACAAATACACACAGCTACCCAGACCCACAGCCAAGACATTGTGGGAAGACCAATCCACAAGATTAAGATAAAAATCGTCTTGCAATGCAGGGGCATCCAAAACCTAGTACAACAGAAAACAATATACAACATTATAATCTCCATAAATTTACATAAACCCCCAAAACCCAAATTCAAATCTTTCATTCACTATTCAAAGATTGAAACTTTTTGATAAATAATTAAAAAAATCCAACCTTGAAAGGCGATTTAGGAACCTTCCTGTGAGGCTTAACGAGAGGGGTATAATTGTAATTAGTGTCAGGACGCACATCATCGTGAACGAGAAAGGGAGATAGGGCGTGCATGTTGTGGCATGTCTCCGTTTTGTAACGGAAAATATTACCGGAGCTCCGTTTATGAGGCGTAACGGGAGCATTGGGTCCGAATAACGCTGTACGAAGTAGAGAGTTATAAGCGGTGGAGGTATCTTTTTCAGAGTTAGGAATATGAAACAAAGCAAAATTTGAAGTGGATCTACATGGTATGAACCTATCAGAGCATAAAGATTTTGAAGGTGAAATATAATGATCAGAGTTCAATAAACGCTTCACATGGTTAGAAGAAGATGAATTTGAAGGAAGATAGTGATTATTATTATGAGCTGAATCTTTGTCCATAGAGAACAATAATAATAATAATAATAATGATGATGATGATAATGAAGAAAGTGAAACCCTTTTTCCTTCGTTACCTATTTCGCTCCAAATTTCACACTTTTCCCGGGAAAATAAAAAAATAAAGCTTTTTTTTTCTTTCTATTTAACTTATATATATTATTAAAAATAGTTGTCTTGTCTTGTGTAATGGGAATAAAATAGGGTAAGATGCGTAAAAGATAAAACATAGGAGAGAAAAGTGGTAAGAATGCAATGTTATATAAACATATATGTCGATGTGAGAGAATGTGTTAAGGGTAGTTGGGTAGGATTGTTGGCATGTATTCTAAATTGATCTAAAAAAATCATAATCAATCAAAATTATATTTTATTGGATTGGTTTTAACTAACTTTGTAAATATTTGATTGGTAGAGATTGAAAGTGTATATGAATAGCAATGGTATAGTTTATATAATATGTACTTATTATATTCTAATATTCTATATTTAGTTTATATCAAACAAGTTGCCCTGTTACATTTTTCATCTAAAATATAAATATAATATATTAAATTTGTAATTGAATTTAATACATTAGTTCACACTATTCTATTTTAATTTAAATAGGAAAATATAACTAACAAAAAATAAAGAAAGGAAATCAATTAAAGAATTATTTTTGTATCTTTATAATATATATATTCCTTTATTAGTATTCTTTTTGTATAAAGATTATAGAGTCATAAAGATATGGAAAATCTCATGCATTCAAACTTATGCTTTTAGCTTGTAAATTTTAAAAAGTACACATCTTCAATTGATGACAACATTGTTCCCATGAGATGGAATGACTCAAACTAATGCATCTAGTGTCCTGTATCTTTTGTTTGACAGCACAAAAATCAAGTAGTTATATCTCCAAAACATCTAGTATTACATTGTAGTTTCTAACTAAGTCTTTTTTTGTTTCACTTTCAATTACGTTATGTTATGTTATTATGTTAAGTAATAATGGGTGTCAACTTTTTTAATTAAAGAAATAAAAGTAAATAACACCATTCAAACTCTCACATATATAGGTTTACTGGTGTAAGGTTTCGTTATATCTTTATGATGGACAAAAAGTTAGGTTTTTGATTTTTGACAACAACATTTGTTGGGAGAGACAATTACAAAAAAAAAACTCTCACATATATAAACTCCCAGTAGCTATGAGTTGATTTTCCTTTTTATTTTTTAATTGTTTTTAATTTTGTTTTGTGTATTGTAGACAGTGATTTGGTGTAAGTAATACAAGTTTTCTATTTAAGTGAACCTATTTTAATTAAAATTCATCTTAAAATCAGTTTAGTTGAAATAAAATTTTCACTACCTTTTAATTACATTGATTACATATAAGACATTCAAAATAAATCAGTTCCTTAATAAAAGGTAAGAAAAATAGATAGAATCAGGAACCCGTTATAGAATGTCCCTGAAGCCCCATCTGTGGAACATTGAGGTCTTCCAAAGGGGCTTTTGCTTAGGCCTACTAATAAGACTCAAGGTCCAACCCTTGGGAACACTAGTGTTGCAGAACAGTATCTTACTACTTTAGAAAGGGTACATTTACTTGTTGCTAATATTAAAGCAATCAATTTATGGGTAAATTCAGTTAAATCAGGAAAATGGATGTGAACCAACCTTGTAAGATTTTTCTCCGTAAGCCTTTAGATCACTTTATATAAACATATATGTCGATGTTAGAAAATGGGCTAAGGGTAGTTGAGTAGGATTGTTAACACTAAAAATTGTCATTTCATTAAAAATAAAACTCATAAAAGTAATAGCTAACATCCTTATATTAATTGGTAATTTTTGTCCCTTTTATCTACCATAAAACTTTATCATTTTTTCCTTAACCCCGGATATCAAAATCCATTTTATGATAAAATAAAATATAAAAAAAATATGGATAGACATATCAATAGTCTTATCTTATCATTTGGTTGACAAGTATCGTTAAAAGACGGTTAGGCAAGAATAAGGATTTTTCTCATGTTCTAAATTAATCAAATCTTATTAAATAATATATAAAAGTTATTTTATTTTTTATGATTTTTATTTATAAGTATGTGATAACTTTTGATTGGATTGAGACATAATTATGACACAAAAAGTGAGACAGATGAAAGTTGAGGTGAGTATCACGACGTTTAGTCACCAGTCAATCCGCATCCACAATTTAGTCCAATGTTGAGTGTCTGATGAAGCCACTCATCACGTGACAATTTCTTTAACTTCCCATTTTTGCATGCAAATCATTTTACTCACTCCAACACTTGCTTCAAATTACAACTAAGCCACACACTATATAAACCCTCATGCACTCATTTCACTTCCACACTTGGAAATTTTACTGAAACATTAGAGGGCACGTAGAAGAAAAGAGAGAAGTTAATTAAACATGGCACCAGCACTGGCCTTAAGAGTTGAAAGCTTAGCCACCAGTGGAATACAATCAATACCCAAAGAATACGTGAGGCCAGAAGAAGAGTTGAGTAACATGGCCAATGTGTTTGAAGAGGAAAAGAAGAAAGAAGGGCCTCAAGTTCCAACCATTGACTTGAAAGAAATGGAGTCAGAAGATGAGGAAGTTAGAGAAAAGTGTAGAGAGAAGTTGAATAAAGCAGCAGAAGAATGGGGTGTGATGTATTTGGTTAACCATGGGATCCCAAATGAGGTTATAAACAGACTCAAGAAAGCTGGTGAAACATTCTTTTCTCTTCCTATTGAGGAGAAAGAGAAGTATGCTAATGATCAAGGTTCTGGGAAAATTCAAGGGTATGGTAGCAAGTTGGCTAACAATGTTAGTGGACAACTTGAATGGGAAGATTATTTCTTTCATCTTGCTTTTCCTGAAGATAAACGTGACTTATCCATCTGGCCCAAGACACCCTCTGATTATATGTGAGTCTCTTTATTCTTCTCTATCACTCCTTCTTTTCCATCTTTTCTTTTTTTGGTTAACTCTGGAGAAAGATTTGAGGTGGGAAAACAGTTATTTTCATTATAAAGATTCTACAATTTCATCATTTTTATCTGTAGCAAAAGTCTAGTTCTCAGTATTTGATGTACAAAATTGTGAATGTCAGAAAGGTTTTAATATCAATTCCTTTTCAATATTATTCACAACTATATATAAGTGCATGATCATGTTACAGCAATAATGCTTTGTCTACAACTTTCTTTTAGGTAAAAAGTGGAAAATAATAAGAGATAAATTATGAATCTCATATTCTTCTTTAAAAAAGCTGTAGGAGATATAGCAGCACAAATAAATTTTTCATGTTATAATATATCATCTGGATCACATACATATTATATGTTCAGCATTTTTTATGTTATAATAATATATCATATATGGTTGGAAGACATAAGAAGAACCAATCTGAAAAAAAATTTAAACTATAATACATGCTTGCAGTGAGGTTACAACCGAGTATACAAGGCATTTAAGAGGGCTCACAACAAAGATACTGAGGGCATTGTCTCTTTGTTTGGGAGTGGAAGAAGATAGATTAGAGAAGAAAGTTGGGGGTATGGAAGACCTTTTACTTCAACTGAAGATAAACTATTACCCCATTTGTCCCCAGCCAGAGTTAGCTCTTGGAGTTGAAGCCCACACTGATGTAAGTTTACTCACTTTCCTCCTTCACAACATGGTCCCAGGTCTTCAACTTTTCTATGAGGGCAAATGGGTCATAGCAAAATGTGTCCCTAATTCCATTCTGGTGCACATTGGTGACACCCTTGAAATCTTGAGCAATGGGAAATATAAGAGTATTCTTCATAGGGGATTGGTGAACAAGGAAAAGGTTAGAATATCTTGGGCAGTGTTCTGTGAGCCCCCTAAGGATAAGATAATATTGAAGCCACTACCAGAGCTTGTTACTGAAACTGAACCAGCTAAGTTTCCTCCTCGTACTTTTGCTCAACATATTCAGCAAAAAATATTCCGGAAGACTAAGGAAGGTCTCATCAGGAACACTATTCAGGAAGAGCCACAAACTATTGAACACAAACAGACTCTTCAGGAAGACTCAGCAAAATGTGTCCCACAATGAAATGTGCCACATTATATGCTTTATTACCAATAAATCACAGGCCATTTATATTGGTATTTAGATAATGGAAATCCATAATTATTATGTGTCATATTACTAAAGTAACCTCTTGCAATAATTTTTCCATCTCTTTATATTACTGCATGTATGCGGCCTAAATTTGTTTGGCTCTTTTGGATAATTGGTTGGTTTGTTACATCTTTTAAAAGCTATATTGATATTCATGTGTCCACATTTTATTTTTAGCAAAATTGTGTTTATTTCAATTGATCCTTATATATCTGTGTTTGATAAAACTTTAATGGAGGGGGATTTATTAAAGATGAACACTATCTTCTTTAGTCTTCCAAACTTTTATGCAGAATTGTTTTTGATGACTAAAAAGTCTCTTTTCTAATGTTGGGATGTTAAAATAGGAAATGGAATAATTGACTTGAGGACCATAACTTACCTTTATTTATAATGAGTGTCCGTTCTATCATAAAAAATGATACACGTTTTAACTCAATCTTTCACCAATAATGTTCTCTTTTTAATTCAAACTCTTTCATACAAAGATGACTTTCTCATCTTTCTCATACAAATGATTTTCTCCTATAGATAAAAAGTATAGGAGAGTTTGAGATAAATGTGAATTGTGTTGTATCATATTCAATGGCAAAAAAATTGGTGTAGAAATAATGAAATTGTTATGAATATCCAATTAATTAACGCTATAAAATGGGAAACATAAGGTGAATGGTTTTAATACGCTTTCCTTTAATGATTTTATTGTAACTCACGGGTGTTCAAGGTACATGTGAAGTAGTTAGACATTTAGTATATGTTAGCTTTGTCCTAATTTCCCTCCAAGATTCTGTGCACAGTATGAGAAGAGTTGTTATGCTGTCTGTCAGGTTCAACAAGGTTGTCATTGAACATCAACTTAACAGCGAAAAGTTGCCCATAACAAAAGCTTGTTTTGTCCTCAGTTTTTGTAAACGAATTCCCAGGCTCCTCGAACGTTTCAGTTAAGGAACCAAAGATCTAAGGAATCAAGCTTACTAAACATGAAGAGTAGTGAATACCTCCTTGCACCCAATAGAGTACCAGCTTCACTGATGCAACCGTTGAATCCCATTATGAATTTGGTTTCCTAACATGAAAGGCTTCTTCTCCTACATCATTAGTGTCAGCTTTAAGATTAATATTTGATGTGTATGATGTAAACACGTAAAGGATAGGATAGTAGTATTCAAAATAACAGGAAAAGAAAAGAACCCACATAGAAATTATTCAGAGTTCAGACAGTGCTATTATTACCTTTTGGTCTAGATGAAAAGAAGTTCCTATATTTTCTTTTGAATCCTTGCATCCAGAAACAAATAACTCAAGTATGTTACTCTAACTTACTAAGAGAAATGATTATCAAAATAAAGATAAGAAAAGATCGTCACATTCAAAATTATAGAAGGAAAACCTTTCCAAATGCCCTGGAATGCTGAGGCAATTTCAACTGAGATCCATTACTTGACTGGACTTCAGATGCCAGGGACAGCTAACATTTCAATAAAGGGGAACAAATGAGAATGGTAGGAATTGAATATCTTAATATAGTAAAAATGAAGTGATTTTATAATTCCAAAAACATGTGGCTAGAGAAAAATATTAGCATGAATTTACCTTGCTAAAGAGGTCCGTTGGTGGGTTATGCTGAATCCTCTTTTCTGTATGGAAATTAAATTCCTGGATGAATTGAAGCAAGATGTAATATCATTACAATTTTTTATTTATATGAACTATGATAGAAAAATATTTGGCGATGGAAATGGAAATTAGATGAGCAAACTCACCGTTGGTACAGTGGTTTCCAGCTTTCTATTCCGGAAAACACCAATATCTTCTTTACTTGAAAGTATCTGTAATACAGCAGATTAAAAATAGGAATAGGTGGAACCTACTTGATATAGAAAACAGAAGGAAAAATAAGGAATTTTTAGTAGAAACTCATCTAAACTTCCACCTTCTTTGTGACATTTTCCAAGGACAAAATCAAACACATAATTACAAATTTATAATCCCTCAAAGTATATTACTAGTGTGTTCTTACCTTCTTATCAAGAGGCCAAGCTTTAAAATTATATGCAAAATCCAACTTATCATGCTTTGGAGCACCTCCGGCAGATGGCCTACAGAAAGAGTGTAGTTTGAACTTAGTACCACTGTTTCATGAATTATGAAGTTGGGATTAACATTTATCATGGCATTTGTTACCTTCTCAAATCTTTGGTCCTATTTTCTTGAGTAGAAACAGCATGATGTTTGTCATAAACCTGCAACCAGCAAACTTCAGCTTCCCAGAGACTAATTATATCTATCTTATAAAAGTAACTAAAGCAAGAAAATATGTGTCAGTCATACAGAATCATGGCTTCATAAATTTTACAGCTAATGTAATTCATATAGACTGGGTATAAAAACATTGAATGCCAATACACATTGATGTGAAGAGACATGAATAGCACTGCTTAAAATGTAGAAATCAAATTAACCTCATCAAAATCATTGCAATGAAGTGAAGATGATGAAGTAGCAGATGTGTGTTGCATGGCCCTCTCTGACGTCTTGAGGTGGAATTCCTGAGAAGCATGACATATAAAATATGGTCTTCAAGATAAACAATGCAGAAAAATTTGTATGCTTGATAGTTGTTCACTTGTTGGTTCATTTCTTTTCCATTTATAATAGTTGACGAAATGGTGACAAAATTAGATGAACTAAGGAAGCAAGCATCAAGAGCTTACTTGAAATGCTGGCAACCGTGGAGTGCTCCTCTTGTGAAGTGGCATTGTAGGAGCCTTAAGAATCTGGATTGTGAGCATAATTAGTTAGAGGAATTGTCAAAAAGATACTACGAAATTATCCTGATAAAACCAATTCTATCTAAAGCAGGTACTAACTTTTCTGTTCAACGGTCGTGCTTTGAATCTGGAGGCAGCCACCGTCACAAGTTCTGCCTCTGCAGCATTTTTGGGTCTGAAAAACACACATAATATCTTAACTTACATTATTCGAGGAAGAAAATTGATCTTCAGCAAATTTCACTGCACATAACAACAACAAACCTTGTCCTTTGTGCTCTATGAGCTGTTTCAAGGTCTGGCTCTCTAGGAATAGTAATCCTTAGCTTGGAATGTCCAGCATTTTGTTCAACATTTAAAACCTGCAAAAATATACAATTTCATAGTGCACCACCTCGAACCTCTTTCCTGTCCCTTAGTAAGACCTTTTGCCCAAATGAATTTAAAATTCCAATTTGTAATTTAGACACTTGATAGAGGGTATTCCCCTAAACCATTATTTAATAAATTTCCACTCATAGGTCATAACAACCGGGTTGTATGGGAAAAACAATGAGTATACAATCTTGTGTCTTCTCTTAAAAAAAATCAAATATGTGAAGAATATGATGAATACGAAATGAGGGCAACAAATATATATGGGACACAACATCAGCACCATGCAAGTCATATGCAGAAGATATTTCGCAATTTTGTTTAATCTATTTTAATAAGGGAAGATAAGATTCAAGCATTTGCAATAGGATTCATAGTTTCATACCATCTTAGGCGCCTTGTGGAAAAAATCAGTTTGATGCTTGATGACACCAGCCTGTCATAGAGAAGATATGATAAGCATTTCAAATTCCTTGTCTAAGTGGAACACCAATGTTAATCAAGCCACATTTAAATTTCTCATTCATGGTTCAATTACTTCCATGCTACCATCCAAGCGTGGGGACCAAAATTCAATTCTAATAACTCACACTCTAATAAATTGTGAGAAGTATTGACTAACTTTCATAACTCGGGTGGAACACTTCTCAAAAAATAATGCAACACAATCTTAGGAATATTGTCATAGGATGTATCATGTGTAACTTACAAGGAGTTTCAGAAAATGTTACAGAACTAAATATTCAATTTTTAGATCAATTCTGGCATATATTTTGGCAGTTCAAGCAGACAAATATAACCGCTGACTTATTCAATTATTAGATAATCAGATAAGGAAGAAAAGTAATAAACAGACCTTGCGCAACAGACCACTCTCTAATTTCTGCCTCTTGGCAGCTTGATTTTCTACCCCAGAAGAAATAGGTAAATTCATTTCCTTGTTCTGAGCTGGTAGCTTCTTAAACCTGAGAGCAATGAAAGAGTTTGTAGATAATAGAAGGAGATGAAGTTCTTTTGGTATCAATGGATTAGACAGGTAGATAGTCAGTGGCTACTGCCATTTAGCATCACAGCTTCAAAGACGGATGCTAGAGAATAAATGCAGTGATACTCCTGCAGTCCAAATTATTTAAGAACTGGTGGTGTACAAAGTACAGAGTAACCACCAAAGATAGATATAACACTTAAATGAATGCAGCATGTTAAGCGAACAGAGATCTTGTGATAGAATGCAGTGGTGTGATACATTTAAAAAGCTTGCCAACTAAACTAGTTACATTTGTTGCTTTACAGATCGTTTTTTTAATGGTTCGTGAATTTGAACTATGAAAAAGGACAAGTTTGTCCAAAAATCACCTTGAACCAACATTTTGAGCGGGCTGATTTTGCTTCGCCAACTGACTAGCTGTAGGTTTCAGTAGTGTTGAACACTTCCTCCCAGAAGATTTAGCCTTTGAACTCAAACCATCATTGATTGTCTTACTGGAGAAGGTCATTCCTAGAAAGAGACATAAATACATGCCATGGGAAAAAAAGAAAAAATCTGGTGAAACACAGAGAAAGAACAAGAGAGAATTGCAAACATTGTGCTACACATTTTTTTGGTCTTCGACAAGGTGTTCTCACAGGCATAGTTGTGAGACTAACCCTCGGACCGGGGTGGTGTTTAAGTAAAGTCCTCCCCAAAGTAATGACTTCAGTATTCCCACCCCTTACATTTCATCTAGGTCACAATTCACTTCGACTACAACCGATCATTATTGGGGACTACACTATGTTATACATTACACAAACATAATCTAATGAATTAAAGAACAAACTAGAATTAAAACAACAACAAGTTATGATGGGATAGAAAATTAATTTCAACATAAATAAGGTCGACGAATCATGAATGAAAATAGTTGATTACCTGTACTAGTTACTTGTAAGGGTTGCATAACATTACTTTGAATAACTCCTCCGCCTAGCAAGTACAAATTAGATTACTAATCCATAAAACATTTCATAATTTAAAAAAGAAAACAACTGAGATTAAGTGATTATACCATTTCCATCATTTTGAGAAACGGTGTGGGAAAATGCAATCCCCAATGGAACATTAACATTTCCCTCTCTCAGCAAAAGCTTTGTCGCAAAAGCTGAAACACAAACACAATACTAACTACAACTAAACAAAACAATGTGCATTCATTCATACGAATAATGAATCAAGATTTCAATTGACTTACGTGAAGGAGGGTAACTCCCAGCGGTTTCAAACCAAACTTCAGCTTCGAGAGCCTGAGAAGCAGTTTCTTGAACACAGAAATCGAAGAACCGAGATGCGTCAAACTCATAATCAAAGTCTATATCATGAGAAACACATACATCATTCTCTACTTCCATATCGATTCTTCTTCTATCGGGTTATGGAGCTCCGAATCTGACCCGTGAAATGATGCGATGTAGCGGCAAAGCCACACAGTGAAATGGGTTTGATTTTAAATACCAAAGAAATCGCGTTATTATTTAATTTAAATAAATATTATTTTATACGTTTAATTTCAAGAAGTTGAGTTAATGACAAAATAATGGTAATAATAAAATATAGAAAATTAGTAATAATTAAATTAACTAGCCTTGGTTTTATGATTTGGTTTGTCTTGTTGCGCAGGGACCAATGTGTAGCAGTAGTGTGTAACGACTAACGATCTAAAATTTGAATTTGTGGGTAGGAAGTGTATTTGACCGATTTGCCCTTTGGATATTGGGACAGGACAATGTATATACAATATTTTAAAGGGTATTTCACTATTTCTTCTTCTGCGTTGGTCTCTGTGTTTCTTATTCGTTTGGTAATTTGTCATACTATTCTGTCTAATATTGGTTGGTTGTGTTCACTGTGCAGACTGAAATTTCGGCGCCTCCTCTGTTGCCTTTCGTAATCCATTCATCCAATTGTAACAATCACTAAAGTTTATCTACCAATAACAAAATATCGGTTTAATTCGGTAAGGTTCATTAGGCAGATTCTCAAGATAATAAAAAAGTTATATTCTATTAAAAAAAATTATTAATTATTTTATTTTATAAAAAAGTGATATATGTAATAAAGTTAGGGTGGTAATACGGGCCAGCCCGGCCCGTCCAGCTTTTGGCCCGTCAAAATGTGGGCTGGCTTAGCCCAACCCTTATTGTTAAAAGAGCTCAGAATGTTAGTCTGACCCATATTTGATAGGGCTAGCAGATCGGTGGGTTGACCCGTTTTTATTTTATTTTTAAAATATACATTTATAATCAACGCAATCACAATTTCAAAAATAAATAGTATAAACGGAAATTTTGAACAATTAGTTTTCTAATATTTTCCAATTTCTAATTTGTGCATATTCACATCAACTAAAAGGAGAAAGTATGTGCTATGAATTTCATATATGTGTGCCCTGTTCCAGAGAAAGTATAAAGTATGTGCTATGAATTTCATATATATTCACGCTTCAAACTAGAAACAAAAGACTCATAGAATATATGTGCCCGAGAATCAGTAAGCCTCTCGTCATCAACTCATTACAAAAACTCATACACAATTTCATCTGTATATTTGGGAATACAATAAAATATTATAATTGAACAAACAAATAGTGGTAAAATCACTGTTAACCCTGTTGAACAAAGGCACATAGCACACACAAGCAGGACGCATAGCACACACAAGCAGGACGCATAGCACACAAGAATGTATAATTTATATAGATTAATGGTTAATAAAAGAAAAACATGATAATGATAAGCACAAGAATCATAATAAAACATGAATAGAAATAATTATAATAAGGGGTTAGATAAAACTATAATGATGAAAATGGTTAGTGTTTGAGTTGGACCAAACTCATATTGTTGGGATGCTTGAAATATGTTATTAGATTAGTCTCACATTGCCTAGTATTGGAAAAGAGTAGAGTAACCAATATTATATATTGAACTCAGGTCCCTTGTTGTAATGTGCACCAGATATAAGCACCTAATAGAAACACCTCATCGGCAGTTGGGCCCATGGCTGTGATAGAGCTTGTAATCCTTATTCTCTAACAATATATTGATAGCCGCTCAGCGCTCCCGGGGATGTAGGCACAATTGGCCGAATCCCGTTACCAAATTCTTTATTTCCTCTATTCTATTTATTCAATGCATTATTTGATTGTTTTGTGACCAATGCTGCGCAACGTTCGCTTCCGCTGCACTAACACATATTGCCATCCCTAAATAAAGTAATACTTTATTTATTAGTGATTGGTTTACAAGTGACATATATCACTTTTTTGTGAATATGCGTATTAATTTGATGATTTAGTAGAAGAATATATCATTTTCCACAAGTTAAAGGTTTTATTCATGTTGATGACATTTGTCAAGAGGAATAACCACACATTCCAAAATGTATTAGTTTCTTAGACACATGTAGGGACTTAGAGATAGCAACGGGGTCGGGTGGACAGAGTAGTACATACATGTGCTTATACCCACACTATTTGTGGTTACATGTGTGACTAACAGGTATTTGCGGCTACCCAACAGGTTTTCAATTTTAAATATTTGTTTATATTTTTTTAAATAATTAATATATACAAATAATTACTACTTGAATAATTAAATAATATGATATTTATATGATAATTATACTCTCATCACTAAATTTAATTAAGAAATATAAAGTAATAATAAAATAGACACATATAATATTAAAATAATAATTAAACATAAAATATTTAATTAAATATATATGTTCTCACTCTTGAATTATTTTTGCGGATACTAATTACAGGTATTTTGACGGATACTCACGAGTCAGATATTTTTGTAGGGTAAGAGAATAATACCCAAACAAAATGAGGGACGTTTATCTTCTCAGGATCACACTATAATTCTTTGGACACCATATGGGCCCACTATACATGGAATCCAAAGAAAAGCATAGCCAACGCAAAGTGATGAATTGAAAAGTGTTACGGTTGAGCATCAAATGTTTTTTAAAGAATGTTTATAATGTCTTCCTAATTTGTTTTCTGAGAACAATGATTGAGGTTTACCATTATAGTTAACGTTAAGTTGTTGAAATATAAAATAAAGGAAAAATTGGATAAAAGCCCTATTAATTTTTTTCGTAGGTTATTAACAACTATTTTTCTTCCAAATTTGTTTATGAAACTTTCTTTATGCATGAAGATGAATTGCAATACGCATAGATACAAATAAATAGTGGATGTTAAAACAAAATATGCATAGATACAAAGAAATAGTGGATATGTGATAGGTGAATTGGAATTATGTATGTCATATGAGATGATTATATAAAAGGTTTAGCAATGGATCATAAGAAAAAGGTTTTAATGCAACCCAAGCAACAATTGCTAATGTCAACTTGAAGTGGCTCCATTGGGACAATGAAATCAGCCTACAAGAGAAGTGTGAAGCAAAGCAAAGGTAAACAAACACCTTGCAAAATTGAAATTTGGCTATGACCCTGATTGCCCCTTTTTCTTTGCTTTTTAGATTTGCTTTTACTTCACAGTCTTATATCAAAGCATTACATATCCTTTGAGCATTGTAAATTTCCGCAGGAAGGTCCTATTATATTGTTTAGTATTTGGTGTAACAATTGAAAAAAGAGTATATGAAAGCAGGAATTGATGGCAACTTCCACGGACATCCTAACCAAAATTCGTTTTGTTTCCTTAGTCTGTGATGAGTGGTGACACTGCAGACACACATGCTTTAAGAGAAAGAGATAATTGTATTGTATCAAGTAGAATCCGGGTAAAGATAGCATCCATGTTCTAATTATAAATCATGGCTATTGGTTAAGTTTGGATGTTCATTAGATTGAATTTTATCAGCCCGGAAGCTAGTCTCGCAGTAATGTTGCGCAGGCGAATCCATGAGCCACATAGTATTCGGCACAATTTGATGCAAGAGGAGGATAGTAAGAAGTGTCATTTGTTTCCTCATGTAAGACAATATTTTAGAAAAGGATATTAGGATTGGAAATCAAACCAGAGTATGGTATCATATGTTTTCCTAACACATGACAAGCTATGGACACCAAAAGTGAATTAAAACAAACAAAAAACAGATGAATGTGAGGCAATGGAGTAAACAAATGCCTTTATTGCAACTATTATAAATTTGATAACAAATAATGGTCATGTAAAAATGAATGCAAAAATACTTTTGCCTTTTGTTGTTTTTCATTTTGAATGCCTAAATAACATCCATGTTTTATGTCTGATATCTGATACCTCTGCTGCTAGAAGAATTTAGCAATTTAGCAATTCCTTTAATCCTGAGTTGGATGGAAATAGCTCTTACTGATCAATGTGATTCCAATCCATTTCTAATGGACTCAAGGACCTGCACTACCTCAGCCATACTTGGTCTCCTTACAGGATCCTCTGAAGTACAAATTAGTCCCAATTTCATAACCTGAATTAATTCATTCTCGGAAAATCCAAGTAACTTTCTATCAAAGCAATTTGAAGCTGAGCCAGTCTCCAACAAACCTCTTACATATTCACACAACACCACTACTTCACTTGATGATGGACTTTCTACAGGCTTTCTCCCGGTAACCAGCTCCAAAAGAATGACCCCAAAACTGTAAACATCACATTTCTCACTTTGCCTCAGGCTTTGTGCCAACTCTGGTGCAACATACCCAACAGAATTGTGAGACTTGGTCAAACCATAATTGTCCAAAATGGGAAGTAACTTCCCTAATCCATAATCAGACAACTTAGCTTCATACTTGTCATCTATGAGTATGTTAGAGGATTTAATGTTGAGATGAAGAATTGGAGGTCTACAATCATGGTGGAGGTAGGCAATGGCTCTTGCAGTTCCGAGTGCAACTTGGAACCTTCTAGACCAATTTAATTCCCTATTGCCACTGCTAGTGCTGGTTCCTGGATAACCGATCCCATGTAGATTGTCATAGAGATTCCCATTTGGGACAAATTCTGATATAATCAACTGCATTGAAGAGGACCAATAGTAACCTTGAAAACCAACTAAATTAGGGTGTTGAATGTTGCCTAGTCGCCCGATTTCATGCTCAAATTCCTCCTGGTTTCTCATCCTTCCCAAAGTCTCAAGCTTCTTCACTGCGATTGAGATGCCACCTTCAAAATCAGTTCTGTAGACTGTACCAATTGATCCACCACCTATAATAGACTCTTTGTCAAGCAATGCTTTGGTACCTGCCTCCCAATCTTCATATTTTGATGGTAAACTTTTGCTGAAGAGAACCAGCTTTCCAATTATAACATTTGATTCTGATGATCCAACAGTTGTGCTGCTCTCCACAATCATAATCTGATCATCATTTTTCGGACTACGAGCCCTGATACTCATGATGGTCACCAAACAAACTCCTGTAAGAATTACAGCTGCAGCAACAATTGCAACAAGCACAGAGACACCTAGAACTTTTGTCTTCCCAGTCCTAGGAGCTGAAGGTGATCCATTTCCGTTTGCTGAGCAAGCATTGTCCAAAGGTGCGCCACAGAGTAATGGATTATTGGAAAATGCAGATGGACCAAAATGCTGTATGGTTGCAATTTGAGGAATGATGCCAGAGAGATTATTGAATGAGAGATTAAAATGTGTTAAGTTACTTAAATTTCCAAGGGTGGGAGGAATTGGTCCGGAAATTGAATTATGTGATAGATCTAGGTATTGGATCCTTGAAAGGTTTCCTAGGCTCGGTGGGATGCTTCCATTGAACTGATTTTGATGCAGGTCAAGGGATTTTAGGTTTGTCAGGTTGTAAAGTGTCTGAGGAATCTCACCCTCTAAGCTATTTCCAGAAACATCCCTGCAGCAACATAAGAAAATGAACTCAAATTTGATTCAAAAAAACTTCAGTTAATGTACAGCAGTTTGAGAAAGTTGTGGAACTTACAGAGCAAGAAGAAACCTGCAATTTTTTATATCAACAGGAATTTCGCCAGAAAGGTTTAGATTGTGCAAATCCAGAACTTCAAGCAGCTCAATGTTGCCAAAACCCTGGGGAATCATTCCACTTATTGAATTATTCCCCAATTTGATAACTAATAGTCTTTGCAAGTTCTGAATATCCACTGGGATACTCCCTTTCAGCCTATTCAACTCCAAGTACAACACCTTTAAGCTCTTGCATCTTGTTATGCTGGAGGGAATCTCCCCATCCAAATAATTCCCTGAAGCATCAAAGAATTCTAAACTCTCACTACAATCAGTGATATCAGGAATCTGCCCCGTAAACCAATTACAGGATATATTGAAATAGGATATATTTTGCATTCCAAGGATGCTGAATGGGGCAAAACCAGTGAATCTATTACTACCAAAATCCAGAAGTTTCAAGCTTTGGCATGCCGAAATGTGCTCTTGCACATTCCCTGATAAGGCATTGCTTCTCAGTGATAAATATGATAACCTTGGAATATCACAAATTCGTGAAGGGACAACCCCGCTCAAATTGTTGGAGGAAAAATCAAACCCTTCAAGGTTAGAGCAATTCACTAATGACTGGGGAATTGGACCAACAAGATTGTTATGAGAAAGAGAAACAAACTTGATTTTGTAGCAGTACCTAAACAAAGCCGAAGGTATCTCCCCAGTGAAGCCATTCTTTGATAAATCTAGAAAGCGAATGTTGGTTAAATCACCTAAGAACTCTGGGATTGAACCAGATAACACATTGGAGCTCACATTGATCTTCCACAATGTGTGAAGATCAGCATATTCTGCTGGGAAATTGCCAGAGAAGCGATTTCCGAACAATGTCAATATCCTCAATCTCTTCAACCCTGACAGTGCCGGTGACAACACTCCAGCCAAATTAGTGTTCCAAAGAACAATTCTTTCTACAAAACCTTCTAAATTACATGAAACACCACTGTAATTGCAAGGGTTTCCAGTTGAAATCCATGAACTCAAACTGTTGAATGGATCATCTGTGATGTTACCCTTGAATTGAAGCAAAATCTCCTTCTCAGTTTCTTCTGGTGAGACAGTGAGAGATGAAAAGAAACAAAGAATGGCACACAATAGAGCATGAGAGAGATTAACTTGATTTAGTTTTTTCATGCTAAAAAACAATGTGATTATCCCTTAGGCATCATTCATCATTGTTACAACTTACAACCAAATTGGACAGGGTTTTGAGTTGTTGTTGATTCTTCAGCAACCACTTTTGAGCTTTTGCAAATGTGGGTCCAATGATAAACAAGACACGAACACCACAATCATGAACTAGGAGCATTCTCATTAAAGGACTGGGATTCAAGGAGAGAGAGAGAGAGAAATTATTACTTTAACACATTACTGAAGTGGATTTCTAATAAACATAATACTATTTCGATCTATGCTTTGTCCAGGTTGTCCCACAAACAGATTTAGGAAATCCTGTATTTTTTTTCATGTAAGATTTGGGATTAGTGGGGTTGAAATGGGAGCATAAAAATAAGAGCTTTAAGTAATGGGAGAGAGAATGGAAGAGAAAGAGGAATTGGGGTATGGAGTAAATGAAATGAAGAAGGTGGAAATGGTGGCTGTACCTTTGCTGGAAAAGAAGCAGGTAAGACAATGAAAGACAATTAAATAAGGTTCTGAGAATGGTTGTAGTGAAATTTATATATTGAGAGATTGCCACCAACTCAAGGCTTTAACCACGTGCATGAGATGAGAATCAGACACCCATTTCACTAAAGACTTTTCTTTTAGGCAATGATGTCCTTTAAGAATGGGAACCTTAATATGTGTTTGTGAGTTACTCACTTAACACTCTCTCACCCCCATCACCACCTTGTCCTTTGTTGTGTTGTAGGGTATGTGTCTTTACCTTGCCATTTATTCTTCCAACCAACTAAGCCACCACCACCATAATTACCATCCATCAATGCCATCTTAATTGGCACGCAAGAGAAGATAAGTTGGGAATATTGAAAGAGAAAAGGATTCATTTAATATAAGTAATGTGGATCAATAATTTATGATATATTGTTTGTAGAGATCTTACATGAATTATCTTCATTAACGGAGAGATAATTAATATTTTTAGACTTAACTTAAAGAATGAAAATGTCAGAATGATATAATTGTTTTTTCATTTTCTTTTTTACATTGTTTTACACATTATCATCTCTTCATTAATGAAGAGGATATACTCATGTAAATATCATTTAATTAGCCATAGTAAAAAAAATGAGCTTATTTGAAAATATCCTTTAATTAACCAAAAGGGGCTATGAGCTTATTTTTAACCAAATTAGTTTATAAGGTGGCTTTTATGCTCCTGAGACCATTCCAAACATAACCATAGATTAAGTATATACAAACATATAATATATATTTAAATAGAAAGGTGTAGAACATTAGTTGGGGTGGAAGTGGATGATCTTCTCAATAAGGGCAGATTCTAACGGTTAAGTGAGAGTTAATGAGAAGTGGATGATTTTTGCTTAAAAGTATGGATTCAGAGGAGAAATTCTACAGGTCAATTTCACTATTACTAACTAATTGTTGGGTTAATGGTACGTGTGTGATGGCGTTTTCTTCTAAGATCTATCTATCCGTTACGTTAGGGACATTTTTCGTTGGAATTCGTCATAATTATGAGTATACTTAATCAACTGCACTACCAATAATAAAGGAAAAAGAAAAATATTCATCCATAAGAATTATTTATATTATCATTATATCATTTATATTTATTTTTTATCGAATTGACTACATATAAATTCGTTAGTAAATAAATATTACAATAGAAAATGGTCAAAACATTTAGCAAGGCACTTCATACTTAGAAAAATGAAGGCACATGTCTCACTTGTTTCACAGTATAATATGACTTGTGAGTGAATTTAAAAGCTTAAGAATTTATGAAGTCTTTAAATATGTTGAAATATTTTTTAAATAGATTAACATGTATCTTTTTTTTGAGAGAGATAAGTATATATATCGATAGTGTGGGAGTTCTATATACTGTTATTGCATCATCCACTATTCATATTTAATTTTTATTGATTATTCAAATATATATAATGGATGATATAATTATATTCTGTATAAAATTTTATATTCACATTTTTTTAGGTTTTGTCTGTACTACCAATATATCCCCTCACCTTTTGGTAAATAAATAATATGTTTCATGATGTGTGATTGTTCATCTTAATAAGTGTTACTTACATTAATCGAACTTTTAACCTTTTGGTCATTATATGAATCTAATAGTATCTTATATAAGTAAACCAATATTTTGTTAACATTTTTTTAAGTAGACTCAACATAAATAATGTCATTGCCTTCTTATATAAATGATAATGAAATTTTCTGACATTGGCCCTCCTCTTGGTTTTTCCTTTTGGTGACATGGGTCAACCGGTCATGGTTATTTTACCCTCTTGTTGGAGGCTACCAGTAAGCCGAACCATAGGAGATGATACTAACCATGAACCAATAATGAAAGTGACTTGATTAAAAAGACAAAAGTTATATGAATATATACATAATGACATAGATATAAGTGCATTTATATTTTTTGATATTATCATTTATGATTAAATTTTAATTAGAATTAAATTTTTAATGTGTTGTAAAAATTTTATTGGTTGTATCTAATTTATATGTCGACACACAAGTCTTTTCTCTCGATGTATAATGTCATATGATATAATAGGTCATTTTATTTGACCATTTAGACTAGTCTTCCTTGTTTTGGTACTACCAAGAGTATCTTTTCACCTTCTCGATGATAAACTAATAGTTTTTGGAGTATGTGGCTGCTCCGTCTTACAAGTGTTGCTACCTGGAATTGAACCTTTGACATTTTAATTATTTTGAGGATCTAACAAGATCTTATTATTGGTTTTATAATCTAGAAGGTTAACAAAACAAAAACAACCTTTTTAATACCTAAAATACATGATTGGACAGGGAATATATGTTTTATATAGGTATAATTTTCACATATCATGTTAAGTTTTTTTATTAACCTAATATATTTTAAGTTAAAATTAGGAATACATATGTGTATTTCCTAATTGTTATATTGTACTTTCAAGTTTTAATTATTGACTTGTGTTGAACTTTAACTATTGACTTGTGTTGAACTTTATTGCATGTGTTGTATTGTATGAGTCTACCAAAAGAAAACATGGTTCACACCACCTCATTCCCTCCCCTTCTGGTTCTAGTTTTTAACTCTGAATGTACAAGTCTACCTGGAATGGATGAGAAAGGTGAAGATGAACAAATCACTGGTCAATTCCACCATTTTTGCCATTACTGGTTCTTATGCTTTCGTAAAAAATCAACAAAAGTACCTCAACAAAGAGGAATCTGCAATCTGGCAAGTCTACAACATTTTTTATTTACAGCCAAAAAGAGATCTTGCCATGTTTTTTCAGAGAACATAAGGGAAAATATATAGAAATGACAACAATGTTGGTTGTGTTAGCTTTTCTTGTTCCTCAGTCACCTTCCACACATTTTATATACAAATTTGACATTCAACGCTCCCGCTCCCATTCCCGTGGTGTGTAACGTGTGCACCACCATGTTCTGATAAGAGATTGCAGTAACGATCTCATGGCAAAAATACTGGATTACTGCAATAGCAGCTCATCCTCCTTTTCTAACTCCTTCAACCGCCTCTTCGCATAGATTGTGATAATGATTATTGTAGTCACAGTTATGCAGAAGCCAACAACATTAACTATAACTTCCAAGGTAGATAGATTGTGTTTTTCATGTGAAGCATCAGCCACTGTCTGTAAGAAACTTCCCCTGCAGTGAAATAGGATGAGACAATTAGTCCAAGAAGGGATATTTACATCATCAGTTCCTATCTCTGTAAATATTATAAACAAACCGGCATTTGAAATGGCTAACAACATAAACTTCATGTCAAACTGCATAAAAGATGAGGATTAGTTACTTAGAAGAGCAAACTCATAGAAGTGCTTTTGCTGGTTGCAAAAAAAAAAAAAAAAAAAAAACTTTTTGCTGAAGACAGATGAAACCAAGCAAAGAAATGACGGTGAAGATAGTATTGCAGCAAGTGAACTAGAGTCTGACAAAACCACCAGGGGTGGAGGAGGAAAGGTGCACCATTGGGAGAAAGAAAAGAACTGGCACATGAATGTTGTTATTGCTGACCAAGTAAAGAAGCAAGTTCAAAATAAAATGATTGAAGAAAATACCGTACATGGCTGGTGAAAATCAAACAACTATGATGTCATACTTAAGTTTATTTCCCAAAATCCTATGTTGTTCCGTAAATAGGGAAAAATTGCCAATAGCATCCATGACAAAGTAGCATACATGAATGTAAGTATTTTGAAATTATATTTGCCATCTCATGTGACCACAAGTATGCCATCCAGGATATTGTAAAGACAATAGAATGGTCTTAAAGAGTCAAAAAAAAGGAAAGAAACCCGGTAGAATCTTATTCAGTTTTTTGCTCAGTGGTGTCTGGCAAAAAAATGCTCCACAGAAGACCAATCAGTAACTATTATTTGCCCGACCTTTATAATAGATAGTGTTATGCAACTAGATGACAAATGCCAGTAAATTGATTTACTTACACAGCCATCACATTGTCTTATGATGAAAACACTCGAGTACTGGACTAATAGTTCATTTACCCCTTCACAAATTCAAGGAATACATGTCACAGAAAACCCAAGAGATTATCTAAACAAGCATAAAAATACAACTTCTTTGAGAAAAACAATCTTTTATTTCATATGTAAAATAACAACTCACTATCTAATATCATCAACTTTTAAAAATGCTCTTGTTTCAAAGTGAAAAAAAGTGTTAAATTCATGGATGGAAATGGATTGACGAGTATTGATATACAAAATCAACAAATCTTGATGGCTATAAAAAAATCATTCAGTTTGGATGGAAACAGAGATAAGGGAAGTATGATTAACTCATTAATGACAATCGCAGAAAACAAGTAAAACCAGTTTGAAGGACTATCTACATTTTGCAGGCAAATATTAGATATTCAAGATGTAAGATGTATGAGAATAGCCAGGCAAAACAAGAGCAAGCCCCAAATATGACCGATAAAGAGTGTACAAAAGGGAGAGAGTGAGGGGATGACCCTACGTATAAATTGAAAGAACTATGTCCGGCAGCATTCCTACCAAGGATCCCAACAAGTAAGGCCCATACTTCACATCTGTTGCCACAGAACAATAGTTGTAGAGTATGTATGGAAATGGAGAAATTCTGATTAAAACGACTGCCTTAAACTGATGAAACCAGTTTCCTCCACCAGCAGCTCTTAGAATAGAAGCTCTCTTTGGATACTTTTCTAACCACCCCTGTCAAGAATCATGAAATGTTGGGATGGTAATTAGCACAAGTAAAAAGAGCAACCCAGTGCAGAAGACTCCCACCTAGTGGGGTTTTGGAAGGGTAGATGTATGCAACCTTAACCACTAGCAAGCGAGGAGGTTGTTTCCAGGATTTGAAACCATAGCCTCCAGGTCACAAGGTAAACAACCTCACCATTGCGTCAAAACTCACATTTTGCTAATTAGCACAAGTGAGGTAAACAAATGTAGACAGGAGCAACTAAGACAGAAGATTAGACATTTACTTCAATTTTATGATGGAGAAAGATTGAACCAATGAAAAAAGGGAGTGATACGCCCACAACTACGGCAGATGTTATTAGCAAGAACCCAAAGCCATAACCAAACGTCATCCCAGCGAGCCACATGGAAGGTGAAGATGGTAAAAGTATAGTAGGGAAGAGTGCTACGGAAGCAACCACCAGAATAGCTAACTCTGGAATAGTGAATGTATTTCTCACCCAATTCATTATTGGAATGATCACCTGAAAATAAAAGTTGTCATAGAAGTGATAGGTTATACAACATTCTAGATTACAAATGATGCAAGCAAGGAAACAAATCGGTGTCATGTTTTCTGCTAGAAGTAGTTATTTAAACTCTTGTTCAATGAACAATAATTCCATATTATGATGTTAAGAGGCAACCAAAAATAATCTAAAACAAATGAGTCCACAGCATTGAGTGGAATGTTTCCATTGCAATACAGAAACATCGGGAACAATCAGGGCATACGTGAGACTTATTTCTCAACATACACAATCTTCGAGAATTACTACGCACTTCCATTCATCATCACCATCATATGAATAAACAAAGGAACAGATCAAATATAAAAACTTTTAAAATGGAAGATAACAAACAAATACTGAACCCACATATGCAAATACAATGCAAGAATTTGTTTAACAAAAATGAAAACAATGAGCTAAAAACAAATCCAAGAATAGAGAATGAGGAGGAAGGTGAAACCTTTTCTATGAAAAAGGGTCCAACCCATTTGTAGCCAAGAAAAGCCAAGAATGTGAGGCATATTAAAGACGCCACTAATTTAACCCAATACCAGAACCTCGCTCTTGTAGTCACCGGAGAAGATTCAACCACCGTGGACTCCGGCTGAGAATCGAGCGGGTCCCACCTCAATTTAACGTAACCCTCATTGTGATGATGGGTATGTATTTGGTCCGGGTCAACATCATCCACTCTGCGACCACCGTCGTCGTCGTCATAATACGTCATCGTATTGGTGGTGGCAGAGAATCTGATCCCTTATTGGTTGTGAAAATAGAAACAATTTCAGGAATGGTTCATGGCGATTGGTGAACCAAACCTGAGACAGTGTTTTATTTTTGTGATTTTGCAGAGTCAGAACTGGTAAGAACCTAAGATCCGGAAATGAATGAATTGACCATGGTAACAGGGAATATCATAAGAATGAATGGAGACATGAAACAAAATATCTTTCCCAAATTGAAAACAAACGACGCCATTAATTTTTTTAATAAGAAATGGGGAAAATATGGCATGTTTTAAATTCAATCATAAGGATAAACTCTACTATGTTATGTTTATCGAAACTAAATGAGGTTAACAATAAATAATATGTTTATCAAAAAATGAGAGAAGGTAATGTAGATACATAGACTATAATGAAAGACTAAATGTACAAAAAAGTTAGAGATGTTAATATATTGTACTTAAATTAGTAACTTTTTTTGTCTTGGGCTCATATAATAAGGACCACTCCACCAAAGGCCCAATTAGAGTGAATGAATGGAACGTTATCTGAACTCTGAAGTGGTGGGTTGACAAGATGAGATAAGAAGCAGAAGAAAATCCAGCAATGTTTGTTGTTACCTCGTACCTGGCAAAACCTTGGTGTACTCCGAAAATCCCTTTCTCATCGAAATCAAGTGGAAATGGAAAACTTGTTATATGTGACATAATTGGAAAGCATCAAAGAAAAACAAAAGTGGGTGTAGTTGGAGCAAGTATGTTACAGTTTCTGAGTTTTGTAGAACCAGCCTCATCTCTCCAACTACTGCACCTTCATGAACCAGCCAATGCTCTTTCTTTGCCTACGTGGGCCGTTCATGTTTCCAGTGTCATTGAATGGTAATGCTCATATATTATATACTTGTTCACTTCTTTTCTTTTCCCATCATTTTCACTCAACTCTTTCCTCTTATCCATGTACCTTTATTATGTTACCATTTTTCATTTGTTGGTTTTCTAATTTATATTTGAAGGATTTTAGCCATGACTTTGGTGTGGCAATACGGGGAGAAATCTGGGTATGAAGCTTGGAAGGGACTTTCTTGGGGTATGGTAAGTTTTCTTCTTAAAATCTTCACCCCACAGTTTTCTCCCCAATAACAAAGTGAACTGGTATCACATACTATGCTAATGTGTTCTTAACATGTCTTTTCTCCATCTCATCTTCTGCAATTGCATGATTACTGATTTCTTAGTATAGCTTATATTCGTGTATTGTATGATTGTTCTAGGTACCTCTACTTGGTGGAGCACTTTGTGCATGCACATGGCATTTCTTTTATAACTCTGAGTCTCTCGAGGTAACAAACCCTTTCTTCTTTCATACATATCTACTTCAGATTTTGGCCAATTATGACTTTCTTTGGACATTGTTGAGCATATATAATGTGATGTTATGTACTTTGAAACACAATTCTATCTTTTTGGTAGAGAACTGCAAATTGGTTCTTGCATTCCAATTTGTGGTTCTTTTGCGAATTGGTTCTCTAACGAACCAGATTTTCACCTATAGTCTAAATTAAAGAAAGAGTAAAGAAAAAAAGAGTAATTCGTGATATGCACTCACCTACATGAATGAGTTACAACAAACAAGAAATGATTTTATGCTAGGGTATTTCTCATAGGGTGAAGCTAAAGTTGATTCACACCTACAAGGAATGGCACTAGAAATAGTTGTGCAAAGAGCTATAGAAATCATATTGAGTATACCCTAATGTACTAGTATTTGATAGGGGTAGTGTACTACGTACCCATACCAAATAAAACCTCATATTAAGTGACTATGGTTATGTACATGCAATTTGACATTTTGTGTGTTTGGTATCATGCTTGAAAGGCTAAAAAGTCAGGCAACTAGTTTTGGTGACCAAAACTATGCCAGTCCCAACAGTCTTGTTTGGGTGAGGAGGTTCTTTATAAAAAGACACCGCTTATAACCCCGGATTTGTTAAGTTAATTGGAGTGACTTGTGAATTATATAAACTAGGACTTGTAATCTCTTTACATCACTTTACACTTATCATTTAGTTTATCAACTAACTTTACCAAACACTTCCAATTCAATCAGCTAGCTTATCAGTCATAAGCTTTTAGTCCACAACTTTTCAATCTTCATCTGGGTTTTTAGCCTTCAGCTAGTAAATATATTTGTTTCATTATGACAGCTTGATATTTGTTTTTCTATCTTTTATATTTACAATGTGAATAAAAACTTACTTCAATTTGTAAATATAAATAAATTAAAAGAAAAGTTTCTTAAAAGTATGATGTGCATGTAAGTGGTAGATTTTTGTGGCTAATTTGAAATGGCAATTTTCTCTCCTCTTAGTTATAGTAAAAGCAAAAGACTTGGTTTTTGAGAAAAGTGAAAGTTAGAGACAATGTAGGAGAATCCTTGTTCTACTGAAGTATAGATATTACTTGCTAGTTCTATATGAATGCTGCCTTATATTTTGCTATTTATCCATAACTATACTTGCCACAACATGACAAAGTAAAATTTCTGGGTTACTGAGTTTTACTTTGATATCCATTCCCGACTTACATAATGTCATCTATGCAGTGTGACAAACTCGTATACTGTCCTATCATGTAAAAACATCTGATTGAATGTGAATAAGGTTTTTGTTTGCGAAAGAATGGGGTTCTCTAATTAGTTGTAGCCTTGTAGGTACTGGTGGCTATTCAAGCGGCACTGACTGTTATAGGTAATGCCACTATGTGCATAGCTGCATACCGGATATACAAATCATCCGAAGGCTCGAAGAATTTTTGAATTGTTTGCATTTGAGCATCTGAAAGCAGTATATATGCCACATTAAGAGTCCTATTCTTATGTTGCTTGGTAAGCCATCCTTCATTATAGCTTGGATGAATATGACAAGAGTTTATTGATTACCAATATATTTTGTGTAACAACGATCGAATCCAGAAGATGCACATTTTCTTCCTTTTACCAAATGAGTTATCATTACCTCCTGATTTCAGTTTCCTTTATTGTTTCCAATTGTCTTCTATTTAACTTTAACAGGATAGACATGCTAGAAGATGCTCAATTTCTCTGAAAGTGGCTTTTACCTGTGATTGAGATCAATTCTATCTATGATGGGTAGGTTTTTCCTGAGTCAGGAGTTAACTTTCAATGACCTTTTAAACTATTTTATGAGCTTGTATATGTATATGATGAAGATCCTACATTGTTTACCTTACTTGTACATCAAGTGTATTGATGTGAAGTTCTTTGTTGCTTTATCAATGACCACAAGCTTTAGTAGTAGTGCTTTCCAACTTGTCCCAAGTTGTGGTCCATTCCATATTTTGCAATGTCATTCTGATGTTACATCTTATCTATGGTAAAGCTCTGACATTCATTATCATGATGGGAAAAAAATTCATGGCTCACAAGTCACGACTCTACATGATTGATGAATCTAAAGTTTGCTCTGTATGCTGGCCTAGATTCTGCAACAAAGTTACATGTTCATGCCACAGATTATGGATTCATAACGTGCTCTTCTTATTAATTAATGATGCCTATGAGTTTTTATTCACTTGTTTTCATAGAAAATCATGACAATCAAATCTTGAATGGGTCAAATTCTTATCTTATCCATTTGTAACTTTTCCTCGGATGGAATTATGTATCTGAAAATGAGAATGAGTGAATTTCCAGAGTTTAACATATAATTATATATGCATTCTCTAAACATTTATACACAGTCAATATATTATCAACAATTTACTTATATTTCTTTCTTTGAAAAGTTAATGATTACAAAATATAAATGATGGATGATACAATAAGATAATGTGATAACCTAGAGGAAAATGAGATAAATATAATGAATAGAAAATGGGTAAACTATGGCTTCATTTGGTACAATGACTTGATAACTTAAACTTAAACCACATAACTTGATTGAAATTTTATAAGCTAGTTGAATTTTTATAAGGTAAGGGCTCAAAACTTATAACCTAATCTTTTGAATTGGAAGCAATTGATAAGATTAGTTGGCGTACATAAATCTTGTGTAGCTCATATAGCTTATAAGCTACAACTTACACCTACTAGCTTGCCAAGCATATTTGGAGAATTTCACCATTTGAAGGTTTGAATTATGCACTACTTTTCACATGATTTGGCTGAGAAATACATGTTGTTTTATGGTCCGTTTGCGAGTTGAGTTTTAGAAGGGGAGAGAATGAAGATGAAGATTTTAGAGTCATTTCACAAGTATATTTAATAGTGCACTTTAGAGTCATATCACAAGTGTATTTCATAGCTAACAAGTCTTACATTTTCATTCATTTTCTCCAAAACTCAACTCACAAACAGATTTTAAGATAACAGTTGAAAGTTGGTTGTTCTTAAAACATTGATAAATTTGAAGCTATTCATGTGAAATTATGAAATATAAGGGAATTCAACATGTACATTCACTTGGGCTATTATTATCGGACCAGGTCCACTCACATAACTCAAAATGTTGAACTTTTTGAACTCTTTGTTGAGAAGTCTTCATCATGCAAAGTGAAAGTGTGAATCCAAGGAGGATCAACCTCACACTTAGTCTTAAGGTCTGCATTGGTGGAGCACACCCTCCTCCTCCCTTATCTCTTGAAATCATGTAAAAAGTGTCCTATCACTATGCTTTGATAAAGTATAAGATCCACTTTATGCATTGCAGAGTTCTTTTAGTTAAATTATATCCCACAGGTGACACTAGTAAGTTAGGGCCATCTCATCGTGTGACAATAAATAAGCCTTGAATTTGGAGGGCAAGAAATACATCACAACAAAAAAGATTGGGAAGATGTTTAGGTCATTTATTGTGGGATCGATGTTCTAGTTAAGATCAAGATGAAAAAACTATTATGTTAAGATTTTGGCAGTCTTCAAAACTATGCCACGATATCAATTATCCTTGTGTTAGCCTTACTCTCGTAAGGTGTACCTTGAGTGACCAAATAAGTACAATATTATCCAAGATTTAAATTTGGCATCACCTATCTAATGCCTAATTATCCTCCCGCTGAAGTACTTTATAATTTATATGTTGTGTAACATCAAACAAGTAAGAGGGTCCTAACTTAGCCCCATTTGATTAATGGACATGATAACTACTAGAATGTCTTTCTTCTTCTTTTTTGTTGGTACCAGCTACTTGAATGTTACTGCTTACTTAGATTATTCTCAATCCTTGGCTAAACAATTAACTTTGGTAGGTGAGAATTTGATGCAACCTCTGACCACTACCTAAATACACATCATCATCTTTCCGTATTCATTTATTCTTTCCATCTTTGCAACACCAAATTATCATTTCCATAAGGGCTTGCATGTTCATACAGGGTAACATAAGTTATCTTTTAGCTCATGGTGTATGCCTTACTAGGTTTTGGATATATTAATGTCTTATTTAACTCAAGGGGCATATGTAAGATGGAACATTATCCTCTATTGTTACAGGATATTTGGTGAGCATTTGTCATTTAAATTAAAATTTTAATTATAAAGTATTTTTCTGACCAATCACAAGTATTGACACATAAAATAATATAAATTTTTGGACAAAAGATGTATATGGTAATTAACAAATAGTTACTATTTATGTACTACCCATTAAAAAATTAGATATGAATGATTGATAATATAGTGACAATAATATATTTATCATTTTTTTCTCATTAACAAATGACAAGTTTTTTTAAGTAACATGCCACACAGCCAAAGTTACAATATATAAAAATAAAACTCATTTAAGTGATCTCTACACTTTCAAATATATCAATCTTATCTCCTAGCTGTGAAAAAAGGCAAATTCCACCAATGGGACTTGGAAGCACTTTTTAAGACTATGAAACTTTACTTGGATCATCAGAGTCTTCACTATCTTCTTTACATATTTTTAAGAATGATAACCATATTTTTTAAAGACTCTACCTATATTTGGATACACTAGAAGATTCAAATAATAAAAAGTAACTCATGAACATCATGACTATTGCAGTGCTCAATGTAACTAATTAATCAGAATGGAAAAAGATAGGATTAAAGTTTCACGTTGTATTTTCAAAGCTTTAATGGCTTCTTCCCTCCATACCTTATTCAATTTGAACATATCTACATACAGGATCTATCTTTATTCACTTGTCACACTTTTTTGTGACAACTGCAAAGTCTGCAGTTAAATAGTTTTGGGGCACTCAATTAAAAAAATTAAGAAACCTTATTTTCTTCCAATAAAGAGACTAGGGATTGATTTAAGGAAGGACAAATATAAAAATGACAGTTTCTAATAGTAAAATTTTGTGGAAAAAAATAAAAAATATAGATTGATTTAGTTGTACAACTTTTTATTGGTTCTTAAATCATTATTTGACTTTAGAAACACATAAAACATTAACAAATGTGCTTGTCCATATTGATTTGACTTTGATTATAAAGTATTTATGGTGAGTTATAAACTCTACACATAATTTGAGATATCATTATAGTACTCTAATTTGAGTGATTTATGATAAAGATAGAACAATTTTGAATTGTATGTTGGAAAAATGTGTATAGAAAATATTATGTGGCACTAAAATTAAATAAACATTTGATCTTAAAGTATAATATCTATATATTATAAGTTGTAAAGTTCTTTGTGTGGCATTAATCAGTGGTAAGAATTCCTCTGACCACGTGTGATGCGTTGGCTAATTAAAATGCCAATTGGCAAATGAACAAGTTAGAGATGACAAAAATACTCGAATTCATGGGTACTCGTCAAAATACTCATAATGCGTACCCACAAAAATAGTTCATGGGTGGGAACGAGTATCACGATACCCGCCCGCGGGTACCCACATATATATTTTAATTAAATATTTTATATTATTATTGATTTAACATTATATTTGTTTATCTTATTATTACTTCATAATACAATTTAGTAATGAGACTATAATCATAAAATTAGCATATGTATATCATATTATTTAAGTAAAAATTATTTTTATAGATTAATTATTGTATAATATATAAAAAATATAATTAAAATTGAAAACTCATTGAGTACCCGCATATATCCGCTACCCGCACGAGTACCCGTAAATAGTACGAGTATGTGCATGTATATACAGTATCCATATCCGCTCGTGCCCGTTGCCATCCTTAAAACAAGCATCATTAAGAAATGGCATAAAAGACAATTGACTTACTAGACATTATAGTTTTATATGCTACTCCTTCTCCTTCCATTATCTACTATCCATACATATATAAGCACATAGACAAATGTATTCATATATAAGCACATAGACAAATGTAGCTTATTTATAACAAAGATTTTTTTTTGTATAATATAAATAAATGATGAATGTTATACTGATTCTATATATATTTTTCATTGATGTACATTACTGTAGTATATTTTAATAGGTAAAAGTCAATACAATTATTTAAGAGTGCAATATCTATATAATATTAATGTAGAGATTTATACACTACCACTTGATATGAATTAATTTTTTTAAGAGTCAATGCATAATTAGTCAATAATATAATAATAATGTATGTAACTCATACACCTTCACTATATATATATATATATCTTTTTCATTATTATTTAATATAGCCGAAACAATAGAGAGAAGAATGTAATATTAATAATGTGAGTGTATATATATTTTTTGGATTAGGTTAGCTTCACCCTTCAAACTCGGGAATAAAGAAGTAAAATTTTGGAAAGTTAAGTTCACCATCTTTAAAGAATAATAAATTCATATTTTTCGAATATAAAATTATTCCTTTAAATCGCTAGAGTAAATTTAAAATCTTGTTTTTAGTGAATACATAGATGAAAACAAGCACTCAATTTTATGACATAAAATATAGAACCTAATTACTTTATAGGTACATTATGAGAATCTATTTGAATAAAGATGTAATCAATGGATAGATTGAGCCGTTGGGGACTTGAAATTGATTAATTGAATGATACCGGCCTACGATTCGATTAAATGCGGTTATAGTTGTGACGTGAAACCTTATTCTCTTTTATTTCTCATAATTGGAAATTACAAAACCAACAACATTCCGATCCTACCCATGTTTAAAACCAATACTTTTGAAATTTGTAAGGGTGTTTTAGTAATTCAACTATTGAAGAAATAGATATGGAAGAAAAGGAAAAAGATCATTGTTAAGAAGGCCCACGATTTTCACTGTTAGGACCATCACTCAAATCACACACCTTTATTTATCAACACCAAATCAAATCAAATCGTGCTACTTGAATGAATGGAGTAACTTCTAAGCATAATTGTAGTTGAAGAGAAAAAAGTAAACCTTTCTGTTCTTCTCTTCAATTTTGAACAATGGCCACTTCAGGTAGTGGTAACAGTTACAGAAATGGCACTTATAGAAGCTCAAATCCGAAGCCAAATGTAAAGTCCAAATCTTTGCCTCCTTCTACCACTACCCATCGCCGGAATAGCACCGCCAAGGACCACCATGCTGCGGGTTACCTCCTTTTCCCCCCTTTTTTACCACACAACACATTCTCTATTTTATATATCATAAATGTTTTTAATTTTTCTTTGTAACTTTGGGGTAAGATAAATAATTTTAGATTATTGCTTAATTCCATGATATATAACATCTCAGAAATGGACGGTTTTCTGTTGTGGAGGAAAAACCTTTCAAAGATTGTTCAAATTGTTATGGATAACTTGCAAATAAGCAATAAGTAAAAATTACTATAAAGGACTAATCTCATTTTGATGCTAACATGGTTTGGGATGAAGTTCCTGGAAGAGTTAGAGTGGCAGTAAGGTTGCGACCCCGTAATGCAGAGGAATCAGAGGCAGATGCTGATTTTGCTGACTGTGTAGAACTACAGCCAGAGGTATATTACATTCTAAATCAACTTCCATAACTTCTGCTTCAAAAAATTTCGGTTTGCTGGAAAGTTATTTTTTCCCCATTGTTTGTATCTTTATACTGTTTGTTGGACAGTTAATCCTATTTGTCTAGCTCTATTTCAGCTCAAAAGGTTAAAACTTCGGAAGAACAATTGGGATACTGATACTTATCAGTTTGATGAGGTGCTCACTGAATTTGCATCGCAAAAACGTGTATATGAAGTTGTGGCCAGGCCTGTTGTGGAGGTGGGTTTTCATCAATCACCATCCAGTAGTTTGTGTTTCAAAGTTCAAATTTTGTAATAATTTGATAATCATGTTTTATCTCAGAAAACATGGGAGAGTGCATGAAAAAGTGGTTTCAGGATCTATGGTGGAAATTTTAGTGCTGTTTTATTTTATCAAATATGCTTTCATGTTCAGCATTCAAATGCTTCTGAGTGAAGGAATGTGGATTAACTGTATGAGTCAGTATGATTCCTCACTTGGAATTTCCCCACTTTATGGACTTCACCATTATTGATTTTGTAAAGAGTCAATTCTTTAGACTTTACCTTTACTTCGGTGCTTGTATCTCATCACAGGGAAATGTGGACATTGCATATTAAAAAAAATATATGAGTTGGAGCAACCATTATCTTTCGAACTGTGGAACAATTGAACTTCCTTTTATTTACATGCCTAGCTTTGACATTCTGCAGATTGTACTGGGTGGCTACAATGGGACAATTATGGCATATGGGCAGACAGGGACTGGTAAAACTTATACTCTTGGGCGCCTTGGGGAGGAAGACACAGCTGCGCGAGGAATAATGGTGCGTGCTATGGAGGATATTTTTGCAAATGTTTCTTTTAAAACTGATTCAGTCTCAGTCTCTTATTTGCAGGTACTTAGCAATAAAATAGATTTTGGTATGCTTTTTATAGTTTAATTTCACTGTCTCTTGCCATTTCTATATATATCACATTTATATAGTCAAATTTATCCTATGTTATGAAGTATCTGTTAAGTTTCAGGGCAAAGTACATCCAACTACATCAGCAGTTTCTAATATGATATTTCTGAATTTCCATGTTCAGCTTTATATGGAGACTATACAAGATCTTCTGGACCCTGCAAATGATAACATAACCATTGTAGAGGATCCCAAAACAGGTGATGTCTCACTACCTGGGGCTACCCTAGTTGAGATTAGGGATCAACAGAGTTTTATAGAACTACTAAGATTAGGAGAAGCTCAACGTTTTGCTGCAAATACAAAGCTGAATACAGAATCATCTCGAAGTCATGCTATTCTGATGGTAAATCATTTCACATATCTTGTTTGTGGTACTCGTGTTCTTCTGTTCCTAGGTGTTAATGTTCACTGTTCAGTATTTCCATTTTTAATCTTGGTGGATGACGGAATATACCTCCGACACAATAGGTTCATGTAAAGAGATCCATCAACGGAAGAGATGCAACTCTTTCAACTGAAAATGGTAATCACCAACACATGGTTAAATCTTTAAATCCGCCTGTTGTTCGGAAAGGCAAGTTGGTCGTTATAGACCTTGCTGGTTCAGAGCGAATTAATAAATCAGGTTAGTAGATTTAATAAAGGGGATTTTGTGATCTCTCTATCTTCGTCGGTTTGTAGCGGCTTAGGGGCTTTATATTATCTGACGTTTTGGTTTTCAGAAAAATCCATGTCTCTACCACATTTTTCGTTCCTTTATTTTGTATATACCATGATAGACGAATGCTTTGACAAAACACAAGATCTTTCTAATCGCCTGGCTAACATAGTCCAGTCTTCCATGCTCAGGATAAGTATTAGTTACCCAAGACAAAAGGTGATCATCAGGATTACATGAGTTGCTTGTGATGGATCCTCGTTGAAATAAAAACTTAATGCCATATTTAAGAATTTAAGGCTGGTAAAATCATGTAATTGTGTCACAGACCTCTAATTTAGGTATCAAGGTTGTTTTGCTTGGTAAAACATCCATGCTACTTATTGACCTTGTTTCACTATTTGTTGCTTAATAGGAAGTGAAGGACATACTTTAGAAGAAGCCAAATCTATCAACCTGTCATTGAGTTCATTGGGGAAGTGTATCAATGCACTTGCAGAGAATAGTGTGCATGTGCCATTTCGTGACTCAAAGCTTACTAGATTGTTACGTGATTCATTTGGTGGTAAGATTCAGTGATACAAGGGTTGATATTTTTTGTTTGTTTTGGCTTGATCTTATTAGCCTTTTTTGCTATGAAACACCATATTCTCAATTATGGTATGTTATGTATTGAATGTTGACATAGGTATAACACTCTGGAAAGTGGAAACATGTGTCAATCACAAGTTTCTGCATGTGAAAATTAAAAGTTGGTTATGTAATTAAAGAAATATTCTGTAAAAATTTCAATCCGTGCATAGAAAAGAGATGGAGAAACTTAGGATGCTTTGGAAGTAGTAATTTGGCATTTAAAAATATGTTGCTGACCACTGTTAAGTATATTATTTCTAAAGATATATTTAAAAAAGTTGTGCTGAATGACTCTGAATTCACCTCTTTTTGAAGTACATTTTGATTAGAGGGAACAAATGTTGGGCTAGAAATTATTAGATACATAAAATAATTAATTCTATGTTCGAGATAGTATCATGTCCATATTTTTTTAAGATTGCCAGACATGCTTAATTTTTATGAATCAAATCTGTGCACTGAGTTTCCTGACATGTAAAAGTTTTAACAGGTACAGCAAGAACTTCACTGATAATTACTATTGGACCATCTCCACGGCACAGAGGAGAGACTGCAAGTACTATAATGTTTGGACAGAGGGTGGGTTCCAATTTTGTTGCTAACTCTCTTATTTCTCTCTCTACTTTTAAGATTGACATGCCATTACCGGATTACCAAGTCCGTGTTGTTGCAAATTAATTTCATGAGGATAATTCATAGAGTAAGATATGACTGGATGCCTTGTAATTACTATTAAGATGCTGCATACATGTGCTTCTTGTAGGCTATGAAGGTGGAAAATATGGTGAAGTTAAAGGAGGAATTTGATTACAAAAGCTTATCTAGAAGGCTAGACATAGAATTAGAGAAACTCATAATGGAACATGAAAGGCAGCAGAAAGCATTTGAGGATGAGATCGAAAGGCTAGCCACAGAAGCAGAACATCGGATATCTGAGGCTGAAAGAAACCATGCCGATTCATTGGAGGTTGATTCTATATCAATTTTATTTGTGTATGACATATGTATTGGAGGTTTTTTGTAAGAGTTTCTTTGACACAGCCGTTAATCACATATTCTGGTACAACACGTACATAGTAGCACATGTAACTAATATTTGGTACATAGCATGACTTAAATAACTTCTTGAAGTTCAATTACAAAAACATGTGGTTGATTTCATGTGAACTTGTATTGATACTCATTTTCCTTTCTCAGAAGGAAAGAATGAAATATCAGAAAGACTATATGGACTCAATTAAGAAGCTTGAAGAGCAGTTGGTAATGAATCAACAAAAGAATGACGACCCTCATAAGAAACCAGGTGGAGAGGTAATATTCTATATTGTCTTGAGCTAATATTCTATAATCAAGTTGTCTGGAAAACTTGAAGGAGAAATATGACTCGGGAGTAATATCTGGATAAGGATTTCAGTAGACAAACCTGCTAATTTAATGATTTTCTTGGTGATTTATGATCTCAATTTATCATTTGAGTTATGTTTGGGCATTTTCTTCAAATATTTAAGGACTTAAATATTCCAGTGAAGCCAAACGAGATTGCAATCCGTGGTTTTGAAAACAATCTGACAGCTCGACATTTAATAGTAAAGCATGCCCACTTTGTGTTGGGGATTTCCCCCGATCAAGCATTGGCTGTCAGGCTCACTTGTGTTATCTTTTCCTAGATTCCTAAGGTGTCTGCTGAAGAACTGGGTGATTTGAAAAAAATGCTTCAGAAAGAGACTCTTTTAAGAAAAGCTACTGAAGGGGAAGTAAATATTCTGAAAACTCAAGTGGCTGAACTAAAAATGTCAGAGGTATGTTTTTATGCCTCCGGTATTTGTATTTTTACATACATTAACTTTCCTCATCTTGTTTGTACCTAAACTAGTTTTACATGGAGTTATGTTTACTGTGGTAGGCATCGGGAAAGACAGAGATCTTAAAACTTCATAAGATGTTGGAAGATGAGGTACGTCAGAAAGAGAAACTAGAAGGAGAAATAGCAATATTACAAAGTCCATTGTTGCAGTCAAGTCTTGAAACACATGAGGTAAATTTGTAATATTGTTTCCCTTTTCTTAACTTCACTAATCTTTGATTCTTTGGAGGTGATATTGGAATTTTGAGCAACTGAAATAAACTTTTGGACTTTAACTATCAGTAAATGAGTTTTATTGAGACATTGTAAATTAAAGCAAATCAAATTGTTGTTCTTTGTCATTTCCGATCATTATGTGCACTGCTCATGCATCTTCATCTATGATTATGTGTGGGAATCTTATTTGGTGGTATCTATCTGATATTTATTTTGTAGACAAAACGAGAAGTTGACAGAGCTGGATTTGAAAAAGAAGTGGGTAATCTCGATTCTCTCATTTCCCAAGTTAAACTTCAACAGCACGCTTCAGGAAATGGAGAGAAGCCCTCAATGGCCAAGCTCTTTGAACAAGGTAGTAACTAGTATATATTGGGCATGTTGACAAATTGACATATATTTTGTTTATAAATTATTGTGTCTATTTTAAAATTATTATTTTTATGATAAAATAAATACTCTTGTAGTGGGATTGCACAAGATTTTGTCATTGCTTGAAGCCGAAGATGCTGATGTGCGAATTCATGCTGTAAAAGTTGTGGCAAATCTAGCTGCTGAAGGTTGCTCTTTTTCCTGTTTATGATGAAATTCCTTATAGTCGTGGTCTTGCTTCTAGGACTACGATTCAAAAATGTAATTTGTAGCAAAACAAATAAAATACTGAAAATTTAGTGTGATCCATGAATAATATTATTCGGAGTCAATGAATCCACAGAGAAAGTTAAAAGTTCAGTATTCTGATTTTTTGTGTGAAAAGAAAATATTTTCACAAAATCATATTGAACCTTCTCTTCCTTATTCTACCTATGATATATTGATACACCATATATTTGGTTTGTTGTATAAAATGCATTGATTCGGAGAAGGAACAAAACTATCTCCTTCTGAACTATATTTATTGTATGTACAGAACTAGGTGTTATAAAATCATCAGCCCTAACGTCTGTCCAATTTGATGTTACAGAAACAAATCAGGGGAAGATAGTAGAAGCGGGTGGGCTCACATCCTTGCTCACACTGCTTAAGAGCTCACAAGATGAGACCATACATAGAGTTGCTGCAGGTGCAATTGCAAATTTGGCAATGAATGGTAAACTTGTTATACCACTTCTTTACAACTATTAATTTAATAAAATAAAAATAATTATGACTAGCTAACTTTTTTTCCTGGTTTTTGCAACCTTATCATCTGTCTTAACAGAAACCAACCAAGAACTCATTATGGCCCAAGGGGGCATTAGTTTGTTGTCAATGACAGCAGGCAATGCTGATGATCCTCAAACCCTTCGAATGATTGCTGGAGCCATCGCTAACCTTTGTGGCAATGGTAAGATTCTGATCTTATTGATTAAATTGTTTAATCACCTGCTGTGTTGTGGTGGGATTTTAGTGCCGTGTAGATAATGCATTCAATCTTACTGACTCATTCTTGGTAAAAGATTCTTCTGGTGAGATTTAGGACAATAGGATAGAAATCATGAACAACAAGCTCGTTGAGCCTCGTGCTTTACTGTATGTCTTTTTCTATTTTATTTTGGGTGAGTAATACAAGCTTTATAGAAAGAATAATTTGCTTCTATTTTATTTTATGTTGAACTGTTGAAGAGTAAGGGGAAAACATTTAATTGGGTATCCTGTGTTGGAATGTGCTTGATAAATCTCACGGACTGGGTAGGATAAAGAGTGGGAGTAAATTCTAGTGTAGGCTTCATGTACCAAGTTGATTCCCTTCAAACAAAATAACATGCTGTTGCTAACAAGTTCAGTGTCCCTGCATCTAGATAAGTTGCAAATGAAACTAAGGAGCGAAGGTGGTATCAAGGCACTCTTGGGAATGGTCAGATGCAGACATCCTGATGTACATGCACAGGTTGCTCGTGGAATAGCGAACTTCGCTAAGTGTGAATCAAGAGCATCTAGTCAAGGTAACTTACATCGGCATTTCTCCAAGTCATATTTTGATGGATATGAACATTAGTTCATGAATATCACACTTTTGCCTTGAAATGATACATATTTCTTCCATATTATTAATGCATTACTTCCATATTTCACACTTCATAAAGGTTTACCACATTGTACAGGGGCAAAGAGTGGAAGATCTTTCCTCATCGAGGATGGTGCCCTTCAATGGATTGTGCAAAATGCAAATAACGAATTGTCATCAATTAGGCGACATATTGAGCTTGCACTCTGTCACTTAGCACAACATGGTAAGTACTAAGTACACTCTTTCTATGAACTAGAGACTAAACTTGCACTGGTGCATGTCACTAAGATCCTCTGTTTGATGAACTCCAGAAGTAAATGCAAGAGACATGATTAGTGGAGGTGCATTATGGGAGCTAGTTCGTATCTCGCGAGAATGTTCAAGAGAAGATATAAAGACTCTTGCGCATCGAACACTAATCTCCAGTCCCACCTTCCAAACTGAAATGAGGCGCTTGCGGATAAATTACTGAAGAATAAACTGAAGTGAGCTTAATGTTCCCATTATAGGTAATACTTCTTCAGTGTTCCAGCTGAAATTTTAAACAAGTGAAAGTGGATTCTTTCCATCAATGAACGTGTCATAATTTAATCTAATTTAGTCAATGGGATGTAAATTGATTTGTATATAGAATAAATATAGGGAAGGGTAGTGATAGTTTTGATTTTCTTAGCCAGTTTGCCTAGTGTAACGACAAGAATTGATTTGTTGATTAGTGGTGATTTGAATTGCTTCAACCAAAATATGCTTGTTATAGACTTATTATATATTGCTGACAAAAAAAATAGACTTATTATATAGTGTGGGCCTTCTTTCAAAAATTATATAGACAATTTAGAATGCCAATATCAACATCATGGCATATTGGCATATACTCCTCAAACTTACTTGGGACTGAGAAAAGGATTTGAAAAGGTAGTCTTTTAGTTATTAATATTATTATTGGGATAATGATGCCTGGCTAGGAAAAGTGTTTGCATCTGAATCAAACTAATGGTGGGGCTAGTTAAAGTGTTAAACTTACAAAGAAACATTGGTATAATGGTGCAGAAATTGCATGGAAAATATGTAAATCAGTACTCTTGTCATATGAGCAAAAGCCAAAATCTGTAAACACTGTAGCGCCCTTATTTACTGGTGATCATATGAGAAATTTCTACATGGTCCCATATATCCAAATCATTAATCATGCATTAATGGGTCTAATAAAAAAGTAAAAATCAATAATTCAAAGTACTCTTAGGGCTGGATGGTTTAGTATAGTTGTAATTTTGTTAATATATGGGGAAAACATACCGATCATAATAAACTGCATCCCCTTTTTAAAAGGCAAATTCGTTTTATAAGTAAATATCCTATGGTATACAGCAATTGATGCATCTCTATCTTCTTTACACATGCAGAAGTTGATGCTTGGAAATTACTGTTTTAATATTTTTTTAATTGAAATCCTAATGTCCCTAAGTATTGAAGAAAAAATTAATGAAGACTCATGATATACCAACAGATATGACTAGGCTGAACGGGATGGGGATCATCTGTCCCAAAATGGTATTATCTTTCAGTTAATAATATTGTATCACGTCATTTAAAAATCTATATCATTCTTCACTAAAAATATATATTCATGCGACTTTTCATTTTCATTCTCTGATTGGTTGGGAACACCATTTTGGGACAGGTGATCCTCATCCTGCTGAACGTTTATAAGAAAATATTGCAACTTTAAAAAATAACAATTGATAAAAATAAGTCAGTTGTTGTCGCCATGAAGAATGACATATTGAATGGCACCTCAACATGGTTCCCAATTACTAATAATTTGATAGATTGCTATATAATGGAATGGATGTATTCTGATATTCGGGCAAAGTTCAAGATCAATCTATTTAGTATTTTTCTAATATATTTAGTGGTGAGAGCCGCAACAAGGGCAAATGATGTTTAAAAGGTTTGTTGGTAAGGAATTCACAACTATGTAATTTTTTGAAGGGAATTGCTGAGTTAAAACTACTTAAAAATAAACAAACAAACAAAACATGTTCTTGTTTTGAAAAGAATCTAGGGTTTTGGAAATTAGATTGACCAATAGAGTAAGTACAACATTGAAATAGTACAAAAGTTACATTGAAGATGCAAAACTTTGTCGATGGGGACTGAAAATGATTGGATGATTACGTTTACAGCCATGTTATTTGAATATCAAATTTCATAATACATTTATCTTTAATTACACAGTTATTTTTTATGCACTCACTTTAAAAAATATCAAAAAAGGGATTAAAATTAAACACTATATGATGCCTCTATTTTGTAAATTATGTTTTATAACCTCATTTTTTCATTTAGATCATAGTCACCATTAGAAACATAAGCAGTAAGCACTTATTGTCCAAACCGCAAAATTAATGAAATTGAACCATTTCAAACAAAAAATAATGGTTGATTGGTTTATCGAATGACATGCTCATTTATTTTCTATGAATTATTTTGTTATAAAATAATGAACAAGTAAAACGATATGAACCAAACGAAACTAATTTATATATGGTTGGTTTGATTGTTTCAGCTTTATTACTAAATAATGTAACAAATGCCATATGAAGCTAAACCGATCTGTTTATATAGTTTGGTTGAAATACTAATCCAACCAAACCAATGTAATAGACCTACCTAATGGAGCGGATACCAACTTTATTGTATGAGAGCATAGGTGGATGGAATCTTAGCCTGGTGACAGCGAAGGAAGGTGGGGAAGACAAGGTATATATGTAAAGCTTCGGAACCTTGTTAATGTTGCCATCTAAGACTCCTCTCTCTCTCGTTAATAGAGAGGGAAGTGATTTTATTATGTGTATTTTAAGAGTAAAAGTGTAATCTTATTTTAAATAAAAATGATATAAATGTCAATGTAAATTGTTTTTCATTTACTTTTTCACGAGTCCAACTCTATTGAAAGAGTGTGGTGACCGCCTCGAAAAAAGAGCTTCCACCAGACACTGTACGTGTCAACCACTTGCCAAACTTCCATCTAATTTTTCTGATGTTATTCTGCACATTTCAATAGCTCATCAAATTATTAGTATAAAATGTTCTATTAATCTAAATATATTTAATATTTATCTTCTCAACTTCTCTTAGATGGAAGGAGCAACATTTGAGGTGAAATACAGTTATCAATTTTAAGGATTTAAAATAGTAAATTAATATTACTACTTTTAATTAATTAAATACCTTATATTTTAATACCAAACAAATCCCTCCTAGAGCAACCAATGATCATAAATGTTTTTCCACATAGATTACATGTATTTATTAGTGTCCTAATTCTTAAAAATAATAAGTTTAAAAACATAAATTAATATTTTATATTATTTAGAAGAGAGTGATCCACTAAAAAAACACGAATATGAAGTAATTTTGAGAGAGAGGGAGTTCCCTCTCAAGCCTATCTAAGTGTTTGGTCAAGAATCCACCACAAGTGAATCCGTAGACGGTCACCGTGTACATTAATGAACCTTAACTCAAACTGAGAAACCACACAAACTTATGTGTCATCCAGTTCAGAAATATATGCAAATGTTTAGATAATATGCTTATAGTAAGAAGCACAAAAAATGGTATCAAAGAATGGGGCTGGGATCCTCTCCAGTACTGGAGGGTCCAGTACTGAAATATGAGGTTCAGATTACTTTAAAGATTAAAACTTATTTTTTAATTAAAAATAACTTTAAATCTATACCATTAAAAAATGTGAAAGGACACATGTCACAATCTCATCCAACATGGAGAGGATCCGTTTTCCAAAGAATGCGATAATTTAGCACATATATAAGTCTGTGTCACCTGCAAAAGACTGTTTCAAACACTTCACTAAGTTATGGTGGAAAGCACAACAACATTGATGCAACAGTGCTATAAGTAGCCCAGGCCATAACTGCAACAAGATCGCGATGAGAACACACTCATTCCTCATACTACATTAGAATAACTTCTACCACTTCATCTAAAAGTCAATGGAAGCAAATGTACCACCTTATTCTTCTCATAAACACAATCAAACTCACCACGGAATTCTTCAAATTTAATTACAATATCAAATGCACGTAAGCATATTTCAATTCCACCCAATTAATCATCACAATAACACAAGTTCTGAAAAAGAAGCGCATAAAACCGCATCCATGAAACGATCAACATTCCTATTTCCTAGCATAATCTTCTAACTTAAAAAGATGGTGAATTGTTTGCTAAATAGCTGATAACATGATAGAAACGACTCAAATTAAGAAATGAGCATTACTGTGCGTGGAACATACAATGATACACTGTTGTCAAGGTATTATATTGCAATCCACAATTTAGGGTTGGTTGTTGTGGCTTTGGTTGTCTTGTATTGTCTATGTAACTTCATTGCAACCTGCTGTTGTTATTGCATAAACCATATTCTTCAGCAAATGAGATCGCAAATTAAAACTTGGGCTTTTACATATCATTGTAGTCATCATCAATCAGTATGGAGAGCGACCAGTATTCCAGAATGCTTCTGAAGGCATCTGAACAGAATTGAGAAGATTTGGAGGCAAACCATGAAAAAGTGGAGCAGTTGAATCTCCTAAAAGCTGATTCTGATGTTGCTGTTGTTGACCACCAACTCCACCACAGCTACCACCAGCACTCGAGGACTCAATCGAACCACCACCACCTTGAAGTGGAAGTGAAGAAGGATCATCTTCTTCCAAAGGTAGCCTCTCATAAGCAGCGTTACTAAATGAAGCCGAGATAATCACCACCGGACCCGAAGCTAATAGTGTCCCTACAACACTTCCTCCCACTACCTGTCCTTGTCCGCCCGCCAAATATATGGTCAAACCCGATGCAGCGGGCGGAGCAGGTGGTGGGAGGAAGGATCCAGAGAGGGACAAGATCTCGAACCTTCCATGAAGGGTGACTACAGCACCAGAAGAAGCTGGTTGCCGAAGAGTTACATTAGTAACCGTTCCAGTGCCGGACATGATGCAAACACCTCTCTGGCGACGCCTAGCGAAGTTGGAGACACTTTCTATGATGTCGCAACCGTCGGCGACTTCCATCACGTGCGTTTTTAGGGCATTGGCACTGTCACGTGTGATGATGATGGGTGGCTTTGGTTTGTTTTTGGATCCAGCTGGTCTTCCTCTAGGTCTTCTTGACATCTCAGTTTCACCAGCGAGTTCTTTCCCTTCACTATTGTTGTTTTCATCGCGCTCCCTTTTGAGGTTTAGCCCACCGCTGCTTTCGCTTTGAGAATCTTCTGTGTTTTGCTGTAAAGCGTGGAATTGTTGTTGTTGCTGCTGCTGCTGGTGGAGATGAAAATCTCTTGAGTGGAAAGGAGGGGGAAGAGAGTGTCCATGCGCTGAAAGTGGATCCATTATTGTTCTTCTATGTATCTATGTAATAATAATATCTCTGAAACTTATGAGTTTTCACTACTTCTAACTCTTAATATTTAATTATTTAGTAACTCCTTTTCAAATAACAAGAATAAGAAGAAGATGGATAGGCCAATTATTGGTAAATTAAAGGAAATAAATCAAAGATAACCGGTGATGATTGTGTCTCTTCTTCTTCTTGCTATCTTTGAGGATCTTCTTGCTGAATTGAATTCATGTAAGAAAGAGGATATAAGATTGGATTGACGTATAGGCTAGGCCATGGGCTTGATTGAAGTTATTTGGATGAGAGGAGCTGAAGAAAGAACATAGGAATGAAAATATGAGAAAGTGTTGTGTGTTGGTTAGGGTTAGATTCAGATAACAGATCCAAGGTTTTGGTAACACTGCGTGTTTATGGGCGGTGTATGGGTCCCACCTTTCTGCACTACAGATAGATTTATTTTTTAATTATTATTTTTGTATTCCTCGATTAAGGATGTACACTGTTCCATCATGGAAAATTATTTTCCTAATTCAAAACAAATCATTTTAATAGCGTAAGCCTTCATTAGATTTAGAGTAGTTATTAAATGTTCTAAGCGTTCAATTCCTAAATATGACATTTATTAAGAGGATAGTCCTCTACATGGAAATGATTAATTATATACAATTTAAAAAGTAGTGTTTAAAAAGATATATGTATTAACCTGATATAAAAGTATATAAGAAGGTGGTGTGAATTTTGAAATGATTCAGAAATTTTATGAAATTGTTTGTTCCAACAATATCTACGAGAGTTATGTGGGTCTCATTGGTTAAGGTAATGAGAGACCATTCCTCAAGGGGGTCTACGTGGGATTTGGTTATCATAGATATTCAAAGAAATATTCCAGGAACCAAATCACATTATAAGAGGATTTAAAAGTTTGTAGTAATTAAGAATGAAAATGCAAGTATAATTTACCTAAGCATCCAATCATGAAGGTTATTAATAGGGTCAGGGGTGCATGCCTTACGTGATTTCCTTCCACCTAACCCACCTCTCAGGCTGTAAATAGTGTAGCCACTGAATCTTTCATTTGATTTCGAAAAAATTGGGGGTCAGTGAGATGAATTCTATCTCAGTTGATCTGAATCTTGAATATGGTAGGAACGTCATTGAGATGAATTCTATCTCTTCTAACATTTTATTTGTGTCCTAAAAATCTGTGTGGATTTGGGCAAACTTAATACTATATTTGATATTCATGAAACGCTTTTTCTTTTTATGACTAAATGTTAACATGAGATTGCATTTAGCTATTCTTTTTGGGTTAGAAAATGCATTCAGCTGCTTTTATATATTTTATATTGTAAACAAGAGTTTTGAGCATATAGAAGGCTCTTTCACTTTAATATTTGGACAAATTATTAATCTTAGCTAGACAAAGATAATTATGATTAGTTTATTACAAATTTTTTACTATGATGAAGAATTTTCCAAACTCTAAGTCATGCATTAATCTTAAACTAAAAGACAAGCAATAAGCATTCCAACCAAGTTTGAAGCTTATCATATAATTACTTTGCAGTTAAACATTTTATTACATATTGTGAGGTTATATGTTGTTACATTACTAAAAGAATCTAAAGTTTAGATTGATAAGGTATTCTACGAGGGAAAATATCAGAAATTTAAATCTTTCAGTGAAAGTTCTGAATTTGATTTCATGTTACATGTAGTCATTATTACAATGAAGAAGAGAGCAAACAAAAACGTTAATTTATCTGATTGTGGGAGGAGTACTTTTTACTTTGTCGTTTTGTGTCAATATCCACAACACAAACGAGAAATGCGGTGGAATATAACAGACTTAATTATATTAATGAAACAAAATAGCTGGCAAAATTAAAACAACTTAAATGGAATACTAGTGTTCATGGAGTCCTTGGGTCTGTTTGTTTGTGCTTCAAATTTCTATGACCGGCCACATGCACCAAATTTTATATTTATGAATCTTAATTATGGATTCCACTACTGACATCATGACAAGTGTCAACTCCCCCGGTTCTTTCGGGTCTACTACTGTGGAATTCACCTTTGCTTCCCTGGACTCTACTCACTTTTATGTTCATTTTCGAAACTATTTTATCTCATGACTCATGCCTTTATGTTCCAACCATCTTTTAATTTTCATGCCATTTTCCTTGTAGTCCATCTTAGTTGGGGCGATCCTAGGCTGATAAATGAAATATTGCATTATAAGAAAAGTTTAAAATGATAAAGATTTGTTAAACTTAATTATGAATTAGTTTAAACAATTTATTATATAGGCAAAAATCATTAGAAACGATAAATAACTAAGAAGATAAATATAAATTATAAATAAATTCAAAATGGAACGAAACTAACTAAACCCTAATGATTATGAGTAGTTACAAATTGCACATGCCTGCTAATGAAACAACAAGAGAAAACTACCTACAATAGGCTAAGCATATTCTTACACTACCCTAATAAAATAATTTATATCTGTCTGGTGTACTTAATCCGTTGATTCAAACTTCTAAGCATTGAATTGGATCAAAATATACAGAACAAAATTAGTAAAACGTTCATAATTAAAGTGCTAAAAATGATTTTGTTTTCGCATAATTTTCTAGGATAAATATCAGAAAGGGAAAGGGAGAGATAACGATGTTGTTTGGTCTCTGTCTAGCCTACTGCTGCAAGTTTGGTTCAGTTGTTTTTGTTTTTGTTTATTAGGTATTGCTGAATTGTAGTCACATTTTCGTGACCATTTTTTTATATTCTGCACCTTCCCTTTATAAAGGGTTGGTTTTTCTAATGATAATTTAGGAGAGATGTTCCAAACATCTTAATATATAATGAAGCTCTTCTCATCCTTAAAAAAAGAGCTTACATTTTTAAAGAATTAGGATCATCTCCATTAATTGAGAGGCAAATGCATTTTTTCCTTTGTTTTTTAATGACAAAAGTGTAATTTCATTCTAATCAAAAGATTGCATGTGTCATTGAAGATTACATTTTTCCTTGATTTTTGATGTACTTGCCTCTCCATTAATAGAGATGATCCTAAAGGGGCACAGCCAGTGACCCACACTTCAAAAAATCCAACTAATTAACTATTTGAACCGTTTGCAAGTTAGAAACTTGAATGGATCGAATTAATACTTTTATAATAGTAATGAGTTCGAAATAAAGCTATTGATAACATAAAAGCAAATTAGGTAATTAATTAAGTTGTTTAACAAGATGTGTGCCTACTTTTTTTGTACAACAGCAACTTAATTAAATATGTTAGGTGATGGTGGTAAAATATGGAGACTAGAAAGTAACATGTTTACATGTAGAAAGGTTACTGTTAGGTATATGAAGATGAAAGAAGAAAGTAGAGAGAGGGTGTGAAGTTTAGTGGAAAGCACGTATAGTTGACCGCATAATCGAGAGAGTAAAAGACGCAGATATATAAAATAATAGAGCTGTAACGGCACGATCGTGGAAGAGTGTGCTGAAATTTTACTGAAACTGAAGCATCTTTGAAAAGCACGAGACACCAAGTGAAGAGAGATAATAACTCTTCTTCCTTTATCTTTTTCTCATAACTACTAACAAGTAACAAGTAACAACTCTGGTCTCGTGTGTAAAATAAAACCACATGCACCCAAAGATGCTCTTTGTCGACCTCCCCAACACTTTCTCTCTTTGCGTGTTTCTGTCAGATTCTTACACGCATGCCATTTTCAACTCTCTTAACTCTTATCCCTTAATATCACTCATCAACTCACCCAACTCTGCATTATCTTCTTACACTGATCTTCACTACAACTTTTATCACTTTATGTGAAGTTATGTATATTTGATATCTTTAAGGTGAAGTATTTTTAGTAAAATGATGTTCACCAAGACAGTGATTACAAAATATAAAATAAATTCTCTAAAATGGAATTCAGGTTTAAAGTTTTTGAGTTAAAGAGAGATATTCTACATTTTCACCATTTATCATTTCAACCTAATATAATATATCACATATATCTTGAATTACTTTCAAAGCTTCAATCATATTTGCAAATAATTGTTTCAAGTTGGTATAATCAGTACATATAAGACTGGCTTCTCGCCATAAAGTATCTAAATAGTGTACTTGATTTATGATATCATTCATATTATATTGTATTTCACACAAAATTATAATATGCATGGAACATTCACATCTAGGAATGAAGCTCAATCTGTTTGGTGGCCTTTGTGGGTTTTCGTCAATAAATCATAAGGTTGCATTAATATTCTTGAAGAAAATAAAGAAAAACAAGAAAATCAATAAAATATAAAATGGAGAATCAAGAAACCGTGAAAATAAATGCAAGAAAATAAAGAAATAAAGAAATCGAAAAAATTAAGAAGATCAAAAATCTGGAAAATAGAAAATCAAGAATAAAAAAACCACGAAAACAAGAAATCAAAAATTCAAGAAATCAAGAAATAAAAAATTAAATAATTCAAGAAAATCAAGAAATAAAGAATTAAATAATTAAAGAAAATAAAGAAAAATAAAGAAAATAAAACATCAAGAAATCAAGAAAATAGACATGTATGTTGATATAAACAAATGGTTTTCGTATTCTTAACATGTTTTTGGACGATATTTAGTTTAAAAACATTTTAATTATAAATGTATGCCACACTAAAATGTTGCTATATTCACATTTATAGCATCATGTAGAGACTTTATACTCGATCATTGCGGGTTGTAATCATATTAGTATGAATTAAAAAGTAAGAGATATTATTGTTAATGTTTTGACTGTTTTCATTTCCCTTTCTTTAGTTGTACCTTAATAATTAATAAATAGGATATTCCAAAGTGCCAATTACATTTATTGACCGCAATTTAAAATTCAAATCTCAACAACATGATTAAATAGTGTTATTTATATACACATACACCCACAGACACTAAAGATATGATGTGGGGTATATCCATGTGAATAGTGATAAGAATCATCATGTCCCTATACCAGATGTAAAGGGCAGCAAGGGTTCCTGTAGAACCTTTGACCTTATTTTTTTCAGTTTAATTGATTTAACTCATTTTAAATTTTTGACCTTATAACATTGATTTATGTGTCTGTTGAGTGAGTGAAGGAGCCCAGTAGTATTTATCTGCATGCCATATATTTGAGTCAATAGTCATTACTTCAATAAGAGATCTACCTAATCACTAAATCTGATTCCAGTATTAGTTTCACCGTTCAATTTTCACATGATATTATTTAGAATAAATTACACTCACACCCCCTGAGTTTTAGTGAAATTACACTAATCACCTCTCCATTTTTGTCCTTACGTGAACAACCCATAATTTTGTACATATGTTACACTCACTACATCTGCATGATATAAAAATATAATATTTTAAACAAAAATGTGTGACGTGTGTAATTAATTAAACAAAATATTGTATATTGTGTAGACAAATTCAAATAATATAAGAGTCAATGTATTTTCATTATTTGGCTCCTTATAAAATAGTATAAGAGTTATTTAAACATTTATTTGAAATTATTAATGTATTTTGTAATGACAGAAAACTAATAAAGAAACATTGGTTTTTGTACTATTTCAAGTGTTACACAATATATAATATTTTGTTTAACTTAATTACGTTCATCATACGTTTTTTCTTTAAAATATTACACTTTTATAACATGGATAGTTTGTGTATGAGGGAAAGGTGATTGGTATAAGGACAAAGAAGAGAGAGATGGTTTGTATAATTTCATTAAAACTCAGATGGTGTGAATGTAATTCACTCTATTAGTTATTGGCTTGCTGCTCGATGTGGATTTTACGTTCAAGAATTGTCTATGCTAGTTAGACTCTAGGAGCACATCTTCTATCCTATACAGTGCGATACTTCATGTGTCACTTAATGTGATTGGTCAAAAAAATACTTAATTATTAAACTAACTTAAATATATTTTTTCAACCAATCATATCAAATGAGATATGAAATGGCACGACAAAATATGGGACACCATTGGACTCTTAGCTAGACTTAATACAGGTAATGTTACCTGCTTGACAATAGTATTGGTATTTATTGCGAGTCTAAAGTGGGTGGAAGAAGGTACGTAGGCACAAACCCTTGCTAGTGACAACCAGGTACAAGATGCTCCCAAATATGATGCGGGGGGACGAAGTGAGGTCAAAGAAAATCATCATGTATAAAAAGTATGTTAAAAAATAATGACAGATTTGTTTGTCGACCCCTTTTCAAGTGTTCAAGTACTCAAAAACCCAAAAAAGTAACCTCCATGGTTGTTTGTCATCATAGATCACTACCTAATGCTTTTCTTTACTTTGTGTGTGTTGGGGGCGGGGGTCACATATGAAAAGGAGCAGGTTTCTGCATTGGAAATCAATGGGCAGGACAGAAGAGCCTGTTGATCTATCTATTGTACAAACAATTGCATCAATGATCAGAGTACACTCAAAGCAAAACTTATTTGTACATACACCTTATAGCAAAGCATCAATCGTCCTTGATTCCGGGTTCAGAAATTGAGGACTCCAGCTCTTTAGCTTTTTCATCGTTAAATCCGAGGGTAGACAGTATCTTGTAACCAGGAGAATCCACTTCAGACCAAATGCCAAGGAGTATGTGTGCTGTGGTAACTTCCCCGCCATCATCTGCAAATCATAAATAGATTTATACAATGGATTAACTTTTTAGCTTTGCGCATACAACATTTGATAAGAATCATCATTTGCAGATGGGATGAGATGGGCCACAACTCATTTACCAATTGAGTAAATAACAAAATACTGCAACCAAATTCTACGAAAATGTATAAAGCTACCCCGAAGTGGCATTTCTAAAGATATTGAAAACATTTCTGTCCACAAAACAACAATCAATCACAGAATGCAACAACACCTTTCTTTTTAAGACCAAAAGGAAGATTATAACACATGATGTCTAGAATTGTTAGTAGCTTTTAAGAAAACCACAAATGAATGCACCTCAATCTCTACCATACAACTATAAACAAATCGTCCACTTTATTTTAATTGCCATGGTTAAGTTTAATCATATCTCATGATTCCTGAAAGCAGAACAGAGTCTTCTGTATCATTAGAATCTGAATAAAGTCATAAACTAACTAAACCAACGTCAAAGTGAATGTAGAAACATTTGATAACTAATTTTTGCTAAAAGAAAAGTTTAAGGACAAGAACACAATACATCATTAGTACACTTGATTGATATAAATACTCACGAACCACAAGTTGTATAATCAGAAATATGTAACTAGAATCACGAGCAATAAAAAACCACTGACCCAGGGTTTTAGATAAAGTAGTACCTGTCATCCTCAACTTTAACCAAATGTATTTTATTTAGCAGGATTGCTGATTACATTCAAACATGCATATTTTGACAAAACAATTGAGATTCAAGTAGCAACTTTTTAAATATAATACATAATAAAATTACATTTTGTTGACATAAGCTCAAATATAATACATTTGAATATATAGTCTTAAAATTTTGAGCTCCATGCCTAGTTAGTTTAACATGAACATGTCTAGTTGGTTTAACACGAACACTACGTGACACTTCATTCCATAAACAAAATTCTGTCAAATTATCCACACAAAAATGACAATAACAAGCCAAATTGGATTTGCAAGTTGTCATGTATGATTGGCGAGAAATAAAACTAGAGTAAATATGAAAAAAGACAAAAACATACCAGATTTTATTTTTTGATCAATAGCCCAATCAAGGGCAGTCTGAGCTTGTTCAGTGAGTGGGGGGTGCTCGGGGCTGAAGAAAAACATATCTGCTTTTCCAAGTAACTTAACAGTTTCATCCCGCACCTTGAACAAGGTAATACCATGAGCTCGTAAAAACTTAGAAGCTATATTAGTACCTGCACACAGCCCAAAGATAAGAATTAGGCAAAGTGCTCAAATCTACTTAGTACAACATGGAAACATTAAAAGTCACTCCATGGTGATGGAATGCGGGGTGTGTTCTCATCAAGAAACTAAGGTAACAGTTCATAGGTGTCTCAGTAAAGGAAGGAACAGAATTGAATAACATCATCAGTCCACCACTTAGTGGTGCTCTTTTTGAATAGTCAAGAAAATAAGATTTTAAATTAGTTGATTTAAATATCCATTAAATACTTGACCAATAATATGAGAGTAGCATAGGAGTGACACAAAATGGAGGAGGACAGATGTCATCCCAAACCGAACATATAATTTATATTCTGTATTTGAAGAGTGTTTGGGCAAATAACTCAAGTACTTATTCAATAAGCCTTTATGAAATAAGCAAAAAGAAACATATTTTATAAGCTTGTCTTGTGAGCTTGTTGGGTTTATTCAAGTGTGAAGTCCCACATTGGATATGCGGGAGGAGTAAAAGAGTTTAGAAGTAGAAAAGGCTCATGGAACTAATGCCTTAAGGTTTTGGTTCAAGACATATGTCTCACTTGTAGCTCTCCACTCTTCCCATACCCCAGTAACAATGGAACTTCCCGGTGGTTGGAGACTCTCCGGTGGCAATATGGTCCAACAGGTAAAAAGAGCTTATAGGAAAGTCATTAGTTTATTTTTCATGAGAGGTTCTCATAAGCCCAAATAAGATCTCTATAAGCTATTCCTAATACGGTAATATCTCAAGGAGTGGAACCAAATAGAACAATACAAAAAATCTTTATGTTTGCATACCAAATGTACCCAATTGTGTCATAAGCTAAGGTCGAATAAAAAGAATAAGAAGAATGAAGATGGTCCATTCTATGTTATGTGAAAGAAACTAATACTGAACTACTAAACATTAGAGTAAATAGAAGGGAATAAATGTGTTACCCTCGATAAGAAGACCCATGAGAAAAGCTTCGGTACCAGTAGTTGGATACTTGAGTTTTCTTGCCTCCAATTCACCCATTGCAAATGATTTTATAGCCTTCGAAGACCATCTTCCTTCCATTAAACACAATTAGTAACCAACCTATTAGAATACACACACAAAATATATAATGTATTTGGATTATACTCACTTTGGAAGTTCCTGTGATGGAGAAACTCGCTCTGGATTTCTGAAAATACGAAATAAATAAAAAATCAATAATCCAAAATGAGACAAATCAATTTCAATATTCCATAAATTTGTGACTGCGAACTCAAAATCTTACGCAGTGGGGAGGCTGAAGGAAACGATGGCGGAGAAGGGGCGGCGCGTGCAAACCCATACATGAGGTTTAACACCGACGCAAAGTTTGGTACCCATCCATGAATTCTTGGGGCTCTTCAGTGTCAAATTGTGATTCAAACGAACAGAATGATCGGAGCACAATTTCAAATACGTTGCGGGAAGCGTTGAGAGGTAGTTGCAGTGCGCTGCAGCCATTTTTTCACAACACAAAATGGAACTGCTCACGCGATACCCACACTATTGGATTTGGATTTGGATAGAGCTTTTGTAAACAGAAGAACCATACGGTGTCGTATACCATGAAGTGTTCGTTGGGTTTTGGGCTTGTAGTTTCCAAAAGCTGGGGGTATATAAGCCTAACCCATATACACTTTCCTGAAACCATTATGCTACAATAAATTTGTTTGTCCCGTAACCTTACAGAGGAAAATAATTTCTTCTTCTATTACCTTATATAAGAAGGTATATTTGAATGTATGGGCGAGTTCACGAAAAAAAATGGAGTTTGAATATTAAAAAATTATTTCCTAAATTCTGAACTTCTGTGATCACTCTGGGGCTTGGGATAAACCCAAGGCAAAAAGATTAAAAAATTCAATATGTTTAATATGAAATATGTATTCAACTTAAATGTACAGCCATTTTTTTAATATAGATTACAAAGAAATAACTTAATATTTTATGTATATTTTTATAAGTAAAATCAAAAGTTTATAAGGTTATACGATTTACGATTCAATACGTATTTACATATTTCCCACCAAATAGGTCCATATGTGGTTAACAGAATCTAAACTCACAACATTTTGGAATATAAGTCTATGCATGTGAAATGGATCTTAACTAGTTGTATGTGAATTGTAACATCTCTTTCTTAGCTCCACATGGCAAGTATTTAACAAATGTGAGGAGGACGTTTCTTGCAATGAAGAAGTGGTGCTTGATTGTGGACATCATTGTTAATTATACACTGAAATCGGCAATAAAACTTACATCATGGTTTGGGTCGATTACAGGGGAATCTTAATAATAGTCCAATTAATGCAATCTCGTGCCAAAGATACGTTACCTAAGTACGTGTTACCTCGGCCCAGAGGTGAGATACCTCGAAAAGAGGTACCTCAACCCAATAGGTACATGGTTTGAACCCAATTGGATAGATATTGAAGTGATAATCTTCACTCTATTGTGTTACTCATCGTGATTGTAAGTACAAGTTTGTGGCATAGACGACAATGTTTGGTTCAAAGGTTGCTACTGAGGCAAAGATAACGTGACGGAGATAAGGTCTACGGCTAGCCACCATCACCAACATTTATTTATTTTTTTGTATGGGGATAGGCCTCACCAAAATTATTAAGAGTTGTCAGATTTAAAATGTAAACATTTTATCTCTTTTAAGAGAGGATACTAGTTCTAAAGAAATTATTCATTTAACATTTTTGAGATTTTTTATATACTATCAAAGGAATTCTATCATTCTCTAGGTAATAACATAATCACTTTTTTAGGTATATTTGTATTTCTGAACAAGTGTCACTTATAAATATTGAATATACTTTTTTTTTTTTGTTATCCTAGATATATAACATAATTTTACAGCACTATAATAACACTTTGTCGGTGGCATGTTTTTATGGTTTGACTTACTGAATATATATTATTCCTTGAACAATCACTTATTAATACGATGGTATTTATTAAAAGATGTTGATGATAATGCATGTTGGTGGAAAACATGCATCGATAGTGTCCAACAGAAAGACAAGGGGCGCCGTCGTACCAACTAGTACTATTAAGCACCCCCACTCATCCCGCCTCAAATGGGGGGCACGTTTCAAATTTGGCGCCACTCAATCTTAACTTGCGGTCAAAAAGGTTTATTCGTTCAGAGATACTCCCAAGAAACATAAAAGGTGGGGTTTTCTTCGGCAAAATGTGAAGAAAAAAATTAAAAAATGGGACCATCCAACAGAAAATGCTGAATTGTCAATCACGTAGCAATTCTCTCACATACTATAATATTATGAATAATCACATCTACAAACACCGGATGATCCACTTATTCCAAGAGTAAATGGAAAAAATATACTTCACATCTTAGTCATTTCCCAATACAAATATTATGAATAATATGACAAATATATTTTTTATTGTGTCTAGACACTTTATAAGTTTTTCTTATGAGTTTATCTGAATTATAGAAGTTAAAAATATCATTAGTTTATTAATAATCCTATATTGTTTACTAGAATCAACATTCGTTGATAAAATTACATCATTCAAATTGTTTTAATAAATATATATTTCACAAAAAAAATCATGTATTATATATAAAACTAACAAAATAGTATAAATAGGATTAATTAACCAAAAAAAATCTTATCAAAATTACGGAAAAGACTAACACATACAAACATTTGAATTCAACTAACAATGTGTAATTTTTTGTATTTAACCAATACACAATTGTATCTCAGATCTCACATCACTAAACAAATTGATAATAAATAAGGCCTAAATTGTTCCTCCATGTGTATGAAAAGCCACGCTGACTAAACACTATAGTGGAGTGCCCCATGCAGCTTTTTAAGATACGAAATAATGAATGCGGATATTAGGGTTGGGCCCACCACCGTTCCCTTTGGCGGGAACCTGGTTTCTTCCCAGCACAGTTTAAAACATCATGTCAACCACGTCTCTTTTTTTAATAAACCACGTCCCTCAATTCCAGCTGGCGGTAATGAATAGTAACGGCAAAGTTGAAGTTGAGGAACAGAAACATTACATGACTAACCAACATGTTTTCTGACGACCTTGCATGTGATACAACCAAGATCTACCACCTTGACTTTCATTTTTTTGTAATAAAAAATAACTACATACCTTCTTTTATTTATTGCCGTAACGACTCGTTCTTCACTTTTAATAATATTTTATTAATTATTTAGTATTAGACTTCCAGGATAGCATTCTATTCTATCCGAAACAGGTAGAGAATTTATTTATTTTTATGGAAAAACGAGATATGAATCTGAAATGGTGCATCCAAGATTGCATGAATCTTCCACGAATATTATGCTGCAAATAATGAAATGACGCATTTTATGAATTGTATGAAGCCAAAGTCATCCTCAACAAGTTACTCATGCTTATCTTGTAAACAAAATTTCACAACTAAAGAAAATCGTTAAAGTTTAATTAATTATTTTGATTAATGAAAATATTTTATTAGTTATAACTATTAATCAGTATGTGGTACACGAGAAGTTATTTCAACTAAAAATGGTATCACAAAACTATAAAAGTAATTAAATCTATTTAGATTTGAGACCAAAATAGATTGATCTTTTTTTTCTTCTTCCAAAATTGAGATTGAAGTAATCTATTTCACATCTTGCAGGAAAACGTAAGTGGAAATGTGGAATGCTTCAATTTTGTGTTTTTTTTTTTACAAATCCCTCACGTTTTCCCTTTCCTTGTTAAACTGAAAAGACAAATAATGCTCTTTGGTCTAAAAGGGAAAATAAAAAAGAGTAAGTTGATATAAAAGAACAATATAAAAAATTATGTGATATTTTAACTGTTTAATGTGAAAGAAAAAAGGATAGATATAAACAATAGTTGAATTAAAAAGTTGTCGGTACTAAAAAACTAATATTACAAAGCCTGTTGCAAAATATGAATGGTAATAAAGCAAAACATGGTTATTGTTAATGACAAGAATGACATGTTCTCACAATTAGAAAGTTACATTCATAAAAAATATATTATAAAAACAGAAATTATTATTCTAATATTATTTTATGAAATTTGATTAGTTAGATATATATAGAAACAAGAAAGTTTCACAACAAAAATACTCGTTAAAGGGGAAGAAAAATACACTGCGAAAAAAGTAATCACATGTTAATGTAATGATTTGAGTCCGCAAATCCCACGTTAATTACCAAGTTTACTCTATTATTACAATTTTGGAACATAAGCTCCTGGGCCACAACCTTTCATCTCAAGCTTTGATCAGCAACATTCATTTGCTCTCCGTGGTTGAGTACGAAACAAGCAAAGCTCATATCACTCGTCGTCTTACTTGTATTATGATCCATGTTTATTCAAACAAACTCTAAACAATACCCCTACCTATTTTACAACTTTCAAAATTTAATATAAAATTTTAAAAATATCAGCCATTGTTATATTTGCTTTCGTTTAGTATGATTTGAGGAAGATAATTAGATATTCAACTTTAATAGTTTCTTTAACTATGGAATTGAGGATTGAATAAACTATAAATGAGTCTCAAATATTCAAATTATAGAGTTTGGAAGTCTAATTTTAGATACTACCGATGATATCACCTCATCCTTTTGGGTAATAAATTAATTCTTTTTAAAGTGTCTTAATGTCCCCTCCCATACTCTAATGTAAATGAATTCTATTTGTAACTCAGGAACTCAAATCCTAAAATTATGATGATAAATAGTTGACTTAATTATTACATTAGGTTGAAATTCAATCCTAATTTACTTTGTCATGTGAGCTTTGATTTTTCTATAATGTTTTTATAAGTTTGTCTAAAAAAATTTGACCTAACCCCAATAAATCACTTTTTTAATTTAAATATTTCTTTGAAGCATGTTACACTAATATCTTATTAACTTTATATAATTACTTGAAATTCACTCGCATTCATAAATCACTTTTCTGAATTTCAATATTTCTTTTAGAGTATATATTATTTATACACTATTAGTGTAAAAATTTATATATAATTACTACATCATTCAACATTTATCTTATTATTTTATTTGAAGAGTTAATGATAATTAAAAATGAATATTGAATAATAGATTAACACTGTATAATCAATATATACATTTTTTATTTCTTTTAAATATTTTCATTTTTAATACTATTAAGGATATCCACCTTCTTTGTCTTTTGATTAATAAATTAATTTTTTTTGGGGTGTGTAATTATCTATCCCAACAAGTATCGCTCAATAAGAAATTAAGAATCAAACTCTTAATCTTTTGATATTCTTGGATCTAGTGAAGATTTATACTGCTAGACAATATTTTAGTTAACCATTTTAAACCGTTATTCTCTCCTATTTACTTTGTCATGTGAAATTTGACTTTTTTTCTATAATATTTTTATAAGTTTCTTTAAAAACATTTGACTCTGATCCCAAGTTGTGACACCATTATTTCCTATATTAGTTTTTGAATGTCAATATTTTTTTAAACGTTTTCCTTTCCCATCAATATATTCTTTCAAATTTATTTTACTTCGATGATGTAATAAATTAAAATCGTATTCTGGTAAATGTTATTTAAAAAATACAAGTTCTTTGCATTGCAATGGGTTTACGCTATTCTAACTAGAACCTACACGTGTCGTCCTAATTTGATTGACATGCTGGCAAAATGAAGGGTTAAGATCTAAAAATAAGATTTAGAAATAATCGGGTGGGGAAGAAGAAAAAAGAATTCAGATAAATTGGGTCAGCGCTGCAGGCTGAAAGCAAAACAGGCGTGGCTCTAATAAATATAAAAATATATCGATTAATTAATAAATAAAATAGATTAAAATATTTGATATAAATATTGTGGGAAGAATCAGAATTCAGAAGAAGGAGTGGTTTGGTTTGGAAATTGGAAGAGAATAGTAACTCTTGAACACTGAGAGCGAAGCCGAAAGAGTTTGGTGAAAGCGTTTTATGACTATTTAGTATAAAGCGTTGCGCAAATTAAAGCCACTGTTGCTGATCATAACTCATCTTAATTCACAAGGGCGTTGCAGTGTTCCACTCTGTTTTTTTCTTCCCTGTTTCTTAGTCGACGTCGTTTTAGGACATTTCTCTCTGTACTCAACACAGGTTTCGTCCTTCCTCAGAGTTACTCAAACCATTCACTCTCTTTCTAATAAACAAATGACCATGGATTGGCATGCTTGTACGGATGAATACGAAAAGCTCATAATTCGGATGAGCACTCCAAGGTTTGTAAAAACATTCATTTTTTATTTATTTTATATTTCAACCTTTTCTTTTTATCTTTCTTGATAATAATCTTAATTTTTTATATTCTAATTTTATGTGTTATTTTCTTTTACTCCACCGAAAGTTGATCCTAACAGACATGTTTATGGTCTCTACTATAGATTACCGACTTCTTCCTGATCCTGTAATAATTCAGTTTTATAATATTTTCCAAATAGTGGAAAAACGTGAATACCTTTGAAAATAAGAATAACTATTGTCGATTTCACACCGACTATTTCATTTGATTTGTCCACTACCTATTTTTTTATATAGTTTTTAGACTTTTCATTTCTTGTTATTTGTACCAAGCCAAACCCATTTTGCTTTCGTTGCTTGCACACTAATATTCTTTGTATTTTAATATTATCCATTTGGAGTTTGGACCCAACATTGAAAAAGAAATATCGGACAATGTAATTTCACTGACTTTGACCTTTCTCCGTGAAACAGGGTCGTCATTGATAATGCCGTATGCCCCACCGCGACTCTGGTCAAGGTAACTTATCACGAAAATGCTTCCAACACGGGATCGGTTACTTTTGTTTTAATGTAATTATTATCTAAATAATATTAATAATAAAAATAATAATAATAATATTATTATGTTTTGATGAAATTTGCAGGTTGATAGTGCTAGAAGGCATGGTATTCTCTTGGATGCTGTAGAAGTGCTTACTGATCTCAACCTTTTAATTAAGAAGGCCTATATTTCCTGTGATGGAAGGTGGTTCATGGATGGTAAGCTAATCATGTTCTTTTATTTTTGATTCGAGGTTATGGTAAAAAACAAAACTACTTTGTTGTTATCTAATTAAAATAATTGAGTACAATTTTTCTGCATGTTACGTTTTCATCAACCATTACATATGTTATATATTTGTTGAAAAATGACACTATCTTTTGGATAATACCTCGAAGCACTAACGTTTGGATCTTCAATGAACAGTTTTCCATGTCACATATCAAAACGGAAACAAGCTAACAGATAAGAGCCTTTTGAAATATATTGAACAGGTATTCAAGTGAACCTATACATGTTTTAGTTTAATTACAATGTTCCTGGTTAAAACATTTTTATTTCTACATTTTCTTAATTGTTAATCTGACTTTGAATTGTTGCTTGTATGTTATCACAGTCACTTGGGAGCATTGACAATGGTAGAACTAATTACTCGAATGGTCTGACTGCATTGGAGTTAACCGGAACGGACAGGGTTGGTCTTCTATCGGAGGTGTTTGCTGTATTGGCTGATCTTCAATGCGATGTGGTTGAGGCTAAGGTTTGGACTCACAATGGCCGCATCGCCTCCCTAATCTACGTAAGGGACTGCGATTCTGGGTCCACTATTGAGGACTCTCTGAAAATTAATAAAATTGAAGTGCGTTTAAGAAATGTTTTGAAGGGAGACAACGACATTAGAAGTGCTAAAACTTCTGTCTCCATGGCTGTAACACACACTGAAAGAAGGCTGCATCAAATGATGTTCACTGACCGTGATTTTGAAAGAACCCCCATTTTGAATTTTACTGCTGATGCCCCAGTAGTGACTGTTCAGAATTGGGCAGAAAGGGGTTATTCCGTTGTCAATATTCAAGGCAAAGATCGAATGAAGCTATTATTTGATGTTGTATGCAATTTAACATACATGGAATATATTGTGTTTCATGCAACTGTTAACACTGATAGTGACAAAGCATATCTGGTAATCATTCAACTTCCTTCAACCAATGTTTTTATTTAGTTGTTTGCTTGGTTTATATGCTAATTAACGTTTCTCAATTTACCATTTCAGGAATTTTACATCAGACATAAGGATGGCACCCCAATTAGTTCAGAACCAGAGCGTCAACGTGTAATTCAATGCTTAAAGGCTGCAGTGGAGAGAAGGGCATCTGAGGTATAATTAGCTGTTAATAACCTTTGTATATGAAGTGGTTAGCACTAATTAGCTGTTAATTATTGGGTTATTTGTTAAATGGATATGACATTGTGATATGAAGTGGCCAAGACTAATAAATTGCTTATTGTTTGATTATACTTATAGGGTGTTCGACTTGAGTTATGCACAGAAGACAGTCAAGGGCTTCTGGCAGGAGTAATGAGAACTTTCAGAGAAAATGGGCTCAATGTAACAAGGGCTGAGGTATCAACCATGGGGAACAAGGCTACAAATGTGTTCTATGTAACCGATGCGATTGGAAACCCTGCTGATCCAAAAATCATTGAATCGGTTAGGCAGAAAATTGGGTTAGGCAATTTAGAAGTGAAGGAGTTGCCATTGATATGTCATCATCAGAAAGCAGAAAGAGAGGATCAAGCATTTGGAGTTGGTGGGGCAGTGTTAATGTCAATTGGTAACCTCTTGAGAAGGAATCTATACAATATGGGGCTAATCAATTCCTGTTCTTAAACAATGATGCTTTGTGAACATTTCTTGAACCCACGTCACCATATATGAGGCATAGGTGGCAGGAAAAAACGATTTATGTTCATAATGATCTGTGAATAGCATTACTCCCTAAAGTAGGGGGACAAAGGAAGGAGACAAGGACTATGGATGTTATGTGCAACTTTTGAAGCATGATGGTTTTGTGTACATACAAAGTTAAAGATAGGATGGAATTTTGGTGATAGTAGTTGTTATAGTAAATTGGTTTGGGTTTGGTTGGTGTAAAAGGGTAGAGGAGGGGATTGGGGCCCTCTCGCCATTTTAAATGCTTTGTGTGAGGGAATCAAGGATTTTAATTAGGATTGGTTATTGTCGGTGGGGAAGGTTTGTGATATGAAATATAGAATTAGATTGTTGGTGGCATAGATACATGTTAGGTAGACAGAACAAAGTGAGTTCATTGTTAATATAGTACTTAGCTTAGTTGTACACATGAAGTTTCTTAATGATTATTAATATTAATTTTAATAGTTGACTCCAAGTTTTATATCCATCTCTCTCACTCGTATTTTTACTTGAACCCATGCTTTCATGTGTGTTTGAAATAATTACAAGGAGATTTTATTAATGAACTCATTTGAAATTTCTGAAATCATTTTTTTTAATAGAATGATATATTGATTGTATAAAATTTTTACCCACACACTACATATATATATTTTAATTTAGAGTTGAAAGTGTAAGACGTGGAGCATGGTTTGGATGATACTTAGTGGCAGATGATGAGTGATTAGTGGGTGGGTGGTTACAGGTGAGAATGAATTAAAGGAGAAGAAAGTCAATCAGGTAACGTGGTGGCAAGTGCAGTTAGTTGTTGACGCTACCAAATTTAACTTAGCTGGATTTTTCTGTGCTTGTACAATTTCCACATGCATTTACCCTTTCTAGTATTGCATATTCTCTGACACCGGTAAGGGCCATGCCACCCAGTCTGTTAGCATGAGCATAATTTACTATTCATTTATATATATAATATAAAATTCGTTTACTTTCATATTGCTTTATCTCCAAAAGTTTGGAATAATTATGTTCCAAAAATAACCGCTACAAAGCTAAAGGTTTGGTTTCAATATACATGAGCATGATAAGGTGATAGATGATAAGTGCTATTATTGCAGGATTATAATACGTGTTCCAACCATCACTAGTACTAGTATGAGACGCAATCATCCTTCAGAAAAACTAAGTTAACATCAATGGCAGTTCTGAATTCTATTCTACTAAGTATGAGACGCAAAGAGACCTTAAATGGGAGGCACGAAAACATCTCTAATCTCAGCTTCACTGAATTGAAGTTCAATAAACTTTATATGCAAATAAAATTTAAACTATTATTTTTTATCTTTTATACCAATTCAATTTACCTGGAGAGTGCGAGATATCCTTCCCACAATTCTCTTAATTGACTGAAAAGGCTCTAAAATGAACTTGCTTATAAAATTACTATGACCGGCCTATCTATCTTATATATAATTTAATGAGCTAAAATATGTATACATTTTATTACATCATTAGTGAACATAGTCACTTTAAAGAACAATTTATCTTTACCCCATAAAGAAGCGATTGAGTCGTGAGTGCAAACAAATCATTACAGGCACAAACAAAGACAGCGGGTAAAAGTAAGAGAAGAACTGAAATTAAGTTTGAAGAAACTCTGTTCAAGAAGGAGGGATGCCACAAACACCACAATTACTCCTATGCCTATGATGTCTCTTTGCTGAAGGACATGAATATCCAACGATGTGGAAGAACCAAACAATTTGTGTGATATGGTGTAAATGAGATAAATCAATACAAACCCAGTGATAATAGTTCATGTTTATGGTTGTGTTAGTACACTCTAAAATCAATAAATCATGACAAAAAACCACATCATTCTATTAAAAAAATGAGCCAACATGAATAGATTATTCATATTTCATACATTGTTCTTTTTTAGTACATTGGCATGCATACAAGCCTCGCTATCTAAACCTGTTACCTGTCAGCACTTGCCACTATTTCCTACTAACGCGTTTTGAAAATATGATTGAAGTCGTGAATTAAACAAGCATAAACATACAAGCTATGCTGCTGATTGCAGTGAATTGATGTAGATATCTCACAGCCCAACAATCAAAACAAGCTTGCAACTCACCCCGAAAATTAAAGGAAAAATAGTCTGCCAGTTTGCTGCAATGGTTGTTTTCGGTGAGCGCTCCACAAAACAAGCAAACAATTCCAATTAATCATCCATTGTTGTGTAGATCATCCTGCAGCAGAGTGAACATTTTAGACCAAAATACAGAGATGAAAAGGGTCTAATAAGATGGAAGAATTTGACAAGCCGTTGCTTCTTTTCCCAGGAGAGAAGGTTGAATATCTCAGTAACATCAACTAAATGCTTTCCTTGACTATACCTGATAAAGGAATAACATAAAGCAGGCAATTAGCATGACCATATTACGCACACTCCATAGTCCATGCATTAAGATATCAAGCATTATTAGTGCAAAAAATAAATAAATCAATAATTCATCTCCTTTGGTCTCTCTAACTAGTAAGCAAGCAACCAAAGCTTTTCCTAAGGAAGCAAAACAAGCAAAACAAGCAAAAGAAGTTAAACAAAATTATAAAAAAGGGTGGCCTAGTGCATGAGGCTCCCACTTGTGGAGTTCGAGGATGGTAAATGTATGTAACATTATCTTTATAAGCGAATAGGGTGTTTCCAGAACCCTTGACCTACATGTCACAAACAAACAACCTTACCGTTCCGTTTAGCCTCACCCTCTTTCAAACCAAATTATACAGTGTAAAAAACTGGAGAAAAAAAAGCTTGAATATAGTAAAAGTACTTAAAATTAGTTTGGTTCAATTGTCTAAACATTCCTACACTTAAACAAAAATGCACAAGAATGTGAAGATTTAAGATTCGAACTTGCTTCCCTTAATTCCTCACCCAAAACTACAATACACATATTTTTCCCTTTAAAGAGGTTTCTCAAAAAATATAATATGTATCAATCAGCTTGATCAACGACTCCACGGATGCATAAACCAAAATATAGGTTACTGCTATTAAATTGACCAGATTGATGAACCATCAACTAGTTACTCATTTACTGGGTAGTCACATTATGATAGTGCTGAAATATGCAAAGACCCAAAATATAAAACAACCTACCAATCTCAAGGTAGTGTGCATACATGGATTATTTCAACTTGAAGAAATATACAATAACCTGTAATTCTGTATCACTAAGAATGAACATATTATCCAGCGTATTAGCAAATTTTATAGAAAACTTACAATCGCACATTGAAGCAGAGGTAAGGAGCAGTGAAGAGTGACATAACCCAATGCCCTGTAACAAGGTAGAGGAAGCATAGGACACCTTGTATAATAAACTCAGGCAAAACCACCATGTTTATTCGGGATGAGGAGTCATAAGGATTTATATAATCAAATTCGAGATCAGCCAGGCACATTAGCTGGAACAAAATTTGAACCAAGTTAGCACATGTTAGATGACACCAATGTAACGAAAGCAACCAAGTGCATCATAAAACTCGTTGAAAAGAAACCAATGACATGGATGTAACATAATATCAACATAGGGTCTAGGGATAAATGAAACTTCTTAATCCGAAATATGGGAGAGAGCAATATGAAAAGATAAGAATGTATAACCAGAAAACTCAGCACTTTCCAATTTCCACTATTGTTCACCATTTTTTTATATCTCATCACACCAGTACTTCCTTACCTTTCCACATTCCAGTATATAGACCACTTCCAACAATCATGATAAACAGCATCTTATGCAATTTAAGGCCATTTGTTTAGGAATTTCAACAACAACAAAAAGTTTCTCCATAATTCATTTTGGCAAAAGCATTTTTTTGAGAAGCTGAAATTCACCTATTCTTTCGAAATTAACATTTTCAAGGAAACTCAACCAAACAAGCATAATAAATGTTAGAAATGACCATTTTCCCATCAATTTCCTTTACTTATTTTTTTTATAAAAAAAACCTTTCATCAAATCTTACAATCTGAAAGTTTACAACAACGTTGGTAAACTCATCTTGTTAAAATGGTAGGAGCCATGCATAGAAGCTTTCTTGATGAACAAGAAAGATAAGAAAAGACATGCATGAATGAGAAAGAAAGCTAAAGAAAGAATGGAGAATCAAGCTCCATTGAAATGAATGAACTTACAAAGTAAGGGGTATGCCCTTTATATACTATATTGCTTAACAAACAACTAATCAACTAAAAGCAACAACCAGTTAATCGATTAAATATATTGTTAATCGATTAACTCTTACAAAAATACACAAATAATCGATTAATCATATAGTTAATCGATTATATACAAAAGCAGAATACACAACTATTTTAACATGCCCCCACAAGCTGGAATGTATGAAGCATTCCAAGCTTGAAATGATTGTGTTGAACATGATATACTCTAATACCTCATCTTGATGGTGAGTAGTGATTCTTCATCTCCCGGTCTTGAAATCTGAATGTGAAGCAACAACCATGCTTAACCACCATAGGCAGAAGCAGCTTCATCCAAAGCTTAACCATCTACTTGGACAGAAGCTTAACCAACCAAACAAACTATAATGGATGAAAGAAAGAGAAAACTGAATCTTTATCTTGATCCTAAAATGTTTCTTCAATGATAAAAGGAATACACACCATAATAATGTTGTGTGTTTATGAAAGAGAGGGTAAAAAAAAAGTAGAGTATGGAGAAATGAGAAATGATATAATTGGGGCTAAATGATAAAAGGAAAAAAATAGAATGTGTATATACTTATTGGCATTGATAAAGGATAAAAGAGGGTAATTGAAAGAAAGAAACATTGTTGTGAACATGCCAACTTATTATAGATCTCACCATCTTCTACTAACCAATGCCATGAAACAAACTTGCAGCCCAAATAGAAACCAACCTTAGTACTACCTTTACTTCATCCTACTGACTTACAATACTAATAACAGTTAGGGAAGAAATAGAGTAAATGTCTTTCCCTCAAATTTAAGGCAAGATAATCCTCTGATCACTAAGGACCATAACCCCTTTGGACTCATTAGCCATTGCCAAAAATGAAAAGATGGATCTTGTTTCAGAAAGGCATGTTGGTTGCAATAGTGATGACATTTCTTGTTTAATGATGATGAAGAAAGAAGATGCAAGAAAAAGATGATGACATTGCATTGCTGAATCTTGCAGGTTGTGAAATGATACAAAGAATACCTCATTTTTCCTTTTGAGAATTGTTGAAGCCATGCATAAAATTGAATATGAGGAGAAAGAACTTCTTATTGTCATACATTAAATGAACAAGAAATAAACATGTATGTGGAATGATAAAAGTAGATGAATCACAGAACACCGCATCACATCTAACAGTAAAGTTTGCTTATGCTTCAACAAAATTTACCGGTTCATCATCTTGGTCCACTTGAATGATGATGAAAGAAAAAGGAATGGATGGAGGAATGAGCGGAAGCCATGAAAAGAAATAATTATGCTTTGATACCATGTTAAAATGGTAGGAGTCATGCATAGAAGCTTTCTTGATGAACAAGAAAGGTAAGAAAAGACATTCATGAATGAAAAAGAAAGCTAAAGAAAGAATGGAGAATCAAGACTCCATTGAAATGAATGAACTTCTCATTATTGAATGCAATGAAGAAAAATGAACGAATTACAAAGTAAGAGGTATGCCCCTTTATATACTATATTGCTTAACAAATAACTAATCAACTAAAAGCAACAACCAGATAATAGATTAACTATATTGTTAATCGATTAACTCTTACAGAAATACACAAATAATCGATTAATCATATAGTTAATCGATTATATACAAAATCAGAATACACAGCTATTTTAACAAGGTCCACCCAGTAAATGATATTGATAGCAATGATTACATGAACCCTATAAATGTAACCTATTTGCAGTGAATATAATTTAAAATAAAAAGATTAAAAAGAAGGAAAAGAATTGTATCGAAATGAAAGGGAATAAAAGGGGGGAATTAAGAAATCTGGTAAGTAACGAGGACGAGTAAGGCAATAAGGAGGAAGAAGGAGATGAGCCACGCAAAAAGATCACCCATCTTCTTCTTCCTAATTTCTTTTCCTCTTTCTCCTTTCAACTTCCTTCCACTTCTTTTTTATATTACCCACGACAACCTACGCACAGTGTTTAGCACGTGCGGACCACGCACGCCTCGCTTTAGATATCTACGCCACGCCCTACATCTACCATTCTACGTACATGTATATACATACGTACATTACATACCAGCAATTAACTCCTCTCCCTCTAAATAATTACAAACAAGAATACCAAACTCAACTTGGGCTACAAAATGTTTGCCTCGAATTTTGGACAATGATCTGCTGTCACAAACTCCGTCCCGGACCAATTAAAAATGACATGTTAATTATAAAAATTAAACATTTTTTTTATTTTTATTTTTACTCTATTTTGATTGATGCGAGACAGACTTAGGGACATAGTTTGAAACAACAGATCTTTATCCAAAATGATTTTTTCTATTTTTATTTTTTACACCATTCATTTCAATTACTTTTTTAATAATTAAATATCATTATCCAAATTAAATAGGTGCAAATTTATATATGATTGATTTGATAGACTTCTAATGTCTAAGTTGACTATTAATTTTATGTTGTTAAAAAAAATAGTTTGTTACTTGATATAAATGATTTGTTTTATTTAAATAAGTGAAAAGATATATACATTAACATTATAAAAGTTTTTTATATTGTTATTTATTATTAAATATTAATTTTCAATAATCATTGACTTTTAAATAAAAATAATATAAATGAATAATATATTGATTATGTATAATTTTTTATACTATAATTGTATAAACATTACACTCTTTACATAAATAAATTATAAATAGGAATGACTAAGATTACTGGAGAGAACACACTGACAAAAGCATCTAACAACGTCTCTGACAATAATAAACTTATCTACAACTTTTCTTGCACATTTTTTTTAGATTTCTTCTTCATATTTTTTACTTAGGAAACTCATCTAATTTCTATTTCATCCCTAAAACTCTAAAATGTAATTAAATGGATCCACAAATTACCCGTAACATTTTCCATTGTTTCCATCATAATGATCGTTGCTAATATTAAAGAGCAACTATAGTTTTGATGCATTCCTCAATCCCCTATGCAATTGTCCTTAAGCTAAATCGCTCCAACATAGTTAGCCTAAATTGAAGAAGTTTAGATCTCTTAATCAAATCTTGGTTGAATTTTAGAATTAAAATATTGTAAAAAATGTTACGAGTTTGATCGATCATTAGATCATAGTTGTGCTTCTCTCTTGTTTTTTTCTTCTTGATGTATAATTGTTTTCCATAATAAACAAGACTAAGCCCAAAAAACTAAAACCGAATTTGGGAAAACTATCTCATAACTCCACAAGTATCCTAAAAAATAAGAGGCAACAAAGAATGGTGAATTGCGGCATAAAGAGATGTTCCAGTTCAACTTCAACCATTTTTGTACTTCACAAACAATGGCATTACAGTGGAAGGTTGGAGAGGCATAATGTCTAACATTTAAATTCATTGCATACATATTAAATCCAAAATTTAATACCTTATATTGTAATTAAAGTTCACATTTCAAAAATCCCTGACTCCAAACTACAATTCCAATGGCATAACATCATCTTAAGAGTAAATAATAATCCATGCTATGGTATTTGATTGTCCCAAACAACAAGTCTCATTCTCATATAATAGATAAGAAACAAAAAAAAATCAAGACATGTTTTTGCAACAATAGCAATATAATACTCAAGAACTATACGGTAATGCATTACCACAACAATGTATCCACAAATTTGCAATCAAATCCTACATCAGAAAAATTTGTCCCTAGCGAGAAGAGGTGCGTGGTTTCGAACAGAGGAAGAAATTCCTTGACCCCAAGTTCTTCAACTTCTCACTCGGCTTTAAACCTGCACCACCTCAATATTACACCCAAGTACTCATGATTCGTGTACTACAGAATGCAATGAACTAGTATTTATTAATCCATTATTATTCAGAAATTAATACATTCTTCACAGATGATAGTCCTCAAAATGCTACATATGTGGTATGTTTAAATATAATCGTAGACTAAACTACATTAATTCCTAAAATATTGGATAAATGAAAGGCAAAATAATAAAGAAAGGCATAAACTTTGAGGTGAAAATAATAGAGAGAAATTAAAGGGAAGATAATTACTTTGGAGATTGTAGGGTGAGTAGTGAAGGTGGTAGCAATTTGGATCAATGTTTCTCAAGACAGGCCTCATCTTTCCCCCATCATAAATTACCAACACAGCCTTAATCAAATCTCCAACGTTGTCTTCAGGTAACATCAGAACCTTAATTGTTCCTAAGCTGTTGTGGATAGTGACATTGAATAATAGTTTTGAAGGGCGAAGAGAGTCATTAGTAGTTTCTATGGGTTGTTGGGTACGAGGAATGGAGACAAATCCACCCATTGGTTTTTGGAAGGGATATCTTTGGTTGCATGTGAAAGTGGAGATGCAAGTAACTGAGGTTCTTGGAAAATGAAATGGATATGAAATGCATAGTTTATAAACCCTTCAGGTGGAACTGGTGGGGCTTCATTGGTAAAGCGAAGCTTCTAGGAAACTGCTAGAGTTTTAACTTTTTTTGTTGTTGGTATTTTCCTTTTCAGAATGAGTTATATTTTAGAGCATGAGAGAAACCATGAATCTTGGATAAACATGGCAAGTTGTTTCTTCTTATCCAAAAAAGATGGATAAAACTAATCCACATATTAACCATCTTAGGGAAATTTAATAATGGATTAATTCAAACCATTATTATTCATCTCAAAAATTATTATTTGATAAATGATACATTATATTTCAAATCCTCCCATATTACAAACCCATTTAAAGGAATTACGCTGCTTTAAAGTAGGTGGTTAGACCACCTTTTTTGTTTTTTTTGCTTACATTAAAAAAGTGAATACATTTTCAACCTAAATATTTATATATATTCATGATATTATTCATCATTCATTTATATTATTTTTTGAAGAATCAATGATAATTAAACATAAATGGTTGTACAAAACCCATAAACTATCATTGGATACACTTTTCTCATATATAATGCTATGTGTCGATAGATATTTCGTGTTTATCGACCTATAGTTTTATTTTATGCAACTAAATATTCAATTTTTATAGATTTAATTTTGTATAATTAGAATATATATTTTTTATTTGATGTATTTTATATTAGAAATATTTTATTAGATACACTTTAAATTATAATTCTTTTGTTATTATAATGTCCAAGAGTAATGTTTTAACTTGTATATAGTATAGAATAGGATTCAAATTTATCTGCATTAGTATTAGTAGAGAGGACATTATTTTAATACCGTTAACCCCATAATTTTTTTAACCATTTATTAATTATCACATTAGCTAATTTCAGCTCTCCACACTGACTTTTTTATGGTTATCAGTTTTCAAAATTTTGAACATGTGACTTCGATCAACCCCATCATACTAACCCTCGTTATTTTTCAAATGGCATTACAATAAAAAATATTACTCGTTCTATCTTAAATTTACAAAACTTTTATTCCGCACCTAAATATAAGTCAAGTCACATAGTTTTAAATAATTTATACATAACATCCCACTAAGTAATTAGTCTACATTTATTTATAATTACCAACGGCGCCCCCATTGTTAATTGCAAATATGGGGAATATCAAAAGAGGAGCCACCAAAGTTAATTTCTGTTATACAATAAAGATAATGATTCTTCGCATACTACTATACTAAAAATTACAATAAAGATGTATGGTTATAAACTATATCTCAAATCTAATCTCACATTAATAACAAAGGTAGAAAAAAGTATTAAAAATGTTTAATTACAAAGGGAGTTGGGTTCGGCCTTGGACAAGTGAAATGAATTGTAATTCACGTTCGAATGAAATGAACATCCCCTGAACGTTGATCAACATGCCTCACCCATCTCTTACCCTTAACTAAATTGTTTACCCCAGTGGCAGAAACATGTGCCATTTCAACTCCCTTCCCAACAGGAAGAAACACCGAGCGAACAAGTTTGTGTGAAGATCCTTGTCCTAAGACACTCCTCCACATGAAACTTGAACTAGAATCAGGTTTAGAGCAAACATTTTTACATACAAGTACAGCACCCTTGGTGCTTAACTTAGCCAACCTCAGCACTCTATGATAATCCTTGCGCCTAGAATCAACAACTAAAAAGTCTATACCCACTAAATCATTCATCACTTCATCTGCTTCTCCCACCATGATTTCTGGGGACATGCCTGTTTCAATCATCCTTGAACTGTATTCTGATCTTGACCTTTCATCAGGAACTATGCAAACGTGTCTTCCACCTGTGTAGTTCTTCGCTATAGATAAACCCATGCTGGTTGATATAACTCCGCCTTGTGACCATGTTTCAGCTATTAGTTTTGCGTTCCACCCTGAAGCCATGGCTGAAATCATCTCCGCCACCCCCGATTCATGAAAATTCTGACACTGCATAATATGAAAGAAAATAAAGTTAGATACAAAATGAATTGGAAGTGAAACATAACATCAAATAAACTTATTAATAGGTAAGTATATATAAAGTATGCTTACAGATTGAACGGTGTGGATGTATGCCTTAGATGCTCTCTCTGCAGACCAAGCTAGCTTCATTTTTTTTCTTGTGTTTTGTAGAACCTTATGTTGGTTGGTTTCTGGTATGGAAGAGGGTCTGAGGTTTGAACTATATTTATGGGTTGCGTGTATACTTTTGACTCTAGACTAGACTCTAGAGATAAGGACAGTTTACACTTCTTTTCTTCATCTTGCACCAGAGTAACGTGTTGGATTATGATAGCGGTCACCTTTAACTTTTAGGACAAGGTGACTAGGTGAGTAATTGCATTTGTTAAAGCTACACCTTATTTTGTGGGTGCTTTCTTTGTCAACGCCCAACTAAATTATAGAGGACTATTCCTTATTTGGAAATAAGAATTTAAATTAGCTTTGGGGTAGAGTATTAGTTATGACTCAGATAGGAATTATCTATTATTATTTAATAGATTATAATTTATATAAAAAATGTGTTAATATCATTAAATAGTATTATAAAATTTGAGTAATAAATGGGATAGGTTACGTATATAAAATCTTCGGTGATAAGTAAGATATCATCTCATGACACACGTGACTTCATAGGTACGTATGTAGGGAAATGTATAATTTTATGGTTGTTATTTTTTTGCTTTTCATTTTAGTAAAATAGAAGACCAGGACCTAATTTTTTTAATTCTGTCCCTGTCTGTTGCTGGTTTTGGATTTTAGTGGGGGACAATTTTAGTCGTAGTTGCAAATGCAACTTAGCCTTGTGGGGCAAGCAATTTGTGAGTGGATTCACAAGTAGCACAAAATATCCAGAAATATCCAAGTACCACTAAATATCAAACCTTCTTCATTTCTCCTCTTTATATTTAAATATCTAAGTGTTTTATATATTTCGATCCGGTGACTGAAATTATATTTTGATTAACTTTTCATTACTATGTTTTGATTTGATTTTAAAGTAAATTCATTTTTTAACAAAATAGGGTTTAGGGAGTTGCAATGCTAGTGCATTCAAAAGTGGCAAGGGGCAATTTCAGTGACAAATGTCAAATATTTGTAGCTGATTTCTCTATCCCTTATCAAGTTAATTAAATTATGTCAATTAATAATAATTATTGTTTTTTATAAATGGTAAATAAAATTATATTAAATTTTATTTAGATATCAAGATTATATTGATTTAATATAGAAAGAGGAAAATAATAATATAAAAGATTCTAACGAGGAAATAGACAATAAGCCACGCCCCAGTCACTGTAATTAGTCACGCCACAAAGCTAGCAACAACTGCCACCTACAGTCCAGATGTTAATCAACATCACCACATAGATTTTCTCATCTAAAATTTATTACGCCTACAAGTATTTTAAATTTTTTTTCTGCTTTATAATATAGGTAATATTAATTTTTTTTTGCAATTACACTTTTTATTTTATTAAACCTTTCGTTTTTCATACTTTTATTTATTTTTTAATATGTGTATAGTAATGTATGGTTGACTCTTAGTTCATTGCATATGGACCACTTCTAATGACAAATTCCTGTAATATTTATGTATTATCAATGTAAAAATTTATATATAGGTAGTCTACTACTCACTATTTATTTATATTAAGAAGATTTGATGTTGATAATTAGTCTTATGTGTTAAAGAATCCAAGTTGGATGTTGATAATTATGTCTTAAACCATATCCAAAATTAATAAAAATATGTCATATTAATTAAGAATTAAAAGTTTATTAATTTTTCTTTTTTTACATTATTATCTTTGGGATATACTTTATGAAGAAAAAAACGGATTGCACTGGCCTTCTAAGTGAAGATTTGAAGGAGTGAGTGGATGAGTTCATTAAATCGCATTAGTCTATCTGCAATGTGTTCGGCCTTTAATAGATACTTTTAAATGGAGTAAATCCAAGTTCATAGCAGGCCCACTTTAAACTTGTAGTTAATACCAGGCAGCACTTACTTTTATAGCTGAGAGAACAACATCATCAGCAAGAAGATTTGGGAGTACACCATCCATTGATCAATGATGTAATATTATTATAGGTGGTGCATATATATATATATATATATATAATACTATCATACTAATATTTGCTGATAAAAAAAACATCCACAAATAGTAAATATCAAACATAAACCAAGATTAGCATCTTTCTTCATGTTCTTCGCAGGAGAAGGAGAACCAATGCAGGATTGCTCATTGTTTTCAATTCCCGATCCTGCACCACTCCCCTTCATTTTTTGCTCAAAATTTTTAAATCATTGGGCTTAGGGCCCAAAGGTTTTCCCATTTGATATGGCACGACGTCGTAAGGAGATAACTAACAACGCCGAAAAACGACGTCGTTAACGTAGGGTGAATAATTAACAACGTAAAGATAGCGCAAACGAGAGCATTATGAATTTATTTATGAATCATAATCTGAGACGTTTTAAGGAGATTATTCATTTTTCACAGAAAAGAAAAAGAGAAACTCCAAACCCGATAACCCGAAAATATGGGTAAGGATCTTAGCGATGACCAAGTTTCTTCAATGAAAGAAGCTTTCACTCTCTTCGACACCGACGGTGACGGTAAGATCGCTCCATCGGAGCTCGGAATCCTTATGCGCTCTCTCGGAGGCAACCCCACCCAAGCCCAACTCAAAGCCATCGCGGCCGAAGAGAATCTCACCGCGCCCTTCGATTTCCCCCGATTTCTTGACCTAATGGCGAAGCACATGAAACCTGAGCCCTTCGATCGCCAGCTACGTGATGCATTCAAGGTTCTGGACAAGGAATCCTCCGGTTTCATCTCAGTGACGGAGCTCCGGCACATTCTCACTAGCATCGGCGAGAAGCTTGAGCCGGCTGAGTTCGATGAGTGGATCAGGGAAGTCGATGTTGGCTCCGATGGCAAGATCCGTTATGAGGATTTCATCGCCCGAATGGTCGCTAAGTAAAATCAGATCAGTGATATTGAATCGGTTTATATGCGTTCTTTCTGGTATTGCTTCTGTTTAATTTTGTACTGCTTGTTTTTCTTTGGTAGTGGGTGAATCAATTAACCGAGTTATGCTCAATTATAATTTTAGATGAATGTGATTTGTTTTATGTAGCTAACTGTGGGAGATTTTAGGGAACGGTGGTTATTGAATTTGCCCCTTTTGTTTTCCCTTTGAATGTTTGATGAAATAGACCCGGTCATGATTTGGAGAATTTGTTTATACAATCATATATATGTTCCTTGCTTTAATTTTTTATTTATCAAACTTGTATTTTAATTTTCTGTGAAGTAGAATGAATGAGGAAGTAAAGGAGGGTGATGCAATCTTTTTAGATTATAGAACCAATTCACCATGCAAATGTCCTCACGCATATTAGTGTGGGATTCCACTCGCTGCGTAACTATCTGAATAATGTCGTAGTAACCTCAAGGCATCACGATTCAAGAGTGCTTTGTCGAGATTTCCCCATTTGCTTCGTGAAGTATCTGACTTTTATTGTTGGAAGAAGACGGGGTAAGTATGATTCAATATAGAGTTGTTACTTTGGTTTTGAAATGACTATGGTAAGATTTTTTAGGGTATATTGTCTCTTTGGAATTGGTACTCACAACATATTTGCAGTGCTTATTGCAAAATTTAAGTTAGCCCCAAAGTGGCATACCCAATTCTGATTGATGTAGGAATAAGGAAAGAATGCTATCAGCTAGACGTGGATTGGAAGAATAAAGATTATAACTGATAGTGAGCAGTAAATAAGTCAAACGTAGTGTGTCAAAATATCAACTGAAATTGAACTTGCTGTGTTCATACAAACCTCTGTTCTTTTTCTTTTCATTTGACCTTGAAAGCCCTCGTGTTGCTCCATATGATATAAAGTTCTTACTCCAAAGCACCGTGAAGGAATGTGGTCTTCACTGCAAGTGCAACCCAAAAGAGGGAAACTTCACCAATGGTCTTCACTACAAGTGAAAGCCCTCATTGCTTAACGCTAAGAAACGTTAGCCAATGTTGCATGATATGCACTCAATTTTGTCATTAGTGGTCAGGTTCATTCTCTCTACAACTGTATTATGTTAAGGCATCTTGGAACTATCTTTTCAAGCCCGATTCCATGTTCGCTGCAATACTCCTCAACTGAACCCTGACACTCACCATCATTATCTTCTCAAACGCACTTTAACTTTCTTATTTCTCTTTCAACACTTGCATGAAAGTTTGTGATGACACCCTGTACATGGTCTTTAGATTTGAGAGCAAAAGTCCACACTTTTCTAGAATTGTCACCAATAAAATTAACAAAATATATAACACCCGCAAGAGATTTACCATAAATATTAGTATGAACCAAATGAAGAAGATTTGGCATTCTATGAGAATCAGTGCTGTGAAGTGAAACTCTGTGCAAGGATGTTAAGCCCATAATATAACAAAATTGGTGTCTTTAATGCATCCTTAATCCTTAATAGACACAAAAGAGCAAGAGCAATACTAGTAGTACGTTTTACGCTCATTTCTCAATTTCCAAGCCCCAATGTTGTGTTGATTCAAATGACAACCGAACAAGTAAAATAAGGCAAGAGCAAAACAATGTATAGTAGGTCAATTACGCTCATGATTAGAACATGCCCACCCGTGCAACTGACACCGTTTTTAACAAAATAAGAACGTTTGTTGCTGCCTTTTATTGCTGGGATGGTCCTATTTGGGGCGGGTACTCAAATAGAAACCGTTCATCTCGTCCTTTACTTTTGCACAGAAACAATCGAATAACTTAGTAAACAGAATTTGAAGGAGACAAACACAACTAATCGGAAGTCAGAAATCACAAACAGAAACTCAAATCAACAGAAACAACAATCAAGAACTTCTATAATTTCCTGAACAAATATTCATGTATTGAATTAAAAAAAATTGGAGTTCAAGAAACTAAACCCCAATTAATAAAAAATTACTGAATGGCTAGATGGTTTTTTGAATCTATCGTCGCATGCATGTGTTATGCATTCATTTTGTGGATCTTCAGATAGTGAAGGAGGCTGTGACAGTGAGATAAATAACGAAGAGTGTCTGCGAGGGTAAGAGTTTTGGAATCATGCAAGGTCAATAATTTACAGATAAATCTAAAGTACCACGATTTCATTCATGTTAAGTTTATATCCCCGCATTTTTTACCACACCTCAAATAATCGTGTTCAAAACTTCATAGAGGAGTATATGCGATAGGCTGCACTTGATTTTCTCAAATCCTTTTAATCAACAAAAAACAAAGCGAAAGTAAAACCAACTCAATTTCACAACTATTTCCTTTCCAATCCAATCTACTTAACAGTCACACTAGCAAATACAATTGTCTAATTGCTTCTCTGCAAGAACAATCACCTTCCATCAAATTAACTATTTATTTCATCTGAACAATTCCAGCACTGATCAGCTTTTGGATCTTATTCATCACCATTGGGTTCTTTGTATGTTCCTGTGCAGCCTTGGGATTTTCTTGGAAATCAACCAATACCTGCATACACACCAAACTATCAGTACCATATCTCATCCTTGTTAACCAGTGCAATACACAATAACATTCAATCAAGGGCGTGAAGAAACCTGTCTCATAACAGGGTCTTGGAGAATGTTCTGTATCTCAGGGTCCTGCATTGCCTTGGCCTGCAAAAATACAAAATTTAGAAGCATATAGAATAAACACATGAAAAACTCAATTAAGAAAACTACTACATTTAAATTAAAGTTATTTTATGTTTTCACATTAATCCTATTAAGTTTTTTTCTACTTCAAATAAATCATTAAATTATTTTATGCTTTCAACTTTCATCCTAAGTTAATTTCTCAATGGTTTTTATAGCTTAGATCCCATTTTTTTGCCTGTGGTCTAATTTCCTACAAATAATAGAAGAAATTTCTATATTTTTTTACTCCAAGCTCCAAAATTGAAACAAAAAAATTACAAGTGTAACACTATGCCATACCTGTCTCTCTTTCAATTCATCAGGACTTAAATCCCCCCGGCTGGCCTTATTAATTTGTTGTACACATCTGAAATGGATATTAGACTATTAGATACACACGTTATGCAGTGAACATGGAGAGTTATACAAATTACATCAATGTAGAACAAAATCACACCTTGAAATCCCATCAAGCATCTCTTGGTTGTTAGGGTCATGTTTCAACCCCTCCCTATATGTTTCCAAAGCCTTCTCATGTTCTTTCATGAAAAACTGTACTGCACCTTTCCTCGTATAACCCTTTACGAAGGTCGGATCAAGCTCAATGCACTTTTCTGCATCCTTTAAACCTTCAGGCATTGCCCCCAATTTAGTGTAGCATGCAGCTCTGTTGCTGTAAGTCTGAAAAAATGGAGTGTTCCAATTGATTAGAATCCCCATATGCCATTAAACACAAGAATATCATGGTAGTTTCAGAAGAATATAATTACCCTTGGATCTTTTGGGTTTCTTCTTAAGGACTCTGTGTAATGCTTGATAGCCTCGGGATACTTCTGCTGCTTGAAGAATTCATTTCCTATTATGCAAATGGTTTGCGTTATACAAAGTTACTTTGGTAGAAAATTAAGAAAAAGAGATGTCCATACAAAGGAAACAAAGCAAAGGCGATTCTCTTAGCATAGAGATAATGCTCACAAGAAATCAAAAGCAGACAAGAAAAAAAAGAGACTAAGAAATAATACCTTTTTCTCTCTCCTCATCAGCCAATTTTGGATCAAAATATTCCTGCTGCTCTAGTTCTTTCTTAGCCTTTTCAGCTTCATTCAGTTTCTTCAAGGTATCTGGATTGCGGTGCTCTGTAAGTGCTTTTTGGTAAGTCTCAATGGCAGGATCATAATCCTTTGAGCATTTAGCCAATTTGACTAAGGCATTTCCTTTCCTTGTCAATGCTCTTGCAATCATTTTGTAGTCTGATCTTAGTTCTCTTCCTCTTTCAACGGCCTTGTCACAATCTTTCATGCATTCCTCATACTGTAAAAACATTCGTCCAAAAATAGTTGTAAAAATGCAAAATACAGAACAAAATATCCTACACTAAAGAAAAACATAGTATCCTTAACTTTTGGTTCATACGTGTTCATAGTCTGATATATCAAATACATACTATACATAGGGAACATAACTCTAATTGAAATCTCAGGCAGTCTAAAAAAATCAGCAAATTTGGCAAAGTTCATTAGCCAGAAAACAACTTTTAGCAACAAAACTATTGAGACATTGATGGCAATATCATGGCATGTCAAGTGTGAATATGACATCAACGTTATCCTTATTTATAATCTAAATTCCTTCAACCAAACATAGCCTAAGATGTGAGCCACTGATACGAGTGTACTAGTAAGTATTATGAGTATTGATACTGACAATACAACCATACAAGTACTGATACTGGATATGACAAAATTCCTAAAAGTAGAGATGCAGGTACAACTTAACTCCAAAGCAAAAAAAAAATATCCCCCTGAGTATATAACATTTATCTTGAATCATCATGATAAGACAAATGCAGTTTTTATAATGTTTTATTTACCAAAACATGTTTTTGCAAGTCCATAAAGTATCTCAATTACACCAAAATATCTATAAAGGAATGTGTTTGAAGTGAAAGTGAAATAATAGTTTGGTTCATTTTATATGAAACCAAATAACTCACCTAAGAAAACATGATATTTTGCCAGAACTAATGAGTTCTATTTCAGTGATATAATCATATGTTTGTATCTTGGGTAGGTACACATCTAAAAGCACAGGTAGTAGCAAATACTTCAGAGTATACATGACAATCCAATGATATACTTAATCTATAAGTGAAAAAAAAATACCTTTCCCATCTCAAGGTAAACAGCAGCACGATTAGTGAGATATGAAATGTCCTCATCATCCAACTCCAAAGCCTTTGAGTAATGCTGAATCGCGATATCGAAATTCTTCTTCTTGTATGCAGCATTACCAGCCTCCTTCTCCTTCTGAGACTGAACCTTCCTCTCCTTCACCTCTTTCTCCTCATCCGGTATTTCCATAGGTTCCGGCTGAGGCTCCGGTTCAGGTTCAGCGGCTCTCTTCCTCTCCGATTGCAACGGAGAAGACGAAGAAGCCTCAGCCTCAGTCTCAGCTTCAGGAATATCAAAGTCATCATTAGCGTTTTGAATCTTGACATTGAGCAAAACCCCAATAGCTCGCATGACTCTTTGATCCTTCAAATACAAGTTCAAATTACTCGGATCTTTCTGAATATCCTGCATCATCTTCACGAAATCAGGTTGTTGAAGATAAATCCTAGTGGCTGGGTCAGCGGTGAGCTTGGCCCACATTTCGGGCCCGGAGAAAGCATCACCGAATGGGCTTCCCGATGGCGGTGGGCCCGAACGGGACCTGGAAGCGGCGGACTGAGCATCTGCTAATCCGGATTTGAGGGCATCATTGTTAGGATCAATTTCTAGACCTTTCTTATAAGCCGAAACGGCGTCGCTGTGTTGACCTAAACCGATATGAGCGGCGCCGAGGCGGCTGTAGCCTTTGGACCAGTCGGGCTTGAGCTCAACGGTCTTCTTGGCGTCAGTGAAGGCTTCGGTGTAGTTTTGAAGGGAAGCGTATGCGGCGGATCGATTTGAATAGAGGACGTGGTTGGTTGGGGATAGAGAGATGGCGTCAGAGAAATGGCGGATAGCGGCTGTGTAATCGCCGGAAGAGAAAGCGGCGTTGCCTTTGGCTTTAGCTTCGTCGGCCATTGAGGAACGCTAGGTGTGGTTTTGGTTCTACGACAACAAACACAGCAGGGTTTTATGGAGACTAGAGACTTCTGAGCCTTGTTCTTTCTCGAATCTTCCTAATGTTTTTCCATATTTTCTTTTGATTTATTAAAGTGATGAATTTATTATCATAAGGTTCTATCAATTTGGATGAGTTACCTTTGCAATCAACTAATAAATCAGATTTTAAATTTTAATAATTTATCCTTGAAATGTAAAAAGTTATCATCTGATTAATAAGTTAGCTATTGGCTAGTCTTGGTGAACCGAGCATGAGTACATTTACATCGTTCCCCTCGAACCAAACACAGTAGATTTAGAAGAGGTCACTTTTTCTTGTAATTTCGAAAAGCTTCTTCATTTCTTATGAGCGGGGACAACCATCTCCATTTGTTTTTGAAACTAGCTCCGCTGAGAAGCTCTACCACTCATCATTTTCACCCGTCTTAGAGACATATCACCGTGAGCCATTCCTTTTCATTCCTAATTTTCTTTTTCATTGTTTAGAAAACTAACTGAAACTCAACTTTTTTTTCTTAAACCCCTCTTACCTGTTATTACTGAAACCATTGAATTGGTGAAAATGGTATATTTTGATGTGAATTCAGGACCTGCTTGTTGATATATCTTATTTTTCATTTTTTTTAAATTTAGACCAGTTTGTGCTGTCTATAAGCTGTTTGGTAAAATGTTCAAATGAATAAGTCATATGTGGTTTTGCATTTTATGTTGACTTTTGGTTGTAAAATCATAACCGTGGACAACTATAGGTATTTTTGTCACATTCAAACCCCAAGCTTCTTTTACCTTCTTCGTTTCGTGGCCTTCTTATATTTCCACGAATCTTCTAAAATCAGCATTAAGAAAGGGGTAAAAAGTAATAGTAATAAAGTGAACCGGAAAGGCCAATAGACCCTACGAGAAAATAGAGAATTAGAAAAGGGAAGGTAGGGTAAATATCATGCGGAACATTAATTGAATTGGACAATCTAATGGAACCAAAACTTTCATAGTTAAGCAAAATGGTAATGTGGTATTACAACTAACTATTATATCAGATATGATACAACTAACTAGATAATGTACCTATTAAGAGCAAAAGATTGTCTTATGTTCTCTTGTTGTATCGGTAGCCGCAACAATGACACGAGATAATCTTTACTGGCTGAGTCACGATCAGGTCGCTCGCTCTCTTTAAGACGTTCCAACTCTAGTGCCACGGAAAGAAAGGGAGAGAAAGTAGGCCGGAATTGCGTCAGCAGAATTTATGGAGGGAGAAAGAGAATAACAAGTATAATCGTACTTGCTCTTGGTGCAAGTTACAATGAGGAGGGGATGCCTCTATTTATAGCGTGAGGCCTCCAACTGACCCTCCATCCAATGGTCCAGAAAAAATCTATCTACGGCGTGGAGGAAAATAGGCGCAGATCCACCTCCTTAAATACCGGGTCATCCACACGGCCCGAACACATGGCAAAGGCCCAATGGCTTTCTAAATAAAATTAAAATAAATAAGTAAAATAAATATTTATTTTTTCAACAAAAAGAATGCCCAAGCCCGGACGGCGGAGGTGGTGCGTGCTTGTGTGGGGGTTTTGTTTGTGTGAGTCCTCACTCACTCACAAAACCCATTGTACCCCTTGGGGCACACCCCAATGTAGGATTTTAAGACTTATAATGTCTTTCACCTTCCTTCCTCCAACCAATATGGAACTTTGAGATTTTTTGAATTTCACACTCCAAGTTCCCTCATTAATGGTCTCATTAATATGCTTTAGTTTCACTTTGAAACCATCAATTCTCAACATCTCTTCAATAACTTCTTTTATAGCAGGATCTGTTCTTCACACATCTGCAAAATTAGATAATCAGTTACAATTTTAAAGGGACAAAACTGTTCCACAACTAACTTTTAAGATGTATGAAGATATGCATGTATATTTGTGGAAGTATACACAATGCTTTCTTTGTTGTATCTTCTATTTTAGCTTGTATAGTATTAAGATTATGGTTATGATTAATGTAATTCCTAATCTGTAGGAACCTTAGTGAGGATTTAATGAATGGTGCTTATGCGTAAATATGATTATTACCATTATCTTTGCCTTCTTGAACTGCCTTCATCTATGTGAAAAGCTGCATTTGCACTCCGTGCTTTGAATGTTGAAACAGCTAGAGCTATGGATGTTGCTTCAGATCCCAGGATTGGCCTTATGCACCTTGTGTGGTGGCAAGAAGCCATAGACAAAATATTTGCCAATACATTGATTGAACACCCTACAGCACAGGCCCTGTCATCCGTGATAACTGAGACAAAAATGAGCAAGACATGGTTAAAACGATCTGTTGAAGCTCGGATCAATGCTGCACAAAGAGAGGATAATGACATGCCAGAAATAGTGGCGGAGTTGGAGAAGTATGCCGAGGACACAATATCAACCATGTTGTACTTGACACTTCAATCTGGTGGTATCATGTCTACTGCAGCTGATCATGCAGCCTCTCATATTGGCAAGCTTAGTGGTATTCTTTTGCTGCTGAAGTCATTGCCCTATCATGCTAGTCATCGCCGACATTTTTCTTATATACCAACTGCAGTAGCATCCAAGCATGGGCTAATAGTTAAACAGGGTGGTAGAGAAGAGACAAAGTTGGACTCTCGTGAAGGTCTTTGCGATGCAGTTTTTGAAATGGCATCAATAGCCAATGCACATTTGGAGAAGGCTAGGAAGTTAGGTAAAAGTGTGCCTGTTGAGGCTCTTCCAGTGCTGCTGTCGGCTGTGCCTACTCAGGTTCTCTTAGATTCTCTGAGACGGGTGAACTTTGATGTGTTTGGTCCGTACTGACTTACTGACTCACTAACTTACTAACTGACTTAATGACTCACTAACTTACTGACTTACTAACTTACTGAATGACTGACTTATTGACTCACTAACTTACTGACTGACTTACTGACTTACTAACTAACTTACTAACTTACTGACTTACTGAATGACTAACTTATCGACTGACTTACTGATTCACTGACTTACTAACTGACTTATTGACTGACTTACTCATTGAATGACTAAGTAAGTCATTCTTTAAGTATGTCAGTAAGTCAGTCATACAGTAAGTGAGTTAGTAAGTCAGTTAGAAAATAACTTAGTCACTCAGTAAATCAGTCAATAAGTCTGTCATTTAGTAAGTAAGTACATCAATAAGTTAGTTAATAAATCAGTCAGTAACTCAGTGAGTCAGTCAGTAAGATAGTAAATAAGTCAATAAGTCAATAAGTCAGTAAGTTAGTCAGTAAGTAAGTGGGTTATTAAGTTAGTCAATAAGTGAGCTAGTAAGTCAGTCAGTAAGTGAGCAAATAATTCAGTTAGTAAGTAAGTCAGTGAATAAGTATATAAGTAAGTCAGTTAGTAAGTGAAGAAGTGATTGCTAAGTAAAGTACTTCTTTGATTATGAGGGATTCATCCATAAAATAATATACTAGGAAGAACCAGGTGGTATAAAAATGTGTAAATATTTTTAGCAATTATTGTTTAGCCATGTATTAGGCAAGGCAAATTAATAATTAAACATGATTAGACACTTAAACGTGGAGCTAAGTTGTTCTTTGATTCCATTCAGACAAAAACATGGTTAGACGAGTGATAATACTTTGACCAAGAATTGAATCCCTCACCTTAGTTTAAGTTTGATGTAGAACATTTCACTTTAGTTGCTACCAATTAAATAATATGATTTAAATAAAAATTAATCATTAGATTTATTTAACATCTAAAAAGTTGTCTTATTAAGTATCTAATATCAATTACAAAACAATGTTTTATTTATAATGAAGCACATGGTGTATCCGGAGAGGTGTCTCTTTCGAATTGCCCTGGGGCGGTTGGTGGGCCCTGCTCGTGGAAGCTTTACGAACAGAAATAATAATGCGATACAGATAAAAAATAACCTTCAAATATCGCAGACCAACCTACCAAGCCCGCGTGCAGTTGCTGCAACTGAAAAATAATTATTATTATCTTTTTATACCATAAGAAACATTATTTTCTTCCAAAAAAACCGTTAATTAAAATGATACACATGTTGTCTTGTTTCTTTATCGGCAAATGCTGTCTTGTTGTTACAAATTTATTAGCTGCAATGGACAGCTGGTGTTGGTCTGTTTTCTTTATAACAATGGATACTCAAACCTATAATGCTCAATGGTAACATCCACAATGGTTTGGTTTGTATTCCTTTTTATGGACTTGACAGTAATAGGGTCTGAACATTTTAAAACCTATTACTCAACGATTCTTAATAACATGGTAATAAATGTGTGACTATACAAACCCACAATTCATACATCCTTAAATATATATTCACCCTGGTATAACTAAAATATATGTTTATCATATTAATCATTATTATATTATGTTGTTAATTTATAATTGTGATGTTGTAAACTATCCAGTTTGTGCAAGATAATTTTTGTATCGTAATATTAAAATATTGATTTTTTTTACCTTTTTATTTATTGAAAACAGTTATGTTTATTGGCCATTTAAAATATTTTATTATTCTTCAATTACAATTTATAATTGTAGGAACCAATAAGTGCACTATTGCAAGTTGCTTACAATTAATTTTTTAATATTTTTTAAATTTATGGGGAGACAGTATTTATATATAAGATGGGATAGAACGAGTTTAAATATGAATAAGTGAGGCAAGCCCAAATACTTCACTACCCGAAATTATCGAGATTCATTGTCATCATATGTAAAAATAACAAATGATAAACCAAATAAATTTAGGGCTTTTATAAGATAATAAATGGAATGGAAATGTTTGCGATTAGATTACTTTGAAATTTTTTCTTTTCTTTTGTTTCTTTTCAAAAATCATCACCATTAGACAAAAAACATAACTTTTTTGTTTATTTGAAAAGAAAGATCCAATGCACAAACAAATACTTAGATAAACAAGTCTTTAAATAGAGCTGGAATGAGATGGTAAACAATCAAACAAAATGCATTCTTCTATTATAATGCAACAATATGAGCGAAGCAAAATATTGGATTATTCAATTCTATACATTATTCTACTTTTTCATTAATGAGATGAAAAATTCAACTGGAAAAAATATAGAATAAAAAATGTTTCAGTACTGTAGGTAATTAACTTTGATGTAGGTGAGTGTGGTAGAAGTTTAGTTCGCCTTTGTGATTAATTATTTAACCTTCCTTGTTACAACTCCATGGGTTATTCCTAATAATTGGTTTCGATCCATCTAGAAGAACTGAGTGACATAACCCCGAGTTGTTATTACCATCATCATATATAACAACTACTATAATTAAAGATATATAAAAAAAAAGGTATACACAATATAACAGTTTTTATTTTTATATAATTATTATATCACCTATCATTCATATTTAATAATCATAACTATTAGATATAAGTAATATGTATAAATGATAAATGATATATTAATATGTATAAATTTTTACACAATAAATAAATATTACATTCATAATTAAATCAAATATGGTTGTGTACACCACTCTCAGCTAGCAAACTAAAGGCAATATCGACTGCAACAGTAGATATATATTATAGAGTAATTTATAAATTAGCATATAGTCTATTATTGGAATTCAAGTGAACACTTTACTGTGTATAAAATACTTTTAAACTTGCTTCTCATAATTTTATATATAATACATATTAGTCCATTCAATGCCTGTGAACAAAGGAGAATTAAGGGTGCAACTTTTAACCAGAGGAATGATGACCTACCATTGGGTCGACACCCTAATGAATAAAGAAAAAAAAATTAAACCTGGATAGAATGCCTCTGTGTAAATAACATTAATTCATATAGGGAACTGTCTATTATTTTAATTTATTTAGAGGATGAATGATAATGTTTTTTTTTTATTTTGACTTGAAATTGAGAATTTGAATTTTGGAAACAACTTTTTAATTTGGAGCTTGAAATAGTTCATGCATTCAAACCTCAAAGTTCATTTCATCCTGTTTAGTTAGAAATTTCTCCAAGTTTAATAGTCATTTGTGAAGTGGTTCACCACAATCAATGAAGGGTTAAAATGTTTAGACTTAATTTTCGATCATTTGAATAATCCTTTGGTTATTTCACTTCGTTTTTTATTTGCTCATTTTTTTTATGGTATATTCTTTCTGTTTTCTGTTATATCCCATTCTTTTACGGTAACTCGCCCTTCTTGTTTTTACTATTCAATTTACTTCAAAAAAACAAATCATAATTAAGTTAAAAATATATCACAATTGTGGCTTGAATATAGTATCTCATACTTCATATAAAATTTTATGAATTGAGTTCTAAGTCTTTATTGTTTTGTAAGAATGACCATTCGTGCTCACCATTGATGTATGCAACATTCTCTCACACTCTTTAATTATCTAACTTTATCTGGTCCCGCACATCATTCTTTTCTCGTCACCATCAATGGCTGGTGGGTGGAGTTAGAGGTTGACATCTCTCTCTCACACAGTTTTAGCGCCTCACTTTCATGAACTCTAAGCTTTTCCACCAATCTAGCTCTACTCCAATAGATAAGGAGAGAGAAACTCTACTGAGGGATGCTTAATGATTTTATTAGGGTTTATTTATTAGATGAAGTTGGATAAAGTATTATCTATCAATTTATATAGGACTGAGATCCTCTTTGGTACTGAATTTATAAATTTGTTCATTTCCTCGCATTCTAGTACTGACAAAAATAATCTCATCTTATTTATATAAAATTCATCATACTTATAAGTTATAACTATTCAATTCACTTATATTTAATTTTAACGGATGAATAAATTTGATGAATTATTAAATTATATTTAAAATCATTCCATTGACTTATATTCAAACTTAACGAATAAAATTGATGGTTGAATATATAGTGAATTTGTTTTTTAAATCAATTTTCATAAAATAATTTTTAATTGCCAAATTTTTATTAGCTCCTACTTTTTGTACTCTTTGGTAGATCAGATCAAATTTTAATGGCTTACTTCTATTATTAGATATGACGAATGAATTTGAATATTCATGTAAGTTGTATCCAATTAAATTGATTAGGTTAAATAGATGGATTTGATAAATTCATTTTATCCTAGACTAGATAGATATATTTGAATTATGGATAGTATTTTAACCCTAATATTTATGTAAAACCGTTCTCTCTCCCTCTTATGCTTTTGCTTCCTATATAACCCTACCTGTCTTCATTTTTCCATTCCTGAACCTTTCTTTATCTTTTTTCCTTCTCTCTCATTAATCCTCGGGATCTCATACTCTCTCTTTTTTTAGTGCAAAAGACAAGGGATATGTGGTTCAGTTCAAATCCCGAGGATCACTATTAATTGCTCTTTTCAATCACGTTCATGTCTTGTCCCCTTGTCCGCTTCTGTTTCTGTTTCTTTGTCTTTGTCTTTGTCTTTGTTTCCGTGTTTTATATACTTTTTTGCTCTTATTAATTAGTTCTGAGTTGAAGAACTCTTATAAAGATTGTTCTTGAGAGGAATCTTTGAAAATATTCTTATATAATATCTTCCATAAATAGCTGCAGAAAGAAGTTGGTTCATCACATCAACAGAAAAGTTATACTTGAAGATCTAGTAGAAGTGATCTTATCTTCTAAGGATCGAGAGCAATATATCAAGGTTGTTCTTTTGCTCATTTGGTTTTGCACCTTGATTCATTTACTTTAGCATACAGTAGTCTTATGTGAGTGTCATTCTCTAAAGGCATTAAATGGTGGTTGATCTATTTTGTATGAATCAGGCCAACTAGCATAAGTCCAAAAAAGGACAACTAAAAGACAGAAATTTAGTCAAATTATGTTGAAAGTCACTTGAATCAAATCTCTGACATGACTTTGATCTCTTTGTTTCAGTTGGAGTTTTATATTTTATTCACACCTACCGCAAAATCATGCGTGTAGTTCCCCATTTTCCAATTTTATTTTGCACCCAACAATATTAATATATCTTTTTTCATATCCTACCTGAAGAAACCATTGTTATTTTCTGCAAGAGATGATATTTTGGCTTTTGAATAATTGGATCCTACGTCATTTTGCCTTCTTTAATTAATATGTTTGGCCATTATGATTTAAGTCATTACGTACAATGTGACTTAGTTTGAGTGCTCTACCAAAATTTCTTTGTAGCTAGGCTATATAGACTAAATGTTAGATGCTATATCATACAAGATCATGGATGATGGTACATGATTGCATTGTACAAAGTGTGCCTTCTCTATCACGTGTCGCAACATTTACTCGCGTGTCATATGAGAAGAGAGTCTATGATTAACCGATAAAGTTTTTAAGTATACCTTTATGTTTGTATGTTAAACTTGTACATCTATATATGATTTGTATGTTCAAAATTTGTTGATTTTCCATATTTTGGATTATATACTTCAGTTGATTATATACCTTTGTGTTTTTATGATTATATTTTGGTTGTTAAATGTTTTTAGTTTCACAATAATATTTGAAAATTTATGAAATTGGTTAACGAGTAATAAATATTTAACACCCAATGTTAAATATATTGATTGCTATTTGCTGTCTTAATTTCGCTTCAAAGACGATCTTAAATTTCAGAGCATGCATACGTAACTTGTACATATATTATCAATTCACCATTGGTTGTTATAGGCTTCTAACATAAGTGATAGCCACATTATTCATAGTATACATTATATGCAGAAGGAAAAGTGCCAAATTTCATGTTGCATATATTACAAGAGAGGTTACCAGATTTATTTTTTTATCTTTTCAAAAACAGGTTTCCAATCTAAGAGTGGATATGAACACTTTTTCACATGTTCCTCCGGGCTTTCGGTTCCATCCAACTGATGAAGAACTTGTTGATTACTACCTTAAGAAAAAAGTAGCTTCAAAAAGAATTGATCTAGATGTAATAAAAGATGTTGATCTCTATAAAATTGAGCCATGGGATCTTCAAGGTATCAGCTAGCCTTTCTAATAACATATATAAGACCCTTATTAGATTATAAAAAAAAACATTAAATACACAAGAACATTTCATGTTGCTAATCCTAACATTTGTTACTTTTGGTAATTGACAGAATTATGCAAATTAGGAACGGATGAACAAGGTGAATGGTATTTCTTTAGTCATAAAGATAAGAAGTACCCAACTGGAACCCGCACCAATAGAGCTACAAAGGCAGGATTCTGGAAAGCTACGGGAAGAGACAAGGCAATATACTTGAAGCATTCACTGATTGGCATGAGAAAGACTCTTGTATTCTACAAAGGAAGAGCCCCAAATGGACAGAAATCTGACTGGATCATGCATGAGTATCGGCTAGAAACTAATGAAAATGGAACTCCCCATCAGGTAATTAGGGCTAGACCTAGCTATCCGGAATAATTTTATTAAGATGTACTTGAATGTACAAAAATTACAAAAGGTGTTTAAAAAAGAGGAATTGACTAAAGAAATACAAGGAGTTGAGATTAAAATGAATGAGTGAGCTTAGGAAATTAATATTTTGTAGACATTCATGAGGATTGACAACTGAGTCGGAGTAGGACATTGTTGATGTGCCATTTTTCAATGATCCAAATTCAAGATTTCACATTTATTGTCTCGACCACCTATTGTACATAGGTCAGAGATGAGTTGAAAATGATGACATCATTCCTAACTAACCATATAGACTAAGTTATAGCTACTCTTATACTCCAAAATTTCTTACACTTTTTGGTGATTGATATGCCCATTTAATGATAAAATTGTTTGTTGGTTCAAGAGAAAGAAAAATACAATAATCCATCCAATTGCAATTGGGAAATTCTTACATGCTCCTACGACAAGATTTTTCCTATCCTATATCATTATTTGAATGTGTGCTTGATTAACTAAAACATGAAACATGTTAAAATTAGTCGTTAGCATGTCACTAGGATTGAATTAGTACTAAAGAATTACTGTAATTTGCATGAGTTCATTTGTTCAAACCATGTTGTCAATGGTATGCCAAAAAAAAAGATTGATGCATGGTTTCCAAAGCTGGTACACAACTACACATGTTATGTATCACTGTCGTACATTGGTATCAGTTGAGTATGAGGCAATACATACATACATATATATATATATATATATATATATATATATATATATATATTCTTTGAGCAAATTATCAAATTTTCCTTGCCTTATGCACATGTGGCCAATTAGTTTATTTTCTGTTGTGCACTATGCAGGAAGAAGGCTGGGTTGTATGCAAAGTGTTCAAGAAAAGAATGACAACAGTGCGGAAAGTTGGGGAATATGAATCACCATGCAGTTGGTATGATGATCAAGTCTCCTTCATGCAAGAACTTGATCCTCGTTCTCACCCTTATGCATCACAACACCAGCACTACCCTTGCAAGCAAGAGTTAGAATTAATGCAATACAATATGCCCCATGATGCTAATTTCCACCAACTTCCACAACTTGAAAGCCCCAAAGTTCCTCAATCTTATGGCTATGATAATGACAATGGAAGTGCTTTGCAGTCCTCATCACTCACTCAAGAAGAACACATACATCATAGCCAACAGCAACAAAATATGCACTTGCTTTATGGTAATACCAATGATCAAGTTATGGATTGGCGAGTACTCGACAAGTTTGTTGCTTCTCAGCTAAGTCATGATGATCAAGAGGTTTCCAAGGAAATAAACTATTCAAATGTTTCTGAACAAATTACTATGCTTGCAAATCGATCCGAAAAATCTGAAATTTGGCAGGACTATGGTTCCACGTTCACCTCGAGTTGCCAGATTGATCAGTGGAAGTGAAAATTTATATATAACTATAGAAGATGCATAATAATCATAGGAAGTAGTGAAGTACAGTGTGATGCTGGAAAAGAAAAAAAATGGTACTGCTCCGAGTTTCTTAGTACATGATAAACCCTAAAGTAATAAATATCCTTACCAGTTGAACCTTTGTTACCGGTGTATCCACTTGTGCTATGCATTCGATTGCCAGATCTGCTGGAACGAATTCTGTGTATGTTACCACTTCATTAAAGCTTAATTCGCATATATGTACTAGCTTAATTATTACATATATGTACTTGTTTAAATATTGTTTCTGAAACCCATTATTTGATTTTAATAAGTTGTACTTGCAAGTTTAATACGGATTGTAATGGATTGATGCTTGAGAATCTAAACCAAGCATGTGCAACTGAACAAGAATTCTCTCCATATCAAATGATTTTATATATATGAAATATTTAAGCTTTTTATTCTTGCCGTCAACAATTTTGAAATGATTTTTATATATTTACCCAACAAGGGGATAGGTCTGTAATCCCTTGCGGACAATAACTCTTAGGGATTAGAACAACAAAGGATGCATTGCATCCCCCGGAGAATTTTACCATTCATATAGTCATCAACCATCTTGAATAAATCATCCTTGAAACAATCCCAAAATTTCTTGATGAAAGCAAAATTGTAGCCATCAGGTCCAAGGCTTTTATCTCCCTTGCAGCTCCAGATTGCAGATTCGATCTCGTCTTCCCGTTAAGTATTGGTTCTCATCTGCAGTTATATATATTCGATTGAAAACAATTCCATCTAGGGTAGGCCTCATCTAGTGGCTTTCTTTAAATTTCCTAGATGACCGGTTTCTGCTTTTTTAGGTAAGTCTGAAAGCTTTAAAAACTAGCCTGATTATGTTGCCTATTATCGTGGGAAAAATACATTTGGTACAATTATAATTGCAATTGTGATATAACGTGGAAACTAACGTACCAAAACCATAACATTAAGATTTCAATTATAGTTGTGAACCTAAATTTGAAGCATCAATTACTTTATATCCTTGGTCAGGTAAAAGACAGACGAGCATACTAGAATTTGAGGATTTACAAGTATACACATCTCACTTTATCTTAAAAATTGATATAATTGAAATTCATAAGTAAAAAAAATGTACACGTTACATGCTCCTATTGCACTATGACAACTCCCAAAGATGTATGTATTCTTTTGTGACATGTGTGTAATTTTTATTTTGGGGAACAATGAAGTTTATTTTTTAAACCCTTGGATCAGAGATTTAGCCATTCTAATTAAATAGGACGCATGCTACAGCCAAAGGGACATCCAAATAGTACTCCAATATATTCTTATTGGTGCATGCTTGTAAGTATGTAACCTAATTAATGAAAATTCACCAATGCAACAGTAAGACCCAATAAATCCCGGATGCATACCCATATACATTGATCAGCAGGGTGTTAAGGACACACAACTTAATTGCTATAGCAAACTGTTTTGGCATACACCATATATGTAAGTTATATCATTATGCTACATGTATAAGCTAAGACTTTTTTTATCAAAAGCTAGCAAGAATACTGAAAAACTAAACCAGTGGGTGCTCTTTTATGTCAAACTAATACTATATGTAACTTCTAAATACTTTCCATTCCATTCCATTCCATTCTCACAATGCATATATACCTGTGTGTGAAGATGGCTTCTCTTGCTGAAAGAGTTCTCCTTCTAAATGGTAAATTAATTACAAGTACCAGTATACCACATCCAGAGACCACGGGCGTCTTCTTGGAGATTCAGCTGTTGACAAAGCTAGACAGAGCCTAAATAGAGATATACGTTTGAAAATGCCACCTACTGAAGCGTGTTTTCAAATGTTTATGGTTTATATATATATCTTAAGTACCTAATAGTGGATGTGGCTTAAGGTCAGCAAAGTAGTTGTATGTATATATAGGTGTTATTCAGTGTTGACTGGGTATGAAATTCTTGTGTCCGAAGCAATATGCATATGGCACGACACAATCATTAGGCGTGTTCTCGTCAACTTAATCATATTCATATATAATGCAGGTGGTCTCAACTGTAGTCAGAAATAGTACTCATGACTTGCACAAAAAGAGAGGAAGTGGGAGAGAGATAAGCATGCTTGTCAGAAGATGACAAGAATTCTCTCATGGATTAGAAGTGGAATGATTTATAAGAAAGTGTTACGTTCCTTTCTGACCCCTCCTTTGACTTGGAGCCCTACTCTATTCTTATTAGAGATTTTCTTCATAACATAATAGAGAGATTAACAGGCCATGCGCATTGATAAGGTGTGTCATTAATAATTGGGGGTCATTCAAAATCTATAGTTTAGATATGTCCAGGACAATGACGATGCAATATAATTCCTCATGCTTTAGCGACCAAGGTAGCAATACTACTAGGAAAACATATTTTTATACTAGAGTGGACACCAAGAGTGAGACTTATATTTTAAAGCTAAAAATGTGGGGTCTTAAAACACCACAATTTTGTCAGTGATTTTTCAAGTTGGTGTTTGAGTCGCTCATCTGTATTAATTCATATGCTTGATGTGCACAGTTGATTCATCAATTTTTGAAAGGGTTCAACGTCCCTTAATACATTCATTCTTCTGTTTATAAAAAGTGCAAAGGGCTTAAAGGAATTAAGAAATAAGTACACGTAAACCAGATTTCACGCACTCTAAATTTGAGAAAGAATTATAAGCTACATGTATATACTATATACCAAATGATGATAGAAAGGTTATGAGGTGACACAACTATACAAGCACCACGATGTGAGAGGTAAATTTTAAGGCGTAGATCAGGTGATCCAATCTCCACACTACTAATATAATAAGATAAAATAAGCAGCACAAAAACCAAGAGCAAGGAGCTGTAATGGTAAAAGGGTACATTATGAATGAAATGTTAGAAAAAACAACCGCATAAAGGGAGACATGTAATTCTCGGATTATCATTGATGTTCACTCTTCTTTTTGTTTGTTTTAAAGAGAGGGGAAAGGCGGAAGAAAAAGACAAAGGAAAAGTAAACTAAATACTCATACTTCCAAGGAACATGATAGTTTATTCATTCAAATTTGGCAATAGTTACTTTCCCTTTAATTAGGTCATAACAAGGTTCATGTGTTTTATTTGATCAATGATTATAGGAACTTAACAAAGTTCAATTTGTAGTATTTTATTTTTCTGATCATATCCATCACATAAATGGTGAATCTTTAAAGGAACTAAATATAATAAATGACACAAATGATACCTTCATAATGGAATTGGAGTGAAAATTCGATCTTACACTATCTCCTTTACCAAAACTAAATATGGATTTTAAGGATAAATGTAAACAACAAATCGAACTTGGAGGATCATAAAAGTATTGTCATATAGATGAGAGATCATGACCAAAACACATAGGATAATTCTATATTCTCAGAAAATATGGTAGTATATCTTACACGGGAGAAAGGTTGGCTGCACAAAATAAGTTCCTCTTTGATGAAAAGAGACCTAACTATACCACACAGACACAGAACAATTGTTGTAGTTCAAGAAAGAGCTTCATTTATTTAATGTGAATATTCTCTCAGAAGTCCAAAGGCAAATGGATGCCTCACTTGTACTCCAGATACACATGTACACGAATGTGGCCATGCAATAGTGATTATACCAAGTATTACTATTTTGCCTCACAAAGACCTGTTGCTTCATCACAGAAACCATCTCGGTCGAGCAATTTCTGTGGGGGAGCACTTAACAGGGGAGATGATGGAGATCCGTAAGCATTTCTTCGTTTGTTCCCGCAACCTAAGCTTGTTCTTGTGCTTACTCCTGTCACAGGATTTGTGCCACTGGCATACTTGCATAGAGCCTACACAATTTAATCAAATGTATCCATAACTAAATACCAATGTCAAGTTTAAGCAGTTAAGTTAAGACAGGTGATCATATTATGACTTTGAAGAGCGGTAGTGTTAATGCTCGAATTTTAACATAAGACTGGAGTCATTGGACACAAGACTCTGTTAAAACTCTACCTTGGGTGCCTTTAAATATCAAACATTACCAGACAAATGCTGTTATATGCCTTGGGAGCAAACGCATTTCAATCACATTGATACATACTCTAAGCAATCAATGGCCATACCTGCTTTTGAGTAAGGTCCAACACAGCATCACTAAAGTCAGCACCTTCAATGATGGCACCTCCAAGGTCACTACGTGTGAGAACTGTTCTTACCAAAATGGCATTCGTGAGATTGGCTTCATTAAGAACCTATAGACCCCAAACAAGAATATCACAGTTAAACAAATAAAAGAAAAACTACTATAGACAATTTATACATAAAATTCATCAATTTGATGTAGTTACCATGCGATCCATCAATGTATCACTAAAATCGGCACCTGAAAAATGTCAACCGAGAATGTCCAATGAAATGAGGCATTGAAAGATGGAAGTCACATATAACAAGAAACACATGAAGTCACGAATGTTTAAGCAGAGAAACTGTACAGTTACATGAGATCAAAAAAGTTACACTTCCTGTCTTAATTTGAAGATCTAAGTCTAAATTATGAGGAAAAAATTCAGTTTTTCTTGGACTCTTGGGTCCAAAAGAATCTATTAGATAATTTGAGTCAACTGTGGATCTAAAACAATCTATCATGTGAATAAATAGAACTTTTTCTTATACTCCTGTAACCCAATAATAGTTAAAATTAAATTTTGTTAACTATATTTCAAAGAGACATTAATTGCCTTTGAGTTGCAGGTATTCAACTAGCAGCAAGCTTTTACCTGTAAAATTTGCCTTGTATGCTACAGCTTTTTCAAGGTATGCACCATTGAAAGTTGAACCACTAAAATCAGATTCTCTCATGTCAGCAGATGTGAAATTGGCTCTTCTGTATCACTCATTTAGAATTATCATGAATAGAGGGAACTAAATTTCCATGCATAACTAAATTCATAGCACAAGACCCAATTGAGAGAAAATATTACCTGAAATTTTCATTGACGTGTACTGCATTCCTGTATATAAATAACCATAAAAAATAAAGGAATGTGATTTTGTTTTACTTTCTCATACCCTTAAGCATTAGAACCATACAATTAGATGAAACAAACCTGAGGTCTGCAGAACCAAATTGAGCAGCAGACCCAATTCCAAATTCACCCCTCAACTCAGCCTCAAACTTATTAAGATCAGCAAGGGCAGATATGTCAGAACTGAAGGCAATAACCGCGGTGGCCAGTGTTGCCGATAACAATTTTCTCCATTTATTGGATTCTGAGTACATTCACAACCTCAGTAATAGATAGTACTATCAATGCTCTTTCTTTCTTCAATAAAAAAAATAATAGTATTAGAAATGTGAAGAATAAAGGAAAGGTACTAACTTTGAGAGTGATCTCTGTGTGAGTTAATTTGGGAGAGTAGTGTAAATGGTTTTGAATGAAAATAAGTAATGTTGGAAGATGAAGATAGTTGGAGAGAACAAATAGAAAGTGAATTAAGTGCCATAAGAAAGGAGAGGTAGAAATGATATAGTTGTAAGAAATAAGAATGAGAAATAAGGAAGAAGTTCAGCAATACATAATCATAGACTCACCAGTGGTAACAAGTGGCACACGTGTTCCACCGTTATCTGTATGTCACATCCATAAGAGGATAACCTGTACCAAAATGGTGTCTTCATTCACGTCGCTACTAATAATAATACGATATGTCATTTAAAAAATATATATTAATGTTCAATTAAAAAACTACGTGTCACCTTAATACTACGTGTTCCCATCTTCATACTACGTGTTCCCATCTTAATACTACGTGTCACCTTCGACTTGGGGATTCTGTATGCAGTACAAAACTATGTACGAATATAAATTAAATGATTTTTTTATTCATTGGGCCTAAGCCCAATAGAATGAATTACACTACAATTAATCTAGAGGGAGAGACAGACTTCCATTACATTAGCAATTCGTACTTGTCTAATCATGAAATGATTTAGGTATTTATGCAAGAAAAAGTCAAATAACATAATTATTTGACCATTCTTCTAATTCTGTAAATCTGTAACATATGTGGATATAATTCCCTGTCTTTATTTCAGTTTGTATTAGTTAATCAAATAACATGTTTATTTCTAAACATGGTACAAAGTTTCTGAAACCAAAGTGAAAGATTCATTCTTTTCCAAAATAATTATATATTTATGTCTCTAATTATTCAACTTTTTTTAAATATTATTTTATTTTCAGGATTTTTATTTTTAATTAAATGATATTTTTTAATTGAAGATAGACATGAATTAGGATAAATTTATTTATTCAATCTAAAATGAGTAAATGTTAAAGTGAATAATATTTATATATGTCAACCCGCTTTCCTATCGTATGTAACGTGTATTCTATACAAAATAAATATTTAATGTCATAATCGTGTTACATATTCTAATTTGCAGTTGAATATATTCCTGATGCATAATGTTAAAAAATTATATATTCAACTGCAAATTAGAATATGTAACACGATTTTGACATTAAATATTTATTTTGTATAGAATACACGTTACATACGATAGGAAAGCGGATTGACAGGCCCGATAGGAATTAAGAAGATAACCAATGACATATTAGGCGAAATTGAAAAGGATAGAAAACTATACTCTCTTTCTCATCTTATTAATGGGAGATCTAGTTTGTAATAAAATTTGTCGAGTTCATCCTCTTTCTGATGTTATTATATTACTAACAACTATATTATTTTACATATTTTCTGATTTATTAGTAATAAAAATTCGTACATGCTAAAAAATCTCATATCTGTATCCTGTATAAGTTATCAGAAGGAGAAGATTATAGATCTTGATGAAAATACTCATGAAATTGGACTGGAAGTGATTGAAGGAGGCCACCTGAAAATACGTTACATTATTTTGTTGTTGGTGCATGTATTGAGATGATAATTTTATTTTTAATTGTAGACATAGTAGTTTAGATTTTAGCATGATATGTTGTTATCGATTAAATGTGGATCTAAAAAATTATTGATGTTATTTTCTTCAGTCATTTTGTTAATAATTTTACGGATTTGTTGAGAATGTAATGCTATGATGATTTTATTTTAACGTTAGACATATTAGTTTATATTTTAACATGTTGTGATTGATTAATTCTGGATCTGGAAAGTATAGATTTTATTTTCTTCAGAATTATTTATTTTATTTTTTTGAATGATTTTATTAATATTTTTATGGATTTGTTGTGCTGCTAACACTGCTTATGTTTTTTTTCTATTTCTATTTTCAAACCTATTTTTTTCCATTTCCAATGATTTTAGATTATAATCTTACTTTTTTACTTGTTATTGCAGAATTCTCGGAGTCCCGGGGAGATTTGGGTTCTTGTCTTTTTGAGAAAACCGCCTTAAATGATGATGAAGATAGCGGTACACGTTTAATAACTAACTAACAAATTGTCTTCCTTTAGTGTAATTTTGATGCATTGTTTACATGTCAAAATCCTAGAAACAAATTTTCCGCATGCAGGATAAGGCTGTGTGGGGATATTCTTCCATAGATCCAACTTTTATGTTGTGACCTTGTGGGTATACACCATCAACCAATCTATTTTACTGTATATTTTACTGTTGGAATGCCAAATATGATTGGAGAAAGGCTCCCCAAGTGTAGTGAAAAGTGAAAAGTAAAGATGTATCAAAATTGATTAGATAGAATGGATTTGCATTTCAACTGATCTTGATAAGTACATCTTACTTTTTCACTTTACACTGAACCTCACTATGTTTAATGATGTGACGATACATAATTAGATGACGTTGTAAAGAAACGTTTACAATTAAGTGCATCCTTATCATTTTTTATTTTTTATTTTATTCATTGTATTATATGGTAAGATATGATCAATTCATGTTACTGTAAAGTTTTAAATGTAATCATTTTGCAGGAAAAGTTCTAAAGTATTCATAATATCGGCAATATTGACATACAAATAAAGAGTGAGTTACCTTGAATTTATGCACTTATGTAAACAATGTGACTTTGATGAAGAAAAATGTGGAGTAATATGTTTGCTTATTTACCTCCTTTTGTTTATTTGTTGATAATCTGCAAACAATGTTAATAGTATAGATTATTATAACATTGTGATGATTACATGTGGGGGAAGTGTAATTGAATGGAAAGAGTTACCTTGAATTTATGCACTTCTATAAACAATGTGACTTTGATGAATGGAAAATAGAAGAGAAAACCTAATGTTAGAGGGAGAGGATGTAGCATTGGTGCATAATAATTTTATACTTTTAAAACCTCATGTTCATAATTCAGTTATTGAAAAGGAAAACTGCTATGTCATGTTCCAAAAAGAAAAACTTCCCTGTCATGTTCTCCAAAAATAAAAACTGCTATGCCATGTTCCCAAGTGGAAAAACTGCAATAATACAATGTAATCCGGTAGTTTACACATCCAAAAATTGAGAAAAAACATTAATATGGTATATATATAAGTAGTGTAGAAGTATAAGATTAATATAAATATTTTATATATAAATGAAATTATAAATGGTAAAGGGTAAAATGGGAAATTTATGTTTTTCCTTTATAAGTAGTATAGATATAGATATAGATATATAAAGATTTATATAAAATTAATATGTCATTCATAATTTATTTATTTAATTTTTATTGAAAAAAATAATAATAATTAAAAATGAATAATAAATTAATGATATATGAAAATTTAATACATGTAATTCACAAATGTAAAAATGTAAGGATCCGAAAATTGAAACCCAATAAACATAGGGTTAAGGAAAGTAGCAACCGACGGTCCAATAAATTTGAATGTTATATTGGACCGGGCCAGTGCGGCGAGAGGAACAACAGTTAAATAATTAAGCCTACATTTGTGAGCAGAAGCTAGGAATTGGGTGCGTGAATTAAACTGGAAAGAAAACGAATCAATTGCTGGAATTTGCGACTGAAACTTTGAACAAATTCATTGCGGTTACGAACATGTGGAGGTTACCTCGATTCTCTTATCTCGTGAGTCTCTCTCTCTCTCACACACACACACACACTCTATTCCTATTTTTCTGATATGAACGTTTCCTTAAAATATTTATGTTACTCTGTGATTACAGGTTAATAGATTGAATCAAGTTAGAGCAATTAATTTAGGGCTTAAAGTTAACCATGCTTGTTACAGTGAACTATCTTCTCCTCAATCCCATTTGAATCCTTCACATTCTCAGGTATCTAAATATAACAATTACTTACCTAACTGTTTAATGTTTGTGCTGTTACACACTTACACATATTCAAACAATCTGATTTCTGACTTGTACTCATTCTGATATAAAGTTGAATTAATTAATTTTTGTAGCAGATAAAATTAAATACTCCTGGAGAGACTGCAAAGAATTATATTGGTCTAAATGTATCTAGAAAAGATAAGACCAAGTATCTTATTAACACAGTAAGTTTACTGATTATTAATATGTTTCGTAGCTATGTCCAATTATACCTGTCTAGTCAATATCTGAAACTATTTTGGTTGAATTTGATGTGTGGAAACCAAATTATATGCAGCTTTTCGATCTTAACGACAGTAAGGAGGCTATTTATGGTGCTCTTGATGCCTGGGTTGCATGGGAGCAAAACTTTCCTATCGCCTCGCTCAAAAGGATATTGACTGTTCTTGAGAAGGAGCAGCAGTGGCATAGGGTTGTTCAGGTATTAATACTGCTGCTTACTTTTTTTTCTTATGCTTTATCCTTGTCAAAACTAAGCATTGTTCAATAACAAAAGAGAACATGAAAAGGGGGGCAATGGAAAGAAACTTACCCAGAGGCTAATAAGTAATATCTAGACCTGTCAAAATGGGCCGGGTATAGCGGGTCGGCCCGCCAAGGCCCGAAAAGGTATAGGGCTTGGGTACTAAAATTTGAGTATTTTAGTTAAACCGGACTTTTTAGCCCAGCCCGGCCACAATAAATTCGGACTCGGGCCGGGCTTACCCGTTCGGGTTCGGGCCATTGTCTACTCATTTTCTTCCCTCTCATTTGGCTTGTCTTACCTGTGCAATTTACATGATGTAATCGATTACAATATACTCTTAATCGATTACAACATATTAAAAGCATCAGTTTTTTGCATTGGTGTAAATAATAAAATAATCTGGGTCGGCCCGCCGCAGCCCGCTTTGGGCGGGTTTGGGCCTCATTTTTAGCAACATAAAATATAACCGGACTTTTTAGCCTGACCCGTTTTAGCCCGAATCAAAAGCGGGCTAGCCCGAACCCGTCCGGGTAGCCCGTTTTGACAGGTATAGTAATATCTAATGTAAGTGGGGATGCATTTTTTTGGGTAAGCAAGATGTATTAAAATCAGTACAAGGGGTGCTAACTCAATACAAGAGAAAGATCATAAGCTGACCTCTTTAGAAGAAAGCATAATACAAGATTTTGGGTCATTACACCAATTTGCAAAAACTAAGGATGTAGGAGCTACTTGTGACAAAAACCAAGTCCAAGATCTAGCTTGGATCAAGTCCGGAATATGCACATCTCTTACCGATTTATATGAAAAAATAAGGTCATCCGTCATAATCCAAATAGACCAAACAACAACAAACCAAATCATCCTCCAAAATTTTGACCCTTTGGCATTAGACATAACAGCCTCATGCATATTAAAACAAGTGATAGTGGAATTGGATAATGTTGCCTATATCAGACTGGGCATCTATACTTTTATCTTCAGTTCTAATAGGTCGAATTGCCCTTCCTATCTGATTAACTTTTGTGCTTGAACCTTGAAATAAAATCATATATAACATATTACTAGAAGTCCTGTCCTATGATTCTAAACAAAAGACAAACATTGAATGATTGGTTAGATTGGTGTTTCGTACTTTAAAAAAAATGACATTATGCTATGGAGTTTATCAATTTTATAAAGGTTAATTTAAATATCCCAATGACCAGCCACTTTTTTAGTTTGCAAATGTTTTATAATGCTGTGTTTTTCTGTGTAGAGGTTGAACAATTGTATGGCCTTATGCTGATCAAGTTATAATTTTATATCTTCTCTATGCCATGTCTTGAATTTAGCCTTGTCTGTTAGCATGTTAGTTTTAGGATTATTTCAAGTTGTGAATAAAATATTTCGGACTTAATTACTTAGAGCTTTTGGGAAAATGAAAATCCAGAGTGGAGTTCCAGCTGACCTCAGTATTATTAAGTACATTACTTTGTGTTTTGGTATCCTATCCAAGGTAATTAAATGGATGCTGAGCAAAGGGCAAGGAACCACAATGGGAACATATGGTCAATTGATACGAGCTTTGGATATGGATCATAGAGTGAGAGAAGCACAAAAATTCTGGGAGACGAAAATTGGCACTGATTTGCATTCAGTTCCTTGGCAGTTGTGCCATCTCATGATATCAGTATATTACCGAAATAACATGTTGGAAGATCTTGTTGAAGTAAGTTTTCTATTATGATGTTCTTATATATATTATCTGATTAGTAATACTGATGAACAATGATTATTATTTGAATATGATAGAACAGGTAAGCCATTACCTGGAATTTCACTATTTGTAGTGCTCATTTTTACCCAACCTTCTAATTAGCAATTTTTTTTTACTCAAGTGTAACTGTAACAATTGAGGAGTAGAATAGCTATCACATAAGAAATAATTTTTTTTACCCAGCCATGATGAAGTTGATAATCTTTAGAGCATAATGAAAAAATTGTTTACCGTTAATGAAACAATGATTATTATTTGAATATGATAGAACAGCATTGGATAATTTACCCAGTCGCATCTGTTGAGGAAAAATATCAAATAAAATGCTTGTCTTAGTTGATGTGATGGTTATGTGTTTGCTTATTGCTGTACTATTGTAGGCTAATATTGGCCTTGCATCCCCTCTATTTTGGATAGAGTTATATATATTAAACTTTAGATGGATACACAGTTAACCTTTTTTTCATGTTATTGTCCTTTTGGTATAAAGCTTTTCAAGGGACTGGAAGCTTTTGATCGTAAGCCTAGGGATAAAGCGATCATTCAAAAGGTAGCAAATGCCTATGAGATGTTAGGCTTACTTAAAGAAAAAGAGAGGATTCTGGAGAAATATAGCTATCATTTCACAGCGGAAGGACCAAGCAAGAAAAATAGCAGGAACTCATCTAAGTCGAAGAAAATTCCTCTTGTGTCTGAGAAAGGGGAACACAAGGAATCTGGAGAGTCCTCAGCTGAGGAACAGTAAGAGCCAGGTAGTCTCATTATTTTTACACCAGTAAAAAAAATTTAAATTGGTTTTGATCTGAAACTGTTGTTGTTCCAACACTGCGAGATTAAAATTTTCAGGTACATGCTGCACTCATGTTATAGTTTCATTCCAAAAGAGATGCATTTGGTTTCTGGACAGGGATCTATTCCAATCTTCCCTATTTAGCTAATTTTCTGAAGAAAGAATTCAAGGCTGTTTAAATTTTGACTGTTTGAATTCCCAGTGAGATCTCATGATTTGCAGCCAAGATGTTTAAGGACTTAAGTGTTCTATTGCTTCTAATAGTATTATCCAACAGGAGCTGTTCATGATGCACCCCTTAAATGGAATGCTACAGAGATTCATCCACTTCTGACAAGATGTATAGAAAATGTATCTTTTATGATTGAGAACTTGAGATTGAATGCCTGTTACGGTGTTACTTATTGAGCAAGTTTTAAGTTAATGGAAAGCATTTAGAAAATGTGATCACAAAGCAAATCATGTGACGGTTGATGAATCATAAAATTATTCTGAACAAATATTTAAATTTTTACTTTTAAATATATTTTTTCTTATTTTCTTATTTTGTGATCATTATTCTTAAGACTGATCTGAGTGCAGATTTCGTAGCTTAGGGACTTAGTGAATCAAATACTGAGCAAAATCCTGTTGAGCTTGTAGAGCCAAGTCAGCATCATCCCATTCATCACGGTAGGACTCCGGACGCAAGACCCTGTTCTTAGATGTGGCATTATACATTTGTACTCTCCATTCCTCAATAGCAGGTAACCCACACTGATCTGATATCCAGTTATCGTAGTCCCACTGCAATGATACAATCCCAAACATATCTATCAGGTGTCTTTCTGAGGTCACAATATAAGTCTCAATGATTTAAAATTTAAGTAGACAGAAGCCAAGTAGGCACAGGTAAAAAGTACCTGAAGATCGGACATTTTATGAGTGTAACGTTTAGGTGTGCCAGATGCTTCAAGTGATGAGTAAAATGCTTGAATATCTTCGGTCATCTTCTGTTTTGAAGGAAGTGCAATGCGATTAGACAAAGTTCCAGCTATCCATTTGCTCTGCCGTTCGAACACGGGGAAGGGAGCAACCTGCCATTCAACATGTAGCCACTTTATAAGATGAACAAATTCAAAATTTTCTTTAAAGCTAACGAAGACGAAAAACTACGAACCATCCAAGGCAACCCAACAAATGAAAGCCAAGGGGCCAACTCTGGTGGGAAAACATGCTGGTAAAGTGGTCCTACACGGTTGTCATCCACAGTGACTGCGCCCTTTGTTTCAAGGAAAGGGAAATCATACTTGTACCTACAAAAGGAACAAAACAAACACTCATCAAAATTTATTCAGCTTTTTATTTTCTTTCTGTTTTTGTATCTCAATTGCAGGTTATTCTTGCAAAAATTCAATAGCAAATGCTCAGAGTATACCCAGTGCAATGTACAATGAAGTCGGCGCTGAGTGCCTTTCCATCTTGGAAAACCACTGTACTTCCATGAACGCTCTCAATCTGCAATATTTAACAAATACTAGCGTTTCAGACCAACCACCATTCCTGACAGTAGATGTCAATCTGATTGATGGATAATAATAATTGTCATCCAATTATCACCATGGATGATAGGTTTTACCTTAGAATGAAGCCAAATGTTATCATGGCCAGGCACTTTTCCGAGCTTATCTTCTTTAATTGACCTATCAGCAATGTGTACTTCTTTAGCAACTGTGGCAATTTCTCTAGAGATATCAGCAGCACTAGCAGCACCACCTATTATAACTACAACCTGCCAAAAGTAGAAGTGGAAAAACTAAATCAGATCATGTCAAAATGAAGTATGTGATTGCCTCCTTGTTACGATGTAACTCCAAAAGGTCAAATTACATATCGATAATTCGTTTGTGAATCTGTCATAGAAGATGAAGATTCACTTCCAATGACAGTGTTGATCCCCTTTCCTAACAATTTTCTATCCTGCCACAAATTCAAGTGAGCATGGTACTGATCACATAAGTAATCAGAGACAGGATAATATCATGTTATCTTTAGTTCCTTCATCTTCCTTGCAAATGAGTATAATTCCTAACTTCTCAATTGAAAACTTTGTTGGGGCATCAAAGGAAGATAAACATGATATAGTTGCATAATCCAGATATTTAAGCATTGAATCCCAATGCATGCACATCCCAATTTAAAAACAAAATATCTGACAAATATGCCAAAAACAATATATATAGAATTAGAAGATTAAGGAACCCGGCACATACTTGATCTTGAAAGGGCTTGGGTGTCCTATAATTATGGCTATGCATCTGCTTCCCTCGCCATGCATTAATGCCTGGAAAGAGTGTAAAAGGGAACAAGGTTTATAATAGTACAAATATCATATGTCTGGTGTTCTGCCGCTTAACATTTCATGAAGTTTTTTAATGATTAATGGATAATTTCATACTAAAATATTTTTTGTAAAATCATATTCAAGAATGGATATTTAAGAGTAATTTCATGACTAATTATTATTTAGAGAACTTAACTAATAATTTTCTTGCTCATTGTTGCACTTACTTGAGGGTGTTCTAGTACAACAACATTTTAGCACTAAAAGAATAAAAGGATGGACCAATACACTTTCCCAAATTTTGAATCCATGATCTTCAATTTATAAATTGCGCTCAGGCTCATCTTCTTCATCTTAGCACATAAAGTATAATTTGACATTGGACCTAACCTTATTCTCATATCTCATATTTCAGTTCCCAAATTCATGTTATGTTATAAACATTGGACCTATCTTTATAAGTTGAGGTGAAACTTATAAACATTGGCCCTAGCCATATTCTCATATATCACATTTTTGGAGGATGTGCCATTATTAAAACTTTCAGATCATAAATTCCCACTGAGAATAAAAGCATATTTGATGAAACTAAAATCAGTCTTGGCAATTGCAATATAAAAATAATATCAATATTTTAGTCTTGGCAATTGCAATATAAAAATAATATCAATATTTTGTGTCCGATTCATCACGCAAAAATTATTTTTGAAATAATATCAATAAATTTTGTGTCCGATTCATAACGCAATAATATCAATAAAATGTTTCTTTGAAATTTAAAATAAATGAAACAATGATGAATAATTATTTTTTTGGTTATGTGTCCGATTCATAACGCAATAATATCAATAAAATGTTTCTTTGAAATTTAAAATAAATGAAACAATGATGAATAATTATTTTTTTGGTTAAATTGATTGGTTTTTCATTGGAAATAAAAAAAACAAAAGAATAAGTAAAGCGCAGAATCTGCAGCAGAAAATGATTTTTGTGACTAGGAATGAAATAAAAGTTTTCCTTTTTGCGACAGCGTAACATAGAAATGACGGGGAAAGAAAATAACCAGGGATATGAGCATTTCGAGGCTGAACGTGATGTCCATTGCAAATGACAACGGCATCGTAAATCTCATCAACACATTCATTTTTCGATTTCAACGGTCTAGATTTCACCCTCCATTTCCCTCCTTCACCCAATTCAACAAGCACAACCTCTGTCTCTAACCTCACCAATTCACCGATTCCGAAATCAGCAGCGAAATCTTGCAAATACATCAATACCTCTCTATGACTCGGGAACCTTCTAGAATCTCTTCCTTTCTCATCTCGCTTCCTGAACGGGTAATCTCTAAACCCCATACATTCCCGAGGCAGATTGGTTCGGAGCGAAGCGTACAGGCTCGAGTGGATCACGTTCCGGTTTGGATCCAAACCAAGCGGGTCTGATTCCACGTCTGGATTATAAACCCATGTCCCGCCAATTTGGTTCCCTCGCTCGAATACTACAACCTCGTGGCCTTCTCGTCGGAGCTCGCGTGCGGTAACCAGACCGGCGGCTCCGGCGCCGATTACGGCGACAAGGAGCGGTGTTATTGCGGTTGACATGAATGGTGGTAGGCAAAGTGTGACGTATTTGATTGGTATAATTCTATGTGCCGCGGGGGATTCAGGTTTTTTCGTTTATTGAGACGATTTTTTTATTCAAAAATAATTTGTTACACCAAATAACATTTTAATATCCTAAATTACCCTTTCACCCATTTATTTACCCTTCAACAACCAACCCACTTCTTCCCTTATTATAGGTTGAATTATTTGTAAAGTGACAAATCAAGTTGAATTTGTTATCGTATTCGTTTTTGCTTTCGTAAGGTTGGGTTGGTGTGTTCGTGAGCCTGTGCAAGATTTTTTACTTTGGAGTTGGCCATGAATGTGTAAATTTATGTATTCATTCTTTTTTTAACTTCCCTCGTTCTCGTTTTGTTACCGGGATCCGTGGCTACTGGGATTCGTGAGTACCCATAAATAATATGGGCAACAGATTGAGTCTGAGTTCATGTTTTGGACCCATAGGTAACTGAGTCATGTGATTTTAAGATCCGCTATTAAATGGGTCTGGTTCTTGCTAATGAGGTATCCATACCCGAACCTTTTATTTATTCCTAAATCTAAATATATAGGGGTTGTATATAGTGAAAATGACCAACTTATGTGATAGTGAGAGAAATAATTTTTAACCCTTAGATTAAACTTAATGGATAAGATTAGATTACTAATACTAGTCCTCATGTGTCTATCTCTCTAAGTCTAGATGGATTTTACCATCATTCTGACTATATACATCCCCATATTTTCTAACTAGATACCTCCAATTATAGAGAAAGAGAAAGAAGAAATGAATATAATACGGTGATGTATCTAGTCAGAATGATGGTGAAATTCATCTATAGAGAGATAGACACATGATGACTAATATTAGTAATCTAATCTTATCCATTAAGTTTAATCTCATAGTTAATAATTATTATTCTCACTCTCACATAAGTTGATCATTCTCACTAGATACATCATTCATATATATATATATATATATATATATATATATATATATATATATATATATATATATAAAAACACAATTGTAATATGATTTTAATCAATATTCTAATATAATATTATTTCATAATTATAATATCATCTTAATTCATAAATGTTATTGTTATGTTGTTCGACAGTTCTGTTATGTTATTAATTCATATGTATGATATAATGTTATTGAAGATTTCTTACTAAATGAATTTTTCATCCTAACGTTAAAGTTATTAAAATATTTGTTTGAGTAAAATGAGTTATATTTAATAGTCAAATTAAATTGTGTTTAAAATTTTAAATTAAAATTTATAATTTTTTTCTCTTGTTAATTGTCCAAATAATATATGAGATGTAAAAAAATACATAAATACATAAATTACTTTCAATTATTTTTCATATTTTTTAATTTATGGGTACCCATGGATTCACTGGGTACCCAAAGATCCGCACATATTATATCCAACGGATATTAGCACGGGTCTGGGATAGATTTATGTCTAAAAATAAATCATCGGGACGAGTCTGTATAATGTACTACCCAGACCCATTGACATTCCTAATTTTGCCATGAATGCTTGAATATTTGCAAATTTAGAAATCAGTGACGTCTGTATAATTTACAATTCATATGAAAGCTAATTTACAATTCATTTTGTCACGGAGACATGGAGGTGCCCGTTTAATTGCACACAAGCCTGGCCTGTTGAAGGGTGGGCTGGGCTGGGCTAGCCTGTATAATATATATTTCTCTGTTTATTGATCAATTTTATTGAATAAGTCATAGTTTTCAGAATTCAATAACTGTTCAGCCTCTTGTTTTTAAATGTGAGGCAGGTGGCTAGGGCTTAAGCCTGAGACAACAAAAGACCACATTGAGAAACTGAGAATGAGGTGAACACAAGTCCGCAACCCGAAAAGGAAGAATTAATTCTATCACGCAAACAAATGCAAAAGGTCAAAGTTAGCAGAAGGAAAGAAACGTAGCAAGAAGCAAATAGCAATTAGGATCGTGAAAGATGAATTTTTTTTTTTTTTTTTTGTAAGAATGTCTCTTGTGATATGAAGGGACATACCATTTATTCGTTGGATTAACATAACTCTTGAGTAGAGAGTTGTCAATGAAATGGTAAAACTCTTGAGAAAGGGTCTATGTAGTGCTTGATGGAATCACTATAATCATCTGAAAATGACTTGAAACACTGTCATTATCTCTGCCCATAAAGATTGTCTCTATCAGCTATCACTAAAGGAAGAGCATAGAAAGGAATGAAAAGAGATAAAAGAGTTTCTCTATTGACAAGAACAACACACAACACATAATGGAGAATCATATCGTCATGAAAAGAGGTAATTCATAATCATTCTTATTATGTGAAAGCTATAGATTCTAAAGATCCATTTTCATGTTTTTCATAAATGAACATTTTTGGACAAAGATAGTGAGTGATGTAGTTACAAGTTACTAGGTAGTTAATTATCATTTAATATTTCTCATGGAATCTTTGGTTGGACCCCCATTGAGTAACTTGTGCTACACTTCCCTATAACTCTATCTTACCCAAAATTTCAGCCCTTCAATTTGACAGTGGGACCGTTTTCTCATTACAACAAGGCATTCAACGAGTCCAAATCATCCCTTTATATTGTATTTCTACTTTTTTTTCTTCCTCCACTCTATTTCACTTCATTCACCCTTTAATTAATTGGATAGTCTTTTTAACGGGACCTGAAAGAGAACACTTATGTGTTTTACTTATTTTTCCAGGAAAGAGTAGTTACATGAATATATGACTTCAATTTAGATAAGTTTCATACAACCATCATCCAAGAGGCATGTAAAAATAAGTGAGACAAGATAAAAGCATAATAAATAGGAAAAGGTGTAAGTATCCCCGAGATTAAGACATTAGTTATAGTATAAAATCTTCCTATCACATGTTAAACATCTTCTCCTTTCATTAAAAAGATATCAACCTTTCTAACTAGTATGACATTCTCAGTTCAACCAATGCACAATTGCTGTTTGCATTTGACAAAAACAGATTTCCTTTTTTTTAGATATTGTTTATTAGGCTACGGTAATAAAGCACTTTGTATGTATGTTATCCTTAACTTAGGAGTCCGAATGAGTTGGAGGGTGCATTTGCTCACAGCCACACACCGATATCACAATAAGTAGAGGGAAAGTTAAATATTATTGAGATGAACTCCTAACTTATTAGACATGTGATCCTATATTTTCATGAGATGAATAATAAATATGTACATAGATAATCATTTTTATAGATAATCAATAACCAATATAGCATCAACCTATTAATGTAGGGTTTACATCCAAATATATATTCTTCACACATTCCACTAAACAAAATGAATCTTAAAAAACATAAAATATTAATTATTAAAAATTAAATACACAACTACCAAATACAATACATAGCAAGCTTAATGAAATACAATACATAACTAAGGAAATGAAAAAAAAGGAAAGAATTGCATTCCTGAGTGCAAGAAATATCTCAACCAAGGAACATACATATATGTCCCAACGAAAACAATCAGAAAAAAGAAGTAAATATTAGGAGAGGTTGAACGGTAGAAGTTATATTTTTCTTGTTTTTACAATTTATAAATGATAAGAAAACAAGGCAATACAGCACGCGATTCAAACACAAACAACTCGTTGTTATCTCCACTCACCGAGTCGAACCCAACTCGCCCTTCTAACAACGAGTCCATGAACCCTTCTTTCTTTGATACCCGACCCGCTATCACCCGGCACACCAACATGGCCCTTGTTCCCCTCCCTCCGCCGGAGCTCTCATGGGCTTCGCCGCTGCCGGAAAATATGCAAACCGCCGATCCTTTCCCACCCGGAAACGACCATGCACAAGCTCCGCCGTAGGGACCACGGCTGGACGTGGGACCCAGGCAGTGAAATCGCATGACCTCGTTCCCATCCGCCACACACCGCGCATTCTCCTCCCAGCTTCCGCCACGTGTCGGGCTACCCGACCCAGAACGACTCTTCACCGCTTCACGATACTCCTCGAACCTTGACACCGTTCTTGGAGCGTTGTGAACCTTGAATATCATCTCGACCCGACCCAAGAACGGTTTCGTGCCCCAACTCGTGTGAAAGATAATCTCCAAAACATTCCGTGAAGGATGCCCTTCAGTAAGCTCAGTCAGGGAAGGGAATCGTGCTTCCGCCGCCGCAGGATTGCGACCAGTAATGACGGTAGTACTTTGTGAGCGGTTGATGGTGGTGGTTCTGACTGGGGTTTCAAATTCTGATTTATTCGTTGTTGCTGTTGTTGGGTATCTGGAGGTGAGGTGTTTCTGTAACGGAAGCCTGGGCTTGGGCTTGGGCTTGGGCTTTTTAGAGTGAGGCTTGGTTGTTGTTTTATCAACAACGTCTTTGATGTTCTGGAGGGTGTTTCTACAACTGGCAGTGGGTTTGAGGTGTTTAGAGTTTGGATGGTAAACGTCTTCAAATGCTTTTGACTTGCATTGCAATTTCTTAACCCAACCACTCGCCATTACATCAACACATTCACTAATATCTTAAACGATTCTGTGGTTTTGTGACATATTGTTTCTGCTCTGTATTCAAAACAAAACAGAGGATTCAAGAAAACAATGCATGAGGAGTCGCCATAATAAATGGATTTTAGGGTTATATTGGTTGGGAAATCACGGTTCTGCCCTTTTCAACATTTTGGAATTACTACTCCACGTGGATTATGTCTGTCTCCTTCTTTAGTAGTTCTCGTAAACAACAATTTCCATTAATTAGGAAAACAAAATATCATCACAAGTTGGATTTCGTGTTATATGCTATTGTGAATCCTCCACCTATATTCAATCACCACGTTTTGATTTTATTCACTGTCATTTTCATGTTGGGTTTATGGGGTATCGTTATTTAGACTTTTATCTCACAACTTTAATTGGTTTCTTTGATATTCATTGCCCTTGCTATAACCAATGATATAGTTAGGAAATAATCCATTTTAGAATAAGTGTCATCCTTTTAATAAATGTTATTAATATGATTCGAATAACTTTTAACCTTTTGTTATTTCTTGGATCTATTTGGGTTTTATATTACTATACCAACACTTTTATGATTCTATATTCTTAACAATTGGATCCCTCCCCTAAAAAGAATATTAATTATTATACTTAAAATACTTTTTAGTAAAATATATTTATAAAATAAAATAGAAGTATTAAAAAAGTGTTTACAAGATACCGTGGAACTCCTTAATGGAATGTGTAATGGTTGGAGAGTCAACATCCATAATGAAGATAGTATTAAAATACGTGCTTATCATATTTGTTAGGGTCTTTTTCGTCTTTTGCTTGGTCATAGTTATACTCTATTCGTTTCTATGTCTTTTAGGGTGCGACCCCAAAATCTGGTCTTGTATATATGAACAATAGATGTGTTGTGACTCATTGTTGGGAGAAATATAATTCTTCAACAAACCGATATCAGTTCCAATCCTATAACCCATTTCAATTAAGGCTCTTATATACACTTATGTTTTTATATTGAAATTGTCTAATATATAATTAATTTTATAAAAATAATTTAAAGCTAGATGGAGGCCGTATTAGTGAAATGGAGGAAGTTTAATTGTCAATGCAGGGCTTTTCATCCATGCAATCCAGTTTGTTTTGTTTTTCTTTTCATCTCACTTAACAAAAGTGCAGGGTTTGGGTGGAAGCTAGACATTTAAAAAGGGACATGAGAGTTTGGAGTGGGGAATAGAAGAATGGAAATACCACTAGAACATAGTATAGCTAGGGACAAAGCAGCATATAAAGAAGCGCTGAATTTTAAACTAGTAAAACGACAAGATTTCTTCAACTTTTCTCATTTTGTTTTTTTCTTAGTTTCCCTTAAGCAAAGTGAGAACTAATTAAATATGCTAATCTCTCTATCCCTAGTTATAACTTTATAAGTTATTTTATTAATTCATATAGATTGAGAACTCGGACAAAAATAATAATTACTCTGCTATTTATAAAAAATCATCTATAGCATTCCAAAATCATTCCTTAATTTATCTGTGGGAAACACGATTAGATTAAGCCATTTAGATGTTATACATATTGAAACACTGAACCAAAAAAGAAAATAAAAAAGGTTTCAACAATTTCAAGTTTTGAGTGAGTTAGAAGTGAGACAAGAATGAGTTTGAGTTAACAAAAGGGGCAACCAAATCTAGCACGGCTTATGTTAAAAGAAATGGAGAATTATTTTCTTCCCTACTAATCATATTGCCTTATGGAAAAAGTAGATTTTGTAAATAAGTAAAAGTCTTAACTGAGGGAGTTGATAATGGGGACCCATCTTTCTGGTCAAAGTAGCTTATGAAATGGATCACTTAAAGCATTGCAATTTGAAAGTTTCCCTGCCATGTCAACACTTACACCTAGAAAATAAAAAAGTTCAAGAAGGAAGAATTTGGATCCTAGGATAAAATTACTTCGAAGTGAGCACTCAATAAGAGTCTATCTACTTTTCAAATAAAATAAGAGTCTATCTTAACATTATTCAATGATATCATACCTTAAAAAATAAAGTGTATTATATAACTTTTAATTCACTGCATGATTTTATGGTGTATATTAAGGGTATTATCTAGTCCAGCAGTGTTCATTTAATTTGTCTATCTTACATTTTAGAATCTAGTTTGCATAAATCTAAATCAAATTATGAAGTTAATTTATTAATGAACTGTAATCATTTCAATCATTTTCTATATCCAATTGTCTAGATTGATGCATATTAAGTCAATGTACATTAGAAAAGTTGGAACCTTTTCCAAAGGATAGTCAAAAGTTAATTCTTTTTTGAAGAGTTAAAAATATTAAAGTAAATTTGAACTTTATCAAAAAAATCATATGTATTTCCTTTGTACATAATACCTAAAGTATATTGTATAATACACATATAATAGAAATTTTATATTAAAAAATCACATCAATACATATCGAGAAGTGTTAAACTTCATTTTTTTGATTATTTTTTATATTGTTAAACAATACCTTTAAAGCATTTATTAACTCAATCCATATGTAAATCTAAGACAAGATAACCAGGACAAGTTGTAATTTTGACTGATGTCTCGATGAATTGAATTTTTTCATCACTGCATCTTTCAAATGTCACATGCTATATGTTGCTTTAGTTGGAAACAAAACAGACAACATGATATATCCATTATTCAAATGAATCATTAATCTGACCATAAAAAGCTTCTCCACATCAAGGGTTTTCTTAGCTAGAGTTGATAGATTGAGATTATTTAAATATTTTTTTATATTAATAAACTATCTTTATACATATAAGAAGATATTATGTTTAAGATTTAATTATACAAAGCGGTTGGTTGTTCTATGAGAAAATACTAAGAAATTTAAATAAAAGAAAATTTGAGTTGTGGAGGCCTAAGAGTGAGTAATAAAAAAAACTAACTAGAAATCTGGAATGGATTATGTTTAGGCCCGGTGAGAATGTCTACATGGGCTATCAACAGACCGTGTCATTCGAGTGTGGCCTCTCTTATATTTCATGTATATGTCTTATCGTTTAAAGAGAAATGTTATATAGAAAAAAGTGGTCCATTTGGTTGTTGTGGGGATTTGTTTTGAAGGGAGAGGTTCATTAGTGTATAATGTTTTTAAGATTACAAGAAGTGTAATTATTATTAAATTTATGTAATATTTTCCTTTCTTACCATTTCCTCTCTATATAATAATTATAGTTATACTTTATTGCTTCATTGTTGTGTTTTGCAATGTATCCTTTGGCGTTTTATTATCTGCCTTATACCCACTTTCCAGATAAATTTAGTCATATATTATTGCATCTAGGCAGAGCTGTATATCATTTCACTACTACAGCCTTTTGTCCCATGTTTTCTTTGAAACTATATGATGTATATTCTGACAAAAAACAAATGGACAATTTTCTATGCCATGTGCTAATTTTCTGGTCATGTCAGATATTTTAGGAGGTACTGATGCAAAGACAATTTTGTCTACCCCTGAGACTCAAAATCATATCTCTGCGAGTTACTGTCATGACCCTGAATTGGTTTATGTCTAACCTATTCTATGATAGTTTGTCAGTTCAGGTGGACTGCGTTATTATTTGAGGTCCAGAAGTACTCATCAAACATGGATTCAGCAATTCTAGGTCCCTCTAACGTAGATACATCATGGGTCGTTGATCAATTTGTTGGTTGGTAGTTCTTCTATTATTATTTTTTTAATAAAAAAAGACATGAAAACTGAAAATGGTATAAATGATGCTTTCAATTAATGAAAAGACAAATACTTATAACAAAAGTATTATTCCATGCATTATGTATAAAAGGATATAAATATGTTATCATGTTATTTTTCATTTGTTTTTTGTAATACTTGACTCTTCATTAATGATTTTTAGTCAAAACTCATCTCCATATAAAATACCCACAAGTCCGACATCCATACTTCAACAAAAGTCTTCTATACTCCTAAGACTTAAGATGTATCATTTTATTTCTCATTAATAAAAAATAACTTCTATTACACAATAAGTTATCATATTTTTAGTGAATTAATTATTTTTTAGTAGTAGTAACAAAAGAAGTAGTTGAAAATAAGGAGTATAGATGGTTTTTATTTCACACACTTGAACCTATTGAATTCGTCCTAGCCCACAATGCTGCTCTTTTCAACCTCCTCTCACACAAAATTAGTGGAGAGAGCTACAAGTATGCTTTGCTTTACCGTTTTATAGATTGTGGGATAATATGATATAGTTTGATTGATTGATGACTATTCCACACCATCCTTTGAATTTTGCAAAAGTTATGTTAATAAGTATTCTAAGTCATTATTTAGAAGTATTCAAATTGTTTATTAACTTATAAAATTTCAATGGCTTAATTATACAACTTTCCAATATAAATGTTCAATTATACCTATAATTCCTTAGCTAATGATTTAAAATCCAGATAATATCCTTAACTAAGTAACCGACGATGGTTCATTATTTATGGCGTGGTGGCAGCATCATTGCCATTTCTAAGATGTGGATATGTAGATTACACGAACGAGTGCAATGAGACGTTAATGGAATTGATGATTTGACAGGTGGGGTTGCTGCATATTACCGCCAAGATAATTATAATCACGTAATTTTAGTAGGACACTCTCATAGACATAGGTTTATGTGTGTTGGTCTGCCAAACCTTGACGATGTTGTTCATATCATATGTCGTTTTCTCCGTATGCAATTTTTGCATATTCACATTTGTATTTGAATCTTGGATCTATTGCTGAGGTTAAGAAATAAGAATCAAAGGTCATTAATCTTGGTGCTGCTCAAACTGCTATTTAAGGGGCCTACCACTCGCATCAAGAATGGCTTGCCTGCCATTTTGGTACAAAAATAAGTTACTTCTCTATTGGGAGCTGAGTCGTTGGAAATTTTGTGTTGTTTTAACAAATATTTGGTATGAGGTTCACTTGAGTGAGAATAATAAATCTGAACTTTACAACCAATTATGGATTCATTATGATTAAAAGTTAGTTATTAATCACATGATAGTTACTCGCATGTATCTTTTCTTCTTAATCGTTTAAATAAGATCTAATTATTCATATTAATTGTTCTCATTTCTTATAATAATGCATCGATCTCAAGTAAGTGTCTCAGAATTTGCTATTATGTTAAAAAAAATATTTAGCATTTTTTTCTAGAAAACAAACTTATAGGTGATTGTATTAGAATTATTCAACAAAATTAATCATGCAAAGCTTGAAGTAGAATTTTTTAAAATATAGATATAAAGATTCAACTTGATGCATTTAACTCATTTCATGTTTTTTTTTATGTTTTTTAATTTAATATTTCATAATATATATAGTCAAAGGTAAATTAAAGTAAAAATATAATATGAATTTACAACTTTATTATAGATCCTTATAATTAATATAAATAAGAAATATTTAAAATTATATCTTCATATGCAATATTCATAGATGACTTACTCAAATTAATAAATGAGAGATATTACTTTTAAACTTAGTTTATTTGCTTAGTGACAATATATTTAATGAATGAAGATTTAATAATTCACATATTTTTCTATGCTCTTAATTTTTCTCTTAAAGAAATTATCATATGGTATAAGATCTTATATTGTATAGAATTAATGATCCATATCAAATTATATCATTACTAATGATCTATTAAAGATTTAAAATTGAATGATTTTATTCCTAATTAATGATGTAAATATGAGTGAGATTATTGATCCCTGTAATAATTTATGACAATATTGAAAAGTAAGAAAATGAGATATTTAATGATTTTTAATTGGAGCCATTTACTGTTATCTAGAATATTCTACATTAATTAATGGAGATGTACTTCAAAAAATAAAAAAAATGTAATTTTTAACAGTACATCTATCTTTTTTGTTATAATAAAATTACATTTTATCGTTAAAAATAAGTAGAAAAACATTAGTTATCTTTCCATTACTGGAGAGGGTCCTTGTGATATGTTAGGTAACATATGGTGTTTAATAAACTTAACATGATTTGTCTGAACAGGTTCCACCACATTTGTTGTAATATTTCTTTGTTTCAGCTGATGCTTCCTCTGTAATCTAGAAACAAAAGGCAAATCAATAAACCATTAGAAAGGGAAATCATTAATCGTACTAATATAATTTCTATATTGTATACTTTTTTATTGTGTCTGGGTTACCCAAAATTCAACGGGCGATGATACTTTTATTTTCAACCCCACTGAGTTTAGATTCGGGTTCTGAATTTCGGGTTCGGATTTAGGTATGTGTAAACCAACCCCGATCCACCCCATTACAAATCTTAAATCTAATCGAATTTAATAACACTACATTTATTTATTGTAAGTTGCATTCCTAGATCCATCATTGATGGACATGGTGTAAAAAAGAATTTGGGCATTTGATTTTACGGTAGAGAATTATTTTTCCTTAATCGAGTTTAACCAAGTGTCCAAGTCTTGTGATTAAGCATAGGAAAATGCAGTTGTATATACATCTTTGTTAAAAATGCATGTTGAAGCTAAGCAGCTATAATTAACTACAAATGTATTTGCATGGGCTTCTGACATGTTACATGTGTTGATCAAGAGCAAACCTATTAAGCTCATAGCCCTAGAAATGTTGAAATGCAATGATGAATGATGAACAATGATGCAACACAAATCATGACCTGACAGTACTAAACCAGCAAATTGTGACTGCAGCAGCCATAGAAAGTTAGCTACCATGTGATGCTTTTCTGAGTTTCGTACAAATTATTTTACGACTTTGTTGACAATTCGTACTCGTGTTTGTGAAATCATATTCTGAGGATCTCAGATGCTTTGATTTGAGAAAACTAACAGAGGACCACTCAACCAAATTGATATTGGAGGCAGATACAAATGAGTTTCATGTCTTTCTAATTTTGCCATGCAGAGATTCAGGAGAGAAAGATTACTGACACCACCTGAAAATCAAAAAGGTTGAGAAAATGGCACATGCATATGAAGGATATAATTTTTGAAACTAAACCTTTTCAAATCAAAAACTAACATGCATATGAACGATTAATCAAAAACTTAGTTCTTCCTACGTGAATCCTATTCCTACCTCTCCTGCATCCCTAGTGGGGCAATTATTTTCTCTAAATTAGAAGGATATAATTTTCAACTTTCAAATTCAATATCTTTTTACCTATTAACTTCCATTACCATATGAAGCTGAATCGGGATACATTCTTGCTTCAAACTTTGGGCCTCCGTAATAGGACTGTAAAAGCCTAGCTATAGGCACGGATTATTGAGAGTCTTACGTTGAATATGTAATACAATTATATTCAAACCAATTTCAACCCTCAACAACAACATCTATATGGCAGATTAGAAGTACAAAAAATCAACCAGTATTAATTAATTAAGTACAAGATTGACATCCAAAAGATTATCACTTTTTGGAATCTATTTCTAATCTAGTTAAATAGCTTAGGTACATTAGTATAGTTAAAATTCCATTACCACCATTACAACAAATTAGTACTATTCGAGGAAGATCCTAAGCGTGAAATTAAAGATAGTGAAAATGACTACTTTAATTATTACCCTTTTAATTTTATAAAATGTTAACAAATGAGTTAAGGTTATTAATTAAGAAAGAGAAAATATAAAAAAATGTTTTGAAAATTGATATTTTAACCTAGGAAAATGATATAGCATCCTCTTAATCATTCGATCCATAAGAAAATGACATAATATCATAAAATGATACTTTATTTATTAATGATTTATTTACAATTGAGTTAGTAAGATTAATATAAGAATTTAGTAAGACGATATATCATTACTCCTAACATATGTAAAATTGGTTGATTTTATTTTCTAATTTAAAGTTCTTTATTTAGAATAATAAAATAAATGTATAATAGTTTTATATTTAATTAATGTTACTATGAATAATGATCAAATGTCCAAATTTTTCTTACATGGAGCCAATTATATTACATTAAGTAATATGGAAAAGTAATTTTTCATTTTCATAATTTTTATTATTGATTGTGTGGAATTATTTAATTGGATTCAAATTGAAACACACAAAAAATGAGATTTCTCTATCCATCTTAATTTCACAACTCCAATCAACTCTTATAAATTCCAATTGTTTCAATATGAAGAATTGAGATTTCACGTCACTTTGCCACTATAACCAGAGAATAACTTTGGGTGAGCGTGAAAGAGATGCACACACTGTGCTGCATCTCTCTGGAGAATCCCGGAATTGGCAACCATTCGCCGGAACTAGAGGCAGCGCCGCTTTCGCGGACAATGAGCGTCCCAACGGGCATATCTTACAGCAATGCCGGCCAAGTATCGGAGGCTACGGTTGCCGGCGTTCTCTACAAGTGGACCAATTACGGCAAAGGCTGGAGATCCCGTTGGTTCCTTTTGCGAAATGGCGTCCTCTCTTACGCCAAGATCCGCCACCCGGAGAATCTCAACCTTCTCTCACCCGCCCACGACCTCCGCCTTATCGGCCATATTTCTTCCCACCGCCTCGCTAGGATCAACGCCGCCGCCGCCACGCGACGCAAAACTCCTGGTGTAGTTCATCTGAAGGTACACCTACCTACACACTCGTTCAAAAAATTTAAATACAGTAAGTTAATTAATATAGGAACTTATTTATTTGATCAGTATGATAATGGTGATTACGTAATTCAATCATATAATAGTACACACCTGATGTAGATGCTTCTTGAGGAACTGAAAAAATGATAAAATAAGAGAGAGAGAGATAGGCCTGGATGGCCGAGTAGTAATGTGGAAAAGCGATGGTTTAAGTCATTGTTCAATGTGTTGTGTATGTGGGTGTCACTTTTGTTTTCTCTCCCGTTTTGGGATTAATGTCGGGTTGGTCACATGAACAGATGGCCGAGATGGGTAGGGGTATCCTATGTAGTTGCCACTAAGCATTAACTTTAGGTCAGAACAACATCTTGAAGAATGATCATTTCTATTAATGGAGACAAGTGTATGTATTTTGTTTTATTTTTAATAAGACAAAAGTGTAATTTCATTAGAAAAATAAATATGTCATAAAAAATGTTCTTGATGCATTCACCAATCCTGATGTGGGAATGGAAAGGTTTTATGTTTTTTTTTTGTAAAAATAAAAAAGTTAATGACAAAATGAGATAGTAGAAATTACAATATGATATTAATTACACTGTGTTTTAACTTGTATAGAATTATAGATTATACACCGCTTGAATAAAATTATCTTAGTGAATGATGATCCATGTGTTTTAAACATGAAATATATAAATATTAATGAGTTTATGTTATCAGTTAATAGTTAGAGGAGAGATTTACTAATTGGAAAATTATTAGTTTTTTATTTTATTATGATTGTACTTTAGTAAAGGGGTAAACCACATGCCGCATGCTTTCTAACTAGTGTTCAAGAAAAAGAACACACAGCCAGCTTCTGGTAGAAAAAAGGAAGTGAGATGCAGTAAATTATGTCTTAAGCTATATTACCTTTACTTGTTGAATCATTCTGATCTATTTATTTATTTTGATGGAATCCGGTTGAAGTGAGATATTTAATTTAGGTATGTCATAATGATTTAAGATCTTTTCCATTAATGTAAGTACTTTAAAAACAAAAGGAAATACAATTTTCAGTAATATATTTATTCTTTTAATTATAATAAAATTAAACTTTTGTCATAAAAAACCTAACAAACTTGAATGTTCAGCGTGCTCTAATTATTGGTCATGTGCCCTTAATGGCTACAAATTTTTGGTGCTTCTTGTGGTGGTGCATAGGGGTGTCCTTACGTTAATTTGTTTTGTCTAGTATGTTGTTGGGAAGCTAATTATTTCCGCGTGCTCTGATTGTTTTTACAATTTTACCTTTATGTAACTAATAAAAGAGATAATTAGTGAAAACGAATAACTATATTTGAGATGAATAAAAGAGATAATTAATAAAAATGAATAACTATAGTCGAGAAAGATAATCATTGATAAGGAAAATACTACATACGCTTAAAGTTAACAATTACTTTTGTTAACGTGTGGTAAAATTTAAACTAAAAAATAGGCACCCAGTTGTATTATTTTTTGAGTGTTATGTATAAATCTTATTTATTTCAAAGAAATGATATATGTACTATCTGTGCATAACATTTAATGTAAATATAAGCACATGTAATGAATGATGATAATATACTTGGTGCCTATGACTTTTATTTAAAGGTGTACCATACTCTGTTGAAAACGAAGGCTTACAATATTGTGTGAATGGTTTAGCAGATTTCGTCATTTAGAGAGAGCAAATCAGATGATCGACGTTTCTATATATTTACAGCGATGAAGACTTTTCATCTGAGAACTGATTCAAGAAAAGATAGGGTGGAATGGATACAAGCACTATTATCAACCCGTGCGGTTTATCCACTTCAAACTCTCAGTGATAATCTCACTGTTGCACCCACTGGAATAATAAATGTATCAACAGAGCGACTTAAGAAACGCTTGCTTGAAGAGGGTACCACCGACAACGTTGTACACGAGTGTCAACAAATCATGCTCTCTGAGTGTCAACAAATACATGGACAACTTGAAATTCTTTGTCAAGAACGTTCTACTTTGCTTGATACAATTATGCACCTTGAGGTAATTTCTTAACTTGTACTTCACCTGTACAATGCTTTTCATCATCTAACTTGGAAATACTAATTTACTTACTCCTCCAACTTATTTTTCACATTAGATTTTATGAAAGAGACATGATATTTCTTTTCTAGAGTTTTTTTTGTTTTGTTTTGTTTAGCTAGATATAATATTCACTGAAATATGTTTGCTTAATGTCTTAAAAGTTTTCTTTTTGTCTCCTTTATTATCACTTTTTTCAGCAAGTTATATGTCCTACATGGTTACATGTAATAAGACTTGTTGTCATGTGCATCATTCTTTTTAATTTGTGTTTGTCTTGTGCCCAAAGTACTAATTTCTAACTATGATGTTTTAAACTTCTTGTATATTTATGTCCACTATTTCATCGTTGGCGTGCTTAGTTTTTCAAACTCATGGATGCATGTTTAAGATATGTGGCTCTGGCATCATATGATGACATGAGTTGACCACTCATAGTGGTATCTACCAAAGTTTGGTGGCCAAACTGAAGTGGTATTTTTTGTTGTGATGTTATCATACAATCAAGAACTAAGTCAAATTTCTTACCCCAAGATGTGTTTAATTCAAATGGTCTTGCATTTTCCTTGGCTTTTATGTGGGTTTTTTGAATGTCTTTTTAGCACATAATTTGTTCGTTTACATACTAAATCAATAATCATTTCTGTACGCGACTTAGTAAACTAATTTGTTATTGATCATAAACAGGCAGCTAAAATTGAACCTGTGGTCTCTGCAATACATGATGGTGAATACTCATTAACAAAGAATAAACTTTCAAATCTAGGACGTGGAAAGTATAGTGGTAGGACTGCAAATGCTGCTCTTTATAATTTATACTTAATTATGCCGTGATATTTTTTTTCCTTTCTTGTTTGATGTATTAAGAGTGTGACTTTATATACGGAATGTGGCTTTATAGTGACAGGTATTACATTAAAAATCTACCTGATGGGCTATGAGTGCCTTTGCATCAATAGCATATGACTTGGCTAAATAAATACTGCTGATAGCTTCAAGATCATATGGCCCCTTTTGATGGCTTCTAATTCTGTATTGAACACACTCTTCAAAAATGTTATTTTTATCATTTGCATAACTTACTCACATGAAAATTACACATAAAAACATAATTTCAATACTTGTTATTTCTCCTTCATTTTCTCAAAGTGAAAGGTATCTAACTTTGGTGTTAAATTTAGTAATACAAATAACATAGATACTCTAATGATATGTGTCCTATATATGTTGTGTCCATGTCTTATCCATTTTACAAAAATTATTGTGTCTCTTGCACGTTAGTGTTTTGTATAGTTTATAACAAGGCAGTATATTTTCGTGTTTCAGAATGCAGTACAACTGAATCATCCGATGATATTGAGAAACAGGAGATGGAGGAAGTGTCAGATGAAGATGAAATGTCGTATTATGATACTAGAGAGTATTTTACTGAGCCTGGTTTTCGATACGGGTTGACAAATGATATGGATCAAGTGGATATGGAAAACATTGAGCTTGAGAAGGTGGTCTATAATTATAGGCACCCTCGGATAGCAAGAAGAATAATGCTCCCAGATCCTGTTGAGAAAGAGAAGGGTGTAAGTCTTTGGTCAATGATCAAAGACAATGTGGGAAAAGATCTCACACGAGTTTGTCTTCCGGTATACTTTAATGAGCCCATATCATCCCTTCAAAAATGTTGTGAGGACTTGGAGTACTCTCATCTTCTGGATCAAGCTTATGAGTACGGAAAATCAGTAAGATATACTTCTTGCTCTTGATTGTGCCATTTGCTTGTGTTTAACTGCAACCAATTCATAACTAAAATTATTATTGGAGTGGAATGTCTGCATTTTCAAGGGCACTCTGAAATCTGCCCTGGTTCCTTTGAATTTGATTTTCAGGGAAACAATCTTGTTCGAGCACTGAATGTTGCTGCCTTCGCAATTTCGGGATATGCATCATCTGAAGGTCGTCATTGTAAACCCTTCAATCCCTTATTAGGAGAAACCTATGAAGCTGATTATCCTGAGAAAGGGATTCGCTTCTTTTCTGAGAAGGTTAGCTCCCTATGATTCAATAAATCTTTGATGCAGCATTATAATCTTGCTTGGGCTATAAAATGGTGCCATAGACAACTTGAGATTCAGTTTTACTTAGGATAATGATAAATCTCAACCTTTGACATACAAATTAGTTATACTAAACTTTCCAACATAGTAAACTTACTTTTATTATATATTTATGATTCTGAGCAACAAACTTAGAGAAAGAGAATGTAAGGCAACAACACATGGTTTTATTACTTATATTGGAAAGTGGTTTAGTTGTTACTCTGTTGTAGTAAACAAATTTGTTTAAATTGTTATAGGCTCATTAGTGGTGGTATCATAACAATGCCAAGGAAGTTTCCTCAATGCATGGTCTTGCTCCTCTTATCTCAACTTGTTGCTGACATTTTTTCTAAGGCAAAACTCCACTTTTCTTAAAATATATAGTACAAGAGGTTAAGTATTTTGAAGAATGTAATTTTTCCCGAAGAAGTTGGGAAGAGGAAGAACCATGAATGTTCCATGTTTATGATAATCTGGATCAACTGAGTTTTGTTATTTGAATTTTTAAGTTCAAACATTATATGTTTGTTTTGAGTTTACATCTTATAATTCAAGAGGAAGAATCATGAATGTCAAAGTAGTTTGAGAATGTAAACTTTTTCCGAAGAAGTTAGGAGGAGGAAGTAGCAAGAATGTTCCAAGTTGCAGCAGCTTATACATATAATGTGTGCCGAAGTTTTTATTTGGAATGGTATCATATATATCATTTTTGTGTACATATCAAAAAAATCAAAAGGGACATCATATGTTATACCAAGATTGACATAAAAATATTATTGCAATGTATTTTCATATTCTCTCATAAAGATAGACATTATGTGGGAAACAGGTGAGTCACCATCCAACTCTCATTGCCTGCCACTGCGAAGGTCGAGGATGGAAGTTTTGGGCTGACAGCAACATCCATTCAAAGTTCTGGGGAAGGTCAATTCAGCTTGAGCCAGCTGGAGTTCTGACCCTAGAGTTCGATGATGGCGAAATATTTCAGTGGAGCAAGGTGGGCATTGCAAGTTACTGTGTCTACCTGGAATATTATATATTCTCATCCTATATATTCTACCTAAGTTATTGCTACAATTCATGATTGATATTGGTGTTGTTTCTCCTAATAGGTCACCACAAAAATTTATAATCTTATCCTTGGTAAAATATACTGTGATCATCATGGGAACATGGATATTCGAGGTAATCGCCAATACTCATGCAGAATCAAGTTCAAAGAGCAGGCGATTCTTGATCGAAATCCCCACCAGGTGAGTGTTACTGGTTGTTAATAACAGACTTTTTCTTTTGTTAGTCCTTTTTGCTTAATGTCACATTCAATGTGTATTATATCCAATTAGGTGCATGGATTTGTTGAAGATGTAACGGGGAAAAAAGTTGCCACATTATTTGGCAAGTGGGATGACAGTATGTATTATGTTAATGGCAATGTGAATGTTAAGCCAAAAGATTTCACCTTATCAAACGCATCATTGTTGTGGAAAAGGACCTTGCCACCCACTAATGTCACTCGGTACAATTTGACATCTTTTGCCATCACACTGAATGAGCTCACTCTAGGACTAAAGGTATAGAAATGATGTTTAAATCAATAATTGATATATACATTTCCATTTTTTCGCTTATATATGCTTCTCTAATTGTTTTTATAGCCTTTTCTGATCCCGTGTGTTTGATCACGGATTAAAGGAGAAGCTCCCACCCACAGATTCCAGGCTCAGACCAGACCAGCGGCATCTAGAGAATGGGGAATACGAGAAGGCTAATTTGGAGAAACAAAGGTTGGAAAAGCGGCAGAGAATGGTATGCTTAAGGCCACTTTCATCTTTTGCCAGTTTGTGCAATAAGACTTTCCTAGTTGTCTGTCTTTTGTTGTACTTCATTATTTCTTGTATCTTTCTAAAATTCTAAGTAATAAATTTTGTGGTTCTGTTTGTTTGATTAAGTTTTTTAGTGAGCATTAGTTATGTCATCTAAACAGTTCAATATGAGGTTTAATTCAGAGTTTATATCTATCTTTTAGTCTCTATACTGTAAGCAAATTGCGACCGTTTTTGTTTACCGTTTCTTTCTCATTTCCACAGTCAAGGACAATACAAGAAAGTGGGTGGAAGCCGAGGTGGTTCCAAAGAGAAGGTGAAAATGAAACATTCCGTTATGTTGGCGGTTATTGGGAAGCAAGAGAGCAAGGAAAATGGGACAAATGCTCAAATATATTTGGTGAGTTTAATGAAGACATTGTCGATCGTTCAGGTGCATCTTAATTTAATTCAGGTACACTTTACATTTTTCCACCAAGCTTGTTTGATTTGCTGTCTAAACTAGAATTATAAATATACATTGATTTTCAATTAAAAGCTACAACTCTGTTTTGCATGTTTTCAAGAGGCACGTCATTGGTCTTTAAGCTATAACTTTACAAGTGATAGCAATCATATAACAATGAATTCATTTATTGCAGATAATGATCATGAAATCTAATAAGCATTTGTCAGGTTTATAATTTAAACCTTCTTGTATGAAAATGTGTTTTAACTGAGTGGGGGGGGGGGGGGGGGGGGGGGGGGTAGCAAAAGAATACCTTCCAGTTCCAGGCTCCAGCCATTGTTTGTTTCTGAACGTTACTTTGAGAATTTAAATGTCATTTCCTTTGAATCTGTTATAGCAATTCATTCAGCTCAAAGACTATTGATTTATTCTCAGCCTGTTCCTACAAGGGAGCACATATGTTGTCCCACACAAGGAGGGGACGAATGTTACTTGCACTATCTCTTTTTGTTAACTACTCCATTCCTTCCTTTTTTATTGAACTAGTATATGGTTACCGGTGTGATGTACCGTGTATGGGTGGAAGCAAACTATAAAATGCAGAATATTATAGAAATGAGTTAAGAGAACTATTTAGATGTAGTTTTTGTGTAGAATCCATATATAGTTTGAGTATGTACAATACTTTTATCTGTCTTCTCAACCACAGTATCAAAATTCAGAAGTCTTCTATCACACAGCTCTTCATTGTAGGAAAGTCTCAGCCTATAAGGGGGAAAATCATTCTTACTAAACAAATACTAGATACAGATTGTGCGTTCACCCTACTCATTCAATTTGTCACCAATCTATTTTAATTTCAACATCCAGTCTATATAGCTCAAGAATGAAAGAAAGATGAAAAGGAGATAACTTTTGTATATTGAACTTCAATGAATAGAATAAATTGTGTAATTTACTTGAACTCCAAAATAACTTCTTATACAAGCAATTTGTAACTAACTACCACCAACTAACTTTTGCTAACAAAAGAATTAGTTAATGATTGCAATAGAGATTGTTTGCACTCCAAGCTATTGCCATGGATTTCTGCTGGTGCCCATGTCACTAGCATTGGACTCGTGCTACTGGCCTTGTGTTAGCTCGTATCAGTGACCGTGCCACGACTCTGCTCATGCATGTGCCATTGACCTTGTGCCCATGCCAAAATACTATTTTGGCGTGGAGAAGATATCTAACCGTAAATGAACTTGGGGAGAGTGATATATTCACTAGCAACGTTATAACTACTAATACTGTATTAGAAGAAAAAATTGTCTAAAATAAGTTTGTCCCTAAAATAAAAAATTAAGGTTGTATTTGCTGATTATTATATTATCGGTTAAAGATTACAATACACTTTGCATTCCACTTATTATAAGTTTACTACAATATTTTCAAGAGCCAAATATGGGCGAATAAGGAAAACGGGGTATTCTGAAATTTCAACAAGGCAATACTCATTGCACATGCCTTGATATCTTATGATTCAGGTTGCATGTTTTGACCAAATTATACTTTTAACATAAGGAACAGGTCATATGTTGTCATACATGACCAAAAACTACTTCACTTAGGAAGCATTATTTGATTCATTATAAATCAATACTATTGGAAACTGTAAAAAATAAAATCATGTTGCAGCCATGGCTTTTAATTGTGAATAGGTGATTTCCTGTGAGGTTGAGCATAATCCATATGAGCAATGTCCTCTATGGTGTGACTTGGGTTTGTAATAAATGTTTCTTCAACATGATGCTTAGTAGGTCCTAGCATTGACCGGGCATGCCTCATTTTCTCCTACACAAGCATATGTCTCATCACTTTCTATCATTCAAATCAGAATTCTCAAAGTAGAACACATGTATCCCACCATATTAACTATACTACTCCATATGCTATACAAATCACTCATGGCCCCTCTCCTTGACGTACATTTTGCATGCACTCATTTTATAAAGGACAAAACCTAGATACTTGTGATATACCATTTTTAATATGAACTGAACATGTAGTTCATCAATAAAAATGTGTAACAACTGACATCACAAACACTCAACAAACAACACATAAGCTTTGTCTTTTTCAAATTTGGATGTATATACACACTGGGAATGGGTCCTCTAATTTTTTTTATAATATTACAATGTAATATTTATTTATTTATGAATGTGAATATTTATATCTAATTAATATATCATTCACCACTCATCTTTATTACTTATATTTAAAAGTGAATGATGATTAAATATAAATGGTCAATGATATTATAAAAAACTCTTATTCTTTGTGCATACATTTTTTCTCTTTTTAAAATCAGAAGTAAACAATGCTGAAAAATATATACTTGGCCTGTTTTTAATTAAATTTAAAGATATATTTAAATCCTAAACTGGTCCTTAAACCAAGAAAAGGGCTTCTATCAAAATCAAAATTATCCAACAAAAAAAAAGACTTTTGTATCAGATGTTACCTTTGTTGCAAGAAATGATGGTGAATCCGTATGAAGAGATGTTGAAAGCTCAGTCCCTGCACACCAACCACCATCACGTATTATTGTTGTTACCATTCATACAAAGTGAAATTACAGGGTGCATATAAGGCCACTGCACTGGTGAAAATACAATTGGGTGCATCTCTACAAATATTTTGAGATAAATTTAAAAATAAAAATAAAAATGATATATCCTCTAATAAATTAGCTTACAAATCCTAATACCTAAACATGAAGGTGGCTTGTAGAAAAATAGGAGGTCTTGTAGGCTAATTTGCACTTGGACTTTATTGGTTAAGAAGGGAGAACATTGATCTCAATTCTCAATAACCGATGGACACTCATTCTAACAAATAAAGAATGTTTTAGTGAGTGTTTGTATTTCAAAGTAGAGATTGTACAAAATTTAGCACCTGAAGTTCCTCCAATGATCATTTCCTTCAAAGTTGTTCTACTGCTACAACTCTCACAAATATCCAATAATGTTACCTTGTCTAGTTCCTGCAGATAAGCACAAATTATAGTTTCATTATACTGATACTATCAAAGAAGCAAGGTACTGAAGAAGATTGTAGGTTCACATGCTGAACAATACAATTTTGTCTAGGACTAGAAAGAATCAAAGAAGCAAGGTACTGAAGAAGATTGTAGCATACTAAAATGGAATGATAAGAATTTAGAACCCAACCTTATGAAAATGGCACTTTTCAGTGTCTTCTTTAGTAATTCCAAGGGGACGGGCGATGCATGCATGCAAAGAAACGCAGAGGACGAAGAGCGGAATAAGAGGAAGAGAAGAAGACATGTTGAGATGAGATTTTTGGCTCCAAGTTACAGAACAATAATGTGGTTAATTTGTTGTGTGAGTATTGTCTTGGGTCAGGTTTCAAGTAATATGTAATGGTAGAATAGCAAGTGCATTAAATGCAGGTTTTGTATGGGATGGAGAACGTTCTTAAAGAGAACATGCATGTGTTTGGGTCATAAATCTTGAAAAAGTAAATAGAAGGATATGAAGGGTCCACATTTGTCCCTCAACCCTTCTTCACAGAGGCTAATAAGCTAAGCAATAACATTAAAATGGTGGGCAAGTATATGAGACTCTCACTTAGTAAAATCTGAGAATAACAAATGTACGTATCCTTACACCTCATGCAGAGAAACAATAACATGTGACCTCATGATCACTAAGAAACAACCTTATCGTTAAGCTAAGCAATAACACTAATATGAAATATTGATCCAGGTGTATATATTTGAAAGAACTCGTGTCCCAAAAATTGACTGCACTTACTTGCTACTTATGGCTTAAATTTACGCTAGATGTGATGGTGGTTGCTGAACAGTGGTGGGATTTATCATATATGGATATTTTTCATATATTTTCTTTAGATGGTAAGTGGTATGGTGAAATATGACAACAATACAAGGTCCTCAAAAACAATTGTCAACAATGTGGTGGAAACTGGATCCGTTTCAGCCTAAGATGAAACAATATGAGGTCCTCAAAAGAAAAAAGATCATGGTAGTTTCTGCTAGTTCGAGCAGAACAACTATATAAGTAGTTAAATGAATGTTTCCACCATATAGTTGAGTAGTTAACTGATCCCAGGTCTTCTAAAGGCAACTGAGAAAATTAATTGCTCCAAGTTCGATAAAATCCCATGGTACATTACAAATGGGTTTCCATTCTCCCACACTGTGACTCAACCCCTCACCAGATTAGAAGGGAAACAAGTGATAGTAAAAACTGTGTCTACAACATCATTACAACCTCTGACCTTCAAGTCACAAGGCAAAATTAATGTTTAATCAAAACAAACACACGAAAGATATGCATGATGAAAAATGAGAAAAGAGTTGAAAGACTGAATGACAGAAATTTTACCATTAATGAGCAAGGTTCTTGGTATGGCAACAAATAAATTTCATACCAATGAGACAGCAAGTGGATCATTGGGTGTAAATTATAAAAGGGTACTGGACATGGGAAGTTAGATCCCCAAAGGTGTTCTCACCACTGTATGTAACATAAAGTCGTGAGAAGCAACTTCATAATTGCTCCTAGAGAAAGTGTATAATCCAATCATGTTATAAGCAAAGGCTACAAAATAACTGGAATTCGGTCTAGATATTTGTAAATTTTGGTATGAGCCATGAAAGAATGATCTTCTTTGATAAAACTTAAAGAAAGAGAAGAAAGAGAAATGAAAAGATTAAAGAAAGTGAAGAATGAGATAAAGAAAACTCCACATTATTCTCATTATTTCTCATATGAATTATAAAAGCAAGAGGAGACAAAAGTTTATATAGTTAAAGATAAACGTAACTAATCGATCTAAAACATAAAACACATCTATTCTAACATCCCCCGCAAGCTGGAATGTATCAAGCATTCCAAGCTTGAAATGATTATATTGAATCATGATGATTATACTCTAAAACCTCCTCTTGTTGGTGAGTGAATCTTCATCTCTCAGTCATGAAGTCTGAATGTGAAGCAACAACCACACTTAACCATCATAGGCAGAAGCAACTTCATCCAAAGCTTAACCATCTACTTGAACAAGAAGCTTAGCCAACCAAATCAACCATAATGGATGAAAGAGAAAAAATGGATCTTAATCTTGATTCTAATATGATGCTTTAAAGAATAGACACTATAATAATGTTGTGTTTAATTGGAGGGGTAAAGAAAATAGAGTATGAAGAAGTAAAGGTAATTGGGGGTAGTTAATATAAAGGATAAGAAAATAAATATAATGATGAAATTTGAATCCACAAACACTTTGTTGCTTCAACCTTTTCTTGTTCTTTGCAAGAACCCATGTGAGAATATAAACTTCAACAAAGATTACTTGATGACCAACAATTGAGATTGCAGTCATGATCTTAACTGCAATACCCATCTCAAATGCAGCTCCCCGCAAGTTTAATTTTGTTGTGAACACACCCGAGTTCAATGATGAGAAGAACTCAAAGCCTAAGGAGGATGTTGGTAGCTTAAAGCAAACTTCAACTTCAAGTGGTGAGCAAATTATCAACACTTATAATGTCCCCCAAAACTAGTTAAAACAAAGCAATCCATTGGTTCTGATAATAAAGAACCAACCGATGTTGTTAGTGTAGGGTCAATGTTAAAAGGATTTGCAGAATCTCATGGTATCTTGAAGGTTGGCAGTATCCCACTTGATACTAGATCATTACAACAAATCTGAGAAGGATGAAAGAGCAGCCTTGGTAGTCCTCCTTCTTCGGAAATATAAATCTTGGATGAATCTTGGGTTCTTGATGGTACTGCATTTCTTCACACTCCCTTTTTCTCTCATGGCTACTTCTTTCGCACCATTCTCTATCTCCAGTGTAAATCATGTGAAGTCACCTGAGCTTTGGTTAATAAAGTGTAATCCATTGTCACCTAAGGTGCTTACTATTCAAACAAAATCAAACCTTGTGAGCAGGAGAAATTGTTCTTCTTCAATTTTCTTGCTGGCTTTCATCTAGGTGGTGCAGTTCTTGGAACTGTAGCTTATATCTTTGCTCCCCAGATCAGAAGATCTCTGCTAAATGAAGATGAACATGGGTTCTTGATCGAAGCAAAAGCGGAAGCCATCAAAACAATAATTATCGTTCTCATACCATGTAAATTTTGGTATGAGCCATGAAAGAACGATCTTCTTGATAAATCAAGAAGAATGAAAAGCTTAAAGAAAGAGAAGAATGAGAAATGAAAAGATTAAAGAAAGTGAAGAATGAGAGAAAGAAAACTTCATATTATTTTCATTATTTCTCATATGAATTATAAAAGGAAGAGAAGACAAGAGTTTATATAGTGAAAGTGAAAGATAAATCTAACTAATTGATCTAAAACAGAAAACACTGTCAATTTTAACAGGAATCCGGTCCGGATATTTCTCCCTAATTCTCAAGGCCTCAGCTCTTCTCTTTTCTGGATACAAAAGCATCATCAATTATTAGTGTGTTACTTAGCTTTCCACACAAACACACTACCAAAGAAACAAATAAATATTTCTTGAAGTATATACCAACCTAGATCATGTTCTTCTTTGAAGTAGATCTTTGCCATTCCTCCTCATGTTATCATTAGCTCTTTGCTGACAAGGGAAAATCAATTCGCCAATCATTCATAATAAATTCTATTTTTTTTAAAAATTAAAGAAAGGGGCATGGTATATAAAAAAGGACATAACAACCCAAAAATTAAGCAAAATGAATCTAAACAAACAATAACAGATATGTAAAAAGTAAAAACATAAAGAATAAGATGGGAAAACAAATTAAATCATTTCAATTATTAATCGTGAATCGCCGTCTCTCGGAGCAATTATCCGACGTTTTGTTTGTACGATTCTAGAACATATATCTTCTACCCAAAAATATTAATTAACATGAAATGTGTTAACCTAATAATTTGAGTGGGAAAATATATGCACCCATAATATATGAATGCATCACAGTATTATATACTTTCCACACAATTTTCTACCATGTCAAATGGGACATATATTACCATATATTACCTTATTGAATCAAAAACCAAATTCGACTGTTTATTATTTTTCAATATTTAAATTGTATTGGATTAGTTAAATTCTTGACTAATACTTCATTTTAATCAAAATGGGAAATTTAAATTTAAAAATGAAAACAGATGTAATTTAAAAACAAACTGAAAATATGGAATGATTTTTGTCAACTTTAAAATTTTAATTATTTCATTTTTTATTGGGATTTTGCTAACTTGGGTATAGAGGTACTTTAGACAATATTAACCTCCTATTACAACAAAGACCCCTCCACCCAAAAACAGCAAAATGCGAAAATACCCCATGTAATTAATTGTATACACCAGTGTTATAATAACTGAATCAGACAAGACCATTCGATTGTGATTGGACTTGAAAAAACTCTAATTTATAGTCTTAACCGAATGAGGAATTGAAGTGCTTAGCTTTTACATAATTTTACACAGTTAATCAATTGCGTCTAACAAATACTTCCAATTTAAGCAGCTAACTTACTGATCATACATTTTTAGGCACAGGTTTTCTCACCTTCAACCAACTTTTCAGTCTTATATTGCGCCAAACATAAGGATGCTAGATATAAGAAGCCGCCAATCTAACAACTAAAATACAATATTCTTCACATAAAACAAATTTAGAAAATTCGAGACTATGAAGATGCGTGTAAACAGTGTCCCCCTTAAGTTACAAAAAGAATGCATGTTAGTGAAAGCACGGGTCAATTCACAATAATATGCTCTCCAAATAACTGGAGTAATTGGCTCAGCTGCCAGATCTGGGGTGCAAAATTAACCTCACATGCACAATCTATACAGGCCCGGGATTATTATGGTATAGCCAGGATACCTTGTCATTAATAAAAAGCTCCCCAAGCAACCATAGATCCACACATTCAACTGATGTTTTCCAAGTCCAAAATGATATTGACACCTTCATCCTGCCAAAACGAAAAAGAAAACAAACACGAAGAAACAACACATGCTGAATTCATATATTTTGCCTTTCGTCATCATTTCTTGAATAGTCAGACTCAGGAGCAATAAGACAAATATCTTATTACTCAGGTCTTCTTCATGAGATACCCCATAATTATGCCAAGTAAACCAATTAATATGACAAAGATTATCGAGACACCCCCACGGTTCTTGTTGCTTTCACGTCTCAGCAAATCCTGCAAGTAACAAGATCATTGAAGTAAGTGTATCATTAAAAGGCCCTCTCACTTAGTTGCTTCAATACAAATAGACATACCAAATTCTTTTGACATGGTATACTTTTCTATAACACATTACTGCATCATATGCACAACTAAAAATCAAGGAAAACTATGTTGTTCTAACTTCCAAGTTGAACATAAATAGATGAAAAGCAATTCAAATGAAGATAAAGATCATAGAACAGGCTATGGCAACATGAAGCAAAAATATCACCATGCACTATACAAATGTTACTTAAACTAAAGCTCAAATGCTGATGCTGAAAATCTATGTTCATTGCTCCCCTAGTGTCAAGTATTTGATACTTATAAACAAGACAGCATATTGAGAATAGATAAAGAACGATCAAACACAACAGTCTCTCATACTAGGTGGTGTTGGTTACATGGATCAGGTCATCATGTGATGAATGTGCAATGTCATCATATTCTGTCATAATTTAACTCTCTAAAAATAGTAATTTTAAGAAGAAAATAAAAAAGCATGAGTTATATTCAAGTGAAAACCTCTTTCCTGAAGTTATCTTGAAAAAACCTGTAACTTTCTTCCACAGTTCCATATCTAACACAACATAATTTATTTAAAGTTTAGTTAAAGTCAGATTTCCAAATAAATAACCAATGCCCAATCCTTTAATAGATCTATGACTGTTCTCTTCCTAATAGATTTATCTCCACAACTAACTGACCATAGTAAGAAATATGATCAGTCAGATGGGGAGATAAAGTTATCAACAACATACATTTTGTAAACCCTTGCCACTCACCAGTTCCTGACGGAGCATGTTATTCTGTTGAATTGTGTTATTCTTTTCTTCAGTCAGCCTTGAGATAAGCTCCTTTGCCTGCATCAAAGCAACTCAAATTATATAGTTACTTGAGAAAAACTAAACTTACAAGGTTTTAAATTAAATTACAGCCTGCAACCAAAACACAGGAAAAACTCACTTATTATCCTGACAAACCAAAATGGATAGGTCAGATAAACATAACATAGTGAGTTGATACTTGGTACTTACAAAAATGAACTTACCCCTTAGCTTTGATATTTCAGGGAAACGTGAAATCATTAGACAATAAAGAATTTCTGGTTAAAATCATTTAACAACAGTATTCAGATTCTGGAGCAGAAAAAATGCTTCTAAAAAAAGTTGCATACCTCCTAAAGGCTAAAGCTATACGAAATGACTTACTAAAAACACAACAAATAATATATATCACTTGAAGTCCAAAAGTTACTTCCTAAACAATCTGTGTTACATGAGTATGTAATTATGTATATGAATTCAATGTCATTCAGTAATATTATATGATAGAAATGAATTGTAGAGTTATACAACAACAAAAGTAATGAATATCTGCACACACACAAAAATTCTAAAAACAATTAAAGCACTAACTTAATAAAAATATCAGGGCAAGAACTCACTGCCGTGGAGTCAGCACCATTGGCATTTCCATTTTCTGAAACTGAACCTCTTGGCGGAGATCCTTCCTCAGAACCTTCTTGGATTGGAGATGGTGGTTGAGGTGGAGCGACATACACCACTCGCAACTTGGATTCCTCAACCACATGCCCTAATTCCTTGTTGAACTACAAAATCCAAATGTCGCAAGTCTTGGCACTTCATCTCAAGCAAATAATAATAAAGAAGAAACTGTACATAACTAGAATGGGGTATTGTACCATTTCTGCAGAGATATCCTTTGTGGTAGCTCCATCATGTGTTTTTACGCTTTGAAGAAGAAACTTATCCTTGCATACCAAATCAGGTGGAGCTTCACTTTGTGCTTGCATTGTAACTTTACAAAACCGAATATCACCAAATCATCGACTAATGAATAAATTAAACTTAGAAAGAAAAAGGAAACAGGGAGGGAGGAATTAACATATGTTCAGACAATGAATAAATTAGCCCTATTGGTACCTATAACATCACATGTAGATCGAGGCAAGACAATTCCAGTGTTTGGACGAACACAATACTTCTTGGGATTGGTTGTTTTCACCTGAACAAATATTAAATACAAATTTTAACATGCAAATTCTACGGTAATTTGATATTATGTTGATTGAGCAGATCTTATAGCTTTGCAAAATAAAAACTAGGGGCGCTTGGTTCATATTATTTATTTTAGGAAGAAAAAAAACAACTATTGTCGCTCCAAAAAAATAACCCGCAGAGATTCACAGGTGTTTGACAACAACATAATCTGTTTTCTATAGCTGTTTTTCTGTGGAAAAAAAACATGTTTTAAGCTGGCTTTTTGGACATTAAAGCGCATCTCATTATCTGATTACTTTCGAATCTGAACCAAACAAAGCGATTAAAATTACAATCACAACCAAATCGCACTTTAAAACCGTACACATTTTCCGGAATAAGAAAATAACGCATTATGAAAGGAGAGAATGTAAGGAGACGCTAGAATGAAACGATACCTTGAAAGCTACATAACTGTCGGTGTTATTTGATAATTGAAGAGAAGACGAGATCTGCTTCTTCAGCTCAACTAAAACAATTAACAAGAATTTAAAAACTAAATAAATAAAACACACAAGAAACCCTAGAATAAGAAGAAAAAAAGATTGAAGATGAAAGAGGGAAAGAAGAAAAAACTTACGGACGAACTTAAGTTCGTGAGGTTCGATGCTTAGAAGTTCTGCGGTGCTCATATCGAATCAATGGAAGCGTGATCTAAGAAGAGAAGAAAAAGGAGAAATTGAGATTGTAGAGATAGACGAAAAGATCGAGAGGATGGAATGGTAGGAAATGGAAGAAGCCGAAAGAAATTAAAATTTGAAATGCGGTGATAACAAAGACAGTGATTCTGATTCAATTTCCCTTTTTCTCTTCTTTTCTATTTTCTCTCTCGTCGTGGAGAGTGTCGCCATTTCAAACGTGCGTTTAAACTTTGTATATAAAAAAAATTTATTCGAATTACCAATAAAAATGAATAAACCAACAAATCCAAACATTATATGCATAGAATTTAAATTTAAAATCAAACTCCACTTAATATTAGGTGCACTTTAGCATTTTATTTTATTTTATTATTTTTATTTAGAAAATAAATAAATAACAGCACCATATCATGATATCAATAGTCAAGATATACATTATTTATATGGATGTGTTTCTTCAATTATTTTATCATTTTTATTCTTACTTAATTTCTAATGTGTAATAGGATAAAACAGGTCCTCTATATATATTAGCTTCTTTAAAAGCTACCAATAACATTAAATTTAACGTTTGAAAGGCATAAACGAAAATATATTATACTTTTGTCACTTGACATCGTAATGGTATCAACAATTTTGAGAAGGAGTAAGATGAAGTGTGAAAATGGCAACAACAAACATTAGTAGAGGCGTGAGGATAATCCTCCAACCATGCCTATAAAAGTTCACAATAATACAAAAAGTAGCACAAGAATAGTACGAAAGGTTCACAATAAACTTCATTGAATAAATTAACTATCTCACATTAGCCTGCCCAATAATCTCATCAGGAATATGTTTTCTTAGGGTATAAAACACTAATCCAATCTCACGTTTTTAGCTTTTGTATGTGCTGTGCAAGTTCTTTTAAGGCCTGGAAGAGAAAGAAAAAAGAAACAGTCATTTCACTTTGCTAGAGGGAAGGATTCAATAATATTGTTGAGCATACCATCCTGGTGTCCTGAAGTGCATCTTCAAGTTTCTTGATTATCTGCTATTTGTACAAGTATCAGAAAGAAAAAACTGCTAATAATTTTGCAATAACACTTAGTTTAACATAGAAGAATAATCATGTAAAACTTACATTCTTGGTGTCTCCTATTGCAGCTTCTAGACCTTTGACTTTTTGTAATGCTAACATACATGTTGTCTCCTCAAGAGCCAGACTCATACGAAACTCATTTTTGTTTTGTATGTCAACCTGCATTTCATTACATTAAACAAAGGTGTGTCCATGTAGTAAGGTAGGACAAGGGTGAATAATTCTACACCTTTTTGGGCATCAAGGAATCTTCTGAGACCACATCGCCATTTTCACATTTGCCATCGTTCCCTTCTCTCATCGAAATGGCCTGCGATAGTAAATGAGACGTCCCTCTCAACTATTGATAGATGAGAAATGAAAACACATTCATAAAAAGAGACTAGTTGAGTTTATAAGTTAAAGATTTCGTTCCCAATACTGCCAAACCTGAATCATTTCTAACAATTCTGGATTTTTCCAGGGGCCTTCATCACTCATCAGGCAACCTCCATAGTCAGAACATGTGCAGTTACCACCAAGAAAAGTAGGCAAATTACTGTAAAAATAGACAATAAAATATCGGATTATCATTACTTGCAGAACCTCACAAACACATTAAGCTGTCAGTACTTATTGTAGTAAGAACACATTCATAAAAAATGTTCAAGTTGATTCTATAAAAAAATCCTGGATAAACAAAGCATAAGCTATGTTACCCTGGATCAATAGCTTCAAGCAGTGCACTAAGATAATTAGAGCCCAACACCTGAAACAGCAATCTTCTAGGGTTAACAAACTTAATGGCTCAAGAACGATACAGCCACAATATATTATGTGCAACCTGACAATATCTGAGAATGAAATAAATGAAATTAGTATGATCCATACTTGAATTTTTGCTGCTGTGCGTACATCTAGGAATGTCTTCACGGCTTTCCACAGCATTCTAAATCCAGATCCAGCATTAATAATAAAAAGCTGATTTAGAGTCTGCAAGAACATCAATGAGTAGTAAGTAATTAACTGCACACAAACACTCAAACCAAAATTTAAGCAGCTCTTGTCCATCCAGCATGGCTTATGATTAAATTCCACTTGCATGTAGCAAACTGTTTTGCATGCAAATTCTCTCATGTCTTCTTCACACCAAGTGTAATCAATAAGTTCAACCTTGCACTAAAAGTAGAATATCAACTTATCTCATGGAGGGGGGTGACAAGCATGGAGCTGGAAGCAAACAGCAATCAATGATCATATGAATTCACTCAAAGACACGAACACAACATGCCCTGTCAACTTAGCTAATGCACCCGGGCAAAAAGGATCACTTTGTAAATAAATAATATCTTGGATTGTTCAAACCAAATTGAAAAATGCATACAGTTCAGGTTTGCTATATATATATTTATTTATTTAAATCTTCCATTCCCCAACTTTATAGAAGTGATAATTGCACCATCAGTGTACTAGGAAGTTTAGAATAAAAACAAGAAACTGTTGATAGAAAGAAAATATATTTTCTTTGTCATTGAATCATTATCATAAACTTGAAAACTAATCATTGACTTATCATCAACATACAGTGGCCTCTAGGTTCACAAATTTGCCACAAGTATATCCTAATCATCCGCACATGAGCATCGATTTAAAAAGAAGTACCTCAGGATAGTAATCGCTATCAATCTTCTGAATTTCCAAAAAGAGGTACCTTGCAGGCTTCGAGAAATTAGACATTCCCTGAAAGAATACAATAACCAAATGACTGAATCAGAAATGAGAAAACCATATAAATATGGACTGCTAGAAAGTGAAGTGACTCTGCATAAGCCACCAACAAGGTTTCATTTTGGATATTGTATGCTCAAAAAAGCGAAAAAAAACCACTTCCATCTCCGTACATATAAAAATGTTGTTATCCTCTTCATTTGAAGAATTCAGAATCAGTTGGACAGGAAAATAGCAAGCGAAATTTCAATAAAGAAAGAGCAAAGAAACTGAAATTTATGAAACATGGAAGTTATCTTTACCAAAAAAAAAATTAAAGGTCAACATTTCTATGGAGAAAATTGCTTACAACTCCATTGACATCCAAGATACTTGTAGTGGATGCTATATGCCTTTTAGATGCCAGTGAACATGCAGGGTATCTTACTCTAAGTGTTTTCTCTTGCTCTGACACATGATACTTAATAAATCTTTCAATTGTGGTTACTTGCATTAGTTTGTTAAGGTCTACCATCCCAATTCTCTCAATATACACGGGTCTTCCATCTCTATCAACTCCATGGAATCCATGAGGATAGATTTTCTTTACTTCTGTGTACTCCGTGAATTTGAATTCCTGATTACGCACATATACCAAAAGGTTAATCCCATAAGTAAATAAAATTCAACATCAGTCAGTAGCATCATTATTGAACTGTATTTTAGCATGTAGACAGAAAGTAAAGAATTCAGTGGTTATAAACAAAAGTTTCAATGAGGACTACAGGTGAAGATCTTTGAAATTCAATTTTGAGGAATGACATTAAGTTCATATTGCTAAATGCAGTTACTTTTTAACTCTGAAGTAATGTTAAATTTGAAGTAGAATAGAATGATTACTGATAGGGTGGAGCAATAAAGGGAACTCAATCCATTGTTTGAGAATTTTTAAGTAATAGAGTTGAACAGAAAATGTTTCTCTATCTTTTACATGGTTAACATTTAACTCAAAGAACCAAAATTTCTAGAAAATAGATCCCAAGCTCTGCAAATGCTGTAGAAAAATTAACCTCTCTCTAGTCCCTGTAACTAAATGTATAAATAACCAGATATCACAGAACCTATGATTTAAATCTCATTTTATCATCAGAAATCGTGAACACTTAATACAATGCAATGCAACGTGTATCAACCAAATAGAGCGAGGTTACTTTTATAAATTTCATTGCACTATATGCAAATCTTGATCACTCAAACATATACCATTAGTATGTCAAGAACCATTGAAATTTGAAACAACTAATAAGGATGAACTGCGTCAAGTAAATTGATCGGATTTGAATCTTCGTAGGACTGTGTGTAGATTAAATATCACGATGTTTCATTTCATTCACCTTAGGAAGCATGTCTACTCGAGATTCCTCGCGCCATTTCAAGTAATTCAGAAACATGTCTTTGGCTGCTGACATATCAAAATCCCTCATGCGCAGAAACCTTACATAAAAGGCAACACAATTAAAAAAAACCAACTCTACTAATAATAGTCTAATACAACAGGAAAAAAGAGAGTAAATAACCACTTTAGTAACTAATAGTGTAGTAACTCGTCACTGTAGTCCCTAAGAGATAGAAATTACATGTTCTACCCAGTAAGTGTATCCGGTCAATCAGTTTAGTCATTGTCGTAGACTAGACTGATTGATGGGATACACTTTCATGGGCTAAACGTGTAAAATCTATCTCTCATATACTAAAGTGATGGGTGGCAAGGCTATACTACACTGTCATAAACCAAATGGATATTTACTAACAAAAAGAAGACAAATTGTACAAACATGCATTAACAGGTAGATACATAGGTACCTTAAAAGAGTATGATAATCATTATGTTGAGGGGGTAAAAGACCTTCAACAAAAAGCATTTTGCGGAAATCCTCGACTACTTGTGCGTCTTTTGAATCACGGGGACCTTCTAGAATGACTTGCATGCTTTTGCTCCTTCTAAGTATCATGAGCGGGTAGGAGAACAGTGACTTGATGGAGGATGATGAAGTCTTTTTATCTTCACAGTTAGGAAGACTCCAATGTGTCTCAATTGGGGGATGAAGAGATTTGGTCCTACTACCGCTTCCAGAGTCACCTCCTATAACAATATCCTTGTATTTTCCCTTGCCCTTTGCATTATTCATTTGTAAGGAGAAGATGGTGTTCTTTAAAAGTGGTAATACTGGAGAAAAAATTGCATTGACACAAATCTATTGAATATTTCAATATGGATTGCTTTGAAACTATTAGGTAGCAGTAATAAAATTTACAAATTATATTTTCTACAACAATCAGAACTACAACATGGGGTCCGTTATAAGGGGAGGTTAAATGTAAGCAGCCTTAAACCTTTAGATGCTAGGATTTGAACTAAGAGCGAGCAATCTTATAGTTGCGTTGTGGTTCACTCCTCCAACAACAATCAAAACTAAGGAATCCAAATACATGTTTGAAGTATTATACTTTCATAAATGAGAATCATTATTGTCACCATATAATTCATTCACAGTAGAATTTTCACGATAAATTTTCAGAGACTCGAGGGCACCGAAAAAAATATAAAATTCAAAATGAATTCTAATATTTTACGAACCAAGTGTGCATGGTGCATGGACAAGAAAGTGAGGATAGCGGAAAATAAAAAAATGCATGCGAAATTGGAACTCAAATGGAAAAAAGAAATGTAAGTTTTAGTAAAGTGCAGTGAAGGCAGAAAAGAATGAAGGAAGGGTGAAATAGAGTGGAAAATAAGAAAGTGGAAATGAAAGAGAAAACAAAGAAAGGTTTACTTACGAGAATGAAATCAATCAGGTATGGGGAAGAATGAAGATGAAGAAGAAGAAGAGAGAGGGGTATTTTAGGAAAGAAGAATAGTGAGAGTGATGAATGTTATTGGTTGATGAAGAAGAGACGTTGGAGAAGGATGGAATTGGAATAGCCTGTATCCCAAGAAACCGCGAAAACAATCCAAACAAGTTCTGCATCTGATTCCTTTTTCTGTTTTTCACACACCCTTTCTTTGGGCTATATCATACCGGATAGGCCCATTAGTCGTGCGTAATGGCCCAACTTACTCTTTAGCTTTCTACCACATCTATATCTTCCGTATTATTCTTTGTGACACGTGTTCATTTATATCATTAAGTTTTTCTCTTTTTTTGCAATTAAGAATCTATCTCTTTAAAGTATAGGTGATAATGAACATGTGTCACCTTTTAATAGGCTACAAGTACCATTTGTACATAAGGAATTATACCTAAGTTTTGTCCTATTTTGTAACCAAATAATGAAGACGCATCAACTCTCGTATTATTTGATTTTGTCTACGCAATATACAATATTTTATTTAACTAAATTACATATAGCACACATTTTTTTGCTTAAAATATTACTTTTATATTACGCAGAGGTAATCACTCTAACATCTGTACAAAATTAGGGGTGTTTTGTGTAAGAATAAAAAATGAATAGGTTATGTACAAAATTATAATAGTTATTTAAACATATTTTGGAATTAGTAATGTATTTTGTAATGAGACAAAAATAATAAAGAAACATTGATTTTTGTACTATTTGTAATGTTACACAATATATAATATATTTTTAAATTAATTACATTCACCACACGTTTTTTTGTTTAAAATATTACTTTTATAACATGCAGAAGTAGTCGGTGTAATATATATATATATAACTAGGGGTGGTTCGTGTAACGATAAAAAAGAGTGATTTATATAATTTCACTAAAACTCAGGGGTGTGAGTGTAATTTACTTTAAATTTTATAAATATGAAATGATAAATTTAAGTCATGTACAATTAGTTTGTATGGGCCCACAAGTAAGGAGCGGTATGGACGCTACGTTTGTGAACATCTATATCACACGTGTGTAGAGTCATCATAGCAAAGCTAGCTGGCTGCTTAGCTGTATCCAGAGCTTGAGATAGTTTGTTTATGGCAAAACTCAAAACATCATATATTATATATATATATATATATATATTAACAAGGATATCCTGTTATCTTCTTACCTTATGAGGAATTGAACTTTCATGTAAATTTAATTTTTTAAATGAGGAATTCTTCACTGTTTATAAAATTATAAGTTCAAAGTTTGCTATTAATGGATAATTTATATTTTTAATATAAATACTCATGAAGTTATAAACTCTAGCTTAGTGGCAGGAACTAACTCAAGTAAACTTTATTTAAAAAACGTGTAGTTATTGGATGTGAAAAGAGTCGTCACAATCTCAAAATAATTATTATTTATCTGGCAATGCAACAATTGACAATAAAAACCACACAAGCTGCATCCAATTTAGTACAAATCAAAAGCTGTAAGAGAATGCTGGGAAAAGTTCACGAACAATGACGTCAACAAAAAAACAAGAATCTTTGTATATAGTCAATAATAAAATGATTACTTACCTAACAGGAATGGTCCAAAATCCTAACTCTAATGGTTCTATTTATGAATTTGGTTTTGAAAGATAATTATGATAAATGAAAAACTTTACAATTACCTATTACACTCCAAAGCTTCAACAAACTAATTCATAGGTTCAAAAATCCCAATTTATTTATTTTCAGAATTATCTATTACACTCCAAAATCCAAACTCTAAGTATGTTTCATAGTTTCAAATCATTTCTTTTTTCTATTATACTCAGTACTAACTCATAAAGAGATCCTAAAGTTCATTTGTAAATTAAATTTAGTAGGAAAAAAATAAATAAAGCAGTTGTGAATCATAGAGTATAAATATGAGATAATTTTAAAATCTTTAAGTTCCTTTTCTTTCAAAATCCAACAAGCAAATCAATTTAAAAGAGATGGACCAGCTCCAAAATCTGTTTGGATTATTAAAGTGCCTTATTTTTTCTCTCTCATCCCATTAATGTGGTTCATTAGCAAGTAGTACTATCAACTTAAAGTCATTAATTTTACAAGAAATTCATTAATTTCTGTTAAGAGTTAAGACAAATGCCCGTGAACGCATTTTGTCGCCTTTCAAATTTCATTATGAGAATATTTTGAAAGTAAGAACACCAAACCACACATAATTTAACCACTTTATTTATTACATTAATTAATCATGTATTTTCTCAATTTACTTTTTCCAATCATTCTAGGCAAAGATGGTAAAACACAAAAAGTAACTAAAAAAAACATTTAATTACATGTATTAATTAATTCATATATCATAAACTTAAAAATACAAATAAAAAAGAAGAATTGTATTTGCTTTAATTTTACTGTCTGCCTCTCCTCAACAAAACATGGAGACTGTAATATACATGTACCTCCTAAGTGTGAAGGTGTATATGATTTATAGATAGTATGTTACTTATATTTGAATAGAAAATTATGTGTGGATTGAATGAAAGTTTTTTTACACAGTCAGTCCACTATTCATTCTCAATTATTATTAACTCTTAGATAAAAATAATATAAATGAATATTAATAATGTACCAAATATGTATAAATCTTGACACCAAAAATATATAAATATTACATTCATATTTAAAAATTAATAATGATCAATAATGCAACGATGATATAAAACATATTTTATATTGTTGGTGGCTTGGTTCAGATTTCCCCCCTAAAAAATCCATTATTAAGGGATTATCCATTTAAGTAATCTGCAGCGAGACCCAAAAGTTGACCTGGGCTGAAAATCCTACCTCATAAACATGTCCCATAAACATAATATTACATAAGTTTTTCAGGCTTCATTATTTTCCCACGTGTATCCGCTATTCACTTTACAAAAAATGCATGGAACGTTAAGTATTAAAAGCAGTGTGTAATTTCTCCAATTAAATACTTGTTGCATGCTATATACACACAAAGGACACGATCTTCGGAAGTAATACGCAGCGCATCTTATTTTTTCTCATGGTTTATGCGATCCCAAAGCGACGCGCAATGCCTCCTTGCGAAACCCACGCGCTGCTTCTCCAAGTCGTAAACAACCTCAAACCCCTGCTGTTGATAATTACCGAGAGTAGCTCCGGGCCCACCACTTAACTCAGTTTCATCACCACCGTTCATTAACATCATGCACCCCACTTTCCTCGTCCTTCTAACTCTATCACTACCGTCCAAAAACTCGTAGAAGTAATTCCTCTTAGGCAGGACCACACTGGAATGATTCCCAACGAAATGAAACGTCACCGTTGGAACCTCCGAAACTCGGTCTAAGTAATAACACGGTCCGAGACCCGTTTTCTTCTCAATCTCACTCGCACGCACGTGAACTCTTCTAACTCGACCATCGAACTCATCCACCACCGAGTTATACAAACTCGCCGGCAACATTGTAAACGTCGTACCGGAATCAACAACCACCCCACCATTTCCTTTATAATCCACCTTTTTCAGCATCTCTGGCGCCGGAATACTCTTCTTCCCGACAGAGATTCCAGCGAGACCAACACAGTAGAAATAAGGATGCTTCGGGTTTCGAAGCATAGAGGTGTAAACAAACTCAACTTCTTCACCACCGGCGTTATCATAACGACCGAGAATGAGTGGACTCGGTGGGTTAACTCGTTCCCCTTCGAACGAATGAGAGACCAAGCAGTAAGAAAAACGGTTACCAAGTTTTGGATTGAAGGTTGAAATCTGAGCAGGGAAAGACAAAACACCACGACCGAAACCAGCTACACCGGTAGGTTCAGCAAGGGTGGTGTGGGCACAACCGAAGGTAAAATTATTGAGAAGAAGAGAAGAGATAGATAGGTTAGTTCTATAGAGGTTAGCGATTAAACTTCCATCAGCATAAGCGTAGTAGAAAGGTGGACACGTGAGAGAAGAGCACTCTCGTATTTCGATAGAGTCTAAGGGGCAGCGTGCAATAGCGCAGAGGTTAGAGTTAGGCACGTGATTATGTGCAGCAGAACATGCATGGGATTGGCATGAAACGGGGTGAGATTGTGAGAGAGTGAGGTTGTGGGGTTTGGTAGGGTTGGGTTTACCTTCGCAGAGGATGCACTCGAAGGGGGAGCATGGGAACCAAACAAGGTCACTGCCAGTGTCCATGTAGAGGGTTATGGGTTGGGAACCTAAGTTGAAGGATAGGGTGTAGTCACTGCCTGGTGAGAGTGGGAGAGAGAGTTGGTGGTTCTGACGGTGGTGGTGACGGTGGAAGCGGGCTAAGGAGCGAGTGGAGGTGGATTTGAGGAGGTGATGGGTGGTGTTGAATTGGGTTATGGAGAGTGAGTGGGTAAGTGGTAATAGTAGCATTTGTGATGAGTGTGAAATGGAGAGCATGAACAAGAGTAACAATAACAGGGAAGTTGCCATTAAGAGTGGGGATTGGTTTCTATGCAGGGACGAGGTTTTAAATTGTGGCAGTGAGGGAGAGATAGGTGTGAGGATATCAAGTAGAATCCGGTGTTATCCTTTCTTCTATTCTAAATGAAAATGAAATGACACTTGTATTCTTATTAGCTATATTAATATTGTAATTTTATTATTGAAAATCAAGACGTAAAAAAAACTTATATCTCCGAGAGGAGTGAGTTACATTATGATTAGGTTAAATAGCTTGCGTTGGGATGAGGAGAAGGCTTATATTTTATAATAATGGTTTTTTCAACATCTATGCTTAATAATGTGTTTGGTATGGATCTGAAATAAATGCATATAGGCCTACACCATTGCAATGATTTGGATTTTAAGGTTGATTGGCTTTTGCGATTAATATGTTAAATGAAAGAAAGGGTTAAAAGGATTTATTCTTTTTGGTAATTGTGTATCATAGTCCTAAAAGGCTTCGGTTAGAAGTATAGAGTCCTATTCTGTGGACCAGTATGTTAGATGTAGGCTCAATGATGAATGGTTTAAACGGATAAGCTTAATTATGCATATAAACATGTTAAAAACTTTAAATGTAACTCTATGCAAGAAATTATAAGAAGAATTTAATGTACGTCATATGGGTTATTCTTCAACTAAATACAAGTTGGCTAAAAAAAATTATATCTTGTTTAAGCTTTAAACTTCGACTTAACTTTGACTCTGCTAGGTTGAAAGCTACAGATTAAACGATTGGGTGGGGTCTTTACACCAAGTTAAAAAATAGCACCTGGTTCTAATTCATGATAGATTGGTTACATTGGGTCAAATATCACATGTCACCTTGATAGTCTAACATAATGTTAGGAGTCTCACAATGAATAGAATTACAAATTTAATGTAGTACTTAAATTATGAGTCTCTTTTATTTAATAGACTAGTCTTTTGGATTGGACCCTCTAATGTGTTGATCCTGAATGTGGTACAAATGATTTTAGCTTACATTGACCTAACTTGATTAAAAAGATAAGATCCCCTAAAAGATGTGCTCCCTTCCAAATGAGGCATCCTCTTTCCTCTCCTTGGTTTTGGGGAGAACATTAAATAAATGAGCAACCAAACTCTAACGACAAGAACATCAATTTAGATAAATGAAAAGCTCATCTTACCCAAACAAGAAGAATGACAGCAAGCACAGGGAGCAATTTTAGAGTGAAATTCATTTTTTATTACCACTCAAGATGGGTAAACGTTTACCCCAAAAAATTAAAGAAACCTTAGTCTATCTAATATATATTTTTCCACTCACAACCAAGGAATGTTTAATATATTTTATATATGTTTTGTAATTTATATTTTTCTTTAACTGGGTAAATTGCATTTAACCCCCGTAATTTGGCCCAAAAATACTTTATCCCACATGCTTGACATTTTATCTCCTTTTGTTTTATGTTGTTACCCAACAACACCATTACCCCATTTTCTAATTTTAAAATCATTTGTTGTTAAATTGTGATAACTTTATTGAGTAAAATATTTATTGTTAAAGAAGAAGTAAAATATTACTAAAGTATTTCTTGGATTTGTTCAAAATAAAATAATTGTTTCTACAAAAGGTATGAAGACCCAATTAAAAAATAGTGGCTTTCTATAATACTTTTTAAGTAAACGTGACTAACAAAAGATATATAAATCAATAATCCAAGTGTAAGAAAAATGCTATTATAATTTTTATACAACAAATATGTAAGTTGAAGTTAAACATAGAAAAATATACACTCGGTCACGAGAAGAGTTTGAAAATGTGTTTGAAATTTGAATTATGTTTTGTATTTTTTATTGAAAAAATATTTTATTTTGAATAGACGGAAGATAATAAATTTTGTAACTATTTACATGTTTTTAGAAAAGTAAATTATATATACTTAATAATTATGACAATTTAAAAACAATATACAATACAAAATGTCAAAATTTAAACCATGAGGAGTAAAGTGTTTTGAGAACGATTCACATATATTAAATGTAATTTACCCTATTTAATATTACTAATAACAAAGTTCTATTATTATTCTACGAAAATTGTGTTCAAGCCTCTTCTTCCCTTTGACAGTGAAAGGCTTATTATATGAAACAATGTTTTCCATTAAAAAACAAGAGAAAGACAAAATAGCATAAGGTCGACATAATAAATAAACGTGGACGTTGACCGCAAAAACCAACGTGATTAAACAAAAATGTTTTTCAGTATTGACATTGACCTTCATTATATTTTTCTCTAAATGTGAAATATGGCATATATCAGTTGAAAAGAATTTCTATCAATTTCTATATTATCCACATATTATTTATTATTCATACATTAATTATCATTAATTCTTAACAATAATATACTATAAATAATATACTAACTATATAAATGTTAAACTTTGTAATATATTGAGTAAATAAAGGTACTTTGAAAATGTTCTATAAACTATAATAAAAATCTTTATTTTTTATATAATTGAATGAACTAACACTGCCAAAAAAGGACCTAACGTCTACACTTTCTTAACCACATCTTTGTAAGACATAGCTAAAACACTAAAACTCTTTTAAATTGTCATGATGTTGACTTCAGCCCAATATAATATAGGGTTTATTATCTTTAATCTTTGTGATTATTAATGTAGTAAAGAGAATAACATGAGCACACTATTTTCTTCTATTGAAGTATCAATAATCCACCTAATGGGTAGTACTCCAATCATATAGATGCTATGTATTGTATGGTTCTGCTTGTTGTAATGGGGTGAGGGATCTTCCATCTACCGCTAGTGTAGGAATTATTTTATAAAACAAATGTCGGAATATTTAATATTTGATATAGTACAATACTAGTGGATTTAGTATGGATTTATACTATTACATCATCATTCCTTTGTTTGTATAAAACTTCGGAATTATTTGCACATTCTCAGCATTTTCCCCCATTCTATCAATTTATAAACGGTCTATCCGAACTAAGTTATTTCCCATTTGAACCAATATGCATTCATAACAATTTCAATATTCATGTATTCATACTTTAAGAATCCATGCTTGACAAAATGGATATTAGTGCTCTTGTCTGAATCCAATTTTTTTTACATAGAAAGATTCAGAAGAGTCCTAATAAGAGAGGGGTAGAGGGACCCAAAAGTTATCATACAAGTCCTATCAACATTTTTAACTCTGCAGTTAAATGTCGAGGCTATTACATACACTACTTTTTTACTTAATTCCTCAATAAATATCTTAAGATACTCGATGGAAGAAATAAAATCTTTTAAAGTTGTGGGGTTGCTTATGAGATTTTGATGCAAAAGGTTTGTCTAATGATTGTCATCACAAAATATCTTGGTAGATGTTCTGCCAAAGCATTGAATAGAGGATCTGCATTCATTTCTATCACCGATAAGAGATGGACCTTATTTCCTAGTTTTTCTTTTTGTGGTTGTCTATTTTAACAAATATCCTTTATAGTAATTGAACATTTAACATTTGACTTAATATATTACTTGAGAATCAGTAATATCTTAAACCGCTAGATCAACGTCTCGTTGATCCACTTTGCTAATTTTAACTCCATTGTTTTCTATTAAGTCTATCTTACAATTGTACAAAGTACAAACTATTACACTGGTTGCCCAAATTTCTTGTTTATTATTTTTCTAATGACAAAAGGCCTATTATAGGTCATTGGACATATTAATTGTGGACAAAATAGTTGTGGATGTAAGCTCTTCAATTTCTGTGATCGTACTAAAGTAAAAGGACACCATATATAACAAAAGGCATATTAAAGCTGATTTGCCAATATATACCTCAAGCATGTAAGCCAGGGGAAACTGCAAGAGGTAACAATGATACTGATTCGTATAACAATAATCTTTATATACTGGTGTGTGCATAGGGGTATCAGCAATTCTTCATAATCACCAACACAGACCTGCTTCAAATTTTGAATTGGCCTATGCCCATTATTAATCAATGATGCAAAAGGAAAAGCCAATTCAACACTCATTCATGCAATGAGATTTGCCAAGAAATAACTCATCATGACTACGACCATTGCAAGCACCAGAATATTGATGGGGCCAAGGCAGAAATGTATCAGATGCGCACCAGAAAGCCCATCATGATCGAGAAGGTGCCTGCATCAGATGCGCGCCAGACAGGCCATTGTGACCGAGTCACATGCACCAGATATGCATCAGTCATGGCCGTGTCTCCTGCACCAGCTGCACCAACTGGTGGGATAGCAGAATGACTTGGCCATACCAACTGCAATAACTTATTGATCAAGCAACTTTCGTTTCTCTTATTTTAAATTAGTTTTGCCACATGTAAGTTTGTAAGGATATTAGGTTATAAAAGGAAACTTATGATCATCTATTTATATTCATTCAATTTCATTCAACACAATTAAATTAATTCAGATGTCATAATTCTATATCATGAGTTAAGACCGTTAATATCTCGGGATTGGTTCCTAGCATACACGTACTCCACATACAATTTTTTTTATAGTCACCACTTTTTTTTGGTAAAAAATGAAGAAAAATATTTCACCTCAATCATATTGAGCTTTGGATTTTTTATATCTGGATGTGGGAGTCAGTGCTAAATTGCATTGTTTATTTTATAGCTTAAAGTTATTTGGTTATTTAATTATTGGAAATGACAAAATTTGTTTAATTTTTATTGTGCGTGACATGACTAAACATTGCTCTTACATATCCCTAGGGAATCAATACTACATATTAAAAAAAATTGTTTGTTGACTCAGTAGTTTTTTGGTTAGGAGGAGAACCGGCGTATCACAGCCATCCAAATAATGAGTTGAGGAAGAAAAATCATCATTAGGATGAAAATTTTTGTTGCTAATGTTGTTGCAAATTATTAATTTAATTAAGAAAAAATCATATTTAATTTTAATAAGAAATTACATCAAATGAATAAATGTGTCATAATACGACTATCCGAATATGATAGGAGGATGAGAAGTGATATCATGACCATCCTCAACCTTTGACTAATCCTAAAAAAGTTATATATTTAATAAATGATTATAATAAAAAATTCGAATGAAACTATTTTCTAAAACAAATAATTTTATTAATTGTTATTTTAATTATGGTCAAAAAGTTCTGTTTATTTTTAATTAGTAATAAATTTTATTTACTTATAAAAAAAGAGTTTGTTATTTAGTTGCTGAAAAAAAATGATTATTATCTTGACCTTTTTGTTATTGCTATTTATCACTTAGAATATTAGCATAGTTAATTATTACTATTATCGTTGAAATTCTGTTAATTTTATTAAGGGAAAATATTGTTTGTTGAGATTATATTTTATTAAAATAACAATAGTGTATGATTATTAGAATTAGATAAAAATATAGAGTAGAAACGCCTGATTGGGTGGAGAATTGGACTAGCCACCCGTCACGTTTGGATTGGTTAGATGAAGGGGTGCATAAGGTATCTTCTCCAATGGAGAGACAAATGAGATTATTACACTTGATTTTAAAGACAAAAAAATCATTACAAATGTAATAGAATAATTGAATTGTCTTTTTCATTTTTTATTTTACATTATTTTACACATCACCTGTCTCTCTATTAATGGAGAGAATCCCTACTCGGTCTAATCATACACTCATTTTTAAAAGGAAGGCGCTGATCCATGAGGAGAAGTTGAAAGAAGACGCTGATCACACAAAGATGTAATTTACAGATTATTTTTGCACTTTTATTATTAAAAGAAGATAGAATGTGTTTTGAAACATAATAAAAAAGTTAGTCAAAAATATTCAAGAAGTATTTCACATGGAAAAGGAATGAAATAATAAAAAAAAACATTTGTCTAATTGTATAAATCCATACTGGATCTTACATAGATTAAAATTATTTATAGAGATAACTTCTTGTCCATAAAGTAGACAAGTTTGGGCAAAGCATGAAATTGGCCTGGCTGCCATTTTAAAAGCCGTTACATATCCCCTTCATTTATAAAAAAAAGTACTTATATTTTTCTTGTCTCTGTTAATTTCCCCTTCTCTCTCTTCATTTGATTTTCACTCAACTTCAAACTTTTACCATACAATAAATGCTATGGAAGGTAACAGTGCGAGTTATCTGAAGTGGTTGGTGGTTTTGCTGCTGGTTTTATCATGTACCGAAGCGACGTCGTTTTCTAAGGTGAAACATAAGAACGCTTACGCGACGATGATGTACGTTGGTACACCGAGGGATTACGAGTTCTATATAGCAGTGAGAGTTCTTATTAGATCGCTTTCAGCACTTAACGTTGAAGCTGATCTCATTGTTATTGCTTCCATTGATGTTCCTTCCCATTGGATTCGAGCTCTGTGAGTCCACACTCTTGTCTTTTCCTTTTTAATTGTTATTATTTTCTCCATTTACTGCTAATTTTATAGCTTAGATTATTACAATTACTTTCGTTCTTGCTTAGATTTTTTCGCATGAACTCATAATGAATAAAAAAACGAGGAAATAGCGATTCTCCAGGGTCACACACTCTCTAATCTCTAGAAAAGATCCTCTATTAGGAAAGCCTAACCGAAAATAACAAAATACTACCAAATGAGAGAGTCTCATGTTATTTTATTTAATGTAACACTAGTAACAGTCTCTGACTGTAATGAAAACATCCATTTGGTGAAAATTGAAATCCATGCTTAAGAAGAGTATGATTATTTTTAATTATTCAGAAAAGCATTTTAGAAGTTTTCAAATACGTATAATCAATTTTCGTGTTATATAATTACACAGGTGTGACTTATAAGTTTTAAAAATAAGTACATTTTATTTTTGTGGACACAAGTCAACGGGTTGGGCAGATGGTTTATCCACAACTATTCATGCATAACTAACTAGTTTTAAAATATAGTCATATATTTATATGATGTATAATAATTAATATATAATTATATATAAGTAATTAGTACATGAATAATTGCTTGATAAAGTTGTTATTATTTATAGTTCAATTATTAAAACTAAATAATAATAATATAAATTACATAATCTCATATGAATAAAAAATCATAATATATATATAAAATGTTTAATTAAAAAATTAATTGACAAATATGTGGATATTATAATACTTGTCTCTTTCTACCATTTATTACTGTGGGTACTTGTATTTTGTCAACACCAATAAGTAAGATTCGTTTTGTCTGTCCTAAATATAACTTTATATTTTGTATAAAGAATATCACATAAATAATAATAAATTTAAAGTAACTGAAAACTTTTCATGTATAAATTATTTATTAAAAAATAAATATAATTTTTTTTTTAAAGATATGCAAGCACCGTTGCTGGTGTTTCCTTACCCTTAAAGCCACATGGATTTGGATCTTCCCATGAGTAAAGCACAAAATAAAATCAACGAAGCTCACCAAAATTTGACATATCATACTAAATTGTTTTTGTATGCTTGCCTTTCTTGACAGTCCTCACGTGAAAAGTTTACCATACATGATTTAAATTCAACTCGCACGCAAATACACAAGTTCCACTTGTGCAGGGAAAACATATTTAGATGAGAAAAAATATATTGAATATTTGAATGAGAATGTAAAAATTATATATATTGTCATTATATTATCCACCATTTATTTTTAATAATCACTGGTTCGTCAAAAAATAATATAAATGAATAATGAATGATGTATCGATCGTGTATAAATCTTTATTCTGATACTATGTAGATACTACATTATTTGCTCATGTAATGGAAATGAGTTACGCAAGATTTAAGAAAAAAGTGGAGGATAAAATGACTAATAACATATATTTCAACAATAAAAAAATAAACCTTATTAATATTAGGTTTATTCAGCAAAACATTTTGGCTCTAATCCACTTCATTTGTCACTTCAGCTGTCACCTAATGGGCCCAAACTTAGTACTAGTCTTCCACTTGCAAAGTAATCAATATCACTAACTAGTCAAAGCAAGGGGTGGAAGTGGAACCACATGATATTTTCAAAATTACCTATAGGTTGTTAAAAATGTCAAAACACACACTGCAATACATAATATTAACTACAACCAACCAATTTGTTGAGAGCAGAACAAATATGCTTTAAAGTTTTGTGGGTTCACTTGCAATACAAACATGCATGTATTGAGCCTTTTGTCTTTGTATGGGTTGTTTTATCAGTCAACAGGATGATGGTGCGACAGTGGTAAGGGTGGAAAATTTGGACAATCCCTACAAGCATCAAAGTAATTTTGATAAGAGATTTAAGTTGTCATTGAACAAACTCTATGCTTGGAGCCTAGTGGATTATGACCGGGTAGTCATGCTGGATGCTGACAACCTATTCCTTCAAAAGACAGATGAGTTGTTTCAATGTGGACAATTTTGTGCGGTCTTCATTAATCCCTGCATATTCCACACTGGCCTATTCGTCTTACAGGTAACTTTTTCCTATATGGTCTAAAATGTTATTATCTACTGAAGTGCAATAATACTCCAAATTTAATTATTTTTACCTTAGAGTAGCATATAGATCATAGGGCTATATCATATTGGAGAGAATGAGATATGAGTTGCATGATATTTATTGATGGTCAATTTTACTGTAAATGTTTATAAATGCACTAATAACAGTATAGGTACAAAAGTAACCCTTTGGTACATCTTTTCCTTTTTATTATAGAAAGTTTGTTTTTCAGAAGAAAAAAACCTTTGCACCTGCAAAACCATTTTTAATTTATTATGATTTGAGTTAATTACACTGACACCCCCTGAGTTTTAGTAAAATTATACAAACCACCCATCTCTTTTTTGTCCTTACACAAACCATCCATCACTCTTACACAAACCACCCCTAATTTTATACATATATTATAATGACCACCCCTGATGAGATATAAGTGTAATATTTTAAACAAAAAACGTGTGGTGAATGTAATTAAGTTAAACAAAATATTATATATTGTGTAGACAATTTCAAATAGTACAAAACTGAGTGTCTTTTTATTATTTATGTTCCAATACACGATATATTAACAATTCTAATGAGATGTTTATATAATCCATATACTAGTTTGTAATGAATCAAATAAGTAAGATGTATTGACTCTTATATTATTTGGATTTGTCTACACATTATACAATATTTTATTCAACTTAATTACACACTTTACATGATTTTTGTTTAAAATATTACACTTATATCTCATCAGGGTTAGTCAGTGTAATATATGTACAAAATCAGGGGTAGTTCGTATAAGGACAAAAAAATGAGGGGTGTCAGTGTAATTAACTCTTATGATTTATACTCACCAAAAAGAATCTTCCAAATATAGTAATGATCATGATAATAATAGAATCTCTTGGAGAAGTTATTTTTCTTCTTCATTAGGTTGAGATATAGATTCTAATTATATGATATTGGCAGCCGTCAATGGAAGTGTTCAAGGACATGATACACAAATTAGAGAATGGGAAAGAAAATGCAGATGGTGCAGACCAAGGTTTTATAGGTGGCCACTTCCCGGACTTGCTTGATAAGCCAATGTTTCATCCAGCTCCAAATGGCACCAAGCTTAATGGATCATATAGGCTTCCTTTAGGTTATCAAATGGATGCTTCTTACTATTGTGAGTGAAGTAAATTTATTGAATTATTCTAAACTACACTTTTGAATAGCCTAGTGAAACCTAAGATTTTGATGCTAATCTTATATCCTTCTGGTCTTTAGACCTTAAACTTCGCTGGAGCGTACCCTGTGGACCAAATAGTGTGATCACATTCCCAGGGGCACTATGGTTGAAGCCATGGTATTGGTGGTCGTGGCCTGTCCTTCCATTAGGTCTCCATTGGCATGAACAACGTCGTCAAACTCTGGGGTAAGTCCAAAGGGAGTGTATTCATTTTTAGTGTCCTCTGCTTTTATTTGGATGGTAAATAATGAAAGTGGTCTACAACTTTAAAAACACAGGATTTGAGAAATGTATTTGAAAAGATAGTTACGAACATACCATTAGGTTGATTTGTTTCCAGTAGCCCTTTGATTTCCTTCACACTGTTGCATTCGGAATATACACTTTCTTTTGAAGAGGGTGAGCTTGACAAAACAATGAGGTTGTTGCTTAGTGACCATGACGCTACAAGTTAAAATCCTAGAAACAACTTGTGGGGTAAGGCTGTGTACGCCTATCATCCTAAGTTCTTACTGAGTAGGAGTCTCGTACATCAGACTGCCATTCTTTGATGAAAGCTAAAGTAACACCTACATACCCATGACAATTTGGTGGCATAGTAAAATGAAAGTTAGTAACATCTTTACAGTACTAGATTGCTTTATGGAAAGCTAATGTAAAATTTGACTCATCTTTGATGCAGGTATAGTGCAGAGATGGCTGTGATGCTTATCCAATCTGCAATGTATCTGGGAATAATAGCAATGACACGTTTGGTAAGGCCAAGCCTATCAAAGCTGTGTTATAGACAATCTGATAAGAGCATCAACCTGGTACACAACAGCCTCAAATTAGTAGCTTTATGGTGTATCGTTGCTGCTTACGTAATACCATTCTATATCATACCCTATACGGTTCACCCTCTACTAGGTTGGAGCCTGTATTTGCTAGGTGCTTTTGCACTTTGCTCAATTGTGATTAATACCTTTCTGCTACCAATGTTACCAGTTTTGGCACTCTGGCTTGGGATTGTAGGGAGCCTTATGGTCATGACATTTCCTTGGTATCAGGATGGGATAGTCAGAGCTCTGGCTGTTTTTGGTTATGCCTTCTGTTATGCACCAATTTTGTGGGCATCTATGATGAGGATAATGGCTGCTCTTCAGTTATCTCTAGAAAGGGAAGCTTTTCTACCAAGGTTGGGGGGACCTTCGCCGTCATCGTGGTTTAAGTTATACTGAGTAGTCCAATTGGGCATAATACTAGTCTAAGATAGTAAGATCTACTTGACAAATGACAAGGTTAGTAAAAACTGAACAGGCTCCACAATGCAATAGAACTAAGGGTTTTCACTTCACTTCCTTTCTGTTGAGAAGTGATATTAATTTTGCACCATCAAGTAGTCACAGCTGAAATAGGTCATTCTTTCTGAGCAAGAAAGAGATGAGATAGTCATTTTGCTCCAACAATATTATAAAGTATAAACTCATACTTGGTTTTGTAGTACTGTTGCGATGTTAACATACTGCTCTATTGAGATCAATGAAATGGATTTGGTGCATAACAGAAGGACTAATTTGTATGTGAAAGAACAATATTCAACGATCTATATATATAACTTCTCACATAACTCGTCAACAATCTGTGAAAGAACAATATTTCTTTTTAGGTTCCAAATTCTAATGATACTTTATATGGACATATTTTTTGTCATAAAAATATTATATCTAATGATACTTGAATATGGAATTCCAGAGATTATTAGTCCAGTCAATAGTTTCAGTGTGTTTGTGCTAGTTTGCTACTGAGTGTGATAGGTGCTGAGACAATAAAGACTTGATGCCCTTCAATAGCAACCTAAAATCATCACTGCCAACCAGCATCACCCCCTATTGTCCATTTCGTCAACATCTATATTATAAAACGCTTCCAATCAAAACTGAAAACTCTGGTTTGGAAATTAATATCATGTAATAATAACCGGCACAAAATGGACAGAATTATATTTAACAGTTCCATAAACTATTCTTTTGTTCTTGACCTATTGAGACCATCTTTTCTTTTCCTCGGAGGCATGTTGTGTTTTCTTGTTTAATAAAATGAATGAAAATGAGTTGTATTATCTCACCTAAAGTGGCATTTAGAATAAAACATGACCAACTATCAAAAGAACCGACCAGATCTAATCATACATCACCAGGTCGGGAATTGGAAAATTAAAAAAATACTGAACAGAGAATAGGGATGGTATGGTATAGTTGTTATTGTATGAACTCCATCCCAATGTACCACAATTCCATGTTTCCAGAGAAATGCAGAAGCAGGGACTTCACAACTATTCTGATGATAAAAAACAAAATGTGATATTTACAGCTGTAGTATCTGCTCAAAGTTCAACATCATGAAGTTCTTCTCCAAAACTGCTCCTTATCGGTGTATGCATTAAAGAAGACTCATCAGGCATAAATGTTGATGGTGGCATGCCTAAAGGCTTAACTTCACCCATTTTTGGAGAGCTAAATGAATCACTTAAACTCCCACTCCATGACGCAACCCGACGTGCTTGAGCTGAATGGAAGTTACTGCCATTCATTGCTGCACCCTGTTTTGATATGTTACCCATACTCGGAAATCTTTGCATGGATGTTGATGATGTATGTTTAGGAGATTGGTATGACCAATCATTTGTGGCAGATGTTGAAGGATCTTCATTATCTGCACTATCCTCCTGGTTGCTTTCTGCTATAGCCTCCATTGTATGATCATTAGATGGTACAGGAGCAGGAACAAAAAACTTTGCATTGGTAGCAAGAGCAGGTTTTACATATGGAACAGAAGGGGGCTGAAACAAGTTTGCAGTGTTAGCACCACCTTGGTTGAAGGTGTCAACATACCTGTGTATAGTCCATAAACAATTTCATCAATTTTGTCCTCCTTCCGAATTCTATCCATAACAAAGAAAGTGAACTATAAATGAAAAAAATCTTCCTCTTGTTTCTGGAAACTGAGCTGCCTTCACAAAAGAGCCAGAAACCATAGGCTCTTTCCTAATTTCCTATCTTTTCATCTTTGGTATTTCTATAATAAGTTTTAGTTAAGCCTAAAAACAACACATTCCTCCATATAATAACTCTTCTCAGTCTTAATAAAGATTAATTAAATCCTAAAATTCAGTTACTATGGTAGCTAACTCTTCTGCCGTTCAGTGCTACTATTCAATAGTTTTTTTTAGGGTATTTCAACAAAAAAAACAGACAGTAAATATAACTACATTAACATCGAAATCTGTTTGCAACTATAACATGACCTTCATATAGACTAAAAAAAAGCTTTTACCTCGACCGAACACCCAAGCGGCCACGGGCAGAGAATTGATTTGAGCTAGGCGGCATAGGTGGAATCCCGGGAGAATGTTCCGGAGTTAAAGATCTAACGTTAGAGCCCTCATTAGAAGGTGATCCTTCTGTCTTCAATGCAGATTTCAATTTGTATTCGGTTGAACCATTCTGGAAAGCAGCAGTTGTTGGAGGCGGTGGCAGTGCAGCTTCTTCAGCTGGAGGATCAACGCCTTCCTCTACCCACCTCTTCAGCTTTTCATCATAATAGAACTTGTTTGTGTCACCCAATTTAGCCTGCATATAGAGCAGAATAAGAATAATTTGAATAGGCACAGTCCGAAGCGTTGAGAAGGAAAAAAAGAAGAACAAAACAGAATTTAAAACAACTAAAGATACCTGTTTACCAGGGCGAGGTCTCAAGACTAGTCCCACTGTCTTTTGCAAAAGTTGTGAGCCAAAACCAAAACGAGAAAAGCGAGATGTACTCCCTGATGCCTGTGCTTTTCCTTGTGTGCCAGCTGAGGTCATTTCCTGTGATAAATGAACCAGATATTTTTTCATGAAGTTCAAATTTAATACACCTTAAGTCAATCAAACATATAGAGAGGAAGCTGAAAATCTTTATAGTACACCTTCATAGTAATCACGCACCTGTCTTGGACTTCTACCAAAATCTGGCTCCGAAATGCTTCTATTAGGCTTTGCCATTCTATTATTGTCAGCTGTCAAGTCACTAATGGGTTCCATTGAAGCAGATGGAACCAAAGATGACATGGCCATTGTTGACTGGCTATTGGACATATGCTGGTAATGCTGCTCATTACCATGAACAGCACCTTGTGATGATGATGGAGCGGGTGGTGGTAAACCACCAACGACTCGATGTGCAGTGCTATCAAAAAAGTTGAGCAATTTGCCAACTAATTTCGCAGGAGCCAAATTTGCAGCATATCCACCCTGAACATATATTGTTAAACAAGATGAGTAATAAGACTAAGAAAAAATTATGATCTAACAAAGGAAAAGGAACTACCTGTTGGTGAGTTCTAATCCGATCCTCAAGAGATGATATCAACTGTCTCCATGTTTCTACTTCTGGTGCACGGCCAGTTTTCAATAATTTCAGCACTGCTTGGCAGTACCTGAAGTCAAATGAAATAACAATGATAATCCGGATCATATAAAGAAAAAAAATCTCACGATAAAGTTCTCTAAACTTACTTCAGTGAGTCTGAAACCTTTCCCACTTCTGCTAGCATATATGCATATATAAGCTTATATGGTTGAAATGAAAGCAAAATAAACTGAGAGTTCCCAAGCACCTTCGAGTATTCGTATAACTCAGTCCTCTGTCAAAGTACCCATCAGATAAGTTTGAGTGCATCAAGAAACACATCTTACAAGATATTGTATCATGATGAACATTTAGTTAAAAAACTTACAGGAGACGAGCTTCATAAAAGAAAATAACATTGAACTATTTCATTTGAAGATAAACCTAGAAATAGTGGGAGAGGGAGACTAAAAGAATAACTGCCATCTTCTGAAGATCATAGACAGGTATACTAGAGAATATGAAACAACCAAGTTTTAATTAAGCAAAATTTCAGAACTTGCAATTAGCAACCAGAAAACCTCCACGGAAAGAGAGAGAGAGAGAGAGAGATATTGGCAGATAGACACAGTGTATGTAAGATATCTAGCGAGAAAAAGACTCAAACCATGCACGATCAAAGGACACAAATTTCGACAAAAAAGCAACTTAAGAACTAAATATTTCAAAGTACCTGAATAGCCTCTGGACTAGCATAAGTTCGAGGAAATTTCCAGTGATCTGCTCCTATTAGACAAAGTCTAGCACTGTCTGAATATGACTCGAAGTTTGCTTCAGCAATTAAATAGCAGATGTGTGCAGCAGTAATCTAAAATGAGTTTCAAATCAGAAAAATAAAAAGAAAACTACAGAAAGAATTAAACAGAAGAGAAGACGGATTGAGAACTATACCTCACTTCTTTCCTTCCACAGACAATCACCAAGGTGAACAATTACAAGTTCATCACCTTTGGTTCTGTTTGCAGTTATTACCGCTAGATTCTCCTCCCAATCGTCAAGCATAGTATTAGATCCAACCTGAAATTGCAAGGTTTTAGGTTCCTATTAAAAAATAAAAACAAATAACCTCTGTAATTATGAAACAGATGAAGAAAGAAAACATTGGATTGGATTGCATAGCTCTCGCATGGCTTCCTAGTTTATGATATATCAGGATCACCTGTGCCAAGTGCTGAGGCATATTAGAAGCACCAGGATGCACACTAACTGAGGCATCAGTAGAGAAAACTTCAGCCGGTTGCCCAGCAATAAGAAGGCATAATGTTCGCAAAGGTGACCCTGCTACCAGCTCGCGTAGTGCCATTTGCTTCACTGTATCAACATAGAACTGCATTGCAAAAATGCACCAAATTTAATCCCCCAACAAAGGCATTATAACAAAAGATTGTACAACCCATAGGGTTGAAGCATTAAGTATCGGTACAGATTTTCTGAAATTTTGGCATCTGACCTGTTCACCAAGTTGTGAAGCAAGAACAAGTGCAGGTCCCCACAGTTGTCCTTCTTGTGCACATTGTAAAGCCTCCTTCTTTTTTCCACTAACAAGAAGATTTTGTACCTCAGAAGCAGTAGCCTAGATCAAAATCGAAGTCAGTAATTGGTATAATACAATGTCAGAAAAGGATTGCAATTCCTTCGCATCTAAGCAATTGGTATCTTTTTCAACAATATTTTCATCTTCATTCGAATTGCAAATTACAAATAAAACCGGGTCAGAAATTAACTTCATACACACCCGCAATTGTCCATCAGGAGGAAAATTTTGCAAGCAGTGTCTCAGCATCCCATACTGAGTGCCACTCATCTTGGCAGATGCAAAAAGTTTTGCAACCACAGACTCAGGAGTATCATTTTCCTGTACAAAATACAAACACAAAAGATTAGCAGATTTAGAAGTGATCCCATTAGGAATAATATCCAGGCAGTAATTTGACTCAGTATCACAGACAACCTATGAGCATGCTAAGTAAAGTTAATCATCAAAATAGAGCACGGCAGCCATTTGCAGACCAGTTACAATTTAAAATTTGAGAACCACTTATAAAGGTACATAAATCCTCTATGTAAAAACGACTTACAGCTAAATGACTTCTAAAGAAATGGTTAATGACAACAAAATACAATCATTTGATCCATGAAACCAACCCTACCTAGTGAGAAAAGCATTCTTGTTTATTCTTAATTTAATTGAATAAGAGAATATGACCATTGCAATATCAACTTTCAACATATATTTTAATTTTTCCAAAGCTAATCCAATCCCACAATGTTGTGCATAGTGCAGCTATTAACAGAATGTTGGTCAATCTTGAAAGGCATAACAAATACAAATATTCAATGAAGAAACAAGAAAGATATAGAAAGGAAAGAAAAAAGGACATTGAAAGACAATGGATGTAACTTACTTTTAGTGTGGTGTCTGTACCAAAAGGAGAACGTAGTTTTCCATAATGTTGACAAGCTATCTTAAGCAAGGAAAGAAGAAGTCTCAACCTTTCACCTTTCTTATAATCCGTATCAGGTGATTCACAGCGAGCAATCCTCTCATCTATCCATTTGTACAACTCTTTACTTCCAACACTCCCACCAACCAATGGACCTGGGAAAGATTGCTGGCTCAGAGCACGAAAATAATCACCAGTGGCATTTCCAATGCTTGAAGAATCAACGCTTCCCATGACAACTTCCATCAAGTTCAACACAGAAACAGAACCTTGTACAGCACCCTTCAGATAAAATATACGATGTCCATCAATTTAAGAAATCACTCACAGGAAAGTATAGAAGAAAGAGGAAAACATATTTTTAAACACAGGGATTACAAAAGCAACCTCTGAGTCTTTCAGAAACTATACGAAGCATAGATAGAAACTTAGAAAAAGAATCAAGGATTAACCTGGCTTCCATATGATGAGCTCAAAAGACTATTATCTTTCATTATGATGAGTTTTCCACCAAATCCAAAGGTTACCAAGGCATGTGGTGGACGTCCAGCCGACGATCTTCCAACATGAGGGGCATATGAATGCTGATGTCCATCCTGGATAGATTGTTTGGAATAAGTAAAAGGCTTCTGGCTTCCAGCAAAACCATTTGAGAAATTTTTTTGTTCATTAAGCTTTGTATTTGCATAATTAATCTGTTGAACATCCCCATGAGGGATAAAGCTCTGTGGTTCAATTGTTCCATTAGCCAAACCATGATCATGGTTGTACAATGAAACTGATCCAAAGGAACTAGAAGTATTTTGATGACCTTTGTTCATAGAAATACTAGAACCATAAGAATGAGTAAATGGCTGGTTACCACCAGAAGTTACATTATCCCTACTTTGAACAGGAGCCTCAGTTGTATACATGTCAAAACCCTGCTGATGGTTAGCACCATATGAACCACTCCAGCTTCCATCTACAGCCTGACCACCGATGTCCTGTGATGCATAAATGCCAGCATTCCTATACTCTTTAACCAAACTACTATCAATATGTGAGACAGTACTAGCAGAAACATGCCCATTTTCAAGTCCCTGAACAGCAGGCTGGACGGATGAGTTGTAGGTTTCCAATGATCGCCATTCTTGGGCGATTGTGTCATAATACCAACCAGGATACTGAGGATCAAAATACATATGTTCAGGATACCCATTATTACATTGTGAAACCTGTCTCCAGCTAGTTAAACTTTCTGTTGTGCCAATGTCAGGTGAAGTTCCAGTAACAGCCTGAGCACTTTGTTGCATATACGACAACTCTGTCTTGCCATCAGAAGCACCATTCCAATCAACAGCTGTATTGGCTTCAAAGCTCCCCGGAGTAGTATTTGCTGCATTATACCCATCTATTTGATACCACTGCCCACTGTTGTAGTCATATTTCCAACCTGGATAAAGATCCTCCCAATTCTGACTGCTACTCAGATCTTGCCCATTTGTGTGTTTTCCTAGAGATGCGTCGTAAGCTTGACCCTCTTGAGATTGCACATAATTAACTGGAGCATTTAGGTCATCACCATGCCCGTCTGTGTGATTCTTTAAGTATGCATCACAACCTTGACCGCCTTGATAATGCAGATAATTAACTGAAGTATTCATGCCATCATTATGAACTTCACCGGCAGGGTTCACCTGACTATTTAAATCACTGCTCCCTGGAAAATCTCCAGATTGTTCTCCCAACTCATTAAATAAGTCAGAATATGATCCAAATCCAGTGCCTCCATTCGAATCAGCATAAAAGGAATTCCAACCCACCTCCTTAATCACTGGACCAGTGATTATATCACTCTTCCTTACAGCAGAGGCAGGTGTGACTTCTGATCCCATCCCATTGTTACCAGAGGGATCTGTCTTGCTATCAAATCCAACTGAAGTGGAGGACAACGCCAAATTCCCCTCCTGTTCATGTCCACCAACCAAACCCTCGTCTACTTTTACACTCCCAACTCCCTCATTGAGTTCAATCCCGCTTTCGACAGCATCTGAATTTTGGAATGCATCATCACTGATACCGAGATTCGCAAATGCTTTAGTGCCATCAGAGTCATTCCCTTCATCATGGCCATAAGACTTAACAGGTCCCATATCATCATCGTCATCTTCAACAAGTTTATCAAAGAAATCCTCATCCGTGTTATCCTCCATGTGAAATGGAGGATTGGAAGCCATAGGCCAAAAACCCTAACCCTTCACCAATTCCTCACGATCCAACCAAAGATTGAGTCCGATTCGCCGGAAAAGACGCTCAGATTTCACCTCTAACAATTCCGAACCTCGAAATCAGAGCTAAACGGCGAGATCCAAAACCAAAAAGCCTCAAAATCACAAATACCTTAAAACTAATAAAAATGAAGCAGAAGGTGCAATAACCGAAATCAGGAATAAGATCCAGGAATTGGAAAAGTGACGCAATCCAATAACCAGAAATCAAGGAAAACATAAATACGTACCAGGAAACTGAAAAGCTTTGAGATTCGATTCAACGAAGAAAAGCATAACTGAGAGATTCATGTGTTCAGAAATTGAAGGTAATTAGAGAGAGAAAATACGGAGCGAGAAGATAGAGAAAGCCCTTGGTTTCGCACCACCACTCCCACCCACCAACAACAACACTACACTACGTTTTTCTCTCTTCAATTTTACATTACTTTATTTAATTGTCATCATTAATTTATTATTATTATTCTATCCTGTTTAATTTAATTCTCCTTATGATGACTCTTATTTTTATTTTAGAATGATAGATCTAGATATATTATTAAATTCAAATATATGTATATAGAAATATGATGTATGATCTTTCTAAATCAATCCTTAATGAAAAAGATACCAATTGGTGACACAGGTTAATTGTAATGAGAATTTATAGGATGATTATTGTAATTTTTATTTTAGAATAATGATGTATCCCCATTATGATTTTATTTAAATTATTCCAAAAATTATATATAAATATAAATAATAAAAAATTGCTTCCCGTTCTTTCCTGTTATCTTTATAAGTCTAAGCAATTAGTAATTAAACTTATTCTCCCTACAAACACTTTTAACAGGGATGGAACTGCACTATGCCAACACATGTGAATAAGAAAAACAATTCAGGAGAAAAAGATACACGATACTGTAAGAATTTTTTATATTGTCATTATATATTTATTATTTATTTTCAATTATCATTGATTATTCAAAAAAATAATCCAAATAAATAATACATTAATTATGTATAAATATTTACATTATCACTACATAAATATTTCTCTCATAATAAATATATATATATATATGAGGAGTGCAATGTTAATAAGTCAACGATTTGTTTGATGGGTTGATGTAATTAATAAAAGTGTTTGATCGCTGACTTGTAGACAAAACGTCACGGGTACAAATGATTATATAAATAACAATATAATAATTTTGCTATAACCCCAAACCGAACCCAACTTAGGCCGAATCCACAACAATGACTACAAGAGTGGACACCCAACCCAATACTTAACAAACAATTGTTCAATAATAGAACATATAGTCTTGTTATTTTTTTGTGACTTCATATGTGGAACTACGTCATTTTTAACCCTTGTTCTTATGTCTTCAGCCTGACCTCCACCTCCTTGGGGAAAACAATCAATAGCATGGTAACTTAGTTAAAGCAATTTTTTGGATGGGTGCACATAGGAAAAAGTGAGGCATAACTCATAAAGCACAAAGGTAGACCACTAATTTTCTTGGGATGGAGTTTTTTGTGTTTTACATATTGGTCTGACTTTCCTGTTGCTCCTTTTAAAGAATATAAAGTTATGTGGTTCCCACTTTTTTAGTCCTAGAAATGCCACATCCTCATCTTTGTTGCTGCTATCACTCCATCACCATAATTATCACCGCCACCACTAATACTGACATTAACCCTCTACCCATTTTAAACACTCTGATATTGGTTGCCACCACGATCAGCACCTATCCCACAGCCATGATATTGTACACTACCGTTATTAACATTAAAGATGATACATGAATTTGGTTGAGATGGTATGGAGTGGTTTAGAGGGATTTGCTTGGTGCTTGTGGAATTCACACAGACTTAGAAGCAGCAGATATTGTAGCTGCTAAGGTGATGATTGACTAGGAGAGGAAGGAAGACTGTTTATGTAAAGTTGTGAAATAAGTATGCATCCTTTGGTAGATGGGAAGATGTGAGTGTAATTAGGGGCCTCATGGGTGAGAAACAGGTCCTAGTTGGATAGAAGAATATAGTTTTGTAAGGGTGAAGGGTAACAAGTAAATTCATTGTGAATGTGAAATCAACTTGTATGTTTCTGGTGTGGTGAATTTGCTGCGTAGAAATTCAAGGATCAATTCTTTCACTATGAAACAGACATGCCAGCAAAAACCAACCCAAATTTCAATCTCCAGGTAGCTGCTGCAATGATGGAACCACACCTCAGCAGCTAAAGACTCGGGTAATGAGGTCCGGGGCTGCTTGAATAGGAGAATGGAGTTCAACAATGATTAAAGGAATTCCAACCCACCTCCTTAATAATGGCATGCTACTTGAACATTGGTTGATAGAACCCAATAGAATAGTCAGGTTAGTAAAAGATACACTAGTGTAAGATAGAACACAGGAAGGAGGGAGTCTCCAAATGTTGGGGATAGCATTTGACTCGAGATGAATAAATAACAAACCCATGGCATTATATCTAACTATATTGGGCTGTTTTTGGGGTCACAAAACACTAGTGTAAGATACTTAAATCTGGCCCAACCTCTACTTTATGGTTGTTGTCAGGATACTCATTGCTCTTCAGGATGCAAGCAATAGATAAGCCACCTCTCATTCTCACATGATGACATGAGTACAGGTGCCTTAAATAAAAGGAATCCCTAGACACAGGGCAAAGCCACTAAACCAGGGCACTTGCACCCATTATCCTTTTACTCCACCATCAATCCTACTATCCCACGATTCCCACCTTCTGCTCCCTCTCCTTCTTTCACGACTCTACAACAGCCTGTTTCTGGCCCCCTTGATGTTCAAGGAGTGGCAATGTTGGTTTGGGAAAAATCAACAAAAACCTTCCAATACCAGGCACCTTTTCCAAATTACATGTTTATGAAATTTTACTATTGACCAAGATTCACATAAAACATCTCTGCCTTGCTGTTTGTTTTTTCTATATCATGTATGGTCATTAGCACATGGAGCATGGATGCTCCCTATATATTTCATTATATTTGACCATACACAGCTGGGGGATTAGTAAGACAGGCACTGAACTTAATAGAGATACGCAAGTACAACGGAAGTAGGTATAGACAGTCTACAGGCTGCAGTTTTAATTATGCATATGAATGTACCTATAATTAAGTATGTTCACTATAGAACTGTTTTCTTGGCCTGAAAGAATCATCTAATGTAGCTGCTTGTGCAAACCGAACCATACAAAAGAAAAGGCCTTCTTCAGTCTCTTCTAGCAGGCCAGCTCATAACAGACAGACCAAGTTAAATCAAAATGCTCAATCAGTAACAAGCTTACGGCCACTAGCAACCTAAACGCAGACACAAAACAATGCCACAATATAAGGAAGAACAATGGTTAATGAGTAGTGTATAGTGTGTTACCATACAATACTTAATTACTATGAAAAGGGTCAATATATTGTAAAAAATTTAGGACGGTATTTTTGCAACCAATATTCTGGTTGGCTGTTCTAACATTCCCTAATTTTGTACTCAACTTTCAACAGTTTGTAATCTGTAGTCTGTACATTCATAATTTCAATTTCTCTACACATAGCTGCAAGGCTTTTCCTTTATATTTCCTAATATATCCCACTTGTACAAACTACAGACCATGGTGGTCAATCTAATACCAATTAATCTTTCAAAACACAGAACCACATGTAAACCCCAGGCTGCATAGTATTTTCAAAAAATAGTAAGAGGCAGCAAGATGGGAAATTTGGTCTACATAAAAAAATTCTAGAACCCAGTGGACAATTTGATTACAGTGACAAGTACTTCAATATGAGTTAAAATCTTTGTTTGAAAAGAGTTAAGAGAAGCTTAAGCGAAATAGAGAGAACAAAATTATCAATAGATGTGGACATGCACATACCTTAAGAAGATAAGTTCCCAAACAAGAGAAATGAGAAAGCATTTATTCAAAAGGAATTAGATTCAGACTTCACTTCCAGTTAGAAATAAAGAACAAAAACTCATTATTCTACATGAATCATTTAAATATCCAATAGATTAAATAAAATAGCAGAAAATATACTCTAATGTAATGGCTCCGAAGAGATTGAGAAATGTTAATTCATACTTGATAATGAAACAATAGGTCATAACTGGTAGGTCCAACAAGAAATTTCCACAAAATGATAAATCCAGCAGAAATTATGCATAACCTAGAAATTAAATGATTGAGTGTGTCAAAATCACGGAAGAATCGTGCAGTTGAAAAATTATCAGGTACAGTTTGATCAAAAGATAAAGTGAAGCAAGAAATAGTAGTGGGGATTGGTAATAAAAAAGATAGCATTAGGGGCCGAGAGAAGTGTAGAAACAGAGAGGGGAACGGAGAGTGGTGGAATTAGTGGCGAGGCATGACGTCATAGTGGCGGAGGAAACGGCGGTGTGAAATGGGAGCATGGAATGAAGGGATCCAAGTTGTGGAGTAATGGTATTCCTGTGGGTTAAGATGAAGGAACGTGGAGTAGAAGTGGATTTGGTGAAAGTTGATTTGAAGAATGAAGAAGAAGAAGAAGAAGCAATGTTTGATTTAAGGGATGTGATTGTTCTTTGCGCGATTCTGATGCACGATGAAGCCATTCTTCACAGCTTTCGTTCACATCAAGAAACAATCATAACACCACTACACAAACACGGGCTTAGGCTTAGGGCTTTAGCTGCTATCTGCCTTTTTCGTTTTTTATTTTCCATTCTTTTTTTTATTTCTTTTTCACACCTCAAATTTTAATAAAATTATATAAATCAATTCTTTATAGAAAGTTATTGTAATTTTCTCTTAATTAATTAGATATTAGTTATGATAAATTGTTCATTTGTATTTAGAATTTGGTTATGAAATCATTATTTTCTTTTGCATATTTAAGCAATATTTCGTTATAATTATTTATGCATATGAACCAAAAGTGTAGAATATTTTCTAGTTAGGTTGGACATGATCGACATTCATAAAAGATCGAATCTCATCTAACCATGCATAATTGATATTCATAAGGGTTAGATCTCGTATGTCTAATCGTCGGCCTCTAACCGATCCTCACACTTGGAATGAACATTTGGCCCCAATCTGGTGACATGGCTTTGTCAGATGTGTTAACAGACTTAAATCTATTATGAACGAGCATGATCAACAACTTGCGGAAACAGAGTCTTATATGCCTTGTAGTTAGCAAAACAATTGGAATGGAACTAAGAAGATTTGTTTTACAATATTAGTTGAAAATGGAGATATTTGAGCTAAAAATCAATAATTTTGTGAGAAATAATTAGCTCAAAACTAGCTCAATTTTGTTAAGTGATTCAAAAGAAATGTGATATTATATTGACTCTATGATATAAAAAAAATTGTTAATTATTGAAAAATTAGAAGGCAAGAATAAGAAAAGCTTTTGAAAAAAATCCAAACAATAGGATATTGTTATTGCAGAATTACTTCAACTTTAAGTTAAGTTGTAAAAGTTATAATATCTAATTTTAAATACTTGATAATCTCTCATTATTTGACATTCACTAAACAACTTTACAAAACTTTTGATTGAATCGATAATTTATAAATACCTAATCAATTATAAAACCAGTCTTGCCAGCTAGATGTGACATTTAATTTCTATGATGTCTTCTATGCCAAACAATGGTGGGTGCAGTAAAGATCCTGATCCTGATCCTTATATCCTAAGCAACATTTAGTGCACTTCAGATCCATCACAACTCCATGGTTCGAACTCTGCCATGTATACACTGTGCTCAGCGTTAAACGCAAATCACTGAACGCTTTGCATATGGATTATCTGGTCTACTCGACTCTTTAATACAGCCAAAGATTGTGACATGTGTCAGTTAAAAAAGATGAACGATACATGTTTTCAATTATTTTTAATTAAATTTTTTTAATGTTCACAATTTTTTGAGTCTCATGTTCTAATACTGGACAGTCCAGTACTAGATAACATCCAAATCCTAACAATAATACAAAATAAAATTTAGTTAGTTTTCAAGATAGTAGTATTTCTACAATATATTAATAATCCATTGACAAACACTTCTATCGCAGATTCAATATCAGTGCACACAGAAGACGCTGAATTTGATGATATGACTGACTCACATTAAGTGTATAGAATTCCACTGAACATTGAATTCTCACTTTTACTCCTCCTATTAGTTATTTATTACACTTACTACAAGCACTTTTTAACTGATGGAATTATATATCAAAATAAGAAAATAGTTAAGTTCTTAATAAGAGGTTCACATATTTAAAATTAAAATTAAATATGTCATCAATTTAATTTTAAGTTTATACGGGACAATTTTTATTTAAAAATATTTTTTTAATGAAAATAAAAATAATTACTTTTTATTGATTTTTCAACATTAATATTAATATATTATATATTTATATCTAATTTCACCAGTGTGCAGTTTAATTAGTGAACCACCAATTGAACCGTTACACTATATCAGTACCTTGGTGATTTGATGATCAATATGATATTAATAACATTAGTTATAAATCAGTTTTCTTATATACAAATCTCAAATTCATTTCCCATTAAAGAAAATCAATCAGATAACACTTAACCAACCACCTAATACTATATGTTTAAGCCTTTATCGAGCTGATTTTTATATTAAAATTAGATATTGACACTTTTTTCCTTTTTCAAATGCCTTTTTAAAGGTACTTATAATTATTAATTAAAACTTGTTTTAAAAATAGTATCCACACATTCTTATGAAGTAATATGTAAAATGGAGTAAAAGGAAAATATAGAATATTATTAAACTTTTTCAAATAAAATGACATTCTTGCATTTTCCTTATATTTTTTGAGAAATATTATTTATAGAGTACTATAGTGTTAAAAGAAGAGTAAAATAAAGAAGCATATGTATGGTTGTATTACCATATTTTCTTACACAAAAAAAAAGAAAAGATTGTCATTTTATAAACGTGAGAATTTCTCTTGAGGAATTGAGCTAGGGATTTGAAAAACAAAAAACTAAGACACAAAAGTTGGAGGCAAAGGCGCAAGGATATATTGATAGAGTGTAAGAAGCGCCACTTGATTTTGAAACTTCTTTTCATCTTACTTTATATCATGTGTGCCCTTCGATGCCACCATAACCCCCATCTAATCATTATTAGTTTCAAGTAATTATTATAATTTCTAAAACAAAGTGCTGCCTTTAGGCAACTAATCAAACATCGTTGGCTCATCTTTTGTTCTAAAGGGAAGAGAAAAATATGGATTAGTTATCTCACTTTTTATATTTTATTGTGTTTCAATTTAATTGAAAATTGTTATCTACTTAAAAATAAAAATAAAATAATATTTTTATATTATTTAATAGGATATGATTAGTTTGAAATATATGGGCATGAAATTTTGGAGACATAAGATCCTGATCGTCAATTAAAATGATGGTGAATCTAGAATATAAAACTTTATATAGACACTAGAGTTTAAATTAGAAAGCAAGCTAAGAATTAAAAGAAAAAAGCTACAACGTGTAGAACATTTAGCTCTTCTTATTCCCCCCTTGAAGTAAAGGATGGAGTGCGTTATAGTAGTTATTAGAATTTTTTATACTGTTATTACAATATTTATAATTTATTTTTAATTATTATTGTCTATTAAATAAAAGTAATTTAAATGAATGGTGGATAATGCACCGATTGTATATAGATATTTACACTATTAGTACATATATATTATAATCATATTTTTAACCATGAAGATGAGTTTTGATACATTTATTATCTATTTGAGATAATATCCACTTCTATGATATTTTTATGCAAACAAATAATTAATATGTACTTAGTAGATGTAGAACAATCTTAATGGAAAAAAGACTCCATTCAACAACTATGTAAGCCATAATTTCATGACCAACAAGTAGATTATAAATGGCAATTTATTCATTACATATATTAATGTTTTGACCATTTCATGTAGGTAGATATTTTAGAAATCCTAAATTCAATTATACATATATTTATTAGCATTTCTTATTCTCATTTTATTTATCCATATTTTTTAATGACGATAAATACATAAAGATCAAAGAAGAATATTTTAATTAAAATTTAATAAACTAATTATATAATTTAATTAATTCTAAATCTACATCCATAAGCTTAAATACCTATTTTTAAGGATCAATTAATTATGTTTGACAGAACAAAATGAAAAGCATGATGATATAGGTTTGAAGGAAAGAGTATTGTTTGTTGCTTTGCACCATTCTTGTTCCCCCACACTCCTCACTCACTAACACAGTGATCACACTCTTCATAATCATAGCAATAAACTCACAAAAACCCTAAATTAGGGTTTCATCTTCCATAAAATCTGGGGTAGTTGAAACCCAACAATCTATGTACACCCACATTACTTACTTTCATTGATTATCACTTTTTTCATCTCAAAACCTCACCTTTACAATAATCAGCCATTACTGTTTACTCTTACTACTATGAAAGAATGAAAAAAATATGATTTTGATGAGAAATTGGGGTTTGTTTTTGTGACCCAAAGAAAACGAATGAAATGGGTGTTGCAAAAGTGGGTAGGTTCAGTTTGTTATCGACGAACCTGGCTCTGTTACCGCAACCCAACAACAACGTTAACAGTAAGCAACAGAATCATGTGGTTTGTTGTAGACAACAGAGGAAACCGATCTCATGGTCGGTGGTGTGTGGGTTGATGCTGTTTGGGTTGGGTTTGATTTCGCTTCTAACGGGTCACATGGCTTCTGATCTTGAATGGTATTCTCAACGATTAGTTCATCCCACTTTCTATTCCACACTTGTATGGATCATCACCTTTTTTTCTCTTTCTGCATTCCTTTCCTGTTTTATTTATTATTATTGGTTTGTTCAAGTTATAGTTTCTCATGTTGTTTTCTAGGATGGGAGTTATCGTGCGTCAATTGATATTTGGAAATCACAATATTCTAAATATTACTATGGATGTAGTCAAAGGGGACGCAATTTTCCTTGTAAGTTTCATTCATCTACTTGTTTTGCTGACAATGGCATTACTCCGCTATTTTATTTTCCTAATTATGGTACCTGACAGGGTTTTAAATTGTGTTTGCGGTTATAGTCTTTGCAGACAACTGATGTTGCGATATAGTTGAGGAGACTATCAAAACTGCAATATTGTAGCCACAATTGCGAGCTGCAATTTAAGTGGCAGCTAGTTAGAATTAATAAGGTTTTAAGAATTTATAGTGAAATCAAAAGCCAATAAATGCTTGATAATTCATATGGTACACTCCTTCTTGACAATAGCCACAATACCATCTTCTTTCATGACTTACAATTTACTATTTCTTTGTACCCAAAATTTCAGCTATCAACAACTGGCAATGCTATTTTAGAAAATTTCGAAGGCACAGTTTAGTAACTCTTATTTTTTACCACAAAATCATAGGTTTGTTTCATTGGATACCGAGAGCATTTTAGGTATGTTGTTTATTGGTATCAAATTCTTCCAGATTACTTGTAGCACTGCTAGAGTTAGCAGAAATTCATTGATACAGTCATAGTCTCCATGCTATTTAAACATATATGTAATGCTTGCAAGTGAAAGTCGAACACTCTTGTTTTTTGGTAAGCTTTGTATGTGCCTAGAAGCTAGCATGATTTGATCTGGGTTGTTGGATGTTTTCTGTATGTTCCTTATGTGACTTGTGAACAAATTGAAGGACCACTTTATAATTTTAATTGTTTGTGCACAAAACAAGTGATATCCCCCATATTGGACTGAAAAATGTAACTTTTCCAAGTCTCACTTTCTTTTGGCATGTGGATAATATAGCTGCTGTGAGTGAACGGATGTCAAATGGCTACTTGCTTATTGCAACTAGTGGGGGACTGAACCAACAACGAACTGGGGTAAGTAGGACTTAAATTTATGATATACATCTTTATCGTAAGATTTTGGTATAAGATTAAAAGAACGAAAAGATTAGATCTACGGTCTTAGCTGCCACCTGGGTTCATAGGTTCAAATCTTAGAAACAACCTCTCTGCTTGCGGGGTTACTGTTGCATATGTTTACCCTCCCTCATGCACCAGATGGGAGCCTCATGTACTAGGCTGCCCTTTTTATTTGACTCTCATTCAATTGCTTTTATAGAATATGAGGCTTCGTAGGTTCTCTTTCCTAGTCACACAGATGATTTCAAAGTTTCTTTTAATAATAGTGAATAAATCCTTTCTGCGGAAATGACAAGTATTCTCCTTCATACAGATAACAGATGCTGTTGTTGTTGCACATATTCTTAATGCTACACTAGTTGTACCTGAGTTGGATCATTATTCTTTTTGGAAGGATGACAGGTAATCTTCAGATCCTATCACGCCTTGAATATACTCAGATAAGAATCAACTGCACGATGGTTCATCTAATAAAAAAACTTTTGTTTGAATACAGTGACTTTAAAAATATTTTCGATGTTGATTGGTTCATTTCTTATCTCGCAAAAGATGTTACTATTGTCAAAAGAGTTCCCGACAAGTTTATGCGCTCAATGGAGAAACCCCCGTATACAATGCGTGTTCCAAGGAAATCTGACCCTGAATATTATCTTGATCAAGTTTTGCCAATACTGTTAAGACGACAGGTATGGCCACATTGCTCGTCGTGATTGATACAATGTTCGAAGTTGCTTAATTATTTCACTTGAAAACATGTTGATTCAGTAATGAGTGTCATAAAAAAAATTAGTAATCAGTTGTCAGTTTGCAGAATGTTTTTGATAATTTGGTTATGGTAACTAACATTTGGCTGATTTTCTAGGTTGTGCAATTGACAAAGTTTGACTATAGGCTTGCAAGTAATCTCGATAATGAGCTACAAAAACTACGTTGCCGTGTTAATTATCATGCTTTGAGATTTACTGAACCTATACAAGAACTTGGTCAACGACTTGTTATGAGAATGCAAAAGATGGCACGGCGTTTCATAGCAGTCCATTTGAGGTTTGTTTGATGTTTCCCTTTTTACATCTTCTTACAGTGTTCTGAGAATGTTGTAATTGTATTTGACATTGTAATTGTTGAACACTTAAAAATATTGGACAGGAAGTACTTATTTACTTATACTTTGGGGTGATAAGAAGGGGAACCCTGAATTTCAAGTTTTTGATGCAACATAATAATAGAACAAAAATAAATGACTTAGAAGAGTTTGTGGTGCACAGGGGATGACATGAAATCTTTGGATTCTCATAACAGCATCCATAATTGATTTATGACAGGTTTGAGCCAGATATGCTCGCGTTTTCAGGCTGTTATTTTGGCGGGGGAGAAAAAGAGAGACGCGAGCTTGGTGAAATCAGAAAAAGGTGGACAACATTGCCTGTAAGTTGGCAATCCTTTTGACTTATACTTATAAAATCGAATTTGTCCAATTTGTATGATAATGTCATCTTGTCCTTTCTTTATCCAAGTGCTGAATTTATGAAGGTGTTGAAAACCAATATTGTTTCTCAACTCGTAGCCTAGTATGCTTTCCAAGTACAATTTATTTTGCAATGCAAGAGTTAAAGTTGAAGATACCTATTTCTATACTGATGTGATAATACAGGATTTGAGCCCTGATGGAGAGCGAAAGCGAGGGAAATGTCCTCTTACCCCTCATGAAGTGGGTTTGATGTTGCGAGCACTTGGTTTTACAAACGATACATACCTCTATGTTGCTAAAGGAGAAATATATGGTGGGGATGAAACTATGCAGCCTCTCAAAGATCTTTTCCCGAACATGTATACGAAGGAGATGCTTGCTGAGGAAGAGTTGGTACCTTTCCTTCCATTCTCTTCCCGCCTTGCTGCTATTGACTACATTGTTTGTGATGAAAGTGATGTATTTGTCACCAACAACAATGGTAACATGGCCAAGATTATTGCAGGTCGAAGGTAAGAGCATATAAATCAACCCCAATCTCCTCCTTTTGTTCATTTAATACATTACAAGAACTTCTAGTTTCAGAATCTCATAATGGAATAGTTAGAGTCAGATTATTGTCATTCTGTTATGAAATGTGGGTATTATGTTGCATACATGGCAAAGTAGTTGATCCCAATAGGATCCTCCGATCCCGGGATTCCATCCCACTTTGGCACGACACTGAGATTGGATTTGCTATTCCATCACATATCTGAATCTCGGCTATCCCAGCCCCAAATCCCAGGGTCCCATCCCAGTGTGATCTCAACCCCATTTTCCCCTCATTTCTAAAACATTCTGCCCCCTTTGGGGACCTTTTGGTCATTTCGGAAAACCCCTAAACCTAATTCGAACAAGAGGACCTAAGTGAGAAGCTCACAATCCATTCAAACAACTGGACCTTAGGTGAGCAAGCTCTCAATCCCGAAACCCCCCTCTTTCGCAACTTGCTCGTCCTCCACTTCCCATCTGTTGCTTCTGCAACATCTTTCTCCTCAACCCTACAACTTTTCCTTCCTCCTCTTCAACCCTTGCAACCTTGTGAGCAATGAGCCATGGCATCATCTCAGCTTAATTCCTTAAAATTATTAGACTTACATTAGAATCTTTTAGCTTTTATACGTGTAGTATAGTTTCTTATTTTGCTTCCCTAAACATCCCTATCAGACCTTTCATTTTGTTTTCCAATATTTTATTTCTTTGTTAATGTTCTTCTATTAAACAAACCTTTCCTTTTGTTTATGGTAGGAGATATATGGGTCACAAAAGAACTATCAGACCAAATGCAAAGAAGCTTAGCCCACTATTCATGGGAAGGCATGAGATGGAATGGGATACTTTTGCCAGAAAGGTGAAGGCATCCCAGAAAGGGTTCATGGGAGAACCAGATGAGATGAGACCGGGACGAGGAGAATTTCACGAATATCCGAGTTCTTGCATATGTCAGAAACCATTTGTGGATTTAGAACTGACTGCAAAAGCTGAGACTAGAGTGAATGGAAGTAGAAGGACCAGCTCATGATAAAAAGAAGATAGTAACTTCAGACAAAAGAGGTATTTGGGTGGTTCTAAAAATACAAGGATCCTTACTCACTATGTTGATGGTATCAGAATTTCAATTGAAAATTGAAATGTCATGGCAATGCCTCATTTTACAAACTTGGTTTGTATTTGTAAAATCATGAGAGGGTCCATTTCCATGGTGGGTGACTCAAATTAGTAAGTACTAAACACATCAAAGCGTTGCAAATGTTAATATCATGCTTGGTGTAGATCCAATCTAAGTTTTTTTTAGCCGCAGGTTGTCTCCAGTTGAGTTTAACTTTTATTTTCAGTTTATTGTTTTCTGAACAATCTAAAATTTACCAAGAAAAAAAAATAGGATCAAAATTCATGATAACTTCTTAGTTCAGATGTTAAACCTAAAATAATTAACAAATAAAAGGCAATTATTAAGATCATGGATGCTTAATCAGTCATATAACTTGTTCTACTTAATCTAAATTGAATATCTTGAAATGGATGTCTTCTAATGGAATCTTCCAAAAACAATTTTAATAAGTTATCAACATAAACATTAAAATTATGAGTTGTAATACCTATGCATTACTTAATTTTCAAAGTTATTATTAGTGATTAAATATGAATGATGTATTGAATATGTGAAATGAAGAAGAGAGAGAGAGAGTGGAGTATGACATTATTATTTGGTAATTAAAACTTTCTACAAAGAAGACAACATTAAGAAATTAAATCAAATGAGAGAAAGATTATCATTCTTTTCGACTCCTCTTTTCACATTATCCATTCTCTCTTTATTCTGAGGTCTTTTTGTTTGGATAACTTAATTTGAATACAGTCTTATCTTAAAAAAGCACCATGATAAGAAATTGAATGTATTATAACTATATGTGCATATACCAATAATATGCTATCTCCTCTGTTACTATGACAACAACCCATTGGGTTTGTCGTCAAGAATATTGAATCATATTCATTCAAAAATAGTGATACAAAATTAAAAGGGGTTTAATTTAATACATCATGAAAAAGACAACATTATTATAGAGAGGTTGCTATTCCACTAAGCCGTCCAACCACTCTCGTGGAATCATGGTATTGAACATTTCAAAATTGTCCAAATGAATAAGCCATCGACTGGGACAACTTTTTTATTTTAATATGCTGCCCTTGGTTTTCATCTGGACAAAATTTTCTGGCTTATTCATTTGATAAACGTGAACATAGTGTAATGGATGCACAATTATTAGAGCTTATCAACTACTATGTCAATATAAGTATGAGACATGTTCATCTATCGTTATCATAGTGGAATCATAATGCGCTCAAAACATATTTTTTGCCACCCCAAGTTATCATCATCATCATCATTATTTTAAGCCTCATTTTGTACATCATTTCATTAGAGGAAAATGACTTCTTAATTACAGTCTTTTAAATCAAAGCCTCCTTTTACAATAAGTTTTTTCATTTATCTAACCAAACAAACAATGAAACAACCTTTTTTTACTAAATAGACTTATCAACTTGTCTATGAAACACCCAATAGCATTGTTTTGGAATCTTAAAAATCTTTTTACTGATTTATAAAGACATTAGAGTTGAATTGTTACTAAACACGAACTACACAATCCACAATTTGTTCATCTAGTTGTATAAAGCTCCGCTAGATTCATGGTTAAGTCAAAAAGTCAAACGTTCGATTTCTTAGAGCGACATTTATTAAGAGAGAATAATCACACTCCCATAAATGATTAGTTTCCCTCCACCACTATACAATCAAATATGCCTGTGACCTTGTTAGTTTATTCCAATCATTACTTAATTAGTTAGCTTATGATTACTCTTATGAATAAAATATCAAAAATGTTATCCTAGAATTTTTAAAACAAAGATGCAAGGGTGTTTAGGTTCCCTCCACTACTAATTCATGAAGAGTAATACAACCACTCATGTGGATTGGTTGGTGCATGAGGCCCACCCATCACAATCATAGGTATCATATTTAATGTAACAATCTTGTTATATAAACCTTGGCAAATGTTTCTGATGCAAGACAACCTCATTAATACCTGCTTAATAATTAGCTAGCAAGGTTCTAATCATTTTGGTCCTGACCTTGTTTTTGTTGTTGCTTTGAAGTGAAATAACAAAATGGTGAAAATAGCTTTTGGTAGCTTTGATGACTCTTTTAGTGTTACCTCCATAAAGGCTTATCTTGCAGAGTTCCATGCTACTCTCATTTTCGTGTTTGCTGGTGTTGGATCAGCCATTGCTTACAGTAAGTATTTCACTGTGTCTCGTTAATAATATAACATTTGCTGTTAAGCATGTCAACTAGGAAACTAAAGTATACATAATACATGCATGTATATATCTGTGTATATATCCAATGGTTTGAATTGGTGAGTACATCTAAATCATTGGATTTTCCAAAAATGAGTGGTTAAGATATAGAGTATGTTTTTTCCACTTATTCTTGGAGTAAGTGGATCATTTACCATCTCTTAATATATATTTTCACATGAACTTAATATTATCCTATGTTAGTGTTAATTAATGTACATATAGTAATAGCACAAAATTGTTGGTGTATAGATGAAGTTACAAAAGATGCAGCATTGGATCCAGCTGGGCTTGTAGCAGTAGCATTGGCCCATGCATTTGCACTATTTGTGGGTGTTTCCATTGCAGCCAACATTTCTGGTGGCCATTTGAACCCAGCTGTCACATTTGGATTGGCTATTGGAGGCAACATCACTATCCTCACTGGTCTCTTCTACTGGATTGCCCAATTGCTTGGCTCTATTGTTGCATCTCTACTCCTCTCTTTTGTCACCTCTAAGGTCTTTCTTTTATTCACTCATCATAAACAAATTCTTTTGGACCATAACAAAATGTTACTACAAGTAGATAGTTATTATTAAAACGGGAGGGATTCACTTACTCCAAGAGTAAGTAGAAAATATCTACTTTCCATCATGATCATTCATTCTTGAGAAATTCAATAGTTTGGAGTATATGGATCCCACCGGTATGATATGATTTTAATCGTTTGGGTTATTTGATTATTGGCAGAGCATTCCAACCCATGGAGTTGCTTCTGGAGTGAACGCATTAGGAGGTGTAGTGTTCGAGATTATTATTACATTTGGATTGGTGTACACTGTGTATGCTACAGCAGTTGACCCTAAAAAGGGTTCATTGGGAACTATTGCACCCATTGCTATTGGGTTCGTTGTGGGTGCAAACATCTTAGCTGCTGGTCCTTTCAGTGGTGGTTCAATGAACCCGGCTCGATCATTTGGCCCAGCTGTGGTTAGTGGAAACTTCGCTGAAAACTGGATCTATTGGGTTGGCCCATTGATTGGTGGAGGCTTGGCTGGGTTGATCTATGGTGGCATCTTCATTGGTTCCTATGCCCCTGTCCCGGCCACTGAAACCTATCCTTAAAAAAGGTTACATGGATTCATGTTCTTGTGTGTAATTTCAAGCTTCAGCTTTTTCCAATGTTTGTTGTCTTGGCCTCTAGGCTATCTTTTTTCTTTTGTCTTTTTATTAATGATCTATCCACTGCTTGTGAACATGTAAATTATAAATCAAACTTGATGTGTGAATTGAAGATGGAATTGGATGGTTTTTTTTCATTTTGGTTCCAATAGTAGTGATCTAAAGCACAATTACAAAGGGTGAAGTTAATAGAAAAATGAGTAAAATTAAGGGTAGATGGTAGATTAAATATTGCAAATCTGCAATAGTGTTGTCCCTTTTGACTTTGTATGCTGCTAGCATGAGTTTTCTTCCCTATACATCCAAACCTTGAATAATTAAAACCTTACAAGTATTAAATTCTAGAGGGGAAAATGTATGTATAGGTAGTACCTCACTCATAAATAGTACAAATAAATAATAGTAGTATAATTTTTTTTTACATTGTTACTACATCCCTCACCATTCATATTAACCATCATTGACTATAAATAGTGCAAATAAATAATAGATATAATAACTATGTATAAATCTTTATACCGACAATCATAAATATTATATTCTAAATTCTATTCTTGCTCCAATACAAAGCATTTTAGGATTTCGAGTTTCTAATATGAAACTATGGCAACGATTTTGAAGTTTCAATTAAAGTTGCATGACAAAGTAAGCAAATAAACTCATGAAAACAATTATAATTTGATCAACATTTAATTTATGATTCAACGACAGTTCTCTCAACCACTAATAAAACAACTTGCCACTATAAGAACACTTGACAACAAAAATAAAAATGTCTCAATATTCAGCAAACAGAAAAGCTAGGCCATGAAGTTCTAGAGCCAACGATTAAGGAAACTAGTGGCAAATAAATAAAAAACCGAGAATTCTATCATGAAGTAAGATGTCAGCAAAACTTAATTTTACATCAGCAGTTTCCAACAAACTACACCAATCTGAGAAATTCAACCTCACCCAATCACCAACAAAGCAGGATTGCCATATCAAGATAATCACGCTACATATTCCGGATAGAGAACACTTGCAACCTAAAAATGATAATCACATAATGAGCCAGATTTCATAAAATGTAAGTTCTAGTTAACCAAATGATGCAAAATAAATCGAAACAACTGACCTAAACAATGTTACACATGTATTTTATATTTAAACAGGCGTAGTTAAATAAAATAACATTGTGTAGATAATTTTTTTCCCTAGCACCCATGGGCTACGGTAATAATAATAAACTAAAGGATACAACTCCCAGGCAACGTTATAAAACATGAACACATAGTTTGCAGGTTAGTTTAGCTGGTCCTTCAAGTCATAACATGTATCTCATAAACATACATAAGATTCCAGAGCTAAGAAATCAACTAGTGGGAAAGGGTTGAAATCTGAATGAATGCACATCTTAAAATTATATAGGATGCAAGAGAGAATGCACCAACGAAACAACAAAGGAAAAAAAATGGAGAAGTTAATCCTCGAATCAGATCGAGCACAAATTTTACAACACAGGTTCAGTAACTCATCCCGTGTCTGCATATAGAAAGAAATTATTATGTAAGAAGAAGAGCTATGACGTACTTCAAGAAAGGGGGACTTCGAGATACTCACCAAGCAGCTACTGAGTTAAAAATATGGCAGTTGGATGTCCCGGGGAAGGAGGATTTTGATTTAAAAGAGAAGCTAAAGGTCCAGCTCTAGCCAAAGAATCAGCATTTGCTGCAGACAATATTTCCACATCTTCTAGACCTAGTTGTCTCTTGATCAGGTCCAAGTTTTCTCGAAGGACATCAATTTCACCAAATGGCAATTTCAAATCCAGGGCTTGAGCCCCAAGTTTAATTGCTTCATCCTTCCTATACCTCAGGAAAGGCCTGTAGGGATTTTTGCCTATAGAACTGTTCTCGACAGCCTCCACGATCTCCGAGTCTGGAGCAAAAGTTCGGGTTTCTTTGTCAAATTTGCTACGGAGAATATTGAGGCATTCAGCTTTCCAACCATCAAACTGTTCATTTACATATATCAAACCTGTTGTTACCTTCACTGATGGAACTGGAGCACCTTTCTTATTACCTTTCTTTGAACCAGAAAGTTGCTTCTGTAGCAACTTCCTCATCAAAACAATAGACTCCTGCAGATATCTATTAGCACTCTTCAATGTAAGATCAGGATAATCAGCTGTGGGCCAGCCTGCTTTCACCACAAAACCTTCCTTCATTAAAAGCTCTCTCCATATAAATTCTGCGTAGTGCGGACAGATAGGTGCTAGAAGACGTGTCTGCACGTCCATAAAACGCCATACTAAATCATGATTGTAACCTCCAACTCCACACGAGAACCTATACTCATCCCTAGCTGCCTGAAGATCATAAAAGCCGGTTTTAAGAGCTTCACGAAACATGTAGTTGGAGTAATTTTGCAAAGTTGTTTTGACAGCAATGTTAATCTCATTGGCAAACACACGATCAGCATATGTAGATGGGGGACCAGTTCTCATAGAAGTTTCGGCAGCCAGCATCTCTTCATACCACGCAATCTCTTTGGTCAGCCGAAGAATTGCAGCATTTGCCGTCTCAAAGACAAAATTTGCATCATCAACACCATCACCAGCATCAGCCAAAGAAAACCGCGTAGCATCAGCAGAAAATTCCTCAATTGCCTCACGCAATGTCCTGAAATTTCCAGTGGACTTGGACATCTTCTCAGAATTGAGCATTATGTGGCCATTGCATCTAAACCCACGGGGCCAGTATTGCTTGGACATGATTGCAGTATGGTTGTAAATGGAGAAGGTAAGATGGTTTTGGATGAGATCCTTACCAGAAACTCGAAGGTCGAATGGATACCAGTACTCAAACTCCCGCTTCATTCTGTCTAAAATCGATGACGAGATATCGGTTGACTCAGGGTATTGTCCACCACAGAAAACATAGTCCCAGACCTCATCAGTCAATTGTTGAGGTTTAATGGCAGACTCGTGCTGTCCATACATGTCTCCGTTCTGTAAATGATGTGCAACGGTGTAATAAGCCATGTAAACAGTGGAATCCGATAAAGACTCGACAAGGAACTGTTCATCCCATGGGATGCGGGTCCCAAGACCAAAAGATCGTGAGCAGGCCCACTGGTTCAACCAGCTCAAAGTATGCTCAAATCCATGTCGTGTCTCATCAGAATACAGGCTCATGTTAGACAGGCACTCCTCAGCTAACTTCCTCCATTCTGGTTCCCCATATGTAATGTACCACTGATCCGTTAGAGCTACAACACATTCATCACCAGATCTTGACATTACCCGCTTCTCTGGCTCACTGTAAACAATAGCTTGGCCTGCATGAGCGGAACAATAAAATTTAAGTAGTGGAGTATTAATACTTTCAGATAAATCACAATATTTAAAAATAACAGGTTTAATTCTAATTAATTACTGATGCAGAATTATACACACACACACATATATATAGACTTGACTAAGAAGTCCAACTTAAATTCTATGAAATGCTAAATGCTATCAACATTGCCAATCCAATGAATGCTATCAAATACTATATGGCATCAAATGTTAAAGCAACATATTCTATGTTACACACTGCTAATCCATTGAATGCTGAAATACTATATGGTATCAAATGTTAATCTAACGTTAAATTAATCAATAAAATGTAGGATGCTGCTACATCACCATTCCTTGAAAATGTTTCAACACCACACTAGCTAATAGCAGTAATAACGAGCTATTAGTTCAGTAATATAAAAAAAGAAGTTCGGGAGCATTTGCTGACCTGTTTCCAAAAGCTGGCTCCTAATGATGGGTTTAACTTCCTGAACTTTCTTCCCTGCATATTCTCCAACTATCATTGTTCCTTCATTGAATCCCTTTAAATATGTTTGCTTCTTTGCCTCTGCAAGCTTTTCTTTCTCATTCTGACTTTTGATTTTCATATCCAAGCAAACCCGTTCCGCACACTTATTTCCAAAGGGTGGAACATCAATGATAGGCACAATCTCAAACGGCAAAATCCATTCATCCTTCACACCAAACTTCTCTCTAAATGCTGGTTTTGACTTCAAATCATGCAAAGCCATGTAATCATCAGGGGCATCACTAGGTACACTGGTAACCACCCCAGTACCTTTGTCCATTAAGATGGACAACATAGGAAGTGCATAAATAACCGCGTAAAATGCAAGAGGTGATTTCAACGGAAGCCCAATCAAGTCATGACCAGTGACTTCAAGCAAACATGATGGTTTCTCAGGGACTCGTGAATGGTTCTGGTAAGCAAGGTTAAGAGCTGCTCTATGCGCCATAAAGAACACCTCAGTTTCATTTATTTCAAAGGCTCCATACTTGCCATCAGGCAATACCCATGCATTGGTTTGGCCATACATAGTCTCAGGTCTCAAAGTTGCAGCGGCCAAAAACACCTTCTTTCCCTCCAAAACCTTAAATTTCTCAGGGAAAGGCTTTAACAATTCCATCTTGATAATAGTATACTCTTGTGGCAAAACCCCTTCTCCGCTGGCTCTATCGTGATCAGCACATGGCTGACCATCTAATGGTGAAAAAATCGTATACCTAACATCTTTAACAACCTTCCCCAAAGACTTCAATTTCCTCATTTGCCACCTAACAAAAGAGTCATAATATGGGTTCATATCAGTTGTAATGAATGACCTTCTCCAATCACAACCTAACCCAAAAGCCTTAAGGTCCTCCACGGCCAATGGAGGAAAAAACTTAAGCCACTCATAAGGGTCCTGAAATTTCGCTATATCACTATCAGATATACCAACACTACGCATAATTTCCCACTGATAAACTTGACCACCTGATTTAGCAGCAGCCTTAGATTTCTTCCCTTTGAATTTATCAGGAGCAGTCTCATTCTGCGAATTATCATCATTCTTTTCTTCTACTAATACTTCCGATTGGCCTGGGAAAACCGGTGGGTTACCGAATTGTTGAATCTCTCTCGCAAGTTTATCAGCCGATGCTTTAATCGGCATGCCAGTGCAATGAAAAGCAAAAGGAAGGAGCACATTAGCGCCTCTGAGTCTATGAAAAGCCGCGGCGAATTCAAGTTTGGATAACGAAAAAGCATGTCCAAGATGCAGGTAACCATTCATATAAGGAAAGGGGAAGTTCCCAAAAAACTTCTCACCCGGTTCAGGTGGTTTATCACCCGGTTCAGACCGGAAAATATCATTTTCTTGCCACCAAATTTGAACCTTTGCTTCAATTTCTCTTAGACGGTCTCTTCTGGCAAAACTCTTTGCTCCTTCACTCGCCATATCGGTGAAGTGACGATGGAATCTATAGAAATAGATAAAATAAATTGTTTTCAGATCTGAAATGACAGTAAAAAGTGGAGATGAGGCACGTTTACCTGTGTGACAGTGAAGTTTGAAAAGTGAGGATATAGTGAGGGAGGCGACAACGGAGTTGGCAAAACCACATACAGAGGAACCCAGCTAAAAGCAATTCGCATATGCGGAACAGGGTTTTGCATAACACTTTTGGGTCGGATACTAGGATTCATTCTATCTATTGGGCTTATCGGCCCATACGTTTATGTATTGTCGATATAAATATTTATATACAATCACTATATTCATCATTAATTATTTATTATCTGTATTCTTTTTATGAATGATATATGATGCAATAATTATATAAAAGACTCTTACATTTTGTGTACATCCATCTTTCTTTTCTTTTTGAGACTACTAAGGGAAAGGCTATAGAAGATACGAGAAGGAGAAGAATAAGGGATTGTGTCCGTCCATTTGCAAGGATTTAAATTTGGGCATTCACAATTACAAGTTAATAAAATATGCTGTTTTTTTAGAGAATATTAATTTTTTTATAAATTAGACATCTTAAGTCTATTTTTTAGCATGGAATAATCATCAATGTCTAACTCATCCAGGTGGATAAGTTGCATCACATTTGAGCATTTACTACATGATGAACTATAATCCTTATAAAGGGAGTAAAAGAAGATATATGTGAATATTGGCATTCTCTAGTGAGTGAGAAAGGAAAAAAAGTATCATTGGGGGTGTTAAAACCTATATAATTTTTTTTTGGTAATTGTAAAATAGTCTCTTTAACAATCTTCTTCACTTTTTTCCAAAATTGTGGAATCTCTAAAAGTGATTTATCAAAACTCAAAAGTGTTAAATATAACAAATGAATAATGAAAATATGGTAGGATATAAGTATGGACTTATATTCATATCATGTATTTGATTATCCAAAGTATGTATTGGACCATTTATTTAATTGGATAACTCTTATTGTATTCCCCTTACATGCAAGAATGAGCATAAAAAATGCAGAAAGTTTTCTATTCATTTGGTCATGCAAGCATTTTCTGATTATTACTCGTCATAGTCTCTATATAAAAACCACTGCACTGTGTCTCTGTGACACACTAAACTCAGAGGAAGAAAATACCATACAAATTTGATTAATATTCATTGTCACATCCTATCATTGCGGCTGCATATGTATCTAAAGTAAATGTTCACTTCATTTCCTTCTCAACATAAAATAGGCCAATTAAGAAGACTTCAAAGATACCCACAAACCAATTATAAGTTGAACTTTTTAGATGATATTAATAGGCTATTAACAAACATGGAGTAACTTCTGTAATGGATATTATTGCTTGAGGTAGAGCATTCCTGACTCCTGAGTCTTTTTTTTACCAATTTAGCAAAATTTGTGTGCTAATCTTTTAGCCAAAGGCAATCTAAACAAATCATATAATGCTACTAATATTTATAAAATCCAGAGAGCGCTCTGTTGCGTCAACAGAATCGACTTGACGAAGTAGAAATTCTATCCCATCAACCCATTTCTGCTTGTTGAGTATATTCTTGCACTTAAATTCTACAAGACCTTCTGCAGTTTTGAGGCCAAAGTACAATTCTTCTGATGCTTCCCTTTCTTTTCTATATGGCCATGCAACATCTTTGTCACTAACTCCATAAACCACACCTAGTACAATATTTGTAGCACAGAATTAGAGTACACTTAAGTACAATAATTTAGAGCCAAGAGAGAGATATAGAAACTTTTCGATGTTGAAATCAAGGAAAAGGGGCAGTTTTCATATGGATTCATGGCTGCTGTGAATTTGTAATGTTAAAATCACTTACATTTATTCTTTTTGGAGAATGCTCCTCCAACATGCTTGCTTTTGATCTTAATTTTGACCTGAAAATGAGGTAAATCTACTATATTATATGCACACATGAAAGAATCCTCAATGAAATGGATATTTGTTAGGCCTCGCCACCCGGAAAATTGTACCTGACTTTTCTTATTGATGTAAACAGTGACATGTTTCCATCGTAATTCGCCTAAAAACCGTACAACAACCTTATCAATAATGATAAGCAAATCCAATGTTGCAAAACTCAGAAAGCTGAGTCAGTTTAAGTATGATATTTAACAATTACCTTTTTCTGTGACCTGCCATAAATCTCCTACACATGGAGGATGAGGTTCCCACATTTGACCCTCAAAACCAGGAAGCCTCCGGGTATCTGTTATTCCCCTATCATAAGGACTTATAGATGCATTCCTTTTTGCTTCTTTTGGCAATCTTGCTCCCAGAACCGCTTCTCCTCGCAAAGCTGATTTTGCATTTAGAAAAAGAAGTAGCGGTGAATGGTCAATAAATAGCTCCTACCTTTTATCTATAAGTTAAATTTAGAGTAAAGGGTGTCTGCCTCATCACAAGTAGGCCACTTGAATCAAAAAGCGCATATAAATGATAACTTAATAACAATGGACCCTGGCACAGGATTCAGGCCACCAAACTCAACGAGCGCTCACAAAAGATAACTAACTAATAGTGAATTGTGATTATATCAATCTGTTACCGAATCCTGCCAACTTAGTTGAAACTCTTCACTCTCATCAATTGTGCCAAGTATTCTAAACATTTAACAAGTACACATATTAAGCCAAGTACCTGTTGCAGCTGCAGCAGTAAGAGTGATTAGATCACCCGGTGTTTGAATATCTACAGCAGAACTGACAGTAGAAACCAGACAGCCATGATCAGCTCCAGCCAACTCTGCCATTTCAACACAATAAGATGCTAGCAGCTTTGTGGCTGAAGCCAGAGCAATATCCAATTTTGAATGAGAGCCACCACCACCACCAGGCTCCTCTGCCGCAGCTACAGCAGCCAAGGCAGATGCTAGCCCTGCAATGGACAGAGCAGAATGCACACGTGCATTGTCTAGGCGTGCCCGATCTTTCTTTTTTACATTGATGTTTGTATTGACATGCTGCTTCTGATATAACCATTTTCCAATGGTCCCCATCCTTCTACAATTTGCTGAAGGTATGATCTTGCCTGGCTGCAAAATAGGAGCAAAAAACTTGGACCTCTGGAAGAAATGTTGTACGTATGTTTTGATCTTTATGACTCAAATTACATACTTTGTGTTATAATACTTCTAAAATGTTTCATGTGCCTATTCTTGGTAATTTCCCATAAGTATGATTTTTTTGACACAAAGTATGACAAGTTTGATTTATAAATGCATAGTATGTAAAAATCAAAGTTGCAGAGCAAGTTGTGCAGCTTTGATGAACAGATAGCAGACTCTTTAAGTCTTAACCAACCTTGCATTCAAGATATCCTATGATTTGGAGATTTGTTTTGAAGCACAGCAATTTCCCCCCACAATATAATTGAAACTGAATATGCTTGTGTATGTTGTATTTGGAGTTATTTGTGTTCAAAACGATTTACAATCAAAATCTTTATGAAAGATCTTTTGATGAAGAAAAAAAACCATTGCTACCCAAAATTATTGTCACTCAATCATTGTATGTGAGGGGGTTGGGAAATATTAAAGATACATGGCTTACTGGTAATTGAGGTGCTAAAGTTGCTTCTGGCAATGTGTCCATATTCTTATCAATGAGTGTTTGCTTTTGTTTCTCTAAAAGAGCCTTCGAAATTTCGGTAGCGGAGAGACTCCATGACCTTGATAAGAACTCCAAAGGCTCATTTGGTGTTGGTGGCTCAGGGATTTCTGGGAAGGATGAGACCAATCCAAGTTCATCATTTTCATGCACATTCTCTAACTCATACCATGATCCATTCTTCCAAGGTGAAAAGAAACCACCTTCCTTTTTCCCTTCCATTTATCAATACCTTCCCTCTCACAAATTCTGAATTGTATATATATATACGATCTTCTCCAGTTAGCTGTTATGTTATCGGCATACGATACACGATCTGAAAAAGGAGAATAAAGGGAAAAAAATAAGAGGGGTTAGTACTAGCTAAGGAAAATGTTTCATGAGCATATATACTGACAACTTCTCATAACTTTGATTTGCACAACACACACTACAATTACTTTGAGTTACAAAGATAAAAGATGTTGTGAAAGTTAAGTTGTTCTCTGATATGCAGATAACAATGTAACATTACTCTTTAAACAGATTATGGAGCAAGAGAGAAGGTAAAGTTTGATGCAATTTAGTGTAACAAAACTGTGCCTAAACACTCCACAATCTCCACTCAACTGATCATATAATATGAGAAAGGAAAGGGAAAAAAACACAGTTAAGACTTCATCAAAATTCTTACCAAACTCCAAAAGGCAAATCATTTAACCAGATTTTCAACACAAAATAAATCCGTTGAATGCATAAACTAGTTGATAGTCTAAAGCAAAGAAATGGGTAAACCTCAAATAATTAACTTCATAAGCAAACAAAATTATAATCAAATTTCTACATAAGAAAGAAGATAGTGAGAAAGAAACTTTTTTTAAAGAATTTTCAACCTCGGTCAAGAGACACTTATTATGACAAGTCACCTACCACCTTTTTACCAGCTTCAGTCTCAAAAATATAAGAGAAAAACAGAACTTAGAAGTAGTTAGGAAAAACATATTACAAGAACGAGAATCGAAATGTTGTGCTCTGAACCACCACTACTAAGTAAGTTGTATATTTAAAGAAACATAATCCTCGTGAACCATACACTAGTTCATGCAGAGCACTGTTATCGATAAGGTGAACATTTTTCTAATAATTTTAAAATGGTGATGTATTGGTATTAAGGTAATAACTTAGAACTAATGGTAGTAGAAAAATATATTTACATGTAACATTTTATTTCACAACGTGGATTTAACTTGGTACGTACGTACTAATTTGTGATGGTTGTCGAAAATTGAAACGAAGTGTGTAGTATTGCAGGACCACCGGCCCTTAAGTTGGACGGTGAGGGCCGGCTTTGTTATCTCCCTTTCCTTGTTTCCACTTTCCTTTTATTTCTTTTGCTAATGAATGAGTTTGCTTTTTTTAAACGAAAAAAATTGCTGAGTTAAGGTGATGGTGTCCTTATTCATGTCCCGATCAATAATATTGTGACATGTTATTTAAAAATATACAAAATCTATTCATAATTGGAATTTTAAAATAAAGTGACACAATATTATTGGCCGGACATGGATGAGGACACCATTTTGAGACTGGTGATCCTTTAAATAGGAGTTTTAAGTTTTTTTTTCTAGTGGCAGAATTTAATAGGGTTAGGATACTTGTCCATGACTAAAGCACAAATTCTTGTATGAATAATGAGTGTTTTAACATATATTACATTTTTTTGCTGAGGTATGAGATTTTATTTTTTATAGAAGTTATTGTTTTCATAATTCTTACAGCGTGTAACTGAAATTGTGTAATCAAAATCAAATCCCTCGTGTGACTTGAACTATGCACGCTTCATGCATGTGTGTTGTTAAGGTTAAGGGGACAATGCATATTGATTTTCCAGCTGTAGTGTCTACTATTATTCACAATCTTATCTTATATGAACATTACCTCCACCATGAAACAAAAGTATCATTATTAATTGAAGTGATGTAACAACTAACAAGTATACATACACTTTTAGAAAGAGAGAAAAAACACATAATAGGTACATTTCATTACATTTTCCCCCATTTTATAAAGCAAAATTAAATCAAACGTCACTTTGATTGAATTGTTTTCTAGACAACAACAAACATTAACCTTCAATAAGCTATCTAACAACTAACAAAGAGTCATGTGAGGCTGTTTTTGAGCCACCAGTAAAACAAGAATGTGCCAAGGTTATTATAGAGGTTACCTTGCTTAATTTAGGCACAAAATTCATGTGACAATGTCGTTGAGTTAAGCTAGGAAAAAATGTATGCACCAACATTATATGAGTTTATACATTATCAACACATCATCTACTATTCATATTTAATTATATTAATTCTTCAAAAAGTAATACAAATGAATGATAAATAATGTATTGACTATGTATAAATCTAATTACAATTGAATGCATATATATATATATATATATATATATATATATTACACTCTCTAAGCGCAATTAGATGTAGAGTAGGACATGCATCTTATGACCTAAACAACTGAAAATTACTTCTGACCTACCATCTTTTCGTATATGTCCAGAAATTTCAATATCACATTTAAGTGGCCCCAAAAATTTTATGGCACGACTATGATGCATTCCATTATTTCCACCAAAATAAAGGAATTGGCCAAAGGTTGACGCATGCATATCTAAAATTCAAAGCTAAAGAAGTAAATATATATTGTGTCAGATTGAATCCACGACATGACAACATGTAAACCAAACTCAGGTGCAATTATTACAAATGATGAAATTCTATTTCAATAAAATATCATCCACAAATAATTGATAAACTCAAATAATTATCTATGAAGTTATTATTGATGTTGTGTCGACATAAAAATGAAGCTAGATACCTCTGCATGCTCCAAACAATAGCATTTTCTGTGGACAATAGTGGAGCACAACACTGTCATTGAGATTTTCTTTCTGATTCATACATTACCCATCAATAGATAACAACACCGTAAGTCAAGAAATTATTAGGTGGTCTTATTCCTATTCATTCCATGCCAAATTCAGAATAGATCATATAAAGATCAACGTCTTTTTTAGAGTTTGATCATTACATTAGAAATTATACAATTATACATACTATTTATTTTCTGGGTTATAAAATAAACTAAAAATAGATATGTGTTGAGTGGATACCCAGAGTAGTTAACCCATGGGAATCCTATTAAGTTAACACATCAGGAAGGTTATGATCCCCAAGACACCAAATCAAACACAATTTTTATCTCTCTCCATCATAGAGAAAACGAAGGTCCCAAGAGGAATCAAGGATTTGGTTGAGGAATATCATCATACCAAAACCTCTCTACGAATGCATACGCAAAGGAACAGATCTGAGAACATGGATTCATATATGACTTTGTATCATTGTTTTACATAATGTGTGAAAATCATAAGATTCAAGATTCTGGGATTGATATTTCACCAATTAATAGAGAATTTTAACATACATCACATATTATTATTATTTTGTTCAACCCTATTAACATTTTAATTTGTGATTAATGATTGACTTCAAGCATATAATGATAAATTCAGACCTATTAATAGGAAGACGTTGATCTAATGGTATAAAACATCAATAGATATCCAAATTAACTTAAGTCAATTATTCGAGATTTGTGTAACTTACATTTATTGGTATAAGAGATAATAACCTAAAATGAATTAATTTCGTACTCGTCTGGAAAATTATACACTTGATTATAAGGTTATAGCAAATATAATGATCATTGAAATCATAACTTGATGTTTCGAATACAAGTACATGTGCGTTTTCAATTACTACATTTTCCTTGTAAACATTCCCAAACTAATCACGTTTTGCTGCCTGCGTTGCTATTTCAGGAACACGGTTTCGATATAGAGACACACATAATGAGAAGTTGAGGATGCACATTTCGTGTATGTGGACTTGTCCATAGCTTCGTTCAGAATGGGTTAATAGGAGGCTTTAACAAATCTACAAGTTCTTTATAAATTTAATTGTAAATACCAATTCCATATACTACATTTTGAATTCACTTTCATTACCGCTACGCAAACTTTCCGTTATTTTTTCATTTACTATATCTTATATGCAATAAGAAGTATCTTGGCTGTGTTTGCTAATGAGGGTATGAGTACACTTTCACTCTTTAATTTTTTATTCAATCTATAAGTCAAATAATGTAAGTTAAAATTATAAGTCACTTGTGAGAATATAATATGGGAAAAATAATTACATCCAATAACCATTATTCCATTAATCACATTAATTAATAATATCAACTAAAAATGTTTTATTTGGATTGAATCATACAAAAACATAAAATTTACCTAATTAAAGTTAAGATTGCAAGTTGGTGCATAGAGAACAAAAATCTCTCCATTAATGAAGAGACAAATACATATATTTTCATTTATTTTTAATATCAAAAGTATAATTTCATTAAATTAGATGGATAAATATATGATTGAAAATTGTTTTTACATGATTTATTTAAGAGTTTAAGAAATAAAAAATTTGCTTTAGAAATCGGAAATCACTTCTCAACACAAAGTCGCTAAGCACTTGGGAATTAAAGTTCCCGCTCCAATTTAAACGTAACCGCACCCCTATAAGTATCCCTCACTCCGTGTGGCGCGGAAAGCTATTATTTGAAACCTGACGATGGAGGACGACGGTGGAGAGAGTTCGAGCTTCGTGATCGGTATAATCGAAAATAGAGCCAAAGAGGTTTCAATTTTACATTCTTCTTTAACCATTCTTCGATTCACTCTCTGAATGTGATAAAGCAAAATTCATCTTAGTGTTCTCTTTTTCTCTTCAGCTCCTTTCCATTTTACTTCCGCTTCAAATTTTCTGTTCGATATAGTAAATTATCAAACACCTTTCCCGAATCATTTTGTGATCGTTTGAAACTTCTATAACTTCTACCATTATACTGCAGTTTTGACTTTTGAATGTCTTGACCTAATCAAATCTATACATAATAAAAACATGTCTTCTACTAGCTTACTGCTATTGCGGAGAAACTTTTGGTTGTATCTTCTATGGACTTAAGTAGAAATTGCTGTTGAATAATAATAATCTGATTGTTGTAGAAGATCCCGGCAGGGGAGTCTCCAAGGACCGGATGGGAAGAGTGAATAGTCACAAGTGAGACACCATATCTTGAACCAAAATCTTAAGTTCCGTGAGCCTTTTCCATGTTATGCAAGATCACAACCAAGGTTTTGGTTCAAGATGTGGTTTCTCACTTGTGTCTCTCCACTCTTCTCATGCCTCAGTAACAATGGAACTCCCCGGTGGCTGGAAGCGCTCCGATCGCGGTCTGGTCCAACAAGTGGTATGAGTCGATGGTTCAGCTGAGACATGGTGGACTTAAAGGGGAACAGGCCGGTAAGTGTGTGGAATCCACACCTGTGGGGAAGATTGTTAGGTTTATTCAAGTGTGAAGTTCCACATTGGATATGAGGGAATGAGTAAAATAGTTTATAACTAGAAAATAGTCATGAAACTAATGTCTTAAAGTTTTGGTTCAATACTTGATGTCTTACTTGTGAGTTGTGACTCTTCCAATGCTCCGGTAACAAAGGAACTCCCCACTGGGGTTGAAGGATCTTCGGTCACAGTCTGATCCAAAAAGGTAGCAAGGAGCTTTATGTTGTATTATTTGGTTATCATAAAAAAGAGCCAGGATACACCAGTTCTAAATCCCATGTTTTATTGAATTTAGAATTTTGAGGTTGCAGGAAGGAATTTCTTTACAATTATTATTACAGATTTAAGGAACTAGTTTCAGATTAATGAATTTTATAATGCCTAACTGGAATCAATCATCTGGGACAGGTTGGACTAGCTGCTTTTGATTTAAGGTCTGCTTCACTGCATCTGTCTCAATATATTGAAACTAGCAATTGTTATCAAAACACAAGGACATTGCTGCATTTCTATGATCCAATTGTGATCATTATCCCTCCAGACAAGTTAGCATCCAATTCTACTGCAGCAGTTACAGAATTGGTTAACAGAATTTATGGTTCGGTCAAGAAGGCAACGTTCCATCCTTATCATTTCCCGTGGTTGTGCTTTCAATGCAAAATTAAGTGCAAGATGCCTGTCTATGAAGTTATTTTTATTTAGAGTCCTTATTTATGCAGGTAGTACTGGCCCGTGGCTTTTTTGATGACACAAAGGTTCCATTATATACTTTGTCTTTATGTTGATTTCAAGTTTTAGGATGTTGCTCTATTACATGCTTTTTGTCTTTATGTGACTGAAGCTTTGTTCTTTAGGGCGCTATCTTAATAAAGAACCTAGCTGCCAAGGAGCCTTCAGCACTTGGTTTGGACACTTATTACAAGCAGTACTATCTCTGTTTGGCTGCTGCTGCCGCCACCATAAAGTGGTATTTCCACTACTTAGTTATTCTTGAAGTTGAATATGTAGAGATTACCTTGAATGTTGAGATTTTATTTATCATGAATTAGTAACTGCATCAAATCTAAAAAAACCCAACTGCTTTGAATTTTCTCTTTCTTAAATGGAATATTTACATAAATCCCATGAATAGGAACAAACCTTATCCCATGGTATTTACATAACACTCATCTGTCTTATTCCTAAGCAAGTCGCCGATAGAGCTTAGCTGATCCAGGATTTATGTTTCGATCACAAATTTATCACAAATCTCAAGCTCACTTGAGGAGGACTGCATTGAAAATTTACATTTATGCAAACCTATCCGTGGTCGCAAGATCTTAACTTGAAAGAATATCCTTTCACAACCTTGCATTCACCTTTGAAATCAGGGATTCTAAAATTTGACTATGGCCATTGTATCAGTGGTGATTCAAAATTTAGCCACTGCGTCCTTCTTATTTCCCGTGTTCATCTTACTGTGCTACAAGAGGCACTTAGCACCTGAATGTTCGTGCTGTGTGCATTATGTCCTTCTAAATTTTTACTGAACCAGTCACCTTTTTATGGATATTTTTATGGTTATGAAAACCAACATCATGTACATATTTATGCATATATTTATCCTCATTTTTGTACTGTTGATTGCCTGCAATTAAGTTTTGACTGTACTTGCATAGGATGGAAGCAGAAAAGGGGGTTGTTGTTACCAATCACTCATTATCGGTATGTGTTTTGTAGTCACGATTACTCCTTAATTTATTTTTTGGGATAAGTTACTTGTTCCCCCACTCAATATTGCTCATTTGGCATTCCTTTATCTTGATGAGAATATAGTTATATACAAAAGTTCTACATAAACTTGGTCCCAAAAAATAAAAAAGAATGCTACCTACACAGCTCAACCCAACTATAAATGTTGTTCCATTTGAGCTTAAGTGGGGAAACCAACTGTGAAGTTGTACAAAGTTGGGAGAGGAAGAATCATACATCAATAGGTTGTATACGACTGCATGATGCAGATCTTCTCACATGTACATTCACTAATATTGACACAATCCCAATCTAAGAGTAGTAAATCAAGTCATCTCTTTCTTTGCATTTCAGATTACTCATGGCCCACACATATTGAAATATTAGAAAAAACCCATATGTGAATTGTGAAGTATAAAAGAAGTTCCATTTTTATTCTTGAGTAAATAAATCTGAAATTGAAAAAGGATGTAGTTTTTATTTGATTCATAATGCAATTTAATAAGTTCCTACGGCAGAATCCTCTTTTGGCCCTTAGCCATATCTTTCAAACATTCCATTGCAGTGCTTCAATTATATTCAGTTATCATATTCTCATGCACACTCGTCCTTTATGATATTTCTACACTTTTGAAGTATTTCTGCAAGTGTTTACTTTGTAAACTAAAAAGTTAATCTGCATTTACTGCGTGGAGGACTGAGTTCCTCATTTTTTTTCCCTGTGCATTTTTCACTACCACAGGTCACCTTTAATGGATCATTTGATCACATGAATATTGATGCGACCAGGTATATTCCTGATTTTCTGAGCAGATAGATGCTCTTTATTTGTGATATGTTGCGTAGATGCCAAAACCCTGACGGAGAGGAGAATAAAAGGGGATCAGAGCAACCGTGAGGGGGATACAGGCTGTAATACTAATACCTTTCCTTTCCCTTAAAGAGGACCAATGTAAAACTTTTAGGAGCCTATGAAGACTTAGCTTGGTCCTCTTTATTTTATATTCTCCCTGTTGGCACTTTCCCCATTCTCCAGCCATCATCTTTCTTCCTTTTTTCCTACTCCCATGTGGCCTATTTTCTTGTTGAATATAGAGGCAGTTTTAAGACATTCAAAAATTAATACCCTGGACTTTATGGTAACTGATAGGACTGATTCCCCCCCCCCTGATGAAAAATAGAATTTTTTTGTAAGATATTTTTTCCAGTACTAAAAATTTGGATATGAAGTTCAATTTAATTTTCATATAGCGTCTGTGTAGTCTATACTAATGGATTATGTTGCTAATGGAAGTGTCCAAAACTTGGAAATTATTGAGCCATTTCATTCTGCTCTACTGGGAACTTGCAACAAGAAGAGAAGTCTGTTTCACATGCTCAAGACAACTAAAACTATTGGAGGGTATGTATGATCAACACAAGTTTCCTAATGCTGCCTGCATTTAGCTATTTGACATTGTCTTTGTTCCCTCAGGACTAGGCTTCTTCGTGCCAATCTGTTGCAGCCTCTAAAAGACATTGAAACTATCAATGCTCGCCTTGATTGTCTGGTAAGTGTGTCCCTCACATTGATTCAACTCTCTTCTGAGGTATGTCATATGCTCCTTACTAGTTGGATGAGTTACTTTCTTTCCCAGCCTCTCAATTTTCTTTACCATTTCCCCATTTGTACAAGTCCACCCTTGTTAAAGATTTCTGTTCTGATGTTATCTTTGTTACCCTTCAGTTCTCTAGTCTGAATCTTAGAACATGGGTGTTTATATAGACTATCTGAACTCATGATTTTGTTCTGATTTTAAATTAAAAAAATACCTCATAGAGATTCTAACAGTATTCCTTTATATTGATTATTTATTACTCGCGCTCTAATATTTCATTTTAGGATGAATTGATGAGCAACGAACAACTATTTTTCGGCCTATGTCAGATTTTGCGTAAATTTCCAAAGGAGACTGGTAAGTAGTTGAAGGGATCAATAGTCTGTTAAAAGTTTATACGCCTTTGGTAGTAATCCAGAACTGCTTGGTTCTCTTAATTCAGATAGAGTATTATGCCACTTCTGCTTTAAGCCAAAGAAAGTTACTAATGAAGCCTTGGCAATTGATCATGCTAAAAAGAGTCAGGTGCTCGTATCAAGTGTTATTCTCCTTAAAACTGCTTTGGACGCTTTCCCTTTACTTTCTAAGGTACTCCCCCTCTCTCTATCAAACACTCGTGCACACAAATGAGTAAGAGGCAATGTGACGCTATAGAGATCCCATTATGTGCAGCAGTGCATGGTCCATGGAAAGGTCGGACCCTTGGACCCACTATGAGGGTCTATAGTAGGTGGCCTGATTATGCATTTGCAAGTGCTGATTCTACGACTCGAGCTTATGACCTAGTTACATGGCTACAACTTTCATTGTTGCACCAAGGCTCCCCATCTCCTAAATTAATCAAATTTTTTTAAGTTGCAAGTAATCCCTTCTGATAAACATATCAGGTGCTTAAGGATACAAAAAGTTTCCTCCTTTCAAATATCTACAAGTCAGTTTGCGAAAATGAGAAATATGATCTTATTAAGAAAAGGTATGCTATGGATTCCTTCTGCCTATGAGCATATGCAACTGTTGCATGTTGGGAGCTGATCAAGTAATCCAGTTATATACTTGAGTTAGTATAGTCCTCACCTCGCTCCTCAAGCTATAATGGAGAAAACCTGACTACAGTAGTTCCTATTTTATATGAAGTGTTCCATCCTATTTCACTGTACAACTACATGCACTATAGAAAATAGTCAATCCTAATCCATGGGATAAAAAAATGTTTCTACTCATTGCTCGAGTCTAAAACATTCTATAGAAAACTTCAGTTCTATCTGGTCACATTACATTGGCAATGTAAAATATTTGCATATAATACACTAACTGATTAGAAGAATAAAAGTTTATATGCTGTAAGAACATTTTTTTCCAACTTAGACAATATGATCTATCAACTCATGCCTTTAGGAGTTACTTTTGTTTCAGGATAGTGGAGGTTATTGATGAAGATGTGCTTCATGCACGGGTTCCTTTTGTTGCTTGCACTCAGCAATGCTTTGCTGTTAAGGCTGGGATTGATGGTCTATTGGATATTTCACGAAGATCATTTTGTGACACCAGTGAAGGTTTTTAAAATTGCCTGCTTCAGTTTTTGTTCTTATCAACTGTGTATCCTTTCTTGGAATGCGTCATACCATATGAGGATTTCCTATAGCATTTGGTGTTACATTCTCAGCTATCCACAATCTAGCAAACAAGTATCGGGAGGATTTCAAGCTGCCCAATTTAAAGCTAACCTTTAAAAACAGGCAGGGATTCCACTTTGTTATACCACAGAAAAATATTCAAGGAAAGCTTCCAAACAAGTTCATTCAGGTTAGGGATTATGCTTTCTGTTGCTATATTTTTACTCTTTTAAAGGTTCTGTTTTCCATGAACCTTGTTTCTTGTGACTTATATTAGGTAGTAAAACATGGGCACAACATTCACTGCTCAACCTTGGAACTTGCATCAGTGAGTAACTTGATCATTTGGATTCCATAAACATGAGTTATATTCAACTTACATTAATGGCAATCTGTAAGCATGACTCGGAATTGTACTTGTTTGACAACATATTTGGTTAGAGTTCTACTTGTGTAAAGGGTTTATTGTGTGTGCAATGAAGTTTGATGGGAGCATGGTCAGCCCAACTCCTTTGTTCGAAATAATCATTTCTGGTGGACAAATACCAGAGAGGAAGATGATCCTTCTGTTCCATCTGCCTCCTGTCAGTTTATTGAGATTTTTTGTTTTATAATAGACAGCTCATACGCTATGGATGATTATGAGTTGTCAGTCACATTGTCATTGATCAGGGCTTTTCAACACTGAAATTATCTTTTCTTTTTGGATGTCCCAAAAGCTTTTTTGGACTAGAAAAATAATAAAATGCAACCATCTTTTTTCATTTTTTAGTGCACTTCTTTCGTTAGAAGCTTGTCTGGGCTCTTGAAAAGTCTCCGTTTTTCTTTTATTGTAATGAAATTTGCAGTTGAATGCTAGAAATAAATCTGCATCTGCGGACTGCTTTACAAGAACAGAGGTTTGCCTAGAAGGTAGTTCTTAGCTTGCTGCCACCTGCCATTACAAACTTTCACATACTTCATGTTTACTCTTTGTTGATCTTTGCATTGGTTACACAACTCACTTTGACGTTGGCAAGTGCCGAAAAATGAAACTACTGAGACCGTTTTATGATTTGGATAAGTCTGGTTATTGCTTATGCTTATTAATGGAATTTAGACAGGAAATGTAAATTAGCATGTTGGTCTTTAAGAGTAGTAATAAGAGATTCAGCTCATTGAAATCAGAGTCCTACTTAACTAAAGTAGTAATGTTTATGCATATTTCCTGTGTTAACACGATCTAAACAGTCTATTTATCAGTTTGTTTAACTAGTATTTTCCTGGAAGGATTATATTAGGGATTTAACTCTAGTATTAGCTATCATCTGTTAGGTTTGTGAATGAGCAGTTATTCCTATAAAAAAAACATTTGCATCAGAAAAAAAGTAAAATTCAATACTTTTTTTATGTCCTTCTCTCCCTTGCCTTTTTTGTTGTTTCATCCTCTATGAACTGAATTTTTTTGGCAGTGAACTAAATGTTTTTCATGCTGTGTATTTATTTTGTTAAAATAACTGTGCTGGGTTATGAAGAAGTTTTATTAGCATTGTCTAAAACTAAAAGTACTTAATTCAACCTTAAAAGGACTAAATTGATTTATTTAACTTGTATTAATTGTCATTTAATTTGATTCTCTTTAATAAATATTTAAACTTGTAAAATTAATTACAACTAATTGATATCTAGCTCTGTTTCTTATCTATTTAGTTCTTTGGACCTTACACTATCTCATGTTTTCAGGTATTGCATTTCTTCTGTTATAAAACATATCTATTCTAATATATATTTTTACAGAACTTATGGATGCCATTCGTGAGAATGTCTCTGTGTTGACACTGCTTGCTGAGGCCTTGTGCTTGTTGGATATGATTGTGAATTCCTTTGCTCAGATGATATCCACTAAGCCTGTTGATCGATATGTAAGACCAGAATTTACCGGTAAGAAAACTGGTAAAGTTCTGTACCATTTTGTAGTTTGATAAACAAAACTCTTGATTGATATTTTATTTTAATTGCCAGAGAATGGGCCAATGGCAATTGATTCTGGTAGACACCCAATCCTGGAGAGCATACATGATGATTTCATTGTAAGTGATGAGTATATCCAATAATTATTTTATAACTCCGCCCTCCCCCAACAAACATACCACACTTTTTTATGCACTATCTTTTTTAGTAAATTAATATTTTTCTTTGTAGGCTAATAATCTATTTCTGTCAGAAGCTGCAAATATGGTGATTGTAACGGGGCCCAATATGTAAGAAATTTCTGCTTCACAGACTTAAACTGTTTTATAATGGAGGACTGATGACAGAAATAGTAAAATTCCAAATTAGTTTTAACTATCAGGAATGGCTACTGAATGCTTTTAGAAAGAATAAGGAAGCATTTATAGCCTTTTTAGTTAGTGATGTGTAAATAACACAATAATAGGCAAATGAAGCACGGAGGAGACAATGATTTTTCTTGGGTTAGATGAGTATGTTGCTTTAAAAATTCCTACAAACTATATATGTTTACGCTAGACTTGACTCTGACAAGAACATGTCTGGCTCATTTTTTTCGAACAATACGTTACTTGGCATCAGTCATTAAATTTAATGTGTTCTTACATGTTTCTTTGGTGAACTGTAACTAGTTTGGGGATTTATTTTCTACATTCCTTGCCCCCAGGAGTGGAAAGAGTACTTATCTTCAACAAGTGTGTCTCATAGTAATTCTTGCTCAAGTTGGGTGTTATGTTCCTGCTCGCTTCTCTACTCTGAGGGTGGTTGATCGCTTGTTTACAAGGATGGGTGCAGTTGATAATCTTGAATCAAACTCTAGTACAGTATGGTTTCTAGCACCTGCTTTCAGGCTATTTAATTATGTCCTGATCATGTTGTTTAGAATTATATTGGGTTATTTGGATGTGTAGTTCATGACAGAGATGAAGGAGACAGCTTTTATCATGCAGAATGTCACAGAAAGGTAATGCACCTTGGATCTTCTTCACTCCAGGTTCTATAGCAGAAACCAATCATTTATATCCCAGATTCATTATCGCATTTAGAATCATTCTCTGCTTTGTAACCTCCAAAATGAAAAGGAAAAATAAAAAGTGTTATAGCAATTTCATGAGCCTCACTCAAATACTAAGGCTATTTGCCTTGTGACCTGAATATTATGGACTTAAATTGCAAAAGCAACAAGTCGCATACATATATCATCCACATACCCACTGATTAGGAATCTTATGCATTGGGTCACCCTTTGTATAGTAACAATTATGTTATATACCCCCTTCACTCCTATTTTTATTAATTTATTTATCATATCTTGCATTTTTAATATTATTTAGTATGGACATATCTAATCTAATCTAGCCTATCCTATCCCACCTTGAGGGACTAAGGATTCGTTGTTGGTGTAAATAATATCAATCTAAATCAATTCAGTTGACTGAATTATTACACAGAAATATCAGAATTTGAGTAATATGACACATCACAGTTTTTTTTCTCTAAATACTCTGTTCGATACAGGAGTCTGATTGTTATGGATGAACTCGGCAGGGCTACTTCGTCCTCCGATGGATTTGCAATGGCATGGAGTTGCTGCGAGCATCTATTGTCACTTAAAGCGTAATTCTTACTTGATTTTCACCTACCAGTAGCCATAGTAACTTAAGTGGCATGGATTTTTTATAACTAACAAACGGAGGTTTTAGCTCAATCTTCAAACTTAGAGCTTTCATCAACCATCATAAGAACTTGTCTTATGTTTTATCTTTTGCTAATGTAATCGATATTTTTTCTATTGTGAGTTTTTTTTAACCCTTTCCTTCAGGTATACCATATTTGCCACTCACATGGAGAACTTATCGCAATTAGCACCAATCTATCCCAACGTGAAAATTCTTCACTTTCATGTTGACTTAAAAAACAACCATATAGATTTCAAGGTGGTACCTCTACGTATTTTGTTCTTATGTTGGGATGATTATCTTCGAACTGAAATTCTGCTTTACTTAGTTTCAACTTAAGGAAGGGCCAAGACATGTCCCGCATTATGGCCTTCTACTAGCAAAAGCAGCAGGATTACCAAGTTCGGTTATTGAGACAGCCAGAATGGTCACATCCACAATAGCAGAAAAGGTTATCATAACCACACAACTTGTCAAAAATAGGGTTTTAATTTAAATTGTATGCATTTTTTTTGTTCTCAGTTTTCTTAGTTATTGACAAAAAGGAAGATAATCAAGTCTGAGCCCATAAATTCAAAACACTCCAGGTGGAAATTCAATTCCCACTATTTTCATGAACAGCAGTCTACAGAGATTCAAAGTGCCTAAATTTTAAATGGTTTTAACTTTTAAGTACTTCAATGAAACTTTGTACTTGATTGTCATATCAAATATATAAAGTGTGAGCCAGTGTACAGTTTCCATCCCAGTGGGTCTGGTCAGTTTCGGTGAAGGTACTAAAGATGTTTACCTTCTAACTTGAGGATCATATGGAAGCAACTTGAATAAATATATAGCTAAACATATTGGATGTTAGTGTTTGTCTGTTGAGTGTTGTTCATTCCATTGACAAGTTTCTAATATTGGATTTTCACTTGGTGTTATCATTAGGAGGTAAAGAGGATGGGAGTTAACTGCGTGCAGTATAATTCGGTACAGAAGGTTTACCATGTTGCACAACGCTTGTTATGCCTAAAATATTCCAATCAAGATGAGGATACAATTCGGCAAGCGTTGCAGAATCTTAAGGAATGGTGCACCAAGGAAAATATTCAGAGTTAGCTTCCGCAACCAGGAAACTTTACAGTTGCTTTTCTATTAGGCGGATAGTTTTTCATTATTCCATCTGCTACATATGTGAGTACATTACTTTTTCTTTTGTTTACATGTGCGTACATTACTATCTTCATGAGAAAATGTGTTTATGAAGATGCTTTAAACATTTGTTTGTTTTCTACATTTGTTTGGAGTTTGCAAATCCAGAGAATATCAAGAAATATAATAGCAGATAAAGTGCTATAATAATGGTCCGTATTGTTCAGGATGATACATTCTCAGATAAATGCAGGTGGAGTTCTTGTTAGTTAAGGGGTTTTGGACAAGGAGTAGACAGGTGAAAGGGATTACAAAACCCTAAGATCAAAGTTAAAGTTTGATTACAAAATTTGAACGGTGTAATTAGCTTCTACTTCAATTTTATAAAGCTAAATTATACAAATAATTACAACTAATTAAACGAAAATGTTAAAAATGGATAGATAATTTACAAAATGTTATCCAAACTGTAATAAAAGTACATATAACTTATTTTCAGGGACCAACTTCAAATCCACATTTCTAATACAGTACCAACTAATAGATTGTTGTTTGTTGCCATTGATTTCATCATATGGTAAATTAAGGGAGACAACTTAAGGTATATCATAAAAAGGGACGGTCAAGATTGACAACATGCAATCGTTTTGTTTATAAATTATGTAGAAGAGAATCCACTACATAAAAATAACAAGGGATAAAAGAAATGAGGACATTTTTCTCATGCAAAAATAATAATAACAGCTCGAGAAAAATGCAACTTCCATTGAAATGATATATAAACCAGTTTTTTTAATTTAACAGCTTCTGTGAAAATAAACCCACAAGTAATAATAAATAAAGCAAATCCAAACATGCTAGTAATCAAAAGGAGCACAACCAAAACTCAACAATTTATAGAGACTTGACTCTCGTTCAAAACTCAATAATTTAAAGTAAAAACAACAAACACCGTCTTCAAATAAGTATCTGGAGAATATATAAAAAACAACAGCGTATTTAACGATAACGACGAAGAGAAAGGGTATTGTTTCTCTTCCATGTTGCCCGGCGGGATGGACGATTCTTGTGGTAAAGATGTCCTCTGCCCCTTAAACCTCTGTTGGATTTACCAGCTGAGGTGAGACCACGCAGCTCCCTGTGTTTGTGCACTGGATTGACAAGCCAGTTTATTCTAGGATCATTTCTAATGGCAGCATGAGCAACATCCACCAATATTATCTCAAAGTATTTGTATGTGGAATCCTGAAAAAACAAAGTCAGCAATGAGAGTAAGCATGTGATTCACAACTAGGCAAGGCATGCTTCAACTTAACAAGAGTCGTATAATAGTATACCTCATTGACCCAGTACGAATTGAGGACCCTAAGGCCACCAAGTTTCCTACCAGCACGCTCCTCAGCAACTGACCTCTTTGATCGCTGAAACTTGAGTTGTGTCACTCCCTGGTTTGTCGGTTTCCCATAAACAATACCTTTGGGAACTGGTCTCTTCCTGCCACCCCTCCGAACACGAACACGGTAAACAACATAACCCTACAAAGTCATCATAATCATTACTAGACCATAACAAATAAGGCAAGGAGAAGCAGCTCAACATGGGCAAACATGATATGCAATTATGTATTTATTGAAAGAACTTAATTGACTTAATGCAAAAATTCATTCAAAACCAATGTAAATGAAATCGTACAAGTATAACTGCAAAATAAATGAAACTGCAAAATAAATGGTATAACTCTGGCAGAGGAAAATATGCGTACAAGCCCACAAGAAACAAAAGAAAAATGTCTTACTTGCTTAGCTTTGTAACCCAAGCGACGAGCCTTGTCTGGGCGAGTAGGCCTTGTTAAACGAACAATGGAAGGTTGCTGCCTATACTCCCAGCACCTTACTCGCTGCAAGAATCGCATAACATCGGACTGTTTCTTGCGCCAAAGCTCAGAGACATACTTATAGGCACCTATTGTCAATCAAAACAACAAAATAAAATCAAACATTGTATCAAAGTCAGACTTAAAACAAAAATTAGGCACAGAAAATGTATCGAAATGGTTAATAGAATGCATAATAAATCCGTTCACCAAATAATGGTTGAGCATTGTACTTTTAACAAAATAGAAGTGGGTTCTCCAAACTGACCAAGAATTGCGTGGTACATGCTAGTTAAGAGCAATAACATTTCATCCACCATGAAAATAGAAGAGATAAAAAGGAAAGCATTTATAAACATAGAAAAGAAACACTGGTCCATTTAAAAAAAATGAAAAGCCACAACAAAGATCAAAATATCATATAAAAGAGTCAATATCCAAACTAAAGCCTTGATTAGGACCTATAATACAAGATACCATGAAAACAGAAAAAATACATAGTCAAAACTGTGATCCCAATAACAAATCTCAGCGCTAGTTGAAGACAGAAAACTAATTTTCTTATTATGGACTATACACTAAAACCCTGAACCCTCTTAAGGGATAAAATAAAAATAATGAAACATAACTTAGCTGGTGAGTCATATTATCTGACCATAAACCAAAATGAATTTTCAGCTAAGTCGGCAGTTTATTACCCTTTTATTATATCAGCTGATAAACAAATTATGCATGCAAATTAAATCTACGAATAAAGAATTATAAAATAAACAATGACTTATATTCAAAATGCATATCAAATTAAAACGAATAGAATGATGAATGGAACTAAAAAAACTGAAAAGAAAATAGAATAATAGATTCGTAGAGTGAGAGACAGTACCCATTGCGCAGTTCCCTGAGTTGAAGCTCAACCGCACCAAGTAAGAGAAATGTAGGGTTTGTATGTATTACTACGTTTTATAGCAGTGCCACTATTTAATGGGCTTCTAACATGTCTTTGGGCTGGCCCTAAACTTACTGTTTTTCTTCACTAACTAGTAACTTCAAAAATTACATCACCGTTGACACAATTATTATTATTATTATTTAGTTAAAATCTAAAAACAAAAACATAAGTTTTTTTTATGTTTATTTTGCTTAATTTTTACTTGTGAGTTGATTTTTGAAGTATTTTGGTCTAATTTTCCCCTAACAGAGGCCCTAAATAATTGTTTGTGTCTAATTTTTGAACTCAAACATGACCTAAATCTGATGAAACCCGATCCTACTAAAACCGGTTCCGATCGAGCCAAGTCCTATTCACCCCTACAAAAACTCACTTGGAAACAGCGATTAAGTGGCAATGAGCATAAGTTGAGATATACATTTTATCAACCAGACAACAAACAATTACATCATTATTGTTAGTAAAGAGATACAAGTTACCAAAAATTCTCTCATGTCCGTTGATGAATAATGTGGGGTATATCAATTGGGCTGTGTTGGCAAAGAACTGAGGTGGTTTTCATCATTTGTGCGATTCAACCCACCTGAACACGGGTCTCTGGCCATGAAAGATTGAAGCTAAATTTCAAAAGCTCAACGAGCTTGTCATAAAATCCCTACTAAATTTTTAATAAATCCATTCTTTATGGATTTATGATTTCAGGATGGACTTTTTATTTCCAAATTAATATCATAAAACATGTGAGATGCATCATATATCACTATATCATTATATCACTTGTACTAGGTGGAGGAGATGTTAAGGCACACATTACCCTAGAATTAGCAGAAAACGTCATTAGTTTAAAAGAATCTATCTACAAGGCTAGAATACTCTTATAAAGATTGAAGGGAAAATATTTGGAAATGAACATCTAAAATTAACAATTCTCTCCCTGAATATTAGCTGCACAACTAGAACCACTGTAAATGCATAAATTAAAAACTTGAAAACTAGAATTTCCAAAACGGCAGACCTCTTATCCTCCACAAATTTGGTTAACTTGTACTCACATCTGATTCATTCCATAAATTTTACACAATTCTCTAGGTTTTGTTTGTGAGTTGGGCTTTGGAGAGGAATGAACAGGAATGGAAGATTTCACAACAATCCCACAAATGTGTTTCATGATTCTCAAGCATTTATCTTCCTTCAAAAACCAATTCGCAAATAGACCTTTAGTGAAGAGAAAAAAAGGGTGTGTGTTTTCATCTCATGGCAAATCTGCTTCTTCTAGCTGTCCTAGTTGGAGTTGCATAGTGAGCTATGTCCATAGCTTTTTCCAGGCCCTGCTCCTCATCCTCATCACTTGTTTCATCAGATCTCCATCGAGGTCCACCAATGATATTTTCTCCCATATCTAATTTCTTCTCCATATAGCTAGAGAAATAAAATACAAATAGGAGGAGTAAGTCTACAAATATTTAAAAACATAATTGGTGACAGTTAAAAAGCATTAGGATAAGTATATGGAAAGCATATGTAATATCAATAGCAGAAAAGCGGCAAGGAAAATGACAAAAAAGCTAACCAGATTCTTACCTCTGGGAAACCTCCATTGGATCACCAGTAGACTCTACATTCCAACCTCTATCATCTTTATGTGCTTTGACATTCCAGCTTGACATGTTTGGGAGGTCATTTGCAAATTCTTTCGGATAGCTGCGCCCAGATCTAGTATCAAGCTTAGCTTTAGCCTTCCCATAGGGGGTAGTTTGATAATTACCAAAAAGCAAATTATGTTCAACTCCTGCCGGGATTTTGTCCACTTTATCAAGGGAACTGCTTGGTGATGTTCTGTTAACTCCCTTCAAAGGTGAACCATTTGTGAAACGGATCTTACGATTCCTTGGAGTTGGAGTGTTATCATATTTAAGAATTTTTCCAATTTTACCTCTGTTATTTGCCATCCTCTCGTTACTGGTAAATAAACCTTCATGGTGATAAGATGGGGAACTGAAATTACCAAGCTCAGGGCCAGTAGTGGGGAAAGGCATGCCTAATTTGGTTGAAGTTCCTATAGTCGACGAACTCAGCAAACCAGTTGTATGATCATTATGCAGCATGGAGGAAGAGTTCGCAGACGAGGGAATCAATAAACTGGTGGACCTGGAATCCTGAATTGGAGGAACATCAAATTTAGCAGGGATTTCAACTTCTTCATGAGAAGTAACAGTGTCCTCGGTCATGTTTCCACTCCTCAATTTGTGCTGCTCAATTTCTGGCAACAACTCCAAGCATCTATTCTGTTTTATCCAAACATATAATCATCACAAAAACTCATACTAAGAATATGCAATATCTACTATAAAATTAAGGTTAGAACTGCAACAATGACACATTATTTTGAAATGTCATGCATACTAAACAATAAATCCATGCTGCATCATGAAATTTCTGCATGCTTTTGTATAGAATTTAATCAATTTATTATTTACTGTTTCATTTGTATGATATGATTGAATTACAATACAGCATGAATCAAAGGACAAACCCAGATACAGACACCATATACAACTAAGTGGACCACCCATAATGCATACATGCATGTTGTGTTTACCGTGTATCAACGAAAAATCCCTTTTCATTATATCTCAGGAAAAAACTCACTCCAGCTAATGAGCATTTTTATAGAATAGGAGCACAGCAAATGCAGTGACATCTGGCCAGAAAAGTAACTAATGCTTGCATTGTTTCAAGGATAAGAAGTCCATAGATGAACATATTTCCTTCAATATTAAAAAACAAATTAAACCACTTACAACCAAATTGGCCCTCCACCGAATAGCTGTTTCTAATCTTGGCAGAAATTCTTGACGTATAGAACCTTTTGAAATGAAGTCTTGCTCTATCTTTTCAAGTCTAATATGGACTTGGTATGCTTTAGAGTATCTGTAGCGCTGAAACACAGACAAATTATAAGGCACAAGTTCTTTTCATTTTCTTTTGAATCTAAATATTATCTTCAGTTTAGGACAAAGTATCTGCTAAGCCAATATGAGCATCGGTATTGATTATTGAATATGAGCATTGGTATTGATTATTGAATATGAGCATTGGTATTGATTATTGAATATGAGCATTGGTATTGATTATTGAAAAAGGAAATATATGGTCAAAGTAGGTACTAAAAATGGATGCATACCAACTCCATGTATATGCTAAACCAATTTAGGCGGACAATATTGATGTATGCTTTGGAACAAACCTTAACATTGGATAGCAAAGTGACATTTACTAAATTCCAAAACTACAACTGAAAATACCTCAAGACAGATGGGCTAACAAAACAGTAAACCAGTAGAGCATCAATGCTGGGTGTAGAACCGGTAACTGAAATGAAATACCTGAATGTAAAACACAACAAGAAGACTTCCTGTAGTCCCCTGGGGGTCTTCAATGGCATAATCCAAAAGACATTTGTGTATATATTTCTCTTCATCAGAATTCCATGGCAGTTCTAGCATTCGATCAGCGAAGTTCCTCCTAATACAGAGGCAACAAATCTCAGTTACCAAGGCCTCCACCCACTCCACCCAATTACTACACTGGCCTTTTAGTTTGTCAGAGGTATCCCCAAGTGCTCCTTTATTGAAGTGTTTTTCCTTCACTCTGGTCCAGAGAATTCTCTGCTGCATAAATGCTTCAGTCAGAAGCCCACACTCAACCCTCACCCGCACTGCAGTTACAGCATCTCTGAGTGAAATCGTGTTTGGTCCACTATCACGCCCAGTCCACCTTAGAACCATAAGAGCTGTATCAGGGCTACCCCTTTCTAACAGAACTTCAGCAATTTTGGGATGTGATGCAGATCCAGAAATCTCAGGAAGAAGGTGACAAGCTTCCTAACATAAGAATCAGTTATATTATGCTAAAGTTAAAAAAACTCCACATTAATATTCAATATTACAACCTGAAACAAAAAAATTAAATGCCAACTCCTAACAGAATAATATTTCGGTGTTATTATGAAATGCCACTGATGCACTTAATAAACATCATGGTTATTATACTTGAATGAAAACAAGATTAGGCACCCTTTAATTAAAAATGAAAAACCTGGAATAACATCAACGACTTAAGACCAATTACATTCTTAATACTTTATTTTAAGGATCAAATATAAGATTGCAATAAAAATGATACCCCATATAGTGCCTACATTTTATCCCTGGATACAGATGATTCTTGTCATCAGTAAGTGGTTAAATAAAATCAATAAATCAATGGTGATGCACCGATGCAAATAGATACAACAATTTTTTGAAAACAAGAATTTAGAATCATTGAGCATAAATACCATGTTGAGATTACCTGTAAAGCTTCTTCTGTAGGATCATCCAAAAGGTAAAAAGTTAAAGACTCAAGTAATGAGTGTCTGCTAATACTAAATGTGGCTGCAAAGTCCTCTACTATGTGTCTCCATTCTTCATCAGGAATTGTCCAGTGGCGATCATACAAATAATACAGAAACTACAGAAGTTAAGGAAAGAAAGTAACATTGGTCTAAATAATAACTAGTACTGACAGAAAATTCCAGAGTTGCACATCCACAACAAATGGCAGAGGAAAAAGGATACAATTGCTTGTTTAGCAATCACCATATCAGAACTTCCATGTAAAAAGAGTAGGTCAGCAGCAATACGAAGATTTTTGAAGGGATAGCAACCCAGCACCTGATCAGTTTTGGACTTCAAAAATGGTGTTCCATCCATCTGCAAAGATGAAACCTCTAATCCCTCTCCAACTTCCTGTACTAAGCTCTCCTCCAAATCAAGAATATTCAAAGCATCTTCAATAAATAGAGATCCGCTGTGTCCTGTTGACTCCACAGATTGATTTATTGCATCAGGCCAAGCACGTCTAACTGCTTCTGATTTACGTTTACGGACAACTGAAGCCCATGATGAACTATCAGTAAACCTTGATTTCACATCCTCCAAAAACTGATGTCTGGTACACCAAATAATAATCTCCAGGTGCTGAGTAAAACAATTAAAACAACCAATTAATAACCAAAAAGATCACAACTCCATACTTCTGGAACAGAGGAAGACAGATAGAGTAAGATTATAACCAAACAGGCTACACAAACAATATTCATGAAAGAGCAAGGACAAACATCTTCCACTTCTACAAAAGGCACCCTTACATCACTGTGGGCAGCTACATCAAAGATTACTAATTGTCATTCACAATTTTCAAGATTAGGTTATCAATCTCATCCAACCACAAATGCTCAACATCAAATGAGCACAAACCATAAGGACAATGGCTAGAAATATCATCAAAAGAACCACAGTATCTAATAACTTATCATGATGACTTCACAGCTCATCAGCTCGTCAAAATAAAAAAAAAACTAATAATAGTAAAATTATAAAGGTATACAATTACTATTAACATAAAACCCAGCAAGACTAAACCTGCTTCGCCTTTATTATGCTCTCATGGAGATGGTGCAAATCATGAAGCTGCGCTGAAAGGGTAACCTTAAATGATGACTCCAAAATGTCTAACACATTTGTTATTCCCTTCAAATACAATGAAAATTTAATAAGTGAACTCAATCTCCCTTTCATTCCTACAACATCAAGATTATCTGGTAAACATTGTTAGGGAGCACCCATATTAATGAATCTGATAAAAGATATAATTGTAACGAACTTTAAATAGAAACATCATAGAAGTTTTGAGGATACAAATTCCCTGTAATTCAGTTAAGATATCTTTGAATGTCCTCTTGCACCAATCCTTCACAACCACTTCATCCAACAAAAATGCTAAGACAGGATCACTGGAAACAGCAGTTTCATCCATACATACATCTGTAATGTCTGTAAAATTTATGTTAAAGAAATTGCGAAGTGCGGACAAAAGGGGAATGACAAAACAAATAAGAATAATTGGGGGAAAGGGATAACACAAACTATTGATAACATTAATAAGAAGAAAAAAGTCTTATGATATGCTTCTTCTTAATAATTAACAGGCATCTATGTTATTTTAGTTTTGATACTTCAATAGGAATTAAAAATAAAATATGCTGAAAACAACTGACACAGAAAAGGATACAGTGGCAAATTAAAGAAACCAAGTTATTCTCGAGTGCAACATTAAACAAAGAATAAAGACATTGGACATCAGCAGTGAGTTGTTTCTCCCCGTCTTCTATTTCTTGAAATCTTTCATCACACCTTCTGGATATAAGACCAGCTTCTATGCACTCATAAAAAAGTCGGAGACGCAGTCTAGCACCAGTTTTTGGAATTGGGATTCTACAAATTGGGCAGTTATCACACCGTTGGCTACATTCTTCACATAATGAGGCATGACCACATGAATTCAACAAATGGTGAACATAGCGACCACAGCTTCTCAAATCTCTAGTTGCCCGACATCGCTCAACTTTAGCTTCTTTGCACAACTCAATTAGATCAATGGATGCAAAGTGTTCCAATGTTTCCTGAAATTGAACATCACAGACCATTTATTGTGTTTTCTTTCCTCAGTACAGACTGTAAAATGTTAACCTCCATTCTGCATTAGTAACATGATGGTTAACTCATGTACAGCGCAAATACAGATTTAAAAAAGCTATAATAAGGTTTCAGATGCAAACGCCAACCAAATGAAGCATTTGACATTGTTAAATTTAAGATTATGAATATGTTCAGCAGATGATAAGTGCTTGCACAAACACAACCTTTCTCCGTAGATCCCATATACCACAATTAATGCACAGGGTATTGTCTTAACTTCACAAGCTCCCACGCCATTAGGTCAAAACAAATAATCCACACATGTTAAGGACCACCAAATAAAAACTGTATTACAAATTAGTTCATCAAAGTACACTAAAAGTGTTCAATTGCTTCATAGGTTCGATAAAAAACGAACTACTCACATCTCCGTTTGCAATATACCGTTCAAAACTAGTAAAATAATTCTATGCATATCAATTTACATATTGAAGCAAAACACTATAAAATAAGCTTATAATCATTCAAAATGAAAAAGAAAGAGTTAAAATGTTACAGCGGAAGAGTGCATTAGTAATTAAAAGATAGCTAGGGTTTACGAAGTAGCTGTATAACAAGAAGTGCATCAATCAGTGAGGAAAAATTGAAAGGAAGAGTGAGTTTTACATGAACTAATCGGCTACTGTAGTTAGGTTGAAGCGTTGAAGAAGAAGAAGAATAAGAAGATCTTGCATTAGAGGAAATCGACGAAATGGTGGGTCCGTTGAGATTTCGTTCCATTTCTCACACAACACACTCTGAGTGATTCAGATTTTCTCCAAAAAGCAAAATAATGACTTAGATAACTAAACGGTGCGTTTTACAATTCACTTAAGATCAGAATCACTTCTTGCTCAGAGAGGGAAATTTCAGGGATTTTGAAAGCCTTCTGTTTTTTATTTCATTTTCCTTTCTAATCAATTGGGTTTTCGGGTCGGGTTCTCAATTTCATTACTAATTAATTTTGTTTCAAATTATTTTATATTTTAAAATTCGATCCCTAAATTATTTATAGTTACTAATGGATCCCAGTTTTTCTAAAGGTATAAGCCCATGGGTTTTGTTTATTCAGTGTGTCATAAAAAAATGGGTCCTGCATTTGTCCCACTAAGCCAAGCCCTTATCTATATTCATTAATAACCACTGCTCTGATATGATCAAGCGAAAGTGTGAAAGTCAAACACACTCGGCGGAAGGTGATGTTGGAAACATGAACATTGCAAGTATGGGTTGTAAGTAAAGTTGATGTTGAATTTGTTAAGTGATATGTGACATATTAAGCACTTGACGGAATAATAGTTGCTTCTGTCGGTACATAGTATACACTAATGGCATGTCCTTTGCTTAGGAAGAAAGGGAAAAAGGAGGGGAAAACATTATGGCATATTTATAGTTGACTCTAATTATGCTTCAAGCTACCTTATACTTTGCTACACATAAATATGTTTGATATGTAATGATTATTGTTTTTTATATTGTCATATATAAGGAATCTTATGCAACTTATGTCCCATACCCAATATTATTTTTACACTCCATGGATATTTATGATTTGAGTTTTTTATTTCAAAATATTATTCTTGCATTCCATTCACATTTTAAAACATTATATTTGTATTAGAATGCTATTTATAATATGAAAATAATAAATTAAGTTTACAAAACATTGATATATAGAAACTAAATTGCATAAAAACTAATTTTGCAAAAAAAATTAAATATCGGCTATAATTGAATATGCTAGGGGAAAATATAATAAGTATCTTATTTTTGTATAAAGGTTTTGATAGAAATTTAGAAGATATAAATTAGGACTCCGGCTTTATCCACACTGGTGCAAATTCATGGACATTGGGCTATAAAATAAAATTTAAGTCGCCCATTAAACGAAATAATCTCAACCCCACTATGTTTAAGGAAGAACATATTTGTTGCCCAAAAGGATCTCATTTTATGTTACTTTATTAAAATTTTAATAATCAATTATTTTTCTGACTAATACATAGAGTAACAAAAATTTTTATATCAAATGTGCTCTCAAATTGAAAGGTTATTTATTCAGTCTAAAACATAGAAACAAGTAAGACCTAAGCTATATGGTAATGCAAGTAGACCACGTTTCATTCAAAAAGCATCCCTAATTACTGCCTAAATCTGTACATTAGGGGACACGCCTGCAAAGAAACTACCCTCTTCTACATTCTTTAAGGCAACATAATGGCCCTCCATGCTCACTTAAAGGCACATTATCTTTGTTTACTATAATTTCATGTGGACCTTCCCCACTATTTGGGGCTTGTGAAACATCATTGAACTTGAACAAGAGATCTTACAAGAAAAAAGAGAAACATTACAATGCAATATAAATTCAAACAAAGTATAATATTTAATATGTTATAATTAATAATCATTGTCTCATGCTTCATCATATAATTACTTAGAAACCTTTCATCATTTGAAGAATCAAGAAATGAAATGATTGGGTTAGTATAGGCCAACGCTGATGCTTAAAAATGATGAGAAATGAGATACCCCAAGACCATGAGATTTATAAATAATCATTGCTACATCATGTGCCATAATACATACTCTCTGTCATTCCCCATTTTTTTAATAAAACCTTTACCATCTAAATGTGATATTTTTGTTTCTTATTATACCCTTCACTCCAACATTGTGCTTGGTTTTTTAGAATAATTAAGCATGGGCATTATAGTCCGTTTGAATAAAGAACAAGTTTATAATTGAAAACATGTTTATAATTTTACTTCACGTGAAAGTGTCCCTACAGTTCCCCGCTCGTGCAAGTGGGAAAAACAATAGGAATCGAATAATCGATTAACGATATTAACCCACCAATAAATGATTCGTTTAACTGTTAATCACATGATTCCAGCTCACTAGGTCACATGGCCAGGTCTTTAAAATGTTCATAGTTAATATAAATATCATATAACTAAAGCCAATAAACCTAGTTGGCTTTTGCAAGTTGCAACTCTTCCTCGAAGGTGTTTGCACTTGCACGTGCACGTTGGAGAATCTCACTATCTAACGGTGCCGAATTATTTTAGCATAAATGTTGCATCCTATTATACTAGTGATTACTCTCACAAACCAAATTACGTACTAAATAATCTAAATAGTTTTATGTACACTTACTTTAGATAGGCTTGGATTGTTAACTACTTAACTAAGATTTATCTTATTAGTAAAATATCAACAATATGTTGGTCTAATGGTGTAATTGCTTCAACATAAGGCCTCACTAGATTATCGGTTAAACCAAAATGAAAATGATTCAATTTCTGCGAGCGATACTTATTGGGTGAGACAATCATATACCCGAAATTGATTAGTTCAATACCTATAAGATGAAAAGTACATTTGGTTATACAAAAAATCTTATCGATATAATTCAGCTCATAGTTTGTAAGAGTGTGAATTAACATATAAATGTTTTTTATATATAAATGTTAATATTTATGGTAAGTGAAACTTGAACCATCAACTTGTTTATCATTTCATTCCTTAAACATTTCATCCTAGCCAACTTATGACTCCCATTAACATATATAAATGTTATCTCATTCCAGAAGTCTATCTTAACATTAGTGCACACGGTTAATAAACTCACCAAAAGTTCATAGCAAAAAAAAAGTTATACTTGTATTTATATTTTATTTCTCAATCTAATATTAGAGGAATTGATACGAGAATCTTTGTAAAAAATTATAGTGAAACTCTCCATTTAAGTGTTCAGAAATTGAGCTCTGAATATGCAATGTTGATAAATAGAAATGATACAATGTGAGTTAAAATCTAATAAATTGTCATTTATTATTCTCCTTAATGATGAATTTAGACATCTAGCAGCTTGGGGAGAAGCATCGTGTCAAACTCATGACTCACTATGCCGGTTAAGAAAGTGAGAGGAAGCTTAGCAGAGAGAGAAAGGGTGGAAAAGAATGAGGATCATTATTTAGGGGAATCACTTACCATTACTATATAAGAAAGGAAAGATCATGTATAATGAGAGGATCGTGATTTATGAGAAATAAGGTTTGACCGATCAACCAAAAAAACAAAGTAACTTTGACCGAAGGTGCACGTGGAATAAACATTCTACACATTTGCTTCGCTGTTCATCAGCACCAGCTTGACATGGAGAATGGTGCGCCAAGTAGGATCCACCCTCCACGTGGGTTTCCCACACCTCGATGTGAGAAGGATGTAATATTCAATGCCTTTTGTTATTGAGAATGATCCTCTGTCCCAAAAATTTTATGTTTCTATGTTCATAGTCAATTAAAGTTCATAAAATAATATTAAAATATTAAATTCTGATTTTATTATTTTTCTTTTTAATTGAATGAATTCATCTGATTGGTTTAATACATAAAGTGATACATGAATATAAAGTGATACATGAATTGAGACATGTGATCCTAATCTTTTCTCTTAGTCATATCATCAACCATAAATTTTATAGTGAAAAATAGAGAGATCTAATGCAAAGTGAAGGCAATAAAACTTTTGATTAACATCTTTGAGTCACTTAAAAAATATCTAGAAAAAGTAGCTTCTTTAGGAGAAAAAATATAAGAAGATTGAAATATGTGAGAGAGAGAATGAAAAGAGAGAAATAGATGAGAAATATAGTAAAATTTAGTGTTGTTTGGTTGTATAGAAAATAATAGAAAGAGATGAGTGTTTCTTCTTCACTCTTCCGTAAACTAGTATTTGTCGTCCAAAATTATGTTTAAACTTATGTCCCGAATCAATGAAAACATTCATCTCAATTACAAAAATTATAATATTCATTACTTTTTATTTTTTTATTTAAATATCATTGCTCTAGGACATGATTTGAGATACAGTTTGATATAACAGATTTTGATATTTCTTCTCATCTCATTTTCTCCTCACTTTGGAGTAGAGATATATTTCATAGGCCCCACCACACTTTTTTTTCTTTCTTCTCATTCCCTCTCCTTAGCCAAAGGGGAGAAATGCACATTTTCTCTCTAACTTCTCTCCACTTCTTCTCTTTCTCCTCAACTAAAGACAACCTTAATGTATTAATCTATTGGGTAAGATTGGGAAAATAACATTTTTATTAATGTAGCAATTACTTATTCCATCTTACTTTAATTATCATTATGCATACTAAAAAAAAAGTTATTAAAAGTGTTAATTATTAACGTTGAATAATGTATTTTGACAAAATTACTTCTAACTCCTAGTTATCACTATGACGTCATATCTTATGCAATAAGAGGAGACGAGGAAAATATAATTAATACTACTTAGATTTCATAAAGTGGGTAATGAAAGAATAAAATGAAAAATGCTAAAGTAACAATTAGAATGAGATGAATGAAGTAATTAATAATAAGATAAAACTTAGGTAAAATATCATAGGTGCTAGTGATATAGGTGACTTATTAGAGGATGACACGTTGACATTTTTGTTTACTTTTAAGAAAAGAACATTTATTAGATTTACAATCAAACATTTTTTACTTTGAAAATAAACAAAAATGTTTATGTGTCATCCTCTAATAGGTTATATGTACCACTAACACGTATGATACTTTACCTGAATTTTATCGTTAATAATATACAATCAAAATGAAAATAAACTAAGAGCAAATAAGTTTGCACAAATATCATGTTTGAAACATCCAACCTTGATATGGAGTTCAGGCATTTTAATATGGTACCCGTCAACTTTTTTTGTTTCTTATGTAAAGTGAGAATAAAGGCTAGCTTTGAAAAGTAAATATATTTACTATAATACATTTTTATTTATCATATGATCATTATTGATAAAATTGTCTATTTAATAAAAACATATTTCTATCTTCTAATTCTCCCATATTTTTTCCTACCAAACCGATCTTATAATTTTCTAATTTTTTTAATCTCTAGTGAGACTATTTCTTTTTTATCTTCTCCTCCCTTCCAATTTTGTCCCCTGGAACAAGCATAAGAGCCATGTCCCAAATCCCCAAACTAATTAACCTAATGGGTAGGATTGAATAAAAAAAAATGAGATTGAAGTGTAGTGTATAATGAAAAGGAAGGTGAATAATTTACCGTATCTATGAGAGAAGATATTGTATGACCGGTGGGACAGAAAAGATCGAGACAAGATTTTTAGGACGAAAGACATGACTAGTGCGGTGAGAAGTCTAATCATGTCTAGTGTAATGTGTGTGGGTGGTGGTCCTGCTAGTTAGGGAAATAAAATAACTTCAGATGTAACATTTGCCCACAAACCAATGATTGAAAAGTAGAACCCATTCAAATCAGGGGTAACATGGACATTTTACTTATCGTCGTGTATATCTCGAAACAGCAAAACTAATGAAGAAACACAATGATTCGGAATTCACGTGTGAATCACATGATGTACGGAGCTGAGGGGGAGAAGTGGGCCCATTCGGTTGTAGTTTAACCATGACTTCCAATTATTGAGTGCCTGATAGCTTTATTTTTTAATTATTAAATGATTGGAGTTTAAAAAAATATATATAAACCATCTTCTCCATTAACGGGAGAGATAAATATTACAAAAAAAATAAATAATAAATAATATAATAAGACCTTTTTATTATTTTAGACATATTAAAATAATATTTTTATCATTCAAATTATAATAAAAATCGAGTAGTTGTCTTTTGATTTTGTTCAAAAAAAAATAAACATAAGAACAAGTGATTTAAAGCCCCTCCCTACCTTTTCCTTTTGTGAAAAGGATAGATTGCTGTATTAATAATTATTTTAAAACAGTGACAATAAAAGATATATTGGGCAGATGATATTATCATTAGTAAATACAATTCACAGGTACTTTAAATTTCAAAATTCAAGAAATATTATTTATGTAAAACATAAAATTAAAGATGATAAAAATATTATTTGTATATTTAAATATTTTATTTTATAAATTTGTAATAAAACATAATAAATATGGAAATAAGTTAATAAGTAGGGAATATGATAGTAATACATTAGGAAAAGCAAAAAAACCAAGGTTTTAACTTATTTTTTCTAGAATATTCTCACCGTATTATCAAGGCATAACTAATCTATCGAACTGTAACAGTTACATTTAAATAAAAATATTTCATATATATTTTATTAAGTCTCTGGAATATATAATCAAAGTCTTGTCAGCAACTTCAAATGATTAATGATTAGAAGATATACCATTAACTTCATGAGAGGAGTGTTTGTTTTATACTAAGTTTTTTATAACTAATAGTACTCATTTATGGTTCAATAAATAATTAATTTCTTTTGATATGTTTAACTGTCATTTCCTACAAATGTTGTTTTTAACAATCGAATCTTTGATATTTAGATTTATCTGAAGATTTAGTGAGACCTTAAACGACTATATCAATATCTTGTTATATATATTAAGTCTTTTGAGACTGTGGAATTGATTCTTATCTTTTATTCTGTGATCTATTGTCCTTACATAGATATATCAAGTATGATTATAAATGAATATATTTCATATAGATTATCTAATATTACATATAATATAGAGTGGTTTATATTTGTGAACAAAATAATTTTTCAGTAGGCGACTTATAAATAGGAATATAATAAGTTGCACTATTAGCACGAATTTATTTTTTGGAGGGATGATATGAAACTAATTTAATTACTTTGTGTTTAGTTTACCAATAAGTTGTTTAGAGTTAAAACAAACAAAGAAAACCGGTGTACTCCATCACTATCATATTTAGAAATTCATTTTTAATCAATTTAGAAAATGTTATATTCTCTTACTAAATTATCATACTAATCTTAATATGTATAACTAAGTGACATATATTATTTGTAAACTAATTATTAATAAATAAAGTATTATTTTGTGACATATATTACATTTCTGTATATATGAGAATTAATAGGAAAATATAACATCGAAAAAGGAAAAGGAAGGAAGGAAAGGAAAAAGCCGACAAGAAACATAAATGGGAATGGACCAAGTTCACGTGGAAATCACATGGGGAATGAAGAGGAAGGAGCAAATAGGATTTTTTTTGTGAAAAAGATGGATAGTGGGAAGAAGATTCATAATGTGTGGTTTTGTCGGGTAGTTGCATAGGAACACCACAACCCTATCCTTGGGACACGTGGGACACCTACCACGCACTCCTCGGACACTATTCATTATCTTCTCTCCCACCTCCTCTACAATTATTACACTAATCATTTTCATTCTATTTATATTGTTAATTATTTCAGTAAGAATTTTTTTTTTACAATTTAAGAAATGTACTCGTCATAACCTTTTTAAATGCTATGTTATTTGATACAATTCATGGAAATTTTAATCTATTTATTTATATAATAATTGTTTTTAATTATATATTTTCTCAATTCACATCTCAATAATAATGAGGAAAAGAGTATAATTTAGAAATAATAATCATAGAAATTTATTTATTATACTTTTTCACTTTTGGCTTATTTAGTTACGTTATTTTATTTTAGAAAGTTATATGATCATATTTTATGCTAAACTCAACTACTTTTTAGATTCTGTATATTTGAAAAGCTACATGTGTATTAGACCAGTATAAAAGTGGTTTGTAGAATTATATTTAAGCCGTAAAATTTGTCCTCTATTTTAAGATATGAAGTGTCACAATCTAAATTAGTAGATTCATAAATTATTGAAATCATGATACATTGTAGAGCTCTTTCACCCCAATAATTGATTGTATCTTTTTAAATTGAGTGGGTAAACGTATTTTCCTAGCTAGCTTTATTTGTTTTTAAATTTGTGAGATTGATGTGGAAAATAAATAGTAGCGTACATAAGAATGAGGAAGTTCAAATGATTATGATGAGGAAAATGTCGGTGCGTGAAGGGACAAGATGACACACACGAATTTGTTTGGAACAAAGGACCCCACATGTAAATAGTTTTATTAGTGACATAAAGATTGAAGAGTGTAGCACGTGTCCTGCAGGCACAAGCATGTTGGTCCACGTGAGTTTGGGGAAAGTAAGGTTTATGTTTCATGCATCTCTTCATTATTTTCCATAGCATTTTCCTTTCACGTGATTTTTACTCACACTTGTCTCCTCCAACTCTTTATTATCATTCATTATTGTTCAACTTGATTTGGCTATGCTTTAAAACATTTGGCTATGCTTTAAAACACCTTGCTCACTTGCTTTTATAAGCAAAATTGCCATTAATGGAGAATAAAATGTTTGCTTCTACATTACCTTTATAGATCCTCTTAGATTAGACTATTACTAAAGAAATCATAAAAAAGTGATAGAACGAGCTTGTATAAAAGGCATTTTAAGATATAACATCTTTATCAATAAAATCCCATTTTTAAATTTTCAACATAACTTATGGGAAATTTTTTATAGACTAACAACTTAAGGTTCTCTAAATTGCTTAATCATGATCTTTTATTTATTAGTTAGGTGTACAACTTTTATTTTTAAGTTGACGCTTTGAATATATAAATAGTAGATTATGCATTTCATATGGTTATAAATCTTTATATTATTGGTCAAAGAAAATTTACATGGAAGACTTTAATATATGAATGCTAAACAAATTTGATTAATTTTTTTTACCTGAAAAGAAATGTATTAATAAAAATGCAAACCAACACCATAAGAAAGTAAGACTATAATTCAAATAGATTGAAAAAAGTCATATTTAGTTTTCAAATCATTTTTATTTATTTTTTATTTCTAAATCGGTATCCTTATATAGAAATGTCAAACGATACCCTTTTAAAACGTTATTTAATGTGGGTTTAAATGGCCATTTAATATATTAATAAATTTGCATTGGTAATTTATTACATCATGTTCTTTTTATAGTTCCATTTTGAGAAATTCATTTTGATATATTTTATAGGATATTTTCCATAGTGTTAAAGTTTGTTTTTTTTATCAAAATATTATCATTAATTGTCATGTATTGTAAGTAGAAAATGAACGAGTCATCGTAATAAAGGATAGTTAGGTATAACTATGAATTTTAGAATAAAGAATTAGTTAGAGGTAGTATAAACCAATATTTATTAATGCACATAAATTTTATACATGCATTAAATCACGTTTCAAACTTGATTTTTTTACTGTAATAAATTAAGATGATCCCTACATGCCTTACGAAGCCTTTTTAATTTTGTTGTTTTTATATCTTGGTTGAGATAGTGTTTGAATTTATGACATGCAAACCGAAACTAATAGTCTTAATTTTCATTTGGAAAGATATTAATTAATCACAATAATATTGTCCTTGTAAAATTAAATTTAAAATTTCTCGATATATTAAGAGAAATCCAAATTCCACTTTCATTTCCTTAAAATAAATTTAAACAATCCTCAAAACATTTATTTGATTTTTATATTAAATTTTGGATCCTGAAAAATATTATTTTAAACGTGTTACCATAAGTAAAAAACCTTATACTCCTAGGTCTTGTAAATGGACAGGGATCCTCTGTCCCAAATGGATCATGTCCTCCTGTCTACATCCAATAAAAATCCACTAAATAATATAAAATATTATTTTATATTTTTATAATTCTTTATTTTAATTAAATAAAACAATGTGATTGACCAGTGATACCAAATGAGACACCAAATGGGACAGCAGATCCCTGCTCCTTGTAAATAGCATGAAACGCGCGAGTTTGCACATAAGATAAGGAAGAAACAAATTAAGATGGGTTTTTAAGAAAAAAGAGTGAGAAAACGATGTTGTGAATTGGAACCGCACGATATGGGTGTCGGATAGGATAAGGATAATCAGGAGGACCCCATTGAAGGACAATCATAGTAAAATGATATAATATTAAAGATTTATATGCTTAATATATCATTTATTTATATTATTTTTTAAAAATATATTATAAATATGAATGGTGGATTATACAACTCATATGTAAATAGTATATGTTAAGTTCAATTTTGCAATGATAACCCTTAGGTGTGTATTGATTTGGGGCCAAAGGGAGTGATGATGGTGTCCCTACCAGTGACATTTGACATGAGCCGTTGATGTTGGGTGTTTCGTTTCGTTATAGGACGAGACTTCATATGAGAGCTGGCCCGCTACCTTTAATGCTTAATATTTCTTGCGATTTGCCACCAGACACCATTCATTATGGAAGGGATACAACTTCATTTGGGTGCATTCACTAATAAAGCAATTTTAGATTCAATGATAAGGTTACTTTATAATTTTTTATATTCAAAATAAAAAATCTAACCCAACACATTCACACATTTTAATCAGTGTAATATTTATATATTACTGTTTAAAAAGTCAGTATATTATTCGTCAGTAATTTATTATTTATTTCAATGGATTAGTGCATGTATATAATTTTTTTCTATTTTGAAGAATGGAGATCACTGTTCTATTTGTTGTGTCTTAACCTAATTAAAAACTGACACATAATTAAAAATAAAATTAGAAATTAATTTTTTTATATTACTCCGTGCAATATGATATGTTTGGGACATGAAGACATTAACTATTAATCATTGTTTTATTTTGAATATCTAGCTTTTTTTCCCCATAGTTGTATTGTTTGGGGGACAGAACCCATGATTCAGATCACTAGACTTCCTGGCATAAAGTCATGATTGAACTCACTACTCATGCCACCCATTTTCTCTCCTTTCTATATAATCCTTATCACCCTTCTCTTTCCACTCCAATAAACATCCCAAACCTCTCTCTCCTCTTCAAGAAACCCAGTCTTTGAGTGAGTCCATTGAAGGTTCAAAGATTTATAGTTTGAGTACATCCCATCTTACAAGGGCTAAAGATGGCAACATTTGAAAAGGAAGATCTGGGTTTGAGCCTAAGCTTGAGTTTCCCTCACAACCCCCCAAATCCTCTACATTTCAATCTTGTGTCTACTCCTTATTCCTCTTCACCTTCTCCTTGCAATCCTCAAAAACCTTCTTGGACTAATCATCCTTTCACATCTTCAGGTGTGTATTGTATTCTTTGATTATCCATTTGTTTTCCCTTTTTCACATAGGATTCTCACTCGGCGTTTTTGTTTTTAGATTTGGTCCACTTTCTTTTACTATTTCTTTTTCTCTTTTACAAAAAAACAAGTAAGCTTGGGTGGAATAATTTTCAATCTTTTTGTTATTGCTTTTCATTTTCAAAATCTCTTTACCACATCTTATTTATGCTCATCCAAAGCTTCCTACTTTTATCCTTTACCACTCGAATTTTCAATATTAATTTGTTCAAAATCTCGCCGATTTTATTTTTTACTTCAAAAAAAAAAGAACCATCTCATAAATTCCCACTCAACATTATTCCATTCTTCAAAATTATTTTTCCGAGATTTTTTTTGGTATTCTGTAAAAGCTGAATATACACTTTTATAAAAGCGATTTTGTTTAAACGGTCCTAAATCGTGTTTTTACATGCAGATCGAGATTCTGAAACATGCAAAGGAGAACGTGAATCATTCCTGCGCGGAATCGACGTGAACCGATTACCTTCTGGAGTTGATTGTGAAGAAGAGGCTGGTGTTTCATCTCCAAACAGCACCGTCTCAAGCGTAAGCGGAAAACGGAGCGAAAGAGAACCCAATAGTGAAGAAAATGACATTGATAGATCCTTCTTTAGAGGAACCAGCGACGAAGAAGAAGCTAGAAAAAAACTCAGACTCTCTAAACTCCAATCCGCTATTCTCGAAGACAGTTTCAAAGAACACAACACTCTTAACCCCGTAAGTGCTAAATAAAACTAATTTCTAATTATGAGTTGAGTTTTAGAAGAAAAAAAGAGCACTTATTGAGTAAGTGATGTTTGTATATACAGAAACAAAAGCTGGCACTGGCGAAGAAGTTGGGCCTTAGAGCGAGACAAGTAGAGGTGTGGTTCCAGAACAGAAGAGCAAGGTTAGTTTTGTCAATTTCATTATTTTGTTGTGTACTTTATGATGACATGATCTATTGTGAAAACTAAAATTTGTTGTTAAATTTATTTCAGGACTAAGTTGAAGCAAACAGAGGTGGATTGTGAGTTTCTGAAACGGTGTTGTGAGAATTTAACGGAGGAAAATCGGAGGTTGCAAAAGGAAGTTCATGAGCTTAGGGCACTGAAACTTTCCCCTCAATTCTACATGCACATGACCCCACCCACTACTCTCACTATGTGTCCATCATGTGAGCATGTCACTGCTCCTTCCTCAACCGTTGATGTTGCCACGCGTCACCATACTATGGCCTTAACTCATCCTCGGCCCATCTCTGTTGTTAGCCCATGGGCTTCTGCTGCTGCTACTATTACTATCCCTCAAAGACCCTTCGATGTGCTTCGCCCTAGATCGTGACGTGTACGGCTCAGTAAAGGGTAGAAATGGGAATTTGTAAAAGGGGAAAACGGACCCATTAATTTGTTTTCAATAGATAAAAAATTATTTGGTTGGTCTATAATGTTTTGTTCCAATTTGACCCATCGATATATGGTTTTGTGGGCATGATGACCTACTTTGGTAGGGTGTTTTAGTTTCTAATGTACTTCTCCATCTCATGATGATAACGCAGACTTTGTGTAAAGTACAGTGGTCTAATCAATTAATGATTTTTATATACTCCTCTCAGTCTTTTGTATAATTGGATAATATTATACGATTAAGGGATGGTGAATTTTGATGGGAAAGATTAAAAGCTAAAAAGAAAAGCTAACATCCTTATGTTAGCAGAAAATTTTTAATTTTGGTTTCATTGCTTTAGTAGTGCAGAAAATGCGGGGATCCGAAGTGGGTAATTACGAATTTTGGGGGTAATTTGTTAAAAGAGAAAGGAAATAAATGTTTGGATCACAGCATGGACCCCAAATGATGATGTTTTCTAATTGAAAAAACGGATTGAACCTTACTCCCACCACCATAAATTATGGGAGCATTGACTGATTCCTAAGATTTACATGGGTTTGTTTTATTGTCTACTAGTACTTTAGTTAAAGTTTAAAATGCAAACGTTGTGCCGACATTATAGATGGCAAAATGTGCCAGGCATAATTTTTTTTTTGTCTATTTAGTATTTATCCGTTTAGTCGTACCATGAGCATTTTTATTGAGCATGATGTAAGAAAAAAATAAGAAAAAATCAAATAAATTACAATATGTGATTTAATGCCTCACAAAATTATGATGTGATATAATTTGTTCAATTTCATATAAAATATCAAAGTTTTTTAAAAAAATTATGTTTAACTACCTTATTTAATTTATTTTTATTATATTGTATGAATTTTTTTTATTTTTTATTTATTTATAAACGCTAGCAGGTAAGTCACATGCTCATTAGCCTGTTTTAAAACGGGCAGAATATACAATTTTTGTCCGTTAATACGGGCATGTCCGTGCCAACTTAAATTTTGTGGGCGCAGACAAAACGAGCAAGACGACTCTATCCAACTTATTTTATGATTTTATCTTTGAAATTGCCTTCTAGTTTGCGTGCCTGTCTTCTTTTTTATAATTTCTTCTTTCTTTATCACGTTCTTCTAATCCTTTCGATGTTCATGCTGTCTCTTCCAATAAGTGTTATTTTCAATAATCGAATTCTTAACTTTTTTTTGTATTTCTAGTATCTAGCAGAACCTTACACATCAATGACTTGTTGGTTTCATTTCCTGTTCTCATTAAAATAATTCATGAAGACAACAAATTTTTTATTACAATTATTACATGAGATTCTGATTATAGTACCTGCCTAAACACATGTTTATACTAGTTTCAATCTATCAAGAGAGTTACTGAATTCATCATTGTTATAATGGCAACCTACACCATTCAATGCCTTGATCTTTGAATTATTGTCATTAACAAAGAGAAGTTCATAAATGAGAAGTCATATCCAGTTTTCACATTATACTTTCACTCTATACAAGATTTATATTTGCTTATATTGGTGGTCTACATGGTGCATTAATTGACATTATTCATGTGTTACATTATAATGTAAAACAATATCTAATCAATTGTGGAAGGGTCTTCCTCCAATATTTGAGAAAGTTTTTTCATTCATGTTGCTCTGAATAACTCTCTCCTATTAACTCTTTGCATCATTCTCCGGGAGCCACTTTTACTGGTGCTATGTTCTGTTGATGTCTGATCATTCAAGTATGGCACTACATATTTTTTCATATCGGCATCTGAGATTCCGATATGACCTCCGGATGCACTAATGAACTTGACTCTGCCAGCCTCATCCAGAGTTCTTAACCCAATCCAGTCTTCAGTGTATAGTTTTGTCTGCAAACCAGATCAGGGGAGTAATATTAACAAGAAATCTTGAAGTACATTCACTTTTGGTGAATTGTTTAACTGTTCATTGTCTTTCAAATTTGTGGCAGAACTGCTTTGCTTATGTAGTTTACATGATTTCCAAGCATGATATCAAATATCAATTAACAGCAAATAATGCAAGGATTTTCAGATGAAATGTTTCAGGCTTTTAGCAACTGCTATAAAAAAGTGGCTATTCAAAGAAAATTATTGGACCTACATCTTCTATGACATTTATGATTCAAACAGATAATAGAAGATCAGACCTTAAGGGTCAGTTTGCGAATTAAGTTTTTGAGAGAAAAGAAGTGAAAGGAAAGGATTCAGAGCTATCTCATAAGTGTATTTCCAAGCTCGGAAGCCTTCTCATTCCCTCCATTGCCATCGGAAATTCAACTCGCAGACAAACCCAAAAGCAAGCAACTCCCCTCATAATTTGTTAGATGGAATGCAAATGCCACAATAAGGGAACTGATATAGAGAAAAACTTGTATAGAGACATACACAACACATCATATTTGGAGACAATTGTATGTTTTTTTTGTGCTATCATTAACGACTAAATTTTAATTAAAATTAAATATTTAATGTATTGTCAAAATTTGATTGGTTCTCTCAACATACGTCTCCACACAAGTTTTTCTCAATCGTATAACGGGCAAAGATCTGGACCTGTTCAATCAAGAATGCTGCAAAATTGGATATGATACCTGTTGGGGCTGCAAAATTGGATTAAAAGCGCCATCTGGGTAATATCCAAACCAGGAAGTTTCCTTTGGTATTAAAACATTGTCCTCCTCGAACTGTTAAATTAAGATGATAAATAAATAAGTGTTTTTCATTGAATCAGCTTACAACATTCATAACATAAATACCTTTAGAAGCCTTACCATGATTAGTACCAAATTCTGCAAGCTACTAAATCTTTCCTTATATGTAGAATTCCTCTTATCTGGTAGTTCATTGTTAAGCAGAGGGAGAAACCTACACTTGTCCAAATAAGCAGGTATGGCCTGAAATCAAAATTGATTAATACCAAGATTCAGATTAAATTTAAATCATACATAAACTAAGAATATTTGAGGCAGATTGTATAAGTGAATATTTCTATTAATTTTCCACTCTTAGAATTCCTTATATTTTGTCCATTGATGGTTATCATGTTTCATTTGAATTAAAGATACAATAAATCACCCTATATGTTCTAGGAAAAAATAAATTTGTATACAAAATGATAAATTTGTGACATCAATCAGAATGCTAGGATCCAATTACAAGTATGGAATTTGAGTCCCACATCCGAAGCATGAGATTATGGGATTATTGTGACCATACATTATCCAATTCCCTGGGTACATTTACTACATTGTACGAAATCTTCTGCAAGATGTACAGTTTCAAACTAAGACCGGATCACCCAGTTTAATCGAGCCAGCTCGAAAATGATACAACAGGTTGAATTGGACTCATGGCCCATAGGCCGAGCCAAGGGTTTTACTGTCAGACTGATAAGGTCAATCTAGATCAGACAACAACGTATCTATGTAATTTTATCTCAATCTTCAAAATTATAATTTTTTCTCCCGATTATGCATTGCGTGCACAAGAACAACACACTAGTTATTCAACCAAGAGAAATACTCACATTTGGTAATTTAAGGTATCCACTAGGAGCTAAGTGTGCCTGCAATTTTTCAAATCGAGGTATGTCAAAGACAGCAATACACGAACAAAATACTGATGCTAAGTGCAAAGATAAATTCAGGAGAGCTAATGAATTTACAAAAGAACAACATAAAATATTTCAAAACTAACAAAATGTAGAGACCCATCAAAAAGAAAATAAATAGAATGAAAGGGTAGAGAGTGAATACTTGAACGTAGTCACTGTAAACCCCTTCCTTGATGAGATTGTCTGCAATGATGCATAAGGTTCCGGACTGTAGAAACGAAAAACATTCAACAACATTAGAACTAGGTAAAGCAAAAATTAAATGTCAATTCATTTGTTCTTATCATTATTCTTCGGTACACAGTAGATGCATGACCAATAATTTTTAAAGACACACCAAACAACCATAGCACCTGGCAATAAATAAATGATGAATATAAAGTACCTTGTAAATGTTGGTGATGACAAAAATGGAGATAAATTGGTAAGTATTTTTACTGTAAAAAATATTAAGAAATTCTATAAAAAAATACATTAAGAAACAAATTATCCTCAAGTTTAAGACCCCGTCATACCTATTGGATCAAAGATATCAAATAAAATAGAGAAACTTTCTATCTTTTATCCTATCAAGGCTAACATAATTTTTGAAGTACCATATACTAAACATGCCACCAATGCAAAATGTTGAGAAGATTGCCTAATGCTAAATGTTTCACATTAATATTCGTTTTATCCTCCTTTTGTTCTTTCTTATGAAAAACTGAAGTTGTGTCTGATTCAAATAACATAGAGCAAGGTGCCAAAATCAATAATATAGCATGTGATACTCCCAAAACCAATAGGACAAGCGACACATTATAAATGCATCGTGCTGGAAAGCAACAATGATACTCACACCACAAAGAGGAACTGAAGCAGTACCAGCATGAGGGCCTGATAAAGAGATAAAATTTTTAACCTGTTCCGACAATAATAAGGGAGAAAATCTCGTAAATACATTGACAAGAGTATGGATTAGGGAGCCAAAATACACAGAATGGCAGCAACGCAAACATTGAATAGAAATAAAGAGTACACAGATGCAAGACCCACATAGTTATAAAAGAGAAAATTTATCCAATATCCTAAAGTTGTAGAACAAAAATATAAAGATAGTTTAAAAAAGACAATAGCTTATTTCATTCATAGCGTAACATACTATAGAGAGATCATGTACAATATACCAATCCAATTGTAAACCACAAGAAAGCACATAATAAAGTTTAGTTCATTAACCATTATCTATTGCAATTTGATAATTACTAATTATACTCTAATTATCTCAAAAATTATCTGTTTCACGTTTAAAAAATTAACCAGTCCTTGAAAAAATCATCTAAGCACTTTCCAATAATTGTGGTCACTGTCTCTCAGTTATGGAGAAAACTTGAAGATAAAAGTTATTTGCAAGCATTATATGAATATCCATAATTAACAAAAAATGTGTAGAAACAAAGAAAAAACAGGCTAAAATAGTTTTAAATTATGAAAAGAGCATATAATTGCACTTGTAAATTTTAGATTCTTACAGGGGGTCCACCTTCACAAAATTCCACAACGCCTCGACCAATTAAATTTCCCTGTAGAACAAGAGGAATTCTAGAGTGAAATATAAAAGACAAAAAGTAATCAAAGAAGTACACATGAGATGAATTAATTAAGTAGGTGCTTGAAATTCCTTGAATGAACAAACTAAAAGAAGGAAATGGACATAAAGACTGGACAATATGAAACGTGTTCTGAAATAAGTAACCAAATGGTATGAAACGTATGTCACTCTATCACAACTAGATACATGTTCACCTGATATTTTGTGAAAGAGATTTGGCTGATGCAAAACGTTACAAATGGCAACAATTCATAAATCTTGAGTTAGTTAATGTAAAAGAAAAAATGCTATTATATTAAGTCTCTAACTAAGAAGGGCTTGAAGTATTGCACCTACTAAAAAGAAGAGAAATACAGATAGCTTGCATTCAATTGAAGGAGATCATAGATGAAGCCAAAGGGTGACTAAGATAAAATATAGCAGATGAGATTTTGGAAAGGGAAGAAAATAGCTCAAGGACTATTATTCAACATAAAATTTTACTGCCAACAAACATAGTTCTGCCAACTTAGTTTCGTAGCTTTGTTGAAGGCATCTAAGATTTATTTAAACTTTTTGAAATGGAGCAGGACACCCATTGGCATCACAAAGAATAAAAATGAAGACAAATTACATGAACAAAAGAACAAAGACAAACATAAAGTAACCTGAGACAGCCCAACAATGTTGTATCCTTCCTTCAATTCTTTCATTTTCTTCACCTGTATACGGTTAGGAACAGAGTATTTAGAAGTTAAGATTCAATTCAAAAGCAGTGTAAGAAATTTTACCATAATCTGCAGGAAACTTTATCACCTTCTCGCAAACAACCTTAGCCTGCAGACATGAAAAACAAAATAAATAACAAATAGACATCATAATACATTATCCTCAACTTAGCATTCCAATCTTCTCTGATCTATTACCTGATCTAGCAAAGGCATAAACCATGAATCCCAATATCCATTGCCCACCTCACTGTAGAAAGGGGAAAACTTAATTAGTAATAATGAATACCAAATTATAGCCTCTACACTCTGAGCTCAAAATGCTAATGAAAGAAGGGAAATATTAGCAAAGAACGCAGCATAAAACAGATAAAGTTTCTTTATAGTATGGAAATCAATAAGGAAATTATGCAGCCATACATGCAGTATCCTTCAACACCAGAGAAGTTGATCAATTGCTGGGTGATTTTTTTCACTCCAAGGTGGCTGCACTGATCCGCAATTCCTGCCAACAAGAATCATTGCAAAACATGTATAATACTAATAAAATATATGGTGAAACAATCATAGAATTCAAGTATAAACATGCAGTTCACTCCTCACACAGAGGTCCCCAAAAATCTATAATTAAAGGACATGGAAATTATGAATTGCAACCTGTAAGACAGTGTGTACATGTGTATATGAGACATATGGGTATCCTTAGAAATAAAATCCATCTAAAATTGGAATCAAATGTTACAGAAATGTTACAATTTTGTTATTTGCACATTAAATTTTGACCAACGTATGCAGCTATATCTATCTGTAATTCCTTTTTTAGATGTAGTTACACTTCTTGAAATATGACATACTTAATTTTATTATAAGAACTTGATTTTATTGGAATCCTTAACACTTGTCATTGGAAAAACACTTATCTTTTTTTATATACGCTATTCAAATAATACATCACATAAACCAATGGGCATTTTATTTTGTCCCAAATGTTGACAATACATACATAAATCATTTTCCTTAAAGGGTTCAGCCAGCAGTGTTTAAGGGATGATGAAGATTGAAGCTGAAGAAAACATGCATTGGAAAACTAAAATTAACAGTTCTAACTATATTAATTTCACCATTTTCCCTTCAAGACTTGACACTATCCTGAATCCCAAATAACACAAACACTGAGACATGGTAGTTATAACATAGAATGAAGTGAAAACTGTGCATTAATTTGCAAGTTGATTTTTGGATGATAATGAATCCAAAAAAAATTAAACTTTCAAACGGACCATTAAAAATCATAATTAGGGCACACTAGTAATCAAGCATTTCTACTTAAAAAAGTCAGAAAAATGCAATAATATGAAAATAATATATCCGTTAGAAAACTAAGAAAGTGAGTAAAAAATACCGTGGATGAGAATGAAGGGTATTGAATGTGATGAGGGAAAGATTATGAAAATGAAGATAAAGAGAAAGGAAGGAGAAAGAAGAGGCATCATGGATCACACTTTAGCGATGGCTGTGAAGAACAACAATGGTTTTTCCCATCAAGCAGGGAAAGATTAAGAAAACAAAGGTGTGGGTATGAATAATAAATAATAGAATATTGAACTACTAGTCAAAGCTGCCAAAAAGAGAATTAAAAAAATAGTATTACTACTATTTGTCATTGATGAGTTCGAGGCAAAGACATGTGATGATCGGATTCATAAATGTCAAGGATTCATTCATTAATACCAACAAGCAACTACTATTTCATTACAAATGACAAATAGATAAAAGGTAAAATAATTCATTAATCCATATAAACATATTTAAATTATTTAATTTATTCATATATAAATTTTAATGAATGAATTTTATATTTTCATGGATTTGGATGAATGAATATTCAATCTATTTTTAATTGTAACTAAATTTTTTTTTTGAAAAAATTATTATTTTAAAAATTGTTGTTCCAGTAAATCATTCTTTAAAACAGAATAAAATGTATCCTGATACCATAAGATGATTTATCTTTTTATATTTATTTATTGCTTGACATGGTTTTGTTTTTCAATAATGTATTTTAAAATAAAAACTTTTAGAGAAAATAAAAATAAGACATATGACATGAGTAAATTTAAGGGCATAAATCATGTTCTCACATAGATAATATATTATCTTAAAAAACACTTTTAATTTTTTTATATTAAAAAACAATTTTAATTTTTTATATTAAAAAACACTTCTAATTTTTTATTAAAAAACACTTTAAAATTCATTTTTTTTAAAAAAAAGTGGTTTTTTTAAAGTTGTGATCTAGTATTTTCCATTCATAGAAGATAATATATTTTGTTGAATTTTTTATTGGAATACGAATTATTACTTTTAATATTTGTTGAATTGGAAATTTGTTATAAGCATTCATATACATAAATGTCTAATTTAAATAATGTGATTTAATTAGTAAATCCATTAAAATATATGTAACAAATTTTTATACTATTATTATATTATTTATTATTCAGTTTTAATTATTATTGACTCTTATATAAAATAATACAAATAAATAATAAATAATACACTCAAAATTACACTAATAATATATATACCAGACTCATTGAACAGATGAACTTATATTCCAATATCTAGCAAGTTTTACCTCCAAGTATTTATAACATTGTAAAATGCTTGATATTTATTTATGCTATTTAGAAAGAATTCCACAAGATCTAGTATTTTCCATTCATAGAATATAATATATTTTCTTGAATTTTTTATTGGAATATGAATTATTATTGAATTGGAAATTTGTTATAAGCATTCATATACATAAATGTCTAATTTAAATAATGTGATTTAATTAGTAAATCCATTAAAATATATGTAACATATTTTTATACTATTATTATATTATTCATTATTCAGTTTTAATTATTATTGACTCATATATAAAATAATACAAACAAATAATAAATAATACATTCAAAATTACACTAATAATATATATACCAGACTTATTGAACAGATGAACTTATATTCCAATATCTAACAAGTTTTACCACCAAGTATTTATAATATTGTAAAATAATTGATATTTATTTATGCTATTTAGAAAGAATTCCACAAGATCTACAGGAATATCTACTAACAACTAAAAATTATTTTTGAACCTATAAATAATATCAAATTAATAGAAAATTTATAGTGAAAGTGAGAGTTGAAATAATGAATGAAATTGAAAAAAAACACAATTTCATTTTTTTAAAAAATTGATTTTTTTAAGTTGTGATCTAGTATTTTTCATTTATAGAAGATAATATATTTTCTTGAATTTTTTATTGAAATATGAATTATTACTGAATTGGAAATTTGTTATAAGCATTAAGTCTAATTTAAATAATGTGATTTAATTAGTAAATCAATTAAAATATATGTAACATATTTTTATACTGTTATTATATTATTCATTATTCAGTTTTAATTATTATTGACTCTTATATAAAATAATACAAATAAATAATAAATAATACATTCAAAATTACACTAATAATATATATACCAGACTCATTGAATAGATGAACTTATATTCCAATATCTAGCAAGTTTTACCACCAAGTATTTATAACAATACTGATATTTATTTATGTTATTTAGAAAGAATTCCACAAGATCTATAGGAATATCTGGTGACAAATAAAAATTATTTTTGAACATATAAATAATATCAAATTAATAGAAAATTCATAGTGAAAGTGAGAGTTGAAATAATGAATGAAATTGGGGAAAAAAACACAATTTTTAAACACATTTGTTGTTTGGGTGAATTGGATATTCATTCAAATGAATGTATTCATGGATATCCATCCAACTGGATATGTCAATGACTATGCATGTGATATAATTGATGAATTCAAATTCATCCATTATTAAACTTATTCATTGAATAATATCTATTTAAACTCGTTAACTCTAGATGAATTTAATTCCATTGAATTACATATTATAGATAATTTTGACACCTCACTAGCTCTTGAGATTTAATAATGTTATTTAGGCACATGAAAACCCAATTTGATTGGTAAAATTGTTGCTATGTATTAAGTAGTAAGTTTGGTTCTCAAAAGACACAATAAAATAGTTTTAAAAGATTCCATTTATTAAGAAAAATCTAACAGTGTCTGGTTTTGTTGGTTACATAAATGCAATTTGCATTTTAAAATGCTAAATGTGAGGCAAGCATGAAGCAGCTATGACAGAATTATGAGATGAGAAAACCCATAAAGAAGTGTGTGAGTATGGAAGCAGTTTATGTGTGAGTGCATTGAAGTGTTTTGTGTGGGCTATCAATGTAGTTGCGGGCACGCAATGCCATTAATTAACGACATCTCCACCATAGTATGAATAAGCCCATGTGCCCAAACAGCAAATAATTAATACTCCACCCACATAACTTTTACTTTTAGACAACAAAAAAATAAGATACTTAGTTCAATTGGATAATGAGATAACTATAGTTAACAAAACATGTGAATATTAAACATCATTTTTTGAAGTCCAATAATTTAAATGTACTCATCAATTTAAACTATTAGATATTTTAAGAATGAATAACTATGATGTGGACTAAACTTTTTTTCACATAATCTTAGAGTAAGTGAATTCATTCTCTGAAATGATTTATAAGTTTATTATAATATGTAAATATATAATTTTTATATTGAATAGATTAATAATTATTCTCCCCTCGATTGAAGTTAACCTCCTTTAATTTAGACATGTTTTTTTAATTTTTTTTGCACTGAGTTGAGATTAGGAGTTTACTGTTTTTTAAATTATCTTATAAAAAATAATTTGAAGAAAGTTATTTATAACATAAGTTAACATTTCAATTTAAAGGCCGGGTGTCATGGAAAAAGATTTTGTTTGTTTGAGATATATTAAGGTATCACTCTACAAAGATATTATACTTCTATCGATTTCTCACATTACCTATTTATCAAGGAATCTTAAAATCCTACTTCTATCAAAGATATGCGATTCTATATAATTTATAATCTTTGTGCGTTGATCTACTTTTTTGAATTGAAATTATGACCAGCACGTGATATAAGTTGCAAAAAATATAAACATAAAAATTAAAATAACGGGTCTCCCTTAATTAACGTGTCAAACCATCATTGATAGATTTTTGTTGGATACCAAAGTCCAAAACTCTTCGTTTTATATATTTTTTAATGTTGTGAAATTGGACATTAAAATGGAAGAGATCTTGTGTTACATTTAAGCGATTTAAACGGTTAAACTATGAGGTCGGATCGGATAATTCATATAATTAATAAATTTATCAATAAATATATAATTATATATAAATGTAAAATTTTATATGATTAATAATTATACTTGACTAACATCTCTCCATCTTTTTTTTTTTTTTAGAAGAGTAAAACAAAATATTAGGGTATTGTTCAATTTTCTTTAAAATTTTAAGCGAATCTCCACTTTACTTCCTGAGTAATTCCAATTTAACTGAATTTAACACGTTTAAATTAGAATTTATCATGTTCAAAGTGGTTCAATTCTCATTTAGTTAAGACTACACAACATAGTCCTTTTCAAATTCAATCATCTATATGACCAGTATAACCACCTATGGAATTATCACAAAATTCATCTTTTCAATAACTCATTAATTGAATTATTTTCATTTATGAACCCCTCATTACTATAATAAATGAAAATTTATTACTTTTAATGTTTCACCATATTTTAAAATTTTCCAATTTTTATTTTGATATTTTAGAAATATGGAAAAATGCATATAGCATCTATAAACTTTATGTCTTTTATAACTGGATATCATAATTTTTTTCTCCTAATTACTCTTTAAAATTTATTTGTTAGTGAAAATGGTCCATACAAAAAGATAATGTTAAATTACTAATATGCTAAAATAAAATTATTACTATCATACTCACAACAATAGCAATAAACTTACCACTACAACAATGTACGTTAGCCGGTAGTAATTGCTGGAAGAAATTATTGTCAAAATACAAATCGATTGAGAAGAAGATGATAAAAAATATAGTATAAAAAGATGACAATAGATTAATATTGATATATAAAAATTTAAAATGACAGTACAAATAAAAAAAATTAACAAGTGATAATTTTCTATTAACATTAATTTAACATTATATTTTTGCAATGAGTAATTTCACCAATAGTTAAAATTTAAGCGATAATTAGGAATAAAAAATGGTTTATAGTTAGTTGCAAAAAACATAAAGTTTAAGAGTTTTTGCGAACTTTTTCCTTTAAATACAACACATTTATATTCTATTTTTAAATCATATTCTTATTTATTATTCACCCCTTTCACTATTTTTTTCCTCATTTTTATTTAATGTAATCTCTAATGCAAAATTAAATATGATTATTATATTCAAATTATATCAACTTTTACATTTAATAATTCTTTAAATCATATTAATAAAATGGAAGGAGAGTAATTTAATAAAGCATCTAAAAGAGGTTCTATAGAAAGGTCTGCAAATATAATAATAAAATAGAACAGAAACATTGAGAAAATTATTATTTATTTAGGTTTATTGTATAACTCAAATTTCAATACATTTATGCAGCAGAAACTGCAATCTTCATCCCTCTCTGGCAGTGACCAGGTAGACTACAAATGAAGTAGTTCTTTCCTTTGACCAACTTGATTTGATCCTTTCCCGAATTATACACTTTGCCTGAACCAGTGCAAGAATTGTAACCACCCTCATTCACTACCACCAAGTTGTGTTCATTGACTTTATAATTAAATTCTGCATGTAAAGATATATAAGATAAAATTAAAGAGATGTATATATAAGAAAATAACTAAATTTAATTGATTTTGTTAGAAACATAATAAAAACAGTGATGATACTAGAAATAAGAATGATACTAACCAAGTATATCACCAGCCTTGAATGTTTTTCCAGAAGGCCAGTTTGATACTTCGAAGGTCCAACCACCAGCATCACCAACTTGGAATGTAGTTGCATGAACTATCTCAGAGTGAAACACCAACATACATAATAGTAGCATTAGAGCTATCACTGCACTATTGCTTCTTCCTTGGGCCATCTTGTATTTTGTTGCACTAGAACTGATTAAGATTACAAAGGGTCTAAAGAATGAGCAAGGAAAGGTTCAATGGTTGAGTGGTGTTTGTATTTCTAGGCACACACATATATATACACATAGGAGTAAGGATGTTCTCTAATACTTGATATACAAGTGCTTCAAAAAAATACACATTTTTATCATTTTAATTATAATAAAATAATATTTTTGTCATTAAAAATAAAATGATAAAAAAAACTTGTTTTTCTTAGCAGTGAAGAGGATATTGTTCACTATTTTATAAAGGGTAGTACATCTTTTGTTCAATAAAGTGTTTCACTCCATATGACACTCATTGTTATTATTGAAAAAATATTTAAATTAAATTTTAATAATTAATTATTTTTTAGTGAATCACAAACAATTGGTAGTCTTTTGCAAAGATAGAATTACAATGTCATTAAATACACATTCAATAGGATATCATATTTTTTTAAATACACGGAGTCAATAAGACATCGTATTTAGTATACCACTATTAATTATTAGTATATACATAATAGAAATATTAAGATTATTAATTAATAAATAATAATATCATTAATACTTTATTATTCATTTAGCGACAATCAGGACCATGTGTTGGAAAATATAGAACCTAAATTTATCAACAACAAAAAAGTAATAGGTAAAGTTTTTTATGAGAATTATGAAAATTATATTTACAAGTTCTCACATTTTATGTTTAATTTACCAAAACACTTGATATTTTTGGAGATTATATAAAACTTAATACATAAGTTTGAACAATATAAAATTATAAATTCCAAGTTTGGATAGACTCTAAAGTTTTAATTACTTAGTCTCTATCATAATATTTTAGAAAGACAGAGTTGCAAATATCATTAAATGCATAGTCAATATATCATATTTTTAGGTAGGTGGAGCCAATAGGACATCATATTTAGTATACCATTTTTAATTATTAGAAAATAAATAATAGCAATAATATGATAATTAATAATATCATTAATAGTTTATACCATTTACCTAATAAATTTATTAAAAAGCTTTTTGATAGATAAAGTTTTTTATATGGAAAATGGAAATTGTATCTAGAAGTTTTGACACTTTATGTGTTATTTTATCAAAATACTTGATTTTTTGGAAACCGTATAAACTTAACACATAAGTTTTAACAAAATATCAATTTATAAATTTCAATTTCCGATAAGCCGTTTAAATTTTTAACCATATTATTGTTGGAAACATAGAGTTACAAATATAGAACCATATAACTTATTTAGTGATAATTGTCAGGGTCAATCCTAAAATATCTAAGAAGATGCGTAGGAAAAATACAGGACCTAAATTTATTAAAAAAATAATATATGAAGTTTTTTTATCGACATTATAAAAATTGTATCTACGATTTCTCACATTTTATGCGTCAGTTTACCTAAATACTTTTTTTGGAGAATGTATAAAACTTAATAAATTATAAACTTCAAGTATTTTTACCGACATTATGAAAATCGTATCTAGAGTTCTCACATTTTATGTATCAATTTATAAATTTCAAGTTTTCATAAGTTCTCTAAGGTTTTAACGATATTATCTATATCATAATACTTTGGAAATATAGAGATATAAATATCATTAAATGCAATATCAATATGATATTATTTTATCAGGTACATGTACATGGAGTCAATAAGTATTAATGATTAGTAAATAAATAATAGTTATATTAACATTATTATTAATTAATAACATCATTAATAGTTTGTAATGCATTTAGCATTAATCATGAGGGTTGGTCCTAAATATCTAAGGTCATGTGTAAATAAATAAAAAACTATGACCAAAATTTATTTAAAAAATTGAAAAGATAACTTTTTTATAATGAATATGGAAATTGTATCTACAAATTCTCACACTTTATGGTCAATTTACCAAAACATTTGATTCTTCCGAGACTGTATAAAACTTAACACATAAGTTTGAACAAAATATCAATTTATAATTTTCAAGTTTCAATGGACCCTAAAATTTTAACCATTTTGTCTTATCATGTTTTGCAAATATAGAATTACAAATGAAATACAAATTCAATAGGATATCATAGTTTTAGGTACATGGAGGCAATAGGATATTATATTTAGTATAACATTATTAATTATTAGGATATGAATAATAGTAATATTAATATTATTAATTAATAAATAATAATATCATTAATAGTTTATTACTCATTTAGGGGACACTTGATTTTGTGTATAAAACTTAACACATAAGTTTGAATAAAATATCAATTTATAAGTTTCCATGGACCCTAAAATTGTAATCATATTGTCTCTAATATCATGTTTACCATAATAACTTAAAGTATAATTATGAAATATAATAAAATCATTATATGATTTATTAAATAAATAAATGAATAAAATAAAACTAAAAAACAAAGATGTTTAATTAATTTTTTAAAATGTATCCATCCTTCATCCTATACGCCTATGACTTGTAACACTTATGATGACAATATAATAGTTTTTATGTCATTAGTACCTCATTCATAATTAATTAATCATTATTGATTCTTAAATTAAAATAATATAAATAAATAATAGATGATATATTTATAATATGAAAACTTCTATACTATTAGGACATATATGTTACATTTCATTATTAATATATAGGCTAAAATCATTTTAAATAAAATAAATTATTAAACTATTAAAATTGTGATAAATGGTTTACATTTATTTATTTTCATTTAATAAGATGATTTGAAATAAACAAATGAAATATTTCTTTATTTTTAAATATTCTACTAGCAAGCAAAATTTAATATTTCACGTGTAAATTTTTTTAACATTAATTTAAAATTTTACGTGTAAAGTTTGTTAACACTATTTTGATTTCATGAGTAAGTGTTATTAAGAATTTGATGGGGATGATAATTTATTTTGATTTTGAGTTGCATGTTGAATTGATTGTCATCCTAAATGGCCTAAAGCAAATGTCTTAGGTTTTTCGCTTCTCCTCCAATTGGTCATGTTAGTGTAAATTTGTCATTTCTGCTTTTTGTGTCTTAAAAAAAGAAGGGTTTTTTTTATTATTTATAAACACACATCCCTCACCAAATAATTATAATGACTAATTTTTTGATTCTTAATTACTTCTAAAACTTTACTATTTGGAAAATTAGTTTTAATGATTATGTTAAATTAATAATAATTACTTATCTTTTGATTTTCGACCAATTTTGTATTTTAATGATAATTTATTCCACGTGTTAATGTTAACTAATCTACATTGTTGCTTGTTACGTGAGTCTCATTAAATTGATTTCCTTGTTAATTTATTAACGATTTAACAATATATTTATACATCGATTAATTCAATAAAATTAATAAAATTTGTGGGCAATTAGGAAGAGGGGGAAAACAATTCACAGCCATAAGGATGATAATGGATACCCAGATCCGCGAGTATCTGCAAAAAAATACCCGCAACGGGTCGGGTCTGGGTCCATGTTTTGGACCCGTGGGTAATTGAGACCCGCAATTTTAAGATCCGCTGTTAGATATGTATGGGACTGGGTAATGAGCTATCCAGACCCGTGACTACCCGTACCTACTATTTCTTCACACATATATATATATATATATATATATATATATATCAACATAATTGTAATATCATATTACTTCATAAATGTGATTGTTATGTTATTAAACAATATTATTATATTGTATAATTCATATGTATGATATAATATTATGTTAATTGAAGAGTCCTTACTAAATGAATTTTTCATCATAATTTTGAACTTTTTTTTAATGTTTGTTTGAGTAAAATGAGTTGTGTTTAAAATTCTAAGTTGTGTTTAAATAACATATAAGATTGTAAGAAACAAATACGCAATTGTATAAATTACTTGCAATTATTTTAATATTTTTGAATTTATGGGTACCCATGAATCCGCTGGGTACCCAGAGACCCGCGAGTAATATACCTGTTGGGTATTAGCATGGGTCTGGGTCCAAAAATGAAACATACACTACCCAGACTCATCCAGACCCAAGTTGTTTATGTCACTTTTCTATGTTATCTTTATGTGCTACCAATTACAAAGTCACATTTATCTTTTGTTAACTTTTGGTTAGTTATTGTGGTGCAACTTTAATCGACGTGTCAATTTCTAATTGATGACACATAGAAGTGACATAGAAAAATACAATGCTTATCAATATATATGACATACATGTCACATGAGAAGTAAGTGTTAGAACGTGTCTCTCTTACTCTCTTGAAAAAAAATACAAATTGAAATCTCAATCAACATCTCTAGTTAGAGTTGAGATCCTCACTATTAAAAAAAGTCATGTTTTTACATTTAGTTTTAAAGATTAAAATGTTATTGCAAGTGTAAATAAAAAGATATAACATAATAAAGGTTACTCTATCAGAAGTTACCTTTTCAAACCCTACGCATCCATTGCTCAATCCGAAGTTGCTTCATTGGAGCACCAAGATCAGGTTTACCTTTCCGGGGGCATTTCCATTTCCCTGTAATCTCTACAGCATTGGATTGTTGAAGATTTGTTGCTTCTGTTAATGCTTTTCTCTTCCTACTCTTGTGCCTTTCACATGCCAATGGAACTGTTCCTGTATTTGTTGAACACTGTAATGTCATATTTTCTGGTTTATTCCAATAACTTCCTCCATTTTCTCTTGTGTTTCCATTCTTCCTTGCAGTAACAAAACCATCATTTTCTTTATTACTTGTACAGGTTGAATTTCTTGCTGGGGTGCTTTTAGCTAAATCAGTGCTCAGGCCAAGCTTGTCAAGTTGGACTTTAGCTTTTGATTTTTCTTCTTCAATATTTTGAGTCAGCTTTGAAGGTATCATATAAATGTTGAATAGACTTTTATCAGTATCATATGGTATCACACTGGTTTCACTATGAGTTAAGCTTGATAACTCTTCATACTTGGTTGGACTAAGATTATGTTGCAGTACCTTATCTTGCACGCAAGGCTGCAAAATCTTTCCCAGATGGAAAGTATTGCCAGTGCTTAAACTTCCAATCTTCATTTCAACACTCTCATCATCCTGTCATTTTGAACAATAGAGAAAAAAGAGGGTGTAGATGAGTAAGATTGAATTATTGGCCACATTCATGTACTACTGTTTTTAACTTCTAATTCATATTCATGTAGCAATTAAACTTTTTTCCTTTGAAAATTTTCACAATGTCATCATTATCTATCCATAGTAACTGACTAAATGTGATGTTCTACTTCTAGATGCAATTTAGCTTAAATGTTCATGGGCATTTGGATTGTATTAGGAACATATCTACATGTAAATATACATTTCTCTTTTATATATGTAGTTAACCAAAACTATAATTCCAAACAACAACAAAACATTTATCCCACCAGTTAGGGTCGGCAATTTAACCAAAATTATAATTAATGAAAATCAATCAGTTTCTCTTTCCACTCAAATTATTTTGAGTGAATAAGAGTACTTTAGTAACACATACATTTACTATACCTAAGAAGTTGAAATGCATATTATAAATATAACCAAAACAAAAATTCAAAAGGTCTTATAAAAGGGTTAGTATTCATCCAAGTACATCTACAAATGAAAGGTTTTAAAAGAGAAATCAAGAATGATTACCCTGATGGAAGGCTGCACTTCCCTAATAGTAGGACTATTGTGTTCTACACATCCTTTTGGTTTCGAAGGGACTTTTTCACTCTTAGGCCTTCCTTCATCTTCATTTAAGACTTCAACATCAAAACTTTCTTCTTGACACTCATTCTCCTCAGAAATCACATCCCTTAAAATACTATTTGTGTCAAACATAGAAGATTCATAATTGTAGCTTGAAAACCAATTTCCAATGTCTTGAGGCTCTGAGTTAACAACGAAAAATGCATAGACAAAAGTTACAAACACAAAGTAATTATGGTTAAAAATTTCACTATTGTTTTGCTAAAGAAATTGTAAAAGAAGCATTAGGAGAACAAACCAGAAAGGAGTGAGAGTGAATTGACAGAATCCACAATCTGCAAAAATAAAAAACAAAACAAAATTAGATAAACTGAATTTCATTCTCTTTGTTCTATTCAAATTTGGCAATTTGTGTAGAAGCTTTACCTTATGCTTATAATTTTCAACACACATATTCTTACATTGGACTAGCTTTTCCCCAACAACCAATTCATCAATATTTTCAAATTTTGCTTCTTCATCTTCAACCCTCTCTGTATCTCTCTCTGATTCATGTTCTCTAGAAGGAGATTCTTGGAAACTGAAATTTGAATTAGGAATAGGAGAATGATACTCATAGCTTGAGAACCAATTCCCAACATCAAGAGGCTCTGAAACATAAACCCACAAAAAAAACATAGATATTGAATCAACTATCTATTTAAATATGAAAACTTTGAAAACCCCAATTGAGATTCGTAAGTTATTTCAAATTTCCATCAGTTATTAGACGAATATTGATTAATAAAAATGGATAATACCAGAAGGGTACGAAAACGAAGAGCACAAACTGGGAACCTAAAACAGTAAAAAAAAATCAAAATGTGAAAAAATAAAAATGGAGTTGAAAGAAATATGCATTACGATGTAACAGAGCTGAGGCAAAATGTAAAATAGTAAAATACCTGGGAATTAATGCGTTGAAGGTTTGGAGTTGAATCCATGAAAATACATAAATAAATAAAAGTATGCGGTAGAACAAAGACAAGAATTCGTAAAGATATTATTTGTTTATCTTAAGGAAAATTTTGTGATGTCTGTCAAAATTTTGAATTTTAGATTGACGCCACTTATATCAATGGTTCACGGGACAAGCGGGAAAAATAATGGTTTTAGAAAAAATAAAAAATAATGGCTCTAAATTAATTCATAAAAATGGCTCGAAATTTTAATTTAAAGAATAAGTCATGGGCCACCTTGTGGTCTTGATAAAGCTGTTCTTTTTGTGTGATGGTATTGGTTATGAGAGATGTAGTATTGGTGATGTTTTTGGTTTTTTTTTTTTGAGGTATCTGACCGTTAAAGAATAAGTCTTGCAATTTTTTTTTGTCTCTATTGTTAATATTAGTAGTCAACCAGTTACGATGTGTTTGTTTGGCACAATACCCTCTTCGGTTTGCTCTACTATATATATGCTAGCCCTCGACCTATATAGATAGAGATTGTTTGTGGTCATACCTCTTCCTATTGAACTTCTATCCATGTTATGTGGCTTCTCTTATGAGACTTTTTTTATAAAGAAAATAATTGTATTAAAAAGAGCACAAGGTGTGCCAATCCAATACAATAGAGGGTAAGAAGTCTACTTTGTAGAACATAAAGTTAGACAAAGCTTTGGATCCATACACCAACTAGTAAAAGATAACGACTTATGAGATACAAAAAACGACAACCAAATCCAAGATCTAGTTTTAATAAGATCAAGAAGGTACACATAACTCAGAGCCTTCTCCAAAAATTTTACGTCATTTCTCATAATCCAAACTGACCAAACCATCGTAAACCAGAGCATTTGCCATAATTTTGCACAGCCAACACTACGGATAGATTCATGAAGCTTGAGAGAATCCAGAACTGAGTTGGAGATTGAAACTGGGATTTGTAACCAAGAATAAAAGCCCTTCCAAATAGTCATAACAAAGTCACAAGAAGCAAATAAATGATCAATAGTTTCCACATGATTATTGCAAAGTGAGCAAACCATCTCATCGACCCTAACAATTACGTTCCTTTTAAACAACTCATCCTTTGTTGGTAACCTTCTTTTAACAAGTTTCCAACAATTCTTTAAATCATTACCTAAATGAGGTTGTTGATGATTCAATTGAGCCAAATATGATGTTCTAACCACATAATCACCAGCGCCATCTAAACCTCATCTCCAACTATTAAGGATATCTCTTTTACAGGAATGACAATGAATCAAATCATCCTAATTCTGAGCCAAAGATTCCTCTCTGCCAAACAAATTTCTCATCCACAAGATCTTCCAGATCCAGACATCATCCCTCCAAAAACCATTGTCTCCCACCCAAGAGTTTTGATTTACAGCAAGGCAAAATAGTCTAGGGAATACCATCTTAAGACTTTGATTTCCAACCCATATATCATGCTAGAAAAGAGTTTGGAGACCATTACCAATTTCCTTCCACACATTTCCATCAAACCATCCACTTGTGTCCGCATCAGGAGATCCCACTTTACCAATGTCCTTGCACCATCTTGAAGCAATACCACTCATTTGAAATGACCACTCAGAACCATATTTTGAATCAATGACCTGCACCCAAAAAGCTTCGTTATCTTGAAGCCTACGCCATCTCCATTTCCCCAGCAGAGCATGATTGAAGTGAAGAAGATCCTTAACCCCCAAGCCACCTAACTCCTTTGGTTTACAAACCATATCCCAAGCCACCCACGCAATACCTTTACCACCTCTCTTGTTCTCCCAAAGAAATCTACGTTCCAAAAACTCAGCATCCAAGGAAAACCATTGATTATCATTTAGAGTCGGAAAATCAACCCCAAACAATTTCGGTTTTACCAAGGTTCCAGCAGTGAACAAATTTTTGAAGTAATTAGAAACCTCCCTTTTCAAGGCTGAATCCTCTTCATACCACATGTCATTAATCCAAATACCCCTAATCTGGTTCCTTCTCCTTCTGTTGTTTATACAAGCATGAAAATGACTTGTATTTGCATCCCCTTCTTTCAGCCATTTGCATCTAGATTTTTGCCTCAATAAACTATCCTTCAAATTAGTAGTTCCCACCAATCAACCGTCAGCTTTTTCAGAGAACACAACTGCTTAGAATTCAAAGTCGAATTCTCGCCAATTAAGTCCAGCTCTTGAATAGCCTGGGACAGTTGCCCTAATTTTGAATCCAAGCACCCAAAAGAAACCTTGTTCCACACCTTTATTTTCCCTTTCAAGGCCTTTAATTTCTCCTTAACAATGAAAGCCTTTCTCCCTGAACAAGAGTCTTCACACCAAGAATTAGAGACCAGATCCGCAAAGTTGTGATGCTTTAGCCAACAATTGTTGAACCGAAAGGGGGTCAACCCCTTCTCCATCTTCCTTTGCCTGAGGATGATCAGACAATGATCGGAAAAGTCTCTATTCAAAGCCCATTGAGATGAATCTGGCCATACCAAAAACCACCCAGGTGAAATGAGAAATCTTCAAGTCTACTCATAGTTCCATATTGATACCAAGTAAAATTTCTCCCAATAAGCGGTAAATCCATCAATTCCATCTCCCTAATCCAATCATTAAATAACCGGATATCCTTATTACAACTTCACCCAGTAGCTCATCTCCTTTCCGAAACACTTCTAACCGAATTAAAGTCACCAAAACAACACCACTTTATATCTCCCAAACTATGTCTCAAATGCAAAAGATCATTCAAAAGTTGAATTTTTAGATTTAGATTGCAAGGAGAATAAATATTAACCAAACAACAAGTTACCCGACCATCCAGCCAAGTTCCATAGGTAGCCAAAAAACTAGTCCCAGAGTAGGAGTAAACTTTTTGAAACTTGTTCTTGTCCCAAATACTCAAAATACAACCTGACCTTCCAACCGATGAGATGAAATCTCAATCACAATCATTGTTCCCCCAAAGACTAACACAAAAGTTCACATTACAGTCTTCCAATTTTGTTTCTTGAAGCCCACTAAAATCCACATCATTAGATTTTATCAATTCCTTAACACCTCTTTTCTTCAAACTACTCCCCAAACCCCTCACATTAAAAGAAAGACAATTCATTGATCACTTTGTCTTTCCCCTTGGTTAGCATTGGTGAAACCAATCCTATCCCTTTTCTCCAAGTCTTCAACTCTCTTTATCATCACTCTATCCTCCCCTTCAAAAAAGACCCCAACCGTTTACTTAATTCCCACATTTTGAGAGTATTTTTTTCATCACTTCTAACCTCATCATCTTCACCCGGTAGAGAATTAGGAACAACATCAAGCTCCCAAAGGGGATAAAGTAATTTTGGAGAAGATATTGTCTCAATGGACAAACCAAAATCAAGCTTATTTTTATCCTTTCCTTTTAGAACCTTCCTCTTGATTTTCCCACGGACTTTTTCTTTTTTTGTGGTCTTCCTTTATCAAGCTTCACAAACCTGGACAGTGGTGAGGTAGTAATACTCCCAGCATAATCCTTAAATTCAATAGCATGTGGTGACAATGAATTATCATCAAGCGAGGAAACATTATTTAAAAGGCCCAAAGTTGGTTCAGGTGGAATTTTTTTTCCACAAATTTTTTTGTGGAATTGCCCACAAAAGCCTTGTCCACGTGCATAGGATTAGTATTGTGAGATGAAAAATTTGAGCTCACGTGCACAACTTGAGAAACACGTTGTTGAGGTATATTAAGTGCTGGAAAAATTTGGAAGAATTATTGACAAAAGTCTTTTTGGGTTCATGCAACAAAATAAGCCCAATATCTATTAGGTCAACTTGAAGAGAATATTTCCCTTTTCTTAACCTTTCTTTCTCCCAAACGGCTACCTCTTCCTCACCACTGTTAAAATTTTCAATCTCCTTTAGCCTCAAAGTACCAACCACTTTTCCATCACCACAATTCAAACTATCCATTTTGGTGTTACCATCTTCTTTTTTCTCTGAACTCACGTCAATAGCATAGGCTAGAGGCCGAATTTTCTCTGCCTCATCCTTCTCTTTTTTACTGCCCCCAAGAAGGACAGACTGTCCCATGTATGGTTTGCCCAAACCTTTGGCCACGTCATCGTCGTCACCAACCAAATAAGTTGCCTCCAAATCGCCGTTCACACCATCCGACCACCACTCACCATCCTCTGAATCAATAGAAGTTGAAACTGTGATATCTTCTCTTTCCATCCTCCTTATTACAGTGATGACAAGCTTCAAGGGAGCCTTATTTAACCATTCTTATTTCCCATTTCACATCTCCAATATGAATTTTTTGGGTGAGATCTATGTGATTCATTGAAGAAGTAGCCACAAGACTTGCAAGATCCAGTCTTTCCATATTTTTTGTAGCATCATCAATCCTTATTTAAATAAGGTTAGGGACAACACTGAATTTTTTTATAAAATGGAAAGTATGAAAATATCCCTATAACTAAACCTATTACAATTAAAATAGGAGGGTTAATTTTGTCCAAATTTTTTGATGCACAATGCTAACCTACTCTAACTAAAAAACATATTTCCCTAGGTTAGTAAAACCTAATTATTATAGTCAAATTATATAATTTTTTACACCATTTAATAATTTCTTAAATCATATGAATAAAATGGAAAAAGTGAGTAATTTAATGAAGCATTTAAAATAAGTATGTAAGTAAACATAATAAAACGATAAAAAAACACTAAGAATATTATTATGAGTTTAATATTTATGCATTATCAGTCTAAAGATTTATACACAGATAATATATTATATATTATTAATTTGTATTACGTTTTTTGAAGAATCTACGACAATTGAACATGAAGGATATATAATGCAGTATCAATATATAAAACTTATACACTATTGGTAAATCATTTAGTGACGATGAGGGTAAATTCTAAAATATCTAATGCTATGCAAAGGAAAATATAGGACCTAAATTTATTAAAAAAATAATAGATAAAAAGTTTACTATAAGAATTATGAAAATTGTATTTACAAGTTATCACTTTTATGTATCACATTATCAAAACACTTGATATTTTTGGAGAGTGTACAAAACTTATCACATAAATTTGAACAAAATATCAATTTATAAATTGCATGTTTCCATAGGGAGTAAAATTTTAATTATCTTCTCTATATCATTATGTTTTGAAAATATAAAATTATAAATATCATTAAATACATAATCAGGACATAAAAAATTTAGGTACATGGAACCAATAAGAATTCATATTTTTAATTACAAATATCATTAAAAATTTCTTCATATTTTCCCAAAAACTTTTAATGTTTTATAAATACTATATATATATATATATATTCTCTGCTTTCAAGTTTCAACCATATTCTTATTTATTATTCACTTTTTATTTCTTCATTTTTCTTTAGTATAATGTGTAATGTGGATTTAAATATGATTATTATATTCAAATTATATTATCTAATAATTTTTTAAATGATATGAATAAAAAAGAAATAATGAGTAATTTAATAAAACATTTAAAACATGTGTGCAAATACACATTATAAAATGAAACAAAAAACTCCACATATTATTATGAGTATAATATCTATATATTGTTAATCTAAGGATTTATGCACAACCAATAAACTTTTATCATTTATTTGTATTATTTTTGAAGAGACAAAGATAATTAAATATGAATGATATATAATGCAATAACATTGTATAAAACTGTCTATTATTATTTAGGTTTAATGTATAACTCAAATTACAGTACATTTATTGAGCATAGAGTGTCATCTTCATCCCTTGCAGACATTGACCAGGTACAGTAGAAATAAAATAGTGTTGCCCTAACCTTATTGAGATTTAGTCATGTGCTGACCTAAACACTTTGGGTGTTATAGTAATGCAAGAATAGTAATCAACAGCATTCACTATCGCGAGGTTGTGTTTAGTGGGATCATATTTGAATTCTGCATGTAAAAATAAGATAAAATTGAAGAGAGGTATGTATAAGAAAATAATTAAATTTAATTGTATTGCTTATTACAATGGCAAACATAAGGATCTCTTTTAAGTAGAAGTTAAATTGATTTGATAGAAACATAAAAAAAAAAAAAAAAAGTTAATTACACTGACACCCCTTGAGTTTTAGTGAAATTACACAGATCACCTCTCAATTTTTTACCCCTACAGAAAACCTCTGATTTTTTTACTTACGTTACACTGATCACCCCTGCATGTAAAATAAGTATGATTTTTACGTAAAAATGGATGATAATTGTAATGGAATTAAACAAAATATGATATATTATACAAACAAATCAACATAGTATACGAATCAATATATTTTCATTATTTTTGATTCATTACAAAATGCATAAATAATTATATGGATATATTATTTAAATCACTTTTATACGATATTATAAGGAACAAAAAATAATGAAAATGTATTGACTCGTAAACTATTTTGACTTGTCTCTATAATATATCATATTTTGTTTAGTTTCATTGCACTTATCATTTTTTATGTAAAAAATCACACTAAAACTCAGGGGATATCAGTATAATTTACTCTAAAAAAATTATCAAACTTGAAATAAGAATGATACTAACCAAGTATATCACCAGCCTTTAATGTTTTTCCAGAAGTCCAGTTTGATACATGGAGATTCCAACCGCTAGCATCTCCAACTTGGTATATTTTTGCATGAGCTATCTCAGAGTGAAACACAAACATAAAGAATATTAGCAATGGAGCTATTATTGCACTATTGCCTCTTTGGAGGGTCATTTTGGATTTAGCTGCACTAGCACAAATTAAGACTACAAAGGGTCTAAAGAAAGAGCAATGAAATGTTTTATGGTTGATGGGTGTGTGTTGCTCTATATATTGATCATTTTGCAACGTTAGATTTACAAATGTCCTTAAAATAGGATGTCATATTTTTTGCTAGGAACCAATAAGATTTCATACTTTTTTATACATGTAATTAATACTACAACAACAAAAAAATTAACCATAATAATAACACCATAATCTTATACCATTAGTCATACAACCAATAGAATATAATATTTAGTATACCATTAAATAATAATATTATTAAGATTATAAATAATATGATTAATAGTTTATTATAGATTTATGAACAAAGAAAGTCTGCTGCCCCGTGTACCAAAAAAATATGAGCCCTAAATTTATTGACAAAGTTTTTATATGGTGAATTTTATATGCAATACGCCATAATTCACATTTAACAGCGGTCATTCAACAACGCTTACTAGCACAACGCTGTTAAATATACAGCGAGAGATAATCAACAGCGTTCTTTTAAGCAAGCGCTGTAAAAGGTGATAGGTGAATATAACATCAACAACACTTTTTGAAGCAAATGATGTGTTATGTTTGCCTAAGATATTCAATAACGCTCTTTTTAAGCAATTCCTGTTATTGGTGACATATCAACAACACTTATTACAATGAGTGTTGTTAACAGTCACACATTTAACAATGTTTAATTGAGTTTCATTGTGTACCTTTATGCCGTAGAGAGAAAATTTGGATATAATGAAATTTTCTACCCTAAATGAATGAATTTGAATTTTAATGGATTATTGGAAAGTCTTCAACTAATATATATAAATTTATTAAATTGTGTTTTAAATTATTCAACGCATCTATATCTAAAATTAACGTAAAATAATAATAATAAAAATAATATTAATAAGGGAGATCTATTAATATAAAATTATAATAAATAAATTAAAAATAAATATTTATTAGTGTCTAAATAGAAAAGGAAACTATTTAATAAAAAATGAAAAAATATTAATATTATAAATAATAAAATTATTATTATCTATCTATTAACATAATTATAAAATGCAATACATTTTTACATAAAAAAGGAGAGAAGAAAAATTTGGGATAAAATATCACAAGTACTCTTCCATTTTTCATTTTCTCAACTTATTGATTTTTAATTCTACTAATATAGATAAGTCTTTTTTGATATAAAAAATATAAATTAAATTTTTTATTTGGTATTAGAATAAAATATATAATAAAATTTATATTTTAAAATTATTAAAATTATTTTTAATTAATAATAAAACAATATTGTTTCATCTCTTTTCACATTGGTTTTCCACTTTTGTTTCCCTCTCTTTGATATTTTTGAATTGTATTTTTCTTAGTGTTTTTAGTATGTAAATCCTCCTCTTTTTTTAATAGACAATGTGCACTATTTATAGTGTCACACATATATTTTGAAATTGATTATAAAGTATTTTTTCGTAATTTGAAAAGAAGAGAAATCATCATACATTATTACATATAATCTCATTTATTATGGTGTAGTTTTTTTCTTTATGCGTAATTTTTTCTTTGTTTTAAAATTTATTTTCTTCCCTTAAAGGGCTTATAAGTGACCATTAATTTACTAATTTTGTTTTTTATTTTCATTAAAAAAGGAAAACGAAAATACGAGATAAAAAGGAAAAAATATTCACTTAATATCCTTAACTTATTCTTATTGGAATTATTATTCTTATTTAAAAATGCAACTCAATCAAACTAACATTAACATTATTTGGTTTGGTTTGATTTGTTTACTTTCAATTTGTAACATTTATTTATTTGTTGATCAATCTTCGAAAAAATCAATTCTTTAAGATTAAATTTTCTAACCAAAATGATTTATACAATATAATCAAATTGATTTGAAAATTTCTAATTTGTTTTAATTTGCATATTTTCATATTGCAAGATTTAATTTATTTTTTCACTATATTTTTTATGAAAGAAGATCTCAGACGATTCAATTTTTACCATAAAACATTTTTTTGTCACAAATTTATTTTCCTGAATGAATATACTTCTTTTTTGGCAGAACAAAATGAATGTTCACACATAGCTATATTTAGCATATCTTTTAACAGTATAAAATAATTAGTTGTTTTTAAAAAAATGTCTTAAAAAGATTTTGACTATACAACATTATTGTGCAACGATCGAGAATTATTTTGTTGTTATATACTAACTTCAAATTTACTTCAGATGCTTACCCAACTACTCAATAATATTTCAAAATCAACCTTTACTACTATTTATAATTTTATATACATGGATTAGATATGATATCTCATTGGTTGAGTAAAGCACTAAGAGTTTTACTTGGGTTTCAAATTAAGGGGTGCAGAGAATAAAAATTCCTCTTTTTGAATACACATCATGCACGATTATTTAGTTGTATAACATTTAGGCTTTAACGTGAATTGAGTTTAAGATATACAAAACTAAGGCCCGGGAATGATTGAATTTGAATTTTAATGGATAGTTGGAAAAATGTATATAAATTTTATTTTAAATTATTCAATATATCTATATCCAAATTTAATGGAAATTAATGCGTTTGATTTTTTAAAGAATAAGTCATGAGCCTTGTTGTGGTTTTGATAAAGCTGTTTCTTTCCGGGATAGTATTGGTTATAAGAAATATAGTATTGCTGAAGGTTATGGGTTTTCTGTAGGAATCTGGTTGTTAATTAAAGAATAAGTCTTGCAATTATTTTGTTTCGGTTTTTGTTGAGAACCTCAATAGACTTCACTTTGATGCATTAGTTTTCAACAAGGATATATTTAGAGATATTTATCAAAAAGACGAGTAGCTTGATTAACCTCCCGAATAGTATGAGTATGAGTATATCTTTCTCCAAGAGGAAATTCTCTGGTTCGAGAAATCTAGGAGTAATGGATTTGTTGTGATGATCGGAGTACTCATTTTTACATATATAGGAATAAAATAGAAACAATGAGTAATTTATTGAAATGTTTAAAACATGTGTGCAAATACACATAATAAAATGAAACAGAAACACTCAAAATATTATTATGGTAAGATTTATATATAGCAAATAGTTCATCTATCATTCATTTCTATTATTTTTTTGAAGAATCATTAATAATTAAATATGAATAATAAATGATACAGTAATCGTATATAAAACTTATAATTCCGGGTGCATTCATTATTTTGTCTATTATTATTTAGGTTTATTGTATAACTCAATTTCAATAGATTTAATTAGCAAAGACTGCCATCTTCATCCCAGCCTCACACTGATCATGTATATTAGAAATGAAATAGTTGTATCCTTTGTTCAACGTTAATTTCTCAAATCCTGAAGTAAACACTTTGCCTGATGAACCATTGCAAGAATTGTAACCGCTTTTATCTACTACCGCCAGATTGTGTGCAGCAGTATTATAACTGAATTCTGCATGTAAATATAAGGTATAATTAAAGAGAGTTATGTATAAGAAAATAATTAAATTTAATTGTATTACATATTACAATGTCAAACATAAGATTCTCTTTTAAATTGAAGAAGTTTAATTGAATTGATAGTGATACTAACCTAATATATCACCAGCCTTGAATGTTTTTCCAGAAGGCCAGTTTGATACTCCATAATCCCAACCTCTAGCATCACCAACTTGGAATGTAGTTGCATGAGCTATGTCAGAGTGAAACACCAACATGCATAATAGTAGCATTAGAGCTATCACTGCACTATTGCCTCTTCCTTGGGCCATCTTGTATTTAGCTGCACTACACTAGATTAAGATTATAAAGGGTCTAAAGAAATAACAACTAAAAATTCTATGGTTGAGTGGTGTGTCTCTTCCTCTATCCATATATATATATATATATATATTGGAGATAATACAAATGCTTTATAAAAGGGAAATACAAATTCTTATCCAACATTTATCATTTTACTTAAAATGAAATAACAATTTGAAAATAAAATAAGAAAGAATGACTTTTTTGGGAGGATTTTATTTACTATTTTGCGAATGAGAATACATTTGTTGTCCATATAGTGTTTTACTCCATGTGACGTTCCTTATGATTAATTGAAAATAAATATATTTAAATTAAAATTTTAATAATTAATTAATTTTTGGTCAATGTCAAACAATTGTATATTGATTGATACAATATTAGTGTACCCACCCACCTACCACTCTTTTGCAAAGACAGAATTACAAATGTCAGTAAATCCATAGTCAAAAGGATATTATATTTTTAGGTAGATGGAGCTAATAAGACATCATATTTGTTATATCACTATTAATTATTAGTAAATAAACAATAGTAATATTAAAATTATTAATTAATAAATAAAAATATCATCAATAATTTACTATCCCAAAATCATGGTTAGTCCTAAAATAGCTAAAAATAATAAAAACCTTTTAATAGATAAAATATTTTTATAAGAATTATGAAAATTGTATTTACAACTTCCCATAATTTATGTGTCAATTTACTAAAACCCTTGAGATTTTTAGAGACTATAAACTTAACACATAAATTTGAATAAAATATCAATTTATAAATTTCAAGTTTCGATAGACCTTGAAATTTTAATTATATTGTCTTTCATTACGTTTTGGAAAGATGGAATTACAAATATTATTAAATGGAAAGTATAATATTTTTAGGTACATGGAACCAATATGACATCATATTTAGTATCATTATTAATTATTAGAAATAAATAATAGTAATATTATGGTTATTAATTAATAATTTCACTAATAGTTTATACCATGTAGGTATAATCATCAGGGCTAGTCCTAAAATATCTAAGGTCATCTTTAGGGGGAAAATTAGGAACTAAATTTATTAATTTCTTAATAGATAAATTTTTAAACATGGATTATAAAAATTGTATCTATAAGTTTTCACACTTTATGTGTCATTTCACCTAAACATAGGAGATTTTGGATCAAACGATATTATAATACAATGTTATTAAAACCGTACCGGTTATCAAACCGGTCAGGGTACTGGTATAGTGGTACAGTGGTTCAACCAGTGGTTCAGTAATTAAACCGGACATACTTGCTTATATATATAAACCTATAACAAAAAATTTCAAATAAGTAGATATTCATATTTACAATTTACTTCAAATTCACACAAACAAACAACATTAAGTTTTTAATAAAATCAAAGTTTAAAGTGCAAAACATATATTAATCCAAAATTATCACTTAACAAACGCAAAATACAAATAAATGACTCATGTATCAATCATTGAGGTTGAAGAATTGGTGAAGAATTGAAATTTTGAAATTTAAAAAAAAATAATAATGTACAAACCGACCGGTTTAAACCGGTTTTGACCGGTTCTATTGCATATGCGGTATAACATACGTACCATACCGGTTAGGGGTCCGGTTTTCCGGTTGAACCGGCCGGTATGACACGGTTTTTAAAACATTGCTATAATACTCTATCATTAGTCATCGAGATAATCTATTACCAATATAATAAAATGATGTTCTTTGACATATTCATCTGCCACGTGTCAGCTTCTCATGCAATATTTTCTTCTCCATTCTCCTACCACACATTCAACTCTTCATTTCCATTTACAACTAGCAAGTTACACGTGCATACGCATGAGACAATATTTTTTTGTCGTATGATTAAGAACACGGATAATATATGAACATTCATATAGTTAAAAATATATATTTTACACGTACATTCACATATTTAAAAAAATACATGTTCCCGTACATTTGTATTGTTAAGAACACACATGTGAACCATACATTCGCATGGTTTAAAACACACATGTTACTCGTACATTCTCATTGCTAAGAGCACACATGTTATATGTGCATTCACTTAGTTAAAACATACATGTTACCCGTACATTTACATTGTTAAAAACACAAGTGTTACCCGTGTATTAGCGTATTCAAACACATAATGAAAATGAGAGAAAAAAATAAACAATGAGAAAAATGATTCAAAGTTTAAATGAAATATTTGATGAGAAAATGATAGAATATGTGTATCATACTTACACATTTAAGTAAGAAAAAATACACAAAATGATCTCAATTATTTTTTATTTGTTTCAAATCTTAAATGATACATTAATTATCACACACAAATTTCTTATAATCAAATTGAGTTATTGTTCATGGGTCTACGTTTTTTTTGTTCTAATGATATTAATGAATCATTTATTTTGAAGGTTAAATTTTTTGAAGTAAGTAGAAACTATTCATGTTTTTTAAATTAAGAATTATATGACCAATAACAGCAATGCAGTAGTGATGCCCACTGCAACCTCAATTTTAATTTTCAAACACTTATAGTAATAGTAATTTTGAACGGAAAACATGAATATCAAATATATTTGTTGTTTCTAATTTTCAATTCCAATGATAAAAAAAATTCCAACTAATAAACACATGATTTATTGCATGGAAAATGTGAGTGATATATATTGTTATAATGTGTGAGACCTCATCATAAGCAATGATCATGTTTTAGATGGAAAAAAAACTTTTATGGAGAGAGTGACATGTGTCATAAAGAACATTTTTTCTTATAAAAAGTAATAAATAGATTTTCCTTTAATATCTCATTATCCCAAAAAATTAGGCTTTATTATTACCTCAAATATTATCATTTATCATTATTATTATTATTATCTATTCTTCATTCTCCAACAACTCTCCATTTCCGATCTCAACTCTTCATTTCCATTTACAATTTTCCTTTCCAAAAAATTATGCTTTATTATTATCCTTTATAATTATTATTATTCATTCTCCATTCTCCAACAACTCTTCATTTCCAATCTCAAAATTTCATTTTCATCTACAATTTTCCTTTAATAGATTTCATTATTCATCTCTTCCTTTCAAAATCTCCTAATTTCATCATTTCATTACAACTCTCTAAAAAAGTAAATTTTTACTTTTGGCTTTATTTTTTGTGATACTAAAAATTTTAAGTTTCACTTTGTTGTTATTTGTTTTTTCAATATCTTCGTTTGATTTTACATAGTTGTTTGTTGTTGTTTTTTATTTAAGTTTATTATTTCATATTAGAAAAACTAATATTTGACTTTGTTCTTATTTGTTTTTTTCTATTTCTTGGTTGTCTTTTATAGAATGTTTTGATGTTGTTTGTTATTTCTGTTTCTTTTATGGGTTAATGTTTTTTTCATTTCGATTGTTTGTCTTAAATACCAAACCTTGTGATTGTTGACGTTTCAATGAGGTTTTATGTTCTACTAAATTTAGTTTATTCAGTTTTTAATATCTTTCATATCATTTGTACTTCATTATTAACAAATGAAATATTAATGGGTGAATAATATATTTATGAAGTCGGCATGGCGCATCGAGCTAATTTCATTGAAGAAATCAATTCTTCAAAGGATAGTTGGAAAACGAAGGTATGGCGTGTTAAACGTTCTGTTGCTCATTCGTTGAAAATGATCTTTATGGATCAAAAGGTACTCTATTACTTTTAGGGGATAAAATACAAGCTCTTGTGAAGAATTATCACATCTCATAATGGGAATCTGAACTAAGAGAATGTTGTACTTATATTGATCATAATTTTAATGTCGTTCTGAACGAGGTACAATATAGAGGTTGTAATCATGTTTACAAATTAATCTTTTCAAAAAAAGAACCATAATGAAAGCAAAAGAACTTAAGGAAATTCCTCCATACAATTACCATTTCACTACATTTGAAGATATTTTGAATGGGATTGCTTCTACTGATGTCTTAGGAGGTAGTTATTTCTCTCATTGACATTCTCATTTTATTGATTTCTTTAATTGAAAAATAAGTATTGTGATGTTTCTATTTCAATGTTGTAACTCAACGAAATGATTCAGCCTGGTTCTAATGTTTAATTCTAATAACTTCGTTTGTCTTAGTTATTAGTATACTTTACTAATGTTTAATTCTAATATAACAGTTCCAATAGTGTCAATTGTACTCTTTGGGACAAATTTGCATCACAATTGATAACATATGAAGCAAACCACAAAGATTATTGGTTTAGTAACGATCAATATTATTGACATAAAATAATACGTGTTATTTCAAACTCCCAATTTTTGTTAGCATTAAATCTATTTCTCTGCTATTTGGTTGACTTTAGGCAACAATATTAAATTTTGGTATTCAATTGTTTAGATAATGATCATTATGGATATAAGTTTATAATCCATTATTAGTTGATTCTAAAATATGATAAATTTTAGAATAATTTGATTCTATAATAACTGGAAATAAATATAATTTAAATTGTATACAATAATATGGAACTATACCACCACATTCTCAAAATACTTATATAACAAATCAATTATGGATATAAGGAATGAGTAATAATAATTCATACAATTATACTTATAACAAATCAATGTTCACATTTATTCCCAACATAATAATAATAGTGGTATTAGGTATAACAAATATCCATTAACTATTACTTATAACAAATAACGACATTAGGTATAGCAACATTATTACTTATAACAAATTTAAACCAACCTTGTTTTAACTAAGCGAATGCACGGGTAACATGTGTGCTCTTTAGCAATGAGAATGCACGAGTAACATGTGTGTTTTAAACTATGCAAATGCATGGTTCACATGTGTGTTTTTAACAATACAAATGCACAGAGAACTTGTATTTTTTTAACCATGTGAATGTACGTGTAACATATATATTTTTAACTATATTAATGCTCATATAATATTTGTGTTCTTAATCACATGACAAAAAGTATTATCTCATGCGTATGCACGGATACCTTGCTAGTAGGATATAATATTTAGTGTACCATTATTAATTATTAGGATATAATATTAAATAATAGTTTTATTAAGATTAGTAATAAATAAGTTAATATTATTAATAGTTTATTATTGAGTTATCGGCAATGAGGATCAGGACAGGCTATGTGTATGAAAAAATAACACCCCTAAATTTATTATAGAATTGTCAGAGTTTTTATTTGGCCAAAGACATTACTGCACCCACTAGTTCTCATACTTTATGTGTCATTTTTATCAATAAAAATATTTTTTTGGAAAATAGATAAGACTTAATACCAAAAGTATGAATAAAATGTGAATTGGTAAATTACAAATTTCGATTAACCGTAAAATTTTAATCATCTCGTTTATATGTGTTGGAAATGTATTTATACTTCTATATATATGTCCAAGACCCAATTTGTCATTAAATACAATTAAAGTAATTGCATTTATTTATTTTATCATATTTGTTATCTAATTAAATAAATTATATGATAAAGTCCTTGATTAAAAATTAAAGACTTGTTATTATAATAGAGATTATAATAAATGAGAAACATGTCTTTTATAATTTTGTCTAAATCGTTCTTGATCGTAGAATCATTGAGAATAGGACATCGATGACTTAGATAGATCAATATATGTTATAGTATTTATTGGATAAATATTAATAGATCTCATTTATTAAGTAGCACATATAGATAATGCATATGTGAATATGATCATTGACTGACTCAACTGAGAACTCCTAATGGTTAATATTACCTTAAATTGTCAATAGGAAATTCTCAAGAAGAAATGAAATAGTTTCCTTTGACCTGAGATTAACATAGTAATTAACATGTTATTTATTATACTTTGATTTCGGACACATAATATCTTAGGATATTATTTGAATGAATATTGGGTATGATTAAATGCATATAGAATTAATGATTAATCAAGAAGGGATCCATCAACTCTTGGTAATGAGTTTGAGCTCTATAAATAAAACATTGGCCAAAGTATTACAATTAATAAAGAAATGAGTTTCTTTGAGTTATCATGACAACTTATTAAGTTTGACAATTGTATCATACTTTAAAGTTAGTCAGAGCTGTAAAGATGGAAGGAAGTATTTTAATTGATCTTCTAGTGGTTCTTGAAAGTTAAATATATATATATTGCTTCATATTAACTGGTCGTTAAGGAGTGTTGCTAGACGCCAACCTTGATTAGTAAATTATTTATTTAATTTTACTACCAGCTTGATATTGAACCTACGAGGTCACACACTAACGAGTGTTCTAATCTTTGCTAAATAAATTATATTATTTGATAATTAAATTAGAGAATTTAATTCGATCAAATAAATAGTTTTATGGAATATTATTTTAATTCTTTGCTAGCACCAAGAATTTAAATAATAGAGCACATTCTAAATATTAATGTGTAGCTAAAAATAAAGGAATAATTATTGTATTATTTCATAAAATAATATGTGATAATTGGTTTGTAATATTTCAACCAATATGTATCACTTCATATAATATCAAGATATGCCTTTTCGGAAGATATGCCTTTTCGGTAGGCAAATTGTTTCAAAGGAAACATGTTTGCATCCATATATATGTGTGACCATGCTAACATGTAGTGTTGTGACTGAAAGAAACAAAGAGAGGCAGTTTTTGTAGGTTATTTGAAATAAACCAAAACGTGAGACAAGAGAGTTTTGTTTGTTACAGAAAAGGGAAAAACAAAATTGTGTTGTTTTGTGTCATCCTTTTCTCTTCCTTATTTGCTACACAAATACATATAATTAGAGTGTTATATTTCTCCTCCATTGATCAAATAGTTGATAGCAAAGGTTAGTCTCGGTGTGGATACACGCGTAGAGTCTTCACAATATTGAAGAACAACTATAAACATTCGGGAGAACTACAACCGGGTACGCATTTTACATGGAGTTTCGATTATATATAGTTTTAAACACAAACAGATCTATTTTATTTCGTTGCGTATGTTAAGAACAACCACAATTTATCCTTCAATATGTTTATAAACTGAATTTAAAGTATAACTATCAGACGTACTAAAATCATTATATTATTTAGTGCTACCAATTCATGGACTCTGTTTTGACATAAAAAATGAAAATACGATATGATGATGTGATCTTGGAATAAAAAAAACTAGTAAAAATGTTATATTCAAATATGAAATGATAAATTACAATGGCAAATCCGTTGTAAATCCTAGTCTAGTTGGTTAGGGTATTCGGCTCTCACCTAAAAGACTCGAGTATGTTTATATATGAAATTAGTTTGTTGAAAAATTTAAAGACGAGATTTTCATATTTGGTCATTGTGTATGTAAGTTCCAATATGTTCCTGTCTTGAAACCGTGGTGATGTTATCTTGGATAGTACAATACATGTTCTTTAAAACTTGTTAGCAGCTAGATAGTTTAGACTTTTCAGCGATGCTAATTAAATCACAATTTATACTTTTTAAGATTATCTTTCTCTTCCATTTTATTGGTGCACACCTACGGTACTGACTCTTCCATTTTATCCTTATGGTCACTCTTAGTAACTAAGACTAGTTCAAATCCTGGAAACATCTGTTCAGTTATATGATATAAGATTGTGTACATTTATCCTTCTGATGACTAATAGGTGAGAATCTAAGAGATAAAGTAATTGAGATATAGAAGTTCATTTCATGATTCTTTTAAAAAGACTTTGTCATTCTCCACCTCACAAGTTACCAAATTTAGTTTGTGGGGAAACTATATTAGTAGTATGACCAAATTTTCATTGAGTTATGACATTGCATGTGCATATGTTATAAATTCTCATGCCAGAACAGTGGATAAAGGTCAAGTAAATACAATTTAACCTATAATCGTGGAACAATGGAGTTTTACTGGTTTTTCAACCACTGATGATACGTGCACATTAGTCAGGTAAATTTTTCTATAACAGAATGATCTATGGAGATTGATTATCTATTCTACTAAAGTAACGTTGACACAAGAAAAATAAAGGGTTTTTACTTTTTACCTTTGCAACCCCACCTTGTTTTTATTCATTTTATATGGTAGTAAGAGTTTTTATGAAAGCTTCCAACGAATAACATGGTTGATGTATAACCAAAAAAGGGTCCCTTTATTTTTTTATCGATGCATATGAAATTATGAATTCATTGGGGTTGTTGAGTGACTAAAAGCAATGCCATTTTTACCTTCCACGGAAAAGTAGAAAACCATTCTAACTTTTGTACCGGTAAGCATTTTCCTTGATGAAAACTTATGCTTATAAATACATCCACTATATATAAGTGATGCCACACCACACCACTAGTATATGAATTAGAAAACAATAGTAGGAAAATCAAGAATGGATGTAAATGTTAATGCTAGCTTACCAGAGTTACAGATTGTATCCATAATGAGTGTTCCACCACTCAAGGTCACTGACCCAAGAAAATTTCGCCAAGTTTTGCTTAGTGACCCTAGTTTCAACACAAGTACAATTGATGGATGCTACCAAATATGTTTGTACTATGATAAAATGAAAGAAGAGGACCATGATGGTTGGCATTTGGCTGGTTGGATTGTGGAGTCACTAGCTATGGTTCTATTAGAGCACCCTCTTCTTGCTGGTAGACTTCATAGAAGAGAGGTTGGTGATTTTGAAATTGTGTCCAATGATTCTGGCATTAGACTCTTGGAGGCAATGTATCCAATTTGCTTAGCAGAGTTTCTTGTGTTGAATGAGAAGGAAAATTTGGAGGGTGAGCTTGTGTTCTGGAAGGAAATTGATGACCACTTTCCTCAATTCTCTCCTCTCTTTTATGTTCAGGCAAGTACACTTTGTCTTTGTAAATGTTCTGTTCTTTTATTCCTTTGTCTAATTTAATTCACCAATTTGGTTGTTGAAATTAGTATCATTTTGGTCAGTCAATGCTTTTTGACATTATGAAAACTTAAATAAATTGTCTCTCATTTTCATAACATAGATCATCACTTTGATTCATTTAGTCAATTTAATCCTTTAAATTTGGTCTATTCAGTTTTGAGTTTATTATTTCAAAGGCTAAACAATCACTACATTAACATATTTGAATTTTCCTATAATGTGAGACTATAATAATTAAAAGGGCCGTATACGAATTTTCATTTAATACATTTTGGAGAGAGTAGATATATGTCGTCTTAGCTCCATAAACATTCGAAAATCCAAGTTAATACATCATATATTTTTTCTTCTTGTATCAGGTGACGAACTTCGAATGTGGAGGATATTCGATAGGCATAAGTTGCAGCCTCCTCTTGGCAGAGGTTTTGGTAGTTGAAAACTTTCTAAAGAAATGGTCAGAGATACACAACAAAATGCTACCAAATAATGAAGTAATGAAGACACCTATGGCCATATTTTCCCACCCTCATGTGAAAAATCATGACCTTCTACCCTCCCACATAATCAACCGCACTATAACAAAAAAAAATGAAGTGAAAAACTTGGTATTCAAAATCACCACAGAGGGTGTTGATTTTAACCAGGGTTTGTGGAGAGAATTAGCCATGCATTGTGTTGAGGGTGCAGAAAAAAAGCTTCACATAAAAATGGGTTCAGATTTTTCTTTGCTTGTTAAAGAATCATTTGAAGTAATAAAGGTAGAAACTTGTTCAAAGGGTGGATATAGTATGCAAGGGTTGTGCCTCAATAATCAAATTACTTGTACTACATGGAATGATTTTGGAGTATACGAGGTAGCATTTCAAGAAGGAAATAAGCCAGTTCATGTTTCTCATTGGATTGGATCTGTAGTTAATGGACATGTTATGGCCTTCCCATGCTCAAAGAAGAATGTATCTGCTGCTATAGTAGTTTCACCACCTCTTCAAACAAACATCAATCATCTCCATTAATGAAGAGATAATTACTCGATTTTAATGATAAAAATGTTATTTCATTATATATAAAATGATAAAAAATGTCTTATCATATTATTATTTCTTTAATTTTTTATAGTAGTTGTCTCTCCATTAATATTGGCTTATTAGTCTAAAATGTTATCATTGTAACACGATTATTTGCTTATTACTCTATATATTTTGGAATGTTTGTTCACCACGTGGAGTGTGATCATGGGCTATGCTGAATAATTACTTACATCATTCCTACCATATTGAAGTTCCAATTTTCATAATTACTCAATCTAATTCAATTTTATTCCGACTCGGATTTTTTACATTAAAACCTTATGGTAATTTAAGTAACATTATAGGAGAAATTGTAACTTTGGATATGTGATGTCTAGATCACCATTATAGAAATATAAGTGCTAGGTGTAAAGACAACAACTTTATAAAAATAAAGTAAGATGAGTGGCTCAAATTTCTTGGGTGACTGTTTTCCCCCCTTACATTTACTCACTCTTATTTGTTCAAGTTTATTTTTGTAAAATATACATTTTTTGGTAAATATCTTAACTTAAAATATTTAGAATATCTTTACTGCAAGTAATATTCACGCTTTAAAGCTGAAAGGGTAGTTAGGTCGAAGTCAGTTATATTAAACAGATAAGTTTTTTTAACTTTGAATTCCAATACTGTGATTATAAATATTTGGGTGCAATGTAAAATTTTACTATCCAACAAGCCAAATTACAACTAACAGCATAGCCTTTATGGAGTTAACTAGTTGCAGTAATGGCAAGTCAAAACTACTTGGCTACCTTCAGAAACAAAAAAAAAGTATCCAATTTTTATAAATATCTAAATCAGGTAATTTTAATTTTTATTTATTAAACATTTAGTTGATGTGATATATGTATTTGGCACAAATAGATACATGATTCATCATTCATTTGTATTACTTTTATATTTATCATTCATTCGTATTACTTTTATCTAAGAGTGAATGATGATTGAAAATGAATATATTTTTTATACTAATACATTGTACTGTGATAAGTATAGGAAATATTTATGGGCTTCGGTTGAATTAAGATTTCCAACAAAGCAGGCCCAATAACGAAAGAGCAGCCCACAGTGTTAATTAGGAGCAGGTAAAGAACTCAACGGTAATGATTGGTCAAATTCGTAATTTCTCAGGAAATCAAATACTCTCATCTGGTTAGATTCCACGTGTGCAGGCGCATGAAGATACAATGTTATCGGCCGCACACAAGTGAAACCACTGTATCTTACAAAAGAAGGAGGGAAAGTGTTGAGAAAAAAGTTGAGAGGGTTTTTTGGGATTGAATATTGAGAAATGGATAGCGTAATTGAGAGTAAAGAGAGAAAAGCGATTCGAATAGAGAATCCATTTTCTTTGAAATTAGGTCAAGTATTTACGGGTTTTGGAATCGGTTGTGGTGTTGGAATCGGTGTTGGTCACCCCTTAAATTTAGGTACTATTACCCTTTTTTCTATCTCCTATTATTATTATTATTATTATTACTATACTAACACATGGATTTGGGACGCTTCTTTAAACCTCAAAATAAGCCATGTAGTTTTTTCCCATCTCATATTTTATTTTAGATTCTATTACTTTTTTTATTTCATTTTTAAATGTTTAATGTTTGTCATGTTGATACTCAATTCATTGATTTAAGAGTGCAATATGCAATTTAAGAGTTCTACTTTATGTAGATGATTGTTGTTCCCACTTGAAAAATATTACTGAAAATGTATTTGATTCGTATGTATTGGGTTCGTCATAAAGGAAGTCTTGTAATGACAATGTGAAGGCCGATGAACCACATAGAATTGGGTAAAGTGCCGAAACCAGCACTGTGTAACTATGTTTAATTTTTCTTATTATTCCATGTAGGTGCGATACCGATGTTGAATCAAGTAATGAGTGCTGCTAGTGGTGCAACCCATGCATTTTCTGGTGTTACCAGGCATGTCAATACTTCTGTAAGTCAAATTACAGTGCTAGGGAAGGGTGTTTAAATAACTCATTCTACTTGTAGTCTAGCATTATTTTCTCATGTTTTGTATTGTTATTTATATAGTTGAGGAAGTTAGGAGCTAAGAATATTGAAGCAGGAGTTGGATGTGGTGTTGGTTTTGGCCATGGTTTTGGAGTTGGTATGCCATATTCATCTATATCAAATTTTTGATGCACTAGTATGTATGGGAGGGATTCTGTTTTTCAACTCTTTGCCAAAATTATATAATGTTCCAGCCTTTTGTGACTTTCATATCATTATATTTAGTTAATATTTAGTTCATTCTAGTTCTCCTCCAGTGTCCAGATACATTTCATATTATGTGATATGGATCCATTCTATACAGATAATTATCATACAATCCAGTTTTTCTTGTTTATTTTACAATTTTCTTTGGTTTTGCTCCCTGTCCTGTTAAGTGTAAGTCGGGAATTTTTGAACTATCACTCTGTCTGTTTTGCCACTATCGGCAATATTTTTAACTGCTACATCTTTAGTCAAATTAATCTACTCAGAAACCTAACATTTGATATTCTAACATTTTATGGACTTGGAGTAGATTTGGACACTGCATGAAAGAACTCTGCTGTTATGAATAAATCTTGAAAATGCAATAGGAAGCGGCTTTCAAGTGTTTGTTAATCATATCATGTAATCTGTCCATTGTCATATATACGTAACTTACCCATTCCATGAAGCTGACATATGGCTCACTTTGTGCTGTCATTGAGCTATAGTTTATTATACATGCACAAGAATATAATAAACATACTAAATTGTAAACTTATATATGTCTATATGCATTTTACAATAAAAAAATTAGTTACTTTTACACCACAAATGTGCACCAATTTGGTGTGCCTTTGCTTTTATGTTGTATTTTGGGGATGTGTGTATACAAAGAAGTTAAAAAGTTAGTGAGGGATAGAGATAAGTATGTTCGGTGTCAAAATAAAAGAACTCCCATAGAAATGAGAAACCAGAAGACATTGTTAGGCATTGCCATAATGTGAAAAAAATTTCCAGGACACGGTTAACTCATGTGCTGAGCTTGCTGTGAAACTTAGTTATTTATATGTTCATGGCGAAATTCTTTATCTATTGATAGCTGAATCTTTATTTATTTATTATTATGGCAGGCCTTGCTATCAAACCAGGGGTCCTGAATCAAATTCAATCTTCTCTTGTAGTATGTGAAATTTTCTCTTATCTCAAACTCAAAACCATGTCTTATATTTTATCAATTTCTGCCTTTAACATGTATCAGATTTAAAATCTTCAATTTGCTAGGTAGGGATGACAAAGATCATGATGAAATTTGGAATTACTCCAGATTTACCCTTTGGTCCGGGTGCCTTGCCAACATCCTTGCAAAGTGGCTTAGGCATAGTCAATTCAAACCAAATATCTACAGGAAGCATGATGCAGTTGGCAACAAAAGGAGTAGACCAAGCATCTCAAGGTCTGGCAGGGTCTCAACCTTTGCAGATTGGTTCTGCTTTTGAAAATACTGCACTAAAAGGCAAAGCTCTTGGCTCTACATTTGAAAGCCGGACTGAGAAGGTTCTCAACAACTTTTTACAAAATCCACTGTTGAAAGGAGAGGATGAACCTCACGACGAAGTGGTATGCACTTATTTTTCATATATGTAATTGGATGTTATGTCTTTTTTCCATTCATTGACATCCCATTACAGTAGATAAATTTATAAAACCACTTTCCCAATCAATATACATACATGTGTATGGTAGAATATTCATTTCTCCTCATTATTCCCTCTCTTTTTATATTTTAGAGTTAATCAAATATCATGTGAAATTCTGATTCCTATGTACATTGTAGGGTGGACGCTTGCTGTCAGAGAACAATTTGCTTCAGATGGTAATTTTTCATATTGTCCATTTGCTAGATTCTCAACATACTCGAGTATATATGTTTTTTTATTGAACTTTCCAGTAGTTTAGTGGCTTAATTTTCCGCCCTATGGATTTAGGTATTGAAACACCAGCAAAAAATTGAACAACTCATGGAGGAAAATCAGAAGCTTCACCAGATACTAGTGGAGGACCTAAAAATACCATCAAGCAAACTTCAAACAAGTTCTTCAGGTAGAAATAAGTTGCCATGTACTGATTGTTTTGAGTGCCGAAGAAAACAAAGAAAAAAGTAGGCCAAGAATAATGAATTAATGGTAAACTCATTGAAATGCTTACACGGTAAAGGCTCTTCCTGTCACAGTGATATCACTTCATTTTTAAAATTTTGTTCATTCCATTGTCTCTGTTAATCTGTATTAGTTGTAGGTCATTGTGGGTTATGAGTTACTGGGAATAAATAATTCAATAGATTACATGCATTTAAGAATTGCCATGCTAGCATTTTTCATCCACTCCCAAACATAGTCAATAATTAATTCAGCCAAAGATGTTTGGTAAAATTAGGACCTGATTACGGGTTAGTCTTTCTGCATGTCTGTCTCATTTGGCATGCTAAGTCTTGTCTCTTTTCAACCTATATTTGTGTTGTTTCCACATGGCATGCTGCTTGAGCTAAATATGAGTAAGGTCCAGGGCTTTAATTTTGTGGGTCTTAGTAGGTCTAAATGTTCTGGTTGGCTCTGGTGAAAGCTAGGAGCATCATTTAATTAGTTTGCTATGACCTAGGGCCCATGAGTTTAGGAGGCCTAGAAAGTGAAAAGGTTTTAACTTCAACAGCTGAACAACAAAACATTTGATATTAACACTGTGTTTGGAATATGAGAAATAGGGAAAAGATAAAATAAGGAGAGAAAATGAGTGGATGAGGAAGAATCTAGCTTATTTGGTTTAGGAGTGAAAATAAAGGGTGGAGCCCATATTACAAATTTTTCTCTACAAAGTGGGAAGAGAATGACTGATCCAAAAGTGCTTTTTTCACATTCCAAAATCACTCTCATCTCTTTGTACAGTTTACTGAACATTTTCAAGCAAACATCATCATCTCCTCACAGCATATATTTTTAATTAATTTTGAAGTGGATGTTGAAAATAATTGTATATTTCAAGAAATATACAATTGCAAGAAATGATTATTTATATGCGGTCTCGTAATTGAATCCTTTCCCATCATGCTAGTAATAACGTACATGTTACAGATTGCTACTTCTCATTAGTATGAAGTGATTCTTGCAATTTAAATCTTCATATTTTATTTTTATCCAAGTTTGGGATGGTTGAAATTAATGGTGATTATTTAACAAACTTATTAATTTTTAGCATGTTAGAGAAATGTCAAATGATAAAACAATTTTTTAAACTATATATGTTTTTTGACAAGTGAAGGGAGAGAGAATTCAACACTCCACTATCCCAGTTCTCTTCTCATTTTCTCATGTTAATCACTAAACCTATGAGGTATTATCTCTACAAATAGAGAGAGAATTGCTGAAGAAAATCAAAGAAAAAATAAATTGAAACAATACCAATATCATTTTATTTATAGATTTAAAAGTAACATCTCAAATGATCCGGGATATCTATGCCAAAATATTAATTTGACAACTACGATTTCTTTTCTTTTTTCTTTCAAAAATGGAATATTTCATGATTTACACTAATAGTTAAGTTGTGGAGTAAGTTTTTTAAACTTATTCTTGGAGTAAGTGAATCTTTTCTAGTTAAATCATTTTGACACATTATGGACCTCTTATAAGTAACAAGTAGTGCAAAACGTGGAAGTGTAGTGCTAGATGAGTTGTATATCTAACGGTACACTGAAAATTCAATATTTCTTCACTAGTCAGCTACAAGATGCTACAATGTGGTGGTAAATGACACATACAATTAATTACATATATGAAACTTATGTTAATCCTCTCAAATAAAGAAAGAACTCAAGAATCACCCACATAATCTAAAAGAGGAGGAAATAAAATGGCATAGAAGATAAAAGTGAAAAAGCTACACAAATACATATCTCAGTGTCTCTGAGCTTAATAAGCAAGAAGCACTTTTTAACTTTGGTAGTGCTTCTCAGCTACTTGCTTGCCTCTCCCATAACTACTTTTGAGCTCATGTTCAAAAGTGATTTCTCTTCCACATGATACAAGTGTTTGTAACGGCTAAAATGAAGTGTATCAATATTTTATGTTTTTTCTTTGCATAAAAGCAAATCATCTTTTATGTTACGCCAATTATATCCAAAGAAGGGTACTGGACAGTTCCACTACCAACACCATATTGTGCTCGAAATTCCAGGGTCCCCAGTTAATCACTTTGTCCTTGTCCTTTTCACTAAAGAAGCCAAAAGTGAAAGTTTTGGTCCAAATCACTAACTTACATTCACTGTCAAGTTTAGAAGCTCAGGACTTTGTCAAAATACATACTTGATATCTTTAAAATATGAAGAATATTAATATAGTTAAATCAAATTATGCAGCAAGTTTTGTAAACTTCTCTTATAAGGACCCTTTTGTCCAAAAGCATCATCCTCTTTAAAATTGTATTAATGCTCATTTGTATAATACACTTGCATTCGTGGGCATCATGGAATCTTAAATTCTTAACTCTTAAATGTAAGAAATATAAATAGATAATAAATTAACCGTATATAAATATTTATATAGATATTCTGCAGAACAAAAGAGAGGGCACAGACTTATATGTACAGACTTCAAGTCCTTCTGGTTCAGACCAGAAACGATATAAGTGGGTGGCTAGAAATGTAACAAAACATTGGTAGCCCTTGTTCTTCGTTCCATCACTAATTCCTTTCAATCCTTCATTTCTTTTCTCCCTAACTCACAAAAACACACACACTATCTGATTCACACCACACCCTTTTATTTATCCTCTTAACCATGTTTTGGGTCATGATATTCAACGGTCTAATTCTCTAATCCATTGACCATTCCAATAAAAAAATTGAAACCACTCTCATCTTTTCTCTTACAGGGTTCCCTTTTCGTCATGACTGCTTCTTCTGCAAATCAACTTATCTCTATTAGTCCTGATGAACTTAGGTTCCAACGTATGTTTTTCTTACCCTTCTCTCTCTCTCTTTTTTTCTTTTTCCAACCCATTTTGTTGCATGCAAATTTTACATTTTTGTTTTGGAGATCATCCTCTAAAATCGTAATTGAATTTAAAAAAAGGTTTCAACTTTGTGGGCCAAAGGCTATAATTTGTTTAATAAGGTGGTCGGGTCGTAGGTTTGTGTCACATCCCGTGGACCATGTGCGTAGGGTACCTAGGCTGCCCTTTAATGTTACCATATGCTGTTGAATTATTCCTAAAATTAGCATAAAATATACTTTAACGGTTTTGGTTTGGTTTTATGCAATTATATTGAACAGAGAAATTTGAAGGGATACTAAACATTAATGGAGATAAATAATAATTTTACTCTTCTAGTTTTGTGGTTTCTAGATATTTGAAGTATTATGAAAATGCATTAATTATGAATTCATTGCCCTATCTTATCCTTAACAAGCTTGCTTTATAATTCAGTGATTGCCATAATATTCATTTGTGTAACAGTTGAGCTGGACAAGCAAACATTTTGTGATCTTAAAGTTGCAAATAACACAGAAAGCTATGTTGCTTTCAAGGTACCCTTTCAACTGCACACTCAGAAACTGTACTGGATATGCTTTTCTCCACGTGACTCTTCATTCTGATCTCATTTCATTTCAATCTTATCTTATTTTGCTCCTTTTTTTTCAAGGTCAAAACCACTTCACCTAAGAAATACTTTGTAAGACCAAACACTGGTGTTATACAGCCCTGGGACTCTTGTATCATCAGAGGTGCTGTTTGTTACTATTGCAGAGTCATTTATGACTCTATTTCTTTGATTGCTTTTTGTCCTTCTTTGATTAAAACTTCTATATGATCTTTGGTGTTGTAAAAGGCTGATGAAGATAGCCAACATCATCTCGATTTCTATTTAGGACATATTAAAAAAGGACAGCTCAGTGCACGAGGCTCCTACTTAGTAGGGTCGAGGGAGAGTAGATGTACGTAGACATATGCATTTGAATAAATTATTGCATTTGGAAATATGTTGTTTCATCTTAGACATTAGTAGAGGAAAAAGAAAATATAGGCTAAACTCCTGAATTTAGGTCTATGAATACCAAAGTTTCAACCATTAAAGGTCTCAACATGCAAGTTTTTCTTCCCTGTGTCATTTGGAACTTGCAGGGATGTGTGATTTAGAGCTTATATCCAAACATGTTATAAACTATATGTGGTTTTTATAGTTTCAATGTGACCTGTTTTTTGTTTGTTTGTTAAATGCTGCTCGAGTTGAAATCATTCATCTAAATGCTATTTCCTCATGAACTCGGATCCCTTTACCATTTTTGGTATTAACATCTGTTATATTGTCCAATTTTTGTGTTGTAAAGTCACCCTCCAAGCCCAACGTGAATACCCTGCAGACATGCAATGCAAAGACAAGTTTCTCTTGCAGAGTACTATAGTTGATTCAAATACTGATGTTGATGAGCTCCCACCAGATACTGTAAGAGAGTAACACTGTCCTTGTTTTACATGATCAACAATATAATTTGAAAGGGAAAAAAAAAGATCATGAATACTGCTATTATTACTTGCAGTTTACTAAGGAAAGTGGAAATATAATAGAGGAGTTGAAACTAAGAGTTTCATATATTTCTCCTAACTCACCTCAAGGAAGCTCTGAAGATGATGCATTGAAGAACTCCTCACAAAAACTTGATGCCTCTTCTGTGAGTTTCTCTTCTTCCCTCAGCCCTTGCGAAAATCTCGTTGGAACTTTCATTTTAATACTCCATTTTAGATTTTGTAATATTATGTATTTAGCCATAATTCTATGTGTTGCATCTCTTGTGTCAATCTGGAATCCTCGTATGAGTGAAATTTTTAGAAATGCAGAGAAACTTCACACATTAGAAGTGGAAAGAGCATGGCAAATGAGATTAAGGGGGTTTCTATGGATCACTTTGTAACATAATTCTTGTGTTTTGTGGCAGCTTCCATTCCATCGTGTAAATCCATAGACCATTTTATTATTTTTCAAATAATATGTGACAAAGTAGAAAAAATACTGAGATTGATAAGTAAAGACAAAAAATATTAAATCAATAAAACATTGAACTTTCATACTGTAGGACTCTTCTAGAGGAAAATATAAAGCTGTGACCGAATCAAATTCTCATATTTAGATTTTAGATTGGACCTAGTGTCTAGCTACATATGGTTTCTATGTTTCCTTTTAACTTTATATAATTTTATATATGTGTTTTCTATTGTTTTAAAAGGCATAAAACACCTAGCTAGCAGATTATGCACTCTAGGTACAGATTATGCTTGAGCCTCACCCTTCAAGTTTGTTTATCACTTTCTATTGGGTATACATCTATAATGAAATGGAAGTAGATTATGTACAATTTAGCCCTTTGGGAATTTTTATTGGGTATACTTGTAATGAAATTGAAGTATATTACCTGTATATTTATAAAACCAGTTCTGTTTGTTTTTGCTAAAAAGGTTATATGTGCTGCTTCTAAGTTCTACATACATGGTTTTCATGCATATGGTCTGTCAGAAAAATGAATGAGTTGTTGCTTAAGTCTCTGTGATCATCTCTATAACATTATCCAGATTGGACAATATTTGGTTCGTTGTTTCAAGCATTTCCTACATTGTAGCATTTCATGCCCCGTGATCGAACTTCTTTGCACACCAAGTTCTGTAGTTCAAGTTACTTATTCATTTTGAAGTTACTTCTTAAACTAAGTTTTCTTTGTTTGAAGAGTGAGGCTTTACAGCACTTGAAGGAAGATAGAGATGCCGCTGCTAGACAAACGCGACAACTGCAACAAGAACTGGTAATCTTTGGAGTTTATTATTGTTATGTTGATAGAAAAATGAATTTTATTCGATAAGAAGGGGAAGTAAAAGAAATCTTAAGGTGCTTTTATTACTAATCCATTGATTGTGTTGATGTGCAGGACATGGTTAAAAGGCGAAGGAGCCGAAGTGATCCTGGGTTTTCCTTCACTTTTGCCATTTTTGTGGGTATCATTGGAATTTTGCTTGGCTTTCTTTTGAAACTTATATTCTCTTCACCATCTACACAATGATTCATTCTGTTGGAAACCACCTTTGTATTAACACCTTCCTGTGTTGTTGTTACTGTATAAGTGTAAAGTTATATATTCTTTTCAATGATAATTTTTTGCATTTTCCTTCTAACCCTTCCCTTACTACTCTCGCTGGGATTATCAATACTTGTTTATTTTCCATGCATTCGTGAGTGATGTCTAAATTATATATTGAGATTAGAATCCTAATGGATGTATTAAAAGTTATTCACCAATTTATATAACACTCGTTAAACTATATGAATTTCCATCATTAATCCATTTTAATGAAATTGGTAGATGAGTATCCAATGAATTTAATTTATTATTCTTATTTTTTTGAAAATTGAAACTAAAACCATTAAAAATTCATTTTTAAAAAACAACTTTTTCAAAAATTACATTTTTTTAATAATCAATTACTTACCATTAAGGTTTTAAAATAAATTATGTTGATTCAATCCATCCTTTTAACTTAATTGGATATTTATCCAAATGGAACTCAATTTAATACTTAATAAATGTATATATTAGATTACATTTAATTATTTAAATTAAGTTAAAAGGATGGATTGAATCAACATAATTTAAATAAATTTTATATCCTTGCAAAACCCTTTAACACCATAACTAGCATACTAACAAAGAATTATTCGTACTTCATTTTACCTTCCTTGCCATTCAAGCAATACTGCAATTACCCTTTAATACCAAAACTAGCATACCAACAAAAAGAAATATTCGTAGTCAGAAATGGCATTGATTATCTCCTATAAAATTTTGTCATAGGCTTGGAACTAGCTTATGAATCTTGTAATTCTAGTATATTATTCATTATTTATTTATAAAAATTACTTATATTTAAATTTCATCAAGATTATTGAATGAAAATATGCATAATATAATGACAGTGTAAAAAACTCATACCATTTTCTTCATAAAATATTAGTAACGAGATAGAATATAAAATTGACTTAGGGCTTCCGGCCAATTTAAGTAATTACGAGAAAGTGAAGGAACCTTCTAAGTAAATAACAGCGAGAAGGTAAAAGTTGAAAATATTGGTATCAGAAAAGGACATTTCCGTAATTAAGCGAAACTGGAACCTTCGCGCAACTATCCACTCGTGAGATATAAATAGAAGTCGTTGAATCAAATCTCGATGATTTTTCTCATTTTTCAATTCTATTGTTTCAAATCTCTGCTTCTGTAATCGCGAACAATGGACGCATTCACCTCATATTTCGATTCAAGTAACAGATGGAATTACGATACGCTTAAGAACTTCCGTCAGATTTCACCCGTCGTTCAAAATCATCTCAAGCAGGTAACTACCTTTCCGATTCAATTATTTATACCTGATTTCTACGTTTTATTCTTTGTTTTCACCGATTAAAACCACTTTTGATTTATTTTTTAAAATTTACGTAATGGTGGATTTTCTAGGGTTTTGTGATTTTGTCCTCTACGTGTTAAATTAGCATGTCAATCATGGTTATCATATGGTTTAATTAAAATTTTGGATTATGGATATATATATTCAGACTTCAGAATATATATCACACATAAAAGAGATTCTGCATTGATTTCCTATCTGGATATAATTAAATTAGGAGAAAAAATATCTTAATTCTTGTGACTTTCTAATTCGATGTCATATGCTGTGATAAATTGTTGTAGGTTTATTTTACCTTGTGTTGTGCTGTGGTTGCTGCCGCTGTTGGAGCTTACCTTCATGTCCTATGGAACATTGGCGGTTTTCTTACTACGGTGGGATGTGTGGGAAGCATGATTTGGTTGCTCTCAACATCTCCTCATGAAGAGGTATTAATCATTACTATTAATACCCCGATTTCTGAAGCCTTCATTTGTTTTGATGGCTTTGTAATTTACTTGTCAATCACAAATATTTTTTATGATAACGCAGCAAAAGAGGGTGAGTTTGTTGATGGCCTCTTCGCTGTTTGAAGGTGCCTCTATTGGACCTTTGATTGATATGGCTATTCAAATTGATCCAAGGTATGTGTCCAAAAATTGGTGTTATGATTTATGGATTACTGAAGAATTAAAGAATTCTTTTATGTATGCTAGTTGTCTGCTAAATATTTTTGTTGCCGGCGAGGGATTAGGAATTGGGATTTAATCCCAACTTCACCACGGGGAGGCAAGGGTGGGTTTAGGAAAGATAAAGGATTTAAATTTATCACCTATATGTAACCCATATCAATGTGCCGAAATAAGACCTTTTTGTAAAATTATTTTAAGTAACTACTCTGCCCTTCCTTAGCCCAACTGAGACATAATCCGATGCCTCGCTTCATGTACTGAAGGTTGATGATTATCAATTAATTTTATTGTGTTTTGGCCAACCCCTCAATCGTCTCAAATGTCTGATTAATGTTTTTTGATAATGGTTAGCGGCTTCTATGGATATATATCTTTTAGTTTTGGTTGAGCTTATGATATCTTTCTCCATTGTGCCAGCCTTATCTTTAGCGCATTTGTGGCAACTTCCTTGGTTTTCGCATGTTTCTCTGGAGCAGCTTTGGTTGCGAAACGTAGGGAATACCTTTATCTTGGTGGTTTAGTGTCTTCTGGGTTGTCTGTTCTTTTCTGGTTGCACTTTGCTTCTTCCATCTTTGGAGGTTCAATAGCTCTGTTTAAGTTTGAGGTAAGCAGTTGCCTTTCTTCTTCTTTTTTATCATGTATTGGAGTTCACCGCAGTCATCATTGAGTGCAGAACATCCCACCCATTAAAAATCTATTATATTTTTTATGTTAAATTATTGAAGGGGAAAATGATTCATGAAATATAACCTTTGGATAACTAGCTGCACATTCTGAAGTATATAAATGATGGCAGTGAATCCGGCTCCCGTGAATTATCTGGGGACAGTGTGAAGTTTGTTATCCTATTTTCAAGAAAGTTTCTTACATGGGGTTTATCTCCTACTTTTGCAGCTGTATTTTGGGCTTTTGGTGTTTACTGGATACATAATTGTAGACACCCAAGAAATAGTTGAGAAGGCACACTTTGGTGATCTGGATTATGTTAAGCATGCTTTGACCTTATTTACTGATTTGGCTGCAATCTTTGTTCGCATTCTCATTATCATGGTGAGATTGGTCGTTTAATGGCCTTTGTGTTGATTGGATTTTTATGATAAATATGTGCTGACGGTATTTGTCTTATTTTGTTCCAGTTGAAGAATTCAGGTGAGAAAAATGAGAAGAAAAAGAAGAGGAGAGATTAATTTTGTTGTGAGTAAGCTTGTTGATGCATCTCTTCTCCTAGTCGTGGAGAATACGTAGTATAGTTGTATGAAGTGTTTCTGCTACTGATTGGACCTGTACCTCATGTGCAATTATTCGTGTGGTGTCTGACATATTTGTGTTTTCTATTAATCGACAACTAAAACGACCGTTATTAGTCTTTTGTTTATACACGAAGTAATGTCTTCTATTATGCCCGTGAATCCAACATGGTTTGCTAGTGCCCATTACCTCAGATTGCGAGAATTGTTTCTTTAAAATTTCAATTATGTATTCTTAGCCTAGAACTTGAGTTTGATTATCACTCAAACCCACTCCGGATTCAGAGTTAGGTAAAATATCATGATCGTGTTTATATTGTATCTAACAAGCAATAAGAGATCCCATCCTTTGCGTGTGGTAATCATTCCTCTGTTTTACTACTTTTACCGCAATGATGCCAATCGTCACAATTTCACTCACTAGGTTATGGCTCTATTACGCATGCTTGGAATATAAGGCTCGTATGAGTATTCCATAGAAATATGTTTGGAAAAAATATTCATGTTGAGTCAGAAATTGTTTTATACTTTAGTTGTGGCATCATGGGAAACAAACTAGAAAAGCAACGAGAACATGTTCAGATGTTCTCATATACAACAAGCAGTTGTGAGATTAATAGGACCCACCTAACCTGTAATCCTCTGTCCTAACTGTTATTATTCTATGCTGTTTGTGAATTAAAACTTACTAAGTCTCTGGTTGTTAGGTATAGAGAGCACCATTGATCTTACTAATGTATATCATTTGGTAAGAAAAACTTTTTTTTTAAAACTAAATAATTTTTTATTAAAAAAGTATTACTCCTAGATTATGTAAACAAAAAACATGAAAACAAACCACTAGATAAATTTGCACGGTTGTTTTAGATTAATTTAAAATGAAGACTCTTCCCGGTGATATTTTATATGGACATGAATTTAAGGATAAAACCTCAAACTTTGTGTTTAGGCTATTTTTGTAAAGATCTTGCAGGATATTTATGACACTCAACAAGCTTATTTGCCAAAAAAATAAGCAAATATAGCTCTTGTTTGGCCAAAAGGAGTTTTTTTTAAAAGGCCCAAGATTATCCACATTGATTTGATAAAGCGATATGTGTCTTATAATCATCTAACTTGTGAATAATAGCAAGTTATTTTACTTTCCAGCCACTTCATCAGCTAGTTTCATCAAACACCCTCACTTTTCATACTTTCATGACTTCATCCTTTTCAACCTCCATCTACTTTTTTACTCTTCAAGCAATTTTTTAAGATCCATTAATTTGTATACTATTTGGTGTTTAATATTTGGTAATATGTTATGATTTTGTGCGTGATGGTACTAAGAAATTATTAGTATACTTTTACAACTTTAAAATATATTATTATTTTATTACATTACTTAAGTGTTTATTGTTTTATACATAAATGTTTCCTTTTTATGATGTAAAGTCAACGTGAGTTACATGTGGGGCATAAATTCCTCATTCAAGCCAATAGAGGCATCACAACTCTATGAGTATGTATCTCTAATGTACTATTATTTAACGCTCTTGCTAATATTTTTTATATGCTGTCATTTTTACATATCTTTATTCATTCAATCCTAGACTTTATAATCTTACTTGGAAGGTCGTTATAATTTTGTATGTCTTACCATATAGGATTTATATATTATTTTTTTGTGAAGGAATTTATCATTAGGTTCTATGCATTCTAACTCTAACTAATAAAAACACACAATCAAAATAATGATATATAAATAAATACAAATGTATGAAATATCAATAATAAGTATATTTTGAAGTAAAATTATTTTTGTACGATAATATATAAATTTAATAATTGTAACCAAAATGTATAAATAAGTGGAATAATTTATAGAAAGTTTCATATATTTTAAATATACAATTAGTGAAGGTCATTTTATATAATAAATATGTGATGTAATTGAAAATGAGTGTTAACACCCTAACCCCAAAATATGGATTACACTTAATCGCCCTTCGGAATATATATCAATCAACCAAAGTAAGACAAATAATTTACTTAAGGGCCAAAATAACATTTTAGCTATATTTTTTAGTAAAATTCATCATTTACTTAGTGCACATGTAACAATATTTTTACAACTTCTCAAGTTGTATGTTTGATAATATATGTCACAAATGAGAATAATTTCTTCAAAGTTCTTACAGGTAACTGTCTATTGTTTGTATTTAATCATTCATTTAACTTTTAAAATGGAATCCGTACAAAAACAAATGAATGATTTAACCATTGATGTTTTCCATTATAGCATACAAAAATAAAAATGAACGGAGAGCACCCATTCCAAAATAAATATGAATATAAATAGTTTAGTTCAATCATTATATTATGAACAAATAGAATTAAGTTATTAAATATTAGCATAATTTTAATGACGTGTCTTTCTTACATGTATTATATACTCATTGGTTGATTGTAATTTCCAAAGTTGCAATTTTAATGATAATTTAAGGGGTTGGCCGAAATTAACTCCTTGAATGAAACACCCCACTACTTTGTGATTTGTTGATTTATAAAGTAATATAAGTGAAGGAATTGTGATATAATATTGGTGGAAGCCTAACTCAAGTTTTTAATAAATAATGCATGGCATGTTCATTGCAATAACTTTGGATTTGTTTGATTTTATAAAGTTTTTAGATGGGGTGTGCTGGCTTGGTTAGTAATTTGCATTTGGAAAAAATATGAGATTAATACTTTTTATAGGGTTAATACATATTTTATCTTTTATTTAATTAATAATTATGATTAAGAGATGAGCATTTGATGATGCATTGATGTACTAATGATATAAAAAATCTTATGCTATCAATATATAAATATTAAATAGAAAAAATATATCATCATCTTTTGATGGTTACTTTAAAGAGAATAATAACTTATTTAGCTGGTAAAGATTCAACAGAAACTCTACCAGAATGACAGCTTTAATTTGGTCATCAATTTAACCATCTTATTGATAAAAAATATATTATTATGTATATTTGTAAGTGTTATTTATTATAAGATATACTATTCTAGTATTGTTGATTTCTCAAAATCCAACCCACTTAAACATTTATCTAAAAAGTAATAATTTCATCATCTACATGGCCTTATATTACAATTTTGGAGATGGTTGGACCAAATTTATTTACACAAAGTGCATAGGAACAAGGAAAATCACAAGGCACAAAATTAGTCAAATTCATTAGATACCCACTATGTATCATGGGCATAGTGTTTGTCATGTTGCCTTTCTAGAATTTAAGATTTAAGTAAAATGGTCATTATTTGGTTTGGTGAAAGGTACGAATTTCAACCCAATCTCATGGTTTGAATAAGACTTTTCATTTTTTACAGTCATGGACTTCTTCTTTAACTAATAGAATGCAACTTTGATTAGGGTTATTTCACAAGCCTTCTTAATCACACGTTTGATTGAGATCATGTTAAAACTAATGCTTGCATTTGCATATCAATAGTGGTAGGTCCACAACATCAACCTCCCTTTGCCTAATCCAATGCTGATATTTGGTTTTCTTTTAGTATTATCAACCATAACTGTTAGATGTGTGATTGTCTCTACTAATGAATGATGCTTTCATGAATCGAATCATTAACCTTCATTTTATATTTGAATCTAGTGAGATAATTGGATTTGTTTTTGCAAATAGTTACATAGTAAGTTTACTCTCTTTTTTCTTATATAATAAAAAACACTAAATATTTATCAACATCATGCATCACACATCCCAGAATATTAAATTATTATGAATTAGTATTCTTATCTCATCTCTCACGAATAAATAAATAAAAAAGAAGAAAATTTGAGAAAGGCCAAAAACAACTTGTTTCTTTCTCCTTTTGTTGTTGTGGGTTCCTTTTTATTTATTCTCAAAACATTAATTGTTAATGAGTAAATATAAATTGATTTTAAAAACTAATTGAAACTAAAAAATGGATGGTGAAGATGGGATATGTTTGAATTTTATTTGATGAAGATTTGAAAATTGATGATAAGCTAAAGCTATGAAGAAAAAAGTCCATAGTCAACGGTATATATGTGCAATAATATCCCCAACCCCTCTCTTTCCTTATAAATTAGCTATAAGTTTTTAGAAACTAAAATAAAAAATATATTACACTAAGTCCATCTTGTTCACTAAAAAAATTTAGGTGCATTAGCTTCATCCTACCAAAAATGAACAAATCAAAATGTCCCCTAAACACATCAAATTTAAAATAAATTAGTCTGTTTCATATTTACTATGATAATTTTTAGGACATTTTAATTTTTATTAAAAACTATTTTAACCTATGATATTTGAATATTAGTTTAAATGTTTCACTTTTATATATTAAATTGATAAGATATAATTTTTTAACCACTAAAAATCAATATTCACTCTAAAAATAATATTATATACCATTGTTTTCCAATAAAAAATGTATATTTAATATTTGCCTTAATTTAATAAACAGAATCGAAATTTTTCAAATAACATCAACAACAAATCAGAAACAGAAGAAAAGAATTTAAAAAATGGAAAAGGCAGAAAATAAAAAAACTATCATTTACTTCATATTACAAAATGAATACACTACAGAGGTCACATACACAGACTTCTTCTACTTTCTCCATTTTCTTTTTCTCTCTCTCCATTTTCTTCTTCCCTTTCATCTTTTTCACAACCATTTCAGATTCTCCAATGGCTTTTTTCTCTCTTCCATTGGATTTTATAGATTCCAAGCGATAACCCACACATCCTTCTTTTCAATTGTAATTGGTGTGTCTCTGTGAATATTTTTTAAGGACTATTAAAAAAAATACACACACAACTTTTCTGGGTCTATTGGCTTCTGCAAACTTTCATTATGTGTTTGCTTCAGAAGAAAGGGCCTTTGTATATAACTATTATTTTTCCATAAAAATTCCAAATTTATTTGCTTTTGTTGTAAAAAAGAAAAAAAAACAATACTTTTCTTCTCATTTTTTGCTGCAATTTTTTTCATTGTCTTTTATTGTTCATTTGTTGAAAAGATTGAGACATGGGCAAGCAAGGTCCTTGCTATCACTGTGGAGTTACTAGTGAGTTCTTGTTTCTCCAATATACAGTTATTATTATTTTATTTTCAGAGTCTGTTCTGAAACTATTTGCAAATTGAGATGTGTGGAAGGAAAGTTAGTGGCTATTATGATTAACAGAAAAATAATTCTGGATGTTCTGCATAATATTCTGGATGTATTTGAATCCTTCAGTACAACTTGTACATGTAGTGTTGTTTCCTAAGCATTTGGAACTGAAAGTTGTGGAATCCTATATTGATTCACCACTTCTATTTGTTTCCTAGCTCCTTTGCTGGTCTTTTTTTTCCTTGACTCTGTTTGAAATTTGACAAAATGTAATTGTGACTTGTCTGTGCAAAATTAAGCTCAAAGTTCATTGAATACTATATGTGACTCATTGCCTCATATGAAGAAGTTACACATATATTGCTGTTAAGTTGTTTTTTTTCAATAAGAGAAAACAACTCACAGTTCTTGTGCTCTCTCTTTTGGATCATGTGAATTTATAAACGAGAGAAGGCGAAATGCATTTTTTCAAATGCCCATAGTTAATCTATTTCTGTCGTCTAAAAGGATTGATGTTTTCACTATTATTGAACAAGTGTTCTTCATTTGTGTCTTACCACTATCTGCCCGGGGTCTCTAGATCACTATATGCCATACCACGCAAAATGGTCTTTATATCTATTAATTGAAATTTAAAAAGTAGCATCTAACATTGGGCAATTTGTCACAACGTTTGTAGCAGGAATCACTAGTTTCGAATGGCAGTGAATACTGACAGATGTTCACAGACTTCCAGCAACTGAAAATTATTTTAAATAAGAGGTTCAAGATATGGCTTTCCTTGTGGAAAACTTGATGTTATGTTTTTAATATGCATCATGAATTTGATTGTTAGGAATGTATGAATATGTGGTTGTTATTAGTTTATCCAATCTGACATACATCCTTGTTCTTGTTTACAAAGGTTCTAAATGTTTGTAGATTTCTGACAGTTGAGCATTTCAATAGGCACACCACTTTGGCGCAATGGGCCACCAGAGAAGCCGGTACTATGTAATGCATGTGGATCTCGATGGAGGACTAAGGGAACACTTGCAAATTATATCCCTTTACATGCTCGGGCAGAAGGTGCCGATTATGAGGATCAAAGGTTTTCCAGGGTAAAGAGCATATCATTAAATAAGAATAAGGAAATGAAATCGCTCAAACGAAAGCTGAACAATGATAATATTGTATTTGGAGGGCTTGCTCCTGATTACAACCAAGGATTTCGAAAGGCTTTAGATGAAGATACAAGTAATCGATCAAGTTCAGGATCAGCTATCTCTAACTCAGAGAGCTGTGCTCAATTTGGTGGCATGGATGCTAATGATTTGACAGGTTGGGCAATCACTTAATGATTTAATGGATGGTCATTGTTCATAACTGTCGGTATCAATTTTATTGCCACTCCAGTTTTTTGTGAGCACAATCAAGAAGTGGATGATGAAATGTTGGAAAATGTAAAAGAAATGAATTATGGAATTGCAGCTAAGTTGCACAAATATCGGTTTTCCGAAAAGAAAACAAATGAATTTTGCTTCTAATTCTACATGACTATGTTTTCACTGACAAATGTAATCCAAAAAGTGGTTTGGATATTTTTCTACCATGAAGCTCTAGTTATGTCTCACAACATTTGTAATTGTGAATTCTATAATTAGATATGTACTATCTATTTTTTATTTAGTTATGCTATATGCGTATTACTTCCCTAATACATTAATGTCAAGCCTTACTCACTTGCTTTGTGTGTCTAATTTATCATTAATTGACTTAAGATTAAGAAGTTCTCCTCTTGTGTTATTATGCAATATATGTAATCTCCAGTGTATTAAAGCATTTAACCCTTTCCCTTATATACAGACATGTAATTCTAATATAATAGTTTGGTTAATTAGGTCCTGCTCAGCCAGTGGTGTGGGATACTGTGGTGCCTTCAAAAAAGAGGACATGTGTGGGTCGTCCAAAACATTCTTCTGTTGAGAAGCTCACAAAAGATTTATGCACTATTCTTCATGAACAGCAGTCTTGTTTTTCTGCATCTTCCGAAGGGGATCTTCTTTTTGAAAGTGAAACACCAATGGTCTCAGTCGAGATAGGCCATGGAAGCATTCTCATCAGGCATCCTACCTACATAGCTCGTGAAGAAGAGTCTGAGGCTAGCTCTCTTTCAGTTGATAATAAACAATGCACAATGAATGAGGCATATTCATATCCTGGTGCCGTTCTTATGCATAATGATTCCAGTAGTATGACCTTCTCATCTCAGGGAGTTGAAAAGGTTAGGAACACTGCTGTCCAGGGAATGCAACAGGAGCAACTTAAAAGGCATGTTTTCTCACGCTAGTTTATTGCATGTCATCATATAGTCAGTTATGCCCGAGTATTATTATTTATCACAATAAAAGTGCCCATTTTGTTATCCCAAAAAGAATTTTCCGTTTTGTCTATTTCTGATGCAAACAAAAGTCGATTTGTGCATGCAAACTATGAAGACATATTTGAGATAAATGTGCAGAAATTGTTTTGGATAAGAGACGAAGTACTTTGTCATGATTGTTATTTCTGCTTTTTAACTTTCAGGGACAAGTCTCAGCTTGAAAGAGTACAAATCCTTGGAAATCATGATTCACCACTGAGCTTAATAGATTTAAATGTGAGTTGCATTCCCCTTCCCCTCTATTGATTGCATTTTTTATTAGCTTAAATTGACAAAAATGCTTTAGCCAAGCTTGTAATATGTCCGCGTCTTTCTGATAATCATCTGTTCTAATCTGTCATGTTTTTACATCAATAATTTGGGTTCAAGTGTTTTGACACACAATATGCATAACCTTTTTTGAATCTTTTTTTAGACTCTTCATTCCTTCAATTACTCTTAGAACTTTCAAAATAGCAATTTGATTCAATGCCATCTGAGAACAGGAAATATATTCATAAATAATCTAATCATTGTTTATAATCTTACATTCCTATATTTTTCTGCATACGTTATACTTATTTATTGGTAGCCGAGGTCTTGAGTCTATCTAATAATTGAATGTTTAACGCAATTGCTATTATGTTTCATTAGGATGTAGTAAACTACGGGGAGTTCTTGAAAAACTTGACGAATGAAGAGCAGCAGCAACTACTTAAGTTTCTTCCCGTGGTCGATGCTGTTAAACTTCCTGATAGGTTAGGATCTATTACATTTGTGGTTCATCAAGTTTTTGTTGTTACTGATCAAGATTACTGTTTCATATTTTAATGTAGTTTGTAGTTTAAAATATAAAAGTGACGCTCTTCAGTTCTAGAAGATGTTGAGACTGAATCATCTCTACTGACAACTTTGTTGTATGTGCAGCCTCAAGTTCATGTTCAATAGCTCTCAATTCAAGGAGAACTTAACTTATTTTCAGCAGCTTCTTGCGGAAGGTGTCTTTGATATCTCTTTATCTGGGGCAAAACCTGAAGACTGCAAGACTTTGAAAAGGCTTGCATTGTCCAATCTCTCAAAGTCAAAATGGGTAGAACACTATTATTTTCTTAAGGTTTGTGCTAGTTTATTATCTCAAAGTTAAAGTTTTTGATGATAAATAATATTGTGTGCACCGATACTTATAAGATGACTTCCTTCTATGGACGCAGAAATGTAAATCCAGAACTGGAAAATGTGTTAATCTGGGGTCAAATGGTACACTATCAACTAATGATGTAAATGTAAAGAGATCGCGTGACAGCCGAAATCAAAACTTTCCAGGTTAGCTGAAGTTCTGACATCAATGAAGACAAAAAAACAGATCTTATGCTATGACCTTGCAAATAGCATTTTCCTGATGCCACAGTATAATGATGTGGTTGTTTGATATGGTAAAGAACAGGGATTTAGATTGAGCGAAACAGCGTGTATAAATTTAGATCCCCTCCATAGTGTAGTTTAGTTTTTCATAAGTTACCAGTAACTTTGTGGCCATTGGATTTTTTGTCTTAAAATGTTTTGTTTATTATTTAAAAATAGAAAACTTTAAATATTTATACCACTTTATTACTACTTTTAAGTTCTTAAACTAAGAATAAGAATAATGGAACATAGAAACAAATAGTATTTTATTGTAGTTAATGATTTCTAATTTTGTTTGCTAGCACACACTGGACAATTTAGTACTAGTGGTATTTAATTTGCACTATTACAAACAAACAATTTTAAATTTGACTTGTAGACACATGCCGCTCAAAATGCTGAATAGATGTTGCCTTTGTAGCGTTGAGAGATGCGACCGAAATTATCGTATAGTTAACTAGTTAGACCTGAACTGTTGGTTGTCATTGCTGCTTATGATTTTACTATCCGTTCATTCTTAACTCATCTTGAAAATTTCAGAATTGAATACAACAATGAGGAGTCCCAAAAGGGTGATAGCAAAGGCTGGCTGTGAGGGAAAGGAAGTTGTAGAAGATGGCTCTTACTTCAGTCCCAAAAGCCTATTTGCTTTGCCTCCCGATGCTAGCTCGCTCTTGCTGGATTCTTTAAATTTCGTTGCCGAGAGTTCCGATCAGGATCTGCTGCTAGAGGTGCCATCTAATAATTCTTTTCCTCAGGCAGAGCTTCTGCCCCAGAATTTAAGTTTTGGTGTTAAAGCTAGCACTAGTAGTAGCTCAGTATACTCACATCTCCATCATTAAGTAATCTTTACCAAGGTTACTTACTTAGGTGGCTATAGGCTGAGATTAGGGTCTACATACATCATTTATATCTCATATATATGATGACTGTGCTTTTGTTTCCTTGTCAGTTGTCACCTTGAATTGTCAACCATTGCCTTTTTTGTATAGATTGTAACATATAGCATGAAATGCGGAATGATAATCTCCGGATTTTGTATGCAATTGCAGTTTATGTTTTGTGATCAACTTTGTTCTTTTCCCCCATAGAAAGCTTACCTTTCGCAACTTCTGATAATTAGAAGGAAGCTTTATGGGAGGGAGAGATATTTATCGGTCCATGCCACGCCGACCGGATGGATGTGATGGAGAATCAGGTAGGGAATGTGGAGGATAACATGAGTTTCTGGTGTTCCTTGTAGAATGTCCATGCTTCTATTGAGACCTTGAAGCAAGCATTTCTTTTCTTGATGATTAAACTGATGAATCGAAAGGAGGTAGGGATGATAGGAAAAGAATCATCTCCGATATTATAGAGACAACTTCTTACTTACTCTTTTGCGGGTTATCAAATTGCATTTAAATGACAAAAGTATCACATCATGTGATTTTTTTCCCTTTATTTTTTATGCACTTTCGATCTTGATCCGGGAGAATAGTAGTACTGTAGTTGGCTAGACTACAAGGGTGGAAACCTACTTTGAAGTTATGAATAGTTCTGATTTAGGAGATAAGGATTAAAGTATCTCTCATTATTATTAGTATGGGAAGTGAGACTATTCATTATTCATTGGTATATTCTCCTAATAGAGTGGAAGGACTATTTGTCATGAGAAAAATTGAATCAAGCTCTTGTTGCTCCATACAAGGGCCATAAATTTCACAACCTTTTTTATTAGCTTTCCTCTATGAATTGGATGAGTAAGGATTTTTTCCTAATTTCTTTAAGATGTTTGACATTTTCAAAATTTCATCGTTTGAAATTCATTTTAAGTTTTGAAAGTGTTTGAAAACAAAAGTTATGTTTATTTTTTATAAAAAAAATCGACTTTCAAATACATATATAATACCAACAAATATTACTTATTTTATAATATTCTAAAACATATCAATTTTACTCTATTATGTCATACTTTATTTACTATTATGAATAATATATTATTATTCTTCATTATTTTGATATAAAATTGTAGTGATGTGTATTAAAATAGTCTTTGACTTATTTTCCTTTTTCTTTTTAAATATGTTTTTGTGCAATCAAAATAATAATAATTTTAAGTACAAAATAAAATTGGTGCTAATTTTCCTCACTAAAAAAATGGTATTATACATAAAAAGAGTCGAATGTATTTTTTTAACAATCCAAAATAAAATAAAAATCTTGTTTATTTTACATGTTTGATATTTTCAAAACTTTGTGATGAAAATGACTTTTAAGTTCCAAATAAAGTTTGACAAACAATTCAGAATTTTATTATTTTTAAAAAATCTAAATTTGATTGTGAAATACTATAATTTGTATAATACCATCAACTAGTCAACTACCAACTATGTTAATTATTATTATTATTGACATCATGTTATTATACCTCACAATTTTGATATAAAATTATAGAGATGAATATTTAAACTATTTTTGGTTTATTTATTTGTTTGTAAATTTAATTTTGGGAAATCAAAATAGTAGTAATTATTGTAAGCAAATATTATATCCTCTCTATTATTATTTATTACCAACTTGATTTACTAATACTATTAACTTGTTATTATTATTCACTATTTTGATTTAAAATTATAGATATGAAGAAACAAATTATTTTTAGTTTATTTCCCTTTTTATTTGGAAACTTAATTTCCTACAAGCAAAAGCATCAAAATCATATTTTGATACTTCGTAACTATTTTCTTAAGTTTTTTAGCATGTTTATTATTTTAAAAATTCTATTGGATTGCAAATAACTTTAAATTACAAACAGTAGTTTTAGAAAAAAAAAATTAAAATATTTTAATTTTTGTTTAACACCGTTAAATTTGATTGTCAAATAATATTACATATATAATTCCCTAAAATGATACTAATTCAACTCTATTATAGCCTAATTTTTTTACTCTACTAGAAACATATTATTATTATTATTATTATTTTTCACCATGTTATCAAGTTTGAGATTCAAGTAATACTAGGTTTATTTTATTTTTTTATTTATTGAGAAATTCAAATTTTGGAATTTAAAATAATAGTTTTAAACATAAAATATATTTGTTATTAATGATTATATGTTCCCAAAAGTAGTTTGATAAAGAAATAAAAATACAATGGATTTTTAAAAAATGTCAATTTAGTTTTCAAATAATGATATTTATATAACATACTCAAAAATATCAAATTGGCTCTATTATCACATAATCTATTTACTATTGCGAATAAAACATTATTATCATTTACCGTTTTAAATTAAAACAACATCTTATAAAATTTAAGTTATTTTTCATTTATTTTTGTTGCTATCAATTTTCCTCATGAAAATTGTATTATACTTTGGAACAGTTGAAAAAATAATTTGAGAATCCATAACTATAGTTTAAGGCTTACTTAACAAATTCAACATAATAATTTGAGAATTAGTTAAAAATTGCCATGTTTAACAAAACCCAATTTGTTTTTCAAATAATCCTATCTACGTAATAATTTCAAATTATTATTAATTTTACTGTATTATAACCTACTATTAATAATGATATAGTATTATTCTTCTTCATGTCGATATAAAACTAAAGAAATAAATATTCATATTATTCTTTATTCTATTTTCCTTTTTTATTTAGAAATTTAATATTTGGGAATCAAAATAGTAATAATTATAAATAAAAAATATAATTGATGTCAATTTTTCTCATTCAAAACAATATTATTCTTGGGAAGTGTTAAAAATATATTATGAGACTCCAAAAAAAATTGTTTTGGAGTTTATTTAGGCTAACTTTATCATATTTACTCTCATGAATTTGACTATAAGTTAAAACAATAGTTTGAGAAAAAACTAAAAATATCTTTATTTTTTTAGCTTAAAAAATATCAACTATATTCTACATCACTCAACTTTAATTACAATTACTAATAACATATCATTATTCTTGACAATTGCTACAAATAGTGAGAAAAAAAATCTTCATTTTTAAAAAAATCTCAATTTGTTTTTATAATACTAATAATATAATAATCTAAAAAATATTTTCCACCTTCTTTATTTAATAATCTCATTTTGATTTATTTATTTTTTTAATTCTAATTTTTATTTTGAAGAATAAAAATAGTGATAATTTTAAATAAAAAACATAGTTCTTATTCAAAATGTATTATAGTTAAAAAAAGTCAAAAGTCTATTTTGGGACACTAAAAATTATTTTATTTTCAAATTAATTTAGCATTTTTGACATTTTTACAATTTCATAAGTTGGATTTAATTTTAAATTCAAATAATAGTTTAATAAAAAAATTATTTTCATTAAAAAAAACTCATTTTGGTTTTCAAATATTATTATTTATATAATATCATCAAAATTATCAACTCTATTATATTATCATCTACTTTAATTCCTATGACTAATAACATATTAATATCACCTCCATTTCGATTACAAATTATAGTGATGAGGATTCTATTATCTTTATTTTATTTTTCATTTTCATTGTAAAATTTATGTTTCAAGATCCAACATAGTAATAAGTTTAAATACAAAGTAACATTGATATCACTTTTCATAATTGAAAGTTATGTTATACATAGATGCCATCAAAATGTAATTCGAGATTTTATAATTACCTTTTCAATATTATTTAATATATTTGCCATTTTCAAAATATTATAGGTTAAAAATAAATTTAAATTATAAGCAAAAAGCTGAGAAAGAATTAAACAAGTATCCATTTTTGTTTAAAACATATCAAATTTTTTTAAATATTACTATTTATATATAATATTTCCAAAAATATCAAATTTGTTATCATCTATTTATTAAGTATTAATAACAAAATATTACATTTATTTGCCAATTTGAGATTAAATTATAGATATAACGTATGATACTTAACTTACTCAATTCAAGATAAAATGTAATTTAATTTTTAAATAGTACTATTTATATGATACAAAAAATTAATAACTCGAATACTTAAAAATATTGACTACAAACTATGGTAGATTATTAGATACTTCAAATTGTTTCATCCATTATAACGGGATGAGGCAAATATGTGTACAATGCCTCTCTCTGTATATAATATTTTTCTGTGAATAAGACATATTGGTTTGGTGAATACGTAATAATTTTTTAAGTTTAATTATATATTTATGACAATCAATACATATAAATAATTATTAGATGAATGATCACAAATCTATATCATAAATTTGTAAGGGTCTTTTTTTTTGTACGTAATTTATAAGAGTTTTTTTTTGTATTACCAATTATATTTCATCACCTTTTTTGGATAAGGAATTAATTCATTTCAAAGTTTTTAGTTGTACTTCTCAACAAGTGTTTCTCTCAGAATCGATGTATTGACCTTTTGGTTTTTGTGGGGAACTAATAGGACCTTACATCACTAGATCAACAATTCATTGTTTATAAATGTGTGTTTTGTTTTCAAGAAATATTTTCTATTTCCTGTTTTCATTTAAAAAACAATTTTCATTTCCTCAAAACATGTTTATTATTATCATTATCATTTTCAAAACTCTTTACTCTAAATTCGCAAATGGAGATAATTATTTTTTCAAATAATTCAATTCTAAATTTTAATCACTAAAATAATCAGGTCGCAGATTTTATAAGGTGTCTTCATATTTTATATTTGCATCATATTTTTAAATAGATTTTATGTAAACAATAAATTGAACACCTTTAATTGTTGGACTTGGTCATTAGTTATTACAAGCAAGTGTGAAAGGTCAAAACGAGCATCATGCACTTCTAAATAATATTAAAAAAGTTAATGTTAAAATAAAATAATAATTAATAATATACAAATGTTCTATCATTTAATTCAAGTTGCAGTAACTCCAAGGGCAACAATTTTATCTCAAAGCTATATATTATCATGTCAATCATCAAACCATTCTAGCAATAACACTCAGATGGGCGAAGAAAAGTTGTTATGTTCATAGAGATAGAGAGAGAAATAAATTATATTATGAAAATGTGCATTTGCATGAATGAGTGACTCATTCATTGGTTGATTTTGACATTTTGTTGATTAGTGGAGAAAATAATTGACAAACGTATTTCTTCCTTTCCTTATATTTTGATGTTTAAAGTTATACACATAATTTAATAGTTTATTAAATGATGTATCATCTTAATATTATTTGACTAAAATAACCAAATTTAGTGCACATTGAAAACTGAATTAAAAAGAAATGAATAAATATACATGAAAAATATGAGTAACAGATACTAGTATGATTGAAAAATAAAGTATAAATGGATATTAGGTTTCTAAACATCAAATGATTTAGAATAACATGAAAAAATCAAAACATTAAAAGATATGAAATAGATGGAGTATCAAAAATGTTAAAAGTTTCAAAAAGTATTAGTGCTTCATTATTGAAAATTTTGAAAATAATATTTTTTCCTTTTCAGAATTTTTGGAAATAAAACTAATGTTTTCTGAAACATAAAATCAAAACAGAATAAGCATGCTTTCACCATCTTTTTTGAATTCATTGAAAATAGATAAAGAAAGTAGTGAAAACAAAGATACTCTAAATATTTTTCAATAACCAAAATTTATTATGAAATAATAATAAAATATTATATATAATCTTAAAGTAATAGTAAAGTTATAACTATAAAATACTTACTTAAAAAATTATAATATATAAAATATAAAGTATAAATAATAGAAAACTATTTAATATTTACAATATTTTTCTAATTTATAAATATTTAATTAGAAAATGATAAGACAAAAACAAATATTTATTACTAGATAATAGATACACATCCTCGCAGCTAAAAAAATGTTGATCCAGTTATGTAAGACTCTATTAGATCCTTAAAAAGACAAAAAAGTTAAGAGTTCAATTCTTGGAAACGACAATCGTGAATTTTATTGAAATCACACAAATCACCCATACTTTTTTGACACAAGCCATACTTAATTTACACAACCACAACACATTGACTAAAGTTAAATTTCAAGGCGATGTTAATGCAATTTGTTCTTAATTAATTATATATTATCTAGGATAAAGTTTTTATTTTTAAATTTGTTATGAAATCACTTTTCTCTTTTGGTTTATCTATTTAAGGAAAATCAGATAAAAAATAATGAAGAAACATTGACTCTTATACTATTTGAATTCATATTATACTATACTTTTGTGAAAATCTTGTAGACAATAAACAAAGTTGTATAATTTCTTCTTTATGACCATTGTCTATTATATATATATTTGTTAGTACAATGATTAACGATAAAGGCTCAAATTAGTTGTTGCAAATGATATAAAACTAGAACCAAAAAATGATTTAAATAAAACTATAATGCACGAATCTTCATTTTATTGTCATTATTTAAAGACGGACTAGAGATGACTAAGTATAATGTAGATAATCGATATCAAATAAAAAATTCATATTTTATATAAAAACTAATAATATTATAAATATCTCGAATATTTGTTTTTTGTTTGTAAAATTAATATATTTTGAAAATGTTTAAGAGAGTATTAATGGGAAAGAAATTTTGTTGATCAATCCAACGGAAGATTGATTTCAGTTTCTCAACTAAAATGTGTCAAAACTGATCTCGTCGCCATTCCATGGATGATGAGTGACACACAATATAAAGGGAAGTAAAAGTATAGTAAATTGTAAAAAAATTATTTTGGCTAATTACAAATTGCAACAATAATATAAGGAGATGTTGCATACACAAAAGAGAAGAGTGATTTCGTAGTCAAATTCTATATGCAAAAGTACAAATGATTAATTTATTCTAGTTAATATACAATTAATTAAGAGTAATTACACTAACTCTCATTGAAGTTTAACTTAATATCCACTTACCATCCATTTTCTTTTTAAAAGATTATACTCATACCTAGTGTAGGAATAACCGGTATAATGTATATAAATAATAAGGGGTTTGCGTAGGTGCAAAAAAGATGAGTAATTTAAATAATTTTATTAAAACTCATAGAATGTTAGTAGAATTTACTCTAATAATAAAATTATAATATATAAAATATATAATTTTAAAATAAATTTATAATATATAAATAATATAAAATATTTAATATTTATAATATTTTTATAATTTAGAAATATTTAATTAAAAAAAGTAAAATAAAAAAACAAATATTTAATACTAGATAGCAGACACATCCTTGCGATTATGGTAGGAAGTGAAAAAACCTACTCCACGTCATATCATTCATTCTTAAAAAAATCAATGGTTTGAATTGCTGAGTAATCTAAACCATTAGATTTTCCAAAATTAGATGTTAAGATATGAAACTTTTTCATTTAGTCTTGGAGTATGTGGATTTTTCCTCTATATATTATATACACTGAAAATAAACTATTATTTTGAGGACAATAATTTGTTGTCATCAAAATGACCCTTAACTCATCATCTTCATATTCTCCATTCTCACTCTTCCTCCTTTGTTTCTGAATCCCAACATTTCCATTGATCAAAACTTCACAAAAGCTGTAATCACACAAACCTGACTCAATTTACCTTATTTGAAGATTTTGTCCAAGTTTGTAACCAACGATTTCTGATTCCTGTTCCTCCTCGTAAGCCTCTCATTCTGCATCACAATCAAGGTATCTAATCCTCATTTCCCTATTATCCTTCAACTTTAAATATTCTCCTACCTTAATTGCATCTCTTTATACTTCATTTTTTCTCATACATGTCATTTCTTAGTGTTTCCTTCCATTTCTTCGTAATATTGAGTCACGAATTTTACTCTATGTTTATGCCTATTTAGATCTTATCCTTCAAAACTAACTTAGGTAATATTTGTCTTCTTAATATTTTGTCCCTTTTGTCATTATATGGTTTATTTATCTCTAAAATGAATAAACACCGGAAGACTTGTATTGTAAGAATTGATAGTAACATTTTTTTTTAATTTAGGAAAAAATAATAAAACGAGTGCTTAGAAATGTTGAAACTTTAAAGCGTGAATAATTTCTGTTGACACTCAAATCCAATATTACGTTATTAATTTTTGGGTGGGTATACATGTGTATATGTATTTGACATAAGATTGGATGGTAAAATAAGTTAGGGGAGTTGTAATTTGCTAAGGGCTTCAAGTTGCCCATGCTTTTTATTGCGCGTAGTCGAAGGCTCCAAAATGCACCGAGGCAATGTGTCAGAAGGCGGCAGTGTGTCTCCTGGCTCATCAGGGTGCATTTGGGTGTTTCAAGAGAAAAGAAGGGGAGGGAATCAAAGGGGAGGGAATCAAAGGGGAATTAGAATGGGAGTTTATTTCTGCCCTCGATTGTGAGTGTAAGCTAGATGTTAGGAAGGAAATGTAGGGTTTTGGGATAAGTCATCCCTGCTGCTGCATCCGCTGCCAGAAAGAGCATCCTCCACCTTTACCCAATGTCCCTCAATGGCATCTATATCACTTCTCTCCCTCTTACCTCAATTACCATTTTTGTCCCTGCACTGCCATCAACCACTGCTGCTACCACACCGTATGACAATTCTGATCACGCCATTGCATACATTATCGGGCAACCAGTGTAATCAAATTGTTTCGTGTCTGATGATGGAAAACATGGTGCTACTTAGATAAAGTTATAAAAGACTCAATCTGGATTTGGAGGATCGAGGGCATTGTGTTTTTAAACACCAATAAAACATTTATATGTTATAGTCTGGTGGTGTGCAGAATTTGGAGTTCAAGGGCATTAAAACTAGCCCCGTGTGCTGTGAACGAAGGATGGATTTTGAAAATTCAGAAATTGAGGACAGCTTAGTAATTTACACATTAAATCCTCTTATGTTCCTCCAATTCAGTGGAACCTAGAAAAGCTATGGAGGGTTGTGGAGGACATAACAAACATCCTGGATTCTCCTAAAGCTATCTCACATGCAGACCCTTAGGAGTACCTTTTTGGTTCAAGCAAGGGATGGCTTTAGCACCTTATCATTTATCAGTAACAGAAAAAAAGAAAGATAAATGCTCATTGGTACAAATTATTCTGTATGAAAACTGTGTACAAACGACACAGCACAACTTCCACTCACCGAGGTGCAACAAACTGTCTCCACATCACAAAATAATTTCGTGAAATCTATCACAAATAAGTCATAGCACACACATTCTTTTATAGGCTTCTTTCTTTTTTCCCAACGCATTAATGAATTAAAAAAATAAAAAATAAAAATTACTTGCAAGCCCAATTTAGCATTATTACTCATTTCAAAAAAACCTGTTTCGTAGCATCTATCATTTCCCAAAAAATGAAAATCCAGCTACCTAATCTTAACTATTTGTTGCTCATGATATTTGTACTATTTTTTTCTTGTATTTTTTATTTTTTAATTGTTCCCTTGGATGTTTTCTTGTCTGCAGAGTGGAAACTAGAGTGCAGGACATTAGTTGGCAAATCTTTTCTTTATCATTCAATAGGAATGGCAGCATCAGTCAATATTGGTCATTCTGAAGAATTTTCTGGGAAGCGATCAATGGAAAATGGGGACTGCACTTCTCTTACTCGGTCCATGTATAAGCGGCGTAAAGTTTCTGCCATTCGTGATTTCCCAGAGGGATGTGGACCATTGGCTTCAAGTGTTGTTCCAGTGTTACAGGTAGATATTAGTTCCGCTAATGGTACAACAGTTGACGATAAGAATGGTGATCATTCAGGGGATGATACTGTTAGAACGTCCAACTGTAAAGCTGATTCTCAGCATTCTGAGTTCAAAAAAGATTCGTTTCTTACCGAGTCTCTTCGCCAAACAATTGATTGTAGTTTGAAGAATGAAAATTTAGTGGTCGCATCTCATCATGTAAATGGGCTTAGTTTGGCAAATGATGATTCTGCAGAAGAGCCAATGGTGGGCATGGAAGCTTTGAAGGATACAGGGTTGACTCTTGGCCAAACAACTGACTGTAGTCTGAAGAACGAAAATCCAGGGATCTCATCTCATCATATGGGTGGTCTTCCTTTGGAAAATGATGTTCCTGCAAAAGTACCGTTGGTTGGCATGGAAGCTTTGGAGGATACAGGGTTGACAGGAATTGGGAACTTTGTAAAATGTGAGTCCTCTATGCCAAAGTCATCCTCTCCAGTGGGCGAGGTGGCTTTGCCAAGTGGTTCAAAATCCTTATTCAAGGCCAATGTATCTGGTTCTAGTGCTTCTATTGAGAAGGCTATGACTAGAAGGTATGCTCCTAAAAGAAAATTTTCAGCTGTCAGAGACTTCCCCCCTTTATGCGGACGCAATGCTCCTCGTCTCAGCAAGGGTGAGCATCTAAAGGAGATCTCTTTGAACAACAAGATACCGAGTCAACAGAACTTGGCTGTAGATGACAATCCATTGGAAAAAATATCTGCCACCGATGTGCAGGAGAAGGATAATAACATTCAAGGTGAAAATGTGTGCAAGAGAAAGCTTGTGGGTGTAGCTAAAGCTGATCCTGAAAGGAGTGCTACAAAGAAAGTGAAGAAGATGGATGCATTTGAACTACCTCAAGAAAGTAAGCATGAAGTTGAAATATATTCCAAGGCAGTTGTCAAAGAGGAAAATAAGGATGCTGTACAGGACCTACAGGTTGAGGGAACGTCAGGGCTAGCGATTATGGTTTTACCAGAAGTCCAAAGTCCTGAGGCAAAGCCTTTGGATATGTCTATGTGTCAGTATAATTTGAAAGGAGATTTTAGTGGATTGCAGGATTCACCAGACAGGAAAGTGGCGCAAGGGTTGGTGTCTAAATCAGAATGTCCTCAGAGGCCTGACAAAGCTTCTTCCAAATATAAAATGATTGGTGTTAAAAATGAAAGGGAGGGAAAGAAAGCTGGTTGTTTTGCACACCTTGACAGGTCTAAAGCTGCTTTGAAGAGTAAAGATGCACCAAGTCATTCTGGGAAGAAGCCATTGAAAAAGGAAAGAGAAAATGCTGCTTCTGGCTTACAATTAGTAGTTTTTGGAAACAAGGATTCTCTTGACTCTGATGAAAACATGGAAGACTTTCAAGCTGTCCCCAAATCACATTGTTTCAATGTAAATGTTCCTCCTTTTGGTCATGGTAAATTTGGTGGTAATGAGAATGACTCAACCGTGACCCGAAATAAAGTGAGGGAAACATTACGCTTGTTTCAAGTTGTTTCTAGAAAGCTTTTGCAGCAACTAGAAGGTAAGTCGAAAGAGCGAGCAAATATTTCCAAGAGGATTGACTTACAAGCGGCAAAGATCCTTAAGGAGAAAGGGAAATATGTTAACACAGGCAAGCAAATCTTGGGATGTGTCCCTGGGGTTGAAGTTGGTGATGAATTTCAGTATAGGGTGGAGCTTAATATGATTGGCCTTCATCGCCCGATTCAGGGTGGTATAGATTATGTGAAGCACGGTGGTAAGATCCTTGCAACTAGTATTGTTGCATCAGGGGGTTATGCCGATGAGCTGGATAATTCGGATGTCTTGATATATACCGGGCAGGGTGGAAATGTGATGAGCACTGCTAAACAACCTGAAGATCAGAAGCTTGAGCGGGGAAATCTTGCTTTGAAGAACAGTAGTGAGGAAAAGAATCCTGTTAGGGTGATACGTGGCTATGAATCGAGAGATGGAAGGCCTAAGACATTGGTTTATGATGGACAATATCTGGTTGATTCGTATTGGCAGGATATCGGGCCACATGGGAAGCTGGTTTATAAGTTTCGTCTGCGAAGAATCCCAGGTCAGTGTGAGCTTCCTTTGAAAGAAGTGAAGAAATCTAAAAAGTTCAAAACAAGAGAAGGTCTATGTGTTGATGATATTTCTCATGGGAAAGAGCGGATTCCAGTCTGTGCTGTGAACACTGTAGATGATGAGAAACCCCCGCCATTTAAATACATAACTAGCATGATATATCGGTATTGCAAACTCAATCGTCCTGAAGGATGTGATTGTACTGATGGATGCTCTGACTTGCAGAAATGTTCTTGTGTTGTAAACAACGGGGGAGAGATCCCATTCAATCATAATGGTGCTATTGTAGAAGCAAAGCCTCTAGTCTATGAGTGTGGACCATCTTGCAAGTGCCCTTCTACATGCCATAATAGAGTCAGTCAACTCGGCATAAAGTTTCAACTTGAAATTTTTAAAACCAGTACAAGGGGATGGGGTGTGAGATCCCTAAATTCCATTCCTTCAGGAAGTTTTATCTGCGAGTATATAGGAGAACTTCTTGAAGACAAGGAAGCTGAACAAAGAACTGGTAATGATGAGTATCTTTTTGATATTGGAAATAACTTCAGCAATAGTACTCTCTGGGGTGGACTTTCAACACTTATGCCTAATGCACAGTCAGGGTCTCTTGAAGTTGTGAAGGATGGCAGCTTCACCATTGATGCCGCCCAGTATGGTAATGTGGGGAGATTCATCAACCATAGTTGCTCCCCTAATCTTTATGCCCAGAATGTCCTTTATGATCATGATGATGAAAGGATGCCTCACATAATGTTTTTTGCTGCTGAGAACATTCCTCCACTGCAGGAGCTAACTTACGATTATAATTACCAGATCGATCAAGTCTTCGATTCATATGGCAATATTAAAAGGAAGGACTGCTATTGTGGCTCTGTGGAATGTAGCGGTAGGATGTATTGAGGCCTGGTAAGATGTTAGTCATTGGTGATGGGGTTTTTTCTGATTTTTTCCCTTCTCAACTTAAACTTATGTTTGGACCATGATAGCAGTAGTTGTCTTCTGCCTGTAGAATATATATATACTCATACAATCTTGTTAGTCATAGGAGAAGGGTTTTTTTGCCTTCTAAATTTAATCTTATGTCTTGACGATAATAATCAATGTTGTCTTATGCGGTTATGCCTGTTGGATATATATTCATACAATCTTGTTAATCATTGGAGAAGTTTTTTTTGCCTTCTCAAATTAAACTTATTTTTGGATCATGACAATTGCTGCTGTCTTCTGCCTGCTGGTATATATTTCATACAATCTTGTTTACATGTTACTTTTTCAAGGATGACTTTTGAAATTGCTTCCCGACATGCTTGGTTAATTGCTCTCAGCTGAGATTCCAATTATGCTTCTTTTTTTTTAAGTTTTGGCTGCGTCCTGCATCTTAAGCAAGGAAAGATATTAGTGGAAGAAATTCGTTTTTACATCTTATTTTAATTGACATTAATTCTGTACCGTTTTTGGTACTGTTGCTTGTGGTGGCCCTGACAAGTCATGATGAGTGCACAAAGAATGGATCAGTTTCAGCTGGAAAAAGAAAACATTGCAGAGTTGCAATTTTTATGATGCCAACCATGCCTATAGAATTGCAGCAGCTTGTTCATCACAGTAAATCACTTAGACCCAAAGTAACTAGTGGACATTTACATGCATAATTTTAGTCACTTCAAAATCATAGGCACATAGTTAAATATAGCTGTCCAAAATAACTTATGTCCTGTATGAATTGGTATGGTGCCTATGATCTTTTTCAATAGTGCTCAATGAAAAAATTATTAAATTTCTATGAGGAAGTGTGTATAGTGCACCAATTGCACCTACTAAAAATTGGTGCACAATACACCTAGTTGCAAAAATGTCCTCTAGAAACTTTAACCAAATTATTGCTCACACATCAATGGCCAACCACCATCCTCCCACCTCCACTCTCACTTTCAGCTAGTGTCAAGTGTCCTTTTTTAAAAATGACATGGACCTTTCCTGTTAGATTTGTGATAAGAATAGAATTGAAAATGTACTTCTTAATTTTCTAACTGTTGTTTTTTTGGAATTTATAACTCATGCTTTACATGTACATGTATTTACAATATATGATATCACCTGATCTGACCGGTTCAACCTTAAATACAATATTTTCCAATTTGATGTTGGATCTGTTTTTGACAACATTGATTTCAATATAAGGAATATCTAGTAACATTAGCAACCAGATACCAGTAAGAGAAGGGCACATTTTATTTATTCATATCCCCTGATGACTCAAATGGAAATTACATGAGTTCCCATGATTTTAGTCCCAATAAAAGAGCAATGACATGAAATATCCACCTATCACACATGAACTTTTCTTTTCTTTAGTGATATTAACCAGAAACCGTAATAGTAATGAATCTATATCTATCTTTTCTGTGGTCTAAAAGTGCTGTTTCTTATTTAATGAAGCTGAATTTGTGTGTCATAAACAGCTCCTGGTGTCCATTCACAAGGGATTACATTCTTGGACTCTACCCAATACAACCCTGCACTTCCACTTACTTGGAACCTCAGCTTGATGTCACTCTTTGGCAGGTTAGCAGAGTCAAACACTGCCCCAAAAGCCCTACGCATTGGTCTCCATTCTTGGCACTCTTCCTGCTCCATTAACACATTTCAAGAATCCAACTCAATTTCAACTCAACTATTTCAATATCATAAATACTCTCAAATTATCAATAACAAACAAGTATATTTCTGAAAAGTTATATGGTCAAGACTTATTTCTCTTAATTAATCTTAGTTAGATATTACCTGCCACAACTCAACAGCAGCTATGTCATATGTTCCACCAACATACAGAATGAGAATGGCTAAGTAGTGAGGGTTTTTGCTATGCTGGTGGACCTTAACTATGAGGTTATAGCCACTGTATCCACATGGAACCCTTTTGTATTCAACATCCACCACACCATATTTGAAAAGCTCTGAAGATGCATCTGCATTTTTTCCCAAGCTTGAATAGCCATGTGGACTCATGATGAAGTCTGTTCTGTCTCCTACACCATAATCTGTTACCACCACCAATGCTCCATAGTCATCACAGTATTGTGGTACTTTGCACCTAACCTGATCCACCATCATTTATATTTGATAAGGTAATAAACAATTTTTAGTGGAAACAATTGAAAAACTTTTTCTACTATAATAGTAACTTCATATGATGAAAAATCCTGTTACTACTCACTAGGATTTTGTTAATTATTAAAAGAAAATAAAGATATTACCCACATGAAGGGTAGGTAATCAATTCTAAAACTAATTTCTTCATGTTTCTTTTAATTAGGGACCTTATTGATATGTAACATGAATCACATGAAGGCCAATTGTTTTGAGTTTTCTTAATTAGATATTTAAATTGACAATGATAAGGTTGTTCTTTACTGATCATGAGGTTATAGGTTTAAATCATGGAAACAGTTTCTCTACTTGTCGGGTAAAGCTACATACATATATTCTCTCGAGATTGGCAGATTCTACTAAGTGGGAGTCAGGTGCATTGAGCCACTATTTTAATAGTTTAATATTTGAAGCTTGGAGTTACCTGATAGCATGCACCACAGCCTGATCCATTCTTCCATAGCCAAGACACTCCTGCGACATTGCCATCGTTTACTATCTTTCCTTCTTCGCCAAAGCCACAAGCACCCCCTATCACATATATTAATTCACCAATTATATCATGTATACTATTGCCATGTGCCAAAAGTTGTGTAATGTATGGTTTGCACATTTTAATGATCTTGTAGTATAGAAGGTACTAGAACCTTCTACCTATTATCTTCAAAATTATGTAACCATATCTCTCATTAAGTTATGCAAATAACATTATTGTTGTACTCTAGAATATGTCCCTTGGAATAGATAATGGACACATACATATGTACAAGTAACATGTAAAAGAGGAGACTAACGTACTTGGATTTCCATAGCAATATGGGCTACCATAATAGGTTGCTCTAGAACATGTAAAAGAGTCCTGAGATGTATGCAGGGCAGGGAAGAGCACTATGACACAGACAAGGCCAAGTTGGTGCCTAAGATTAAGTTTCATCTCTAAATGGCAAATTGTTAAGCACAAAGATGGCAAGAAATTAAAGCAAGAATAACTATAAATTAACAAGAGAAGGCTTGATGGAATAGAAAGTGAAGATGTGAAGTGATATTTATAGTACAGGCCTTAGGTGTAGATAACAAGAGGATTAGGACTATGGAATGAAAGAGGATTGGAATAATGATGTGTATATGTAGACTCTACCAATGGCCCCTCAAGGGCTAGGGTCGTTATGTAATAATAGTCTATTAGAACCAATTTTTCATTAGAATGGTTAAATGCCTAACTTTGTTGTATTTCTAACATTTTTTTTCTGGGAAGTTCCATCCACTTGCAGCTCAACTCAAGGTTGGAATCCTGATACAAACTGAAACAAAATAAAATACAAGAAAGGAGATACTGATATATCACCCTTATGCCCATTTTCATTACTCAAATTTGTCGGTATCAAATTTATAGGTATTTGTCCGAACTCGACCCAAATTTAATGGGGAAACCTTGATGTAACTAGGTTCGAAGTTTATCCGAGATTCAACTTTCGCGTTTGGTATAGGTGTTACACATATATTATATATAAATATATGTTTCAGGAGGGTTACTCCAGTCAGGTTGGGGTTACTCGAAATCCATTGAATTCGGGGATGGTAGCATTTGTTTTTAACTCTGTTTAATTCGGTTTAGTGTTCGGGTTAGGTAAGTACAAACCTGACCTTAATCCATCATGTTGACACTCCCAAAAAGACCTACCATGGGCTACCAACTGCAAAATGTATAAGGTTAACATGTTAGAATAATTAGGCTTTTAAATTAGTTTGTTAAACCATATGAGTTAAACTAAATCCAACTTTAAATGAGGAAGTGGACATATGAAATATGAGTTAAACTAAATCCAACTTCATGTTTTTTTAATTGATTGAAGCTTTATTTTTTATTCTAAAATTGAAATTAGTGGTGAAATATAGTAGTAAATATGTAGCAGCCATGTCATCAGAAGAGTATGAAGCAGCCATGTTTGGTTGTATCGCACTCAGTGCGTCTAACTCACCGATTCGCTAATTAGTACTACTTGAATCCTCGTCATACATATATATATTATCAAAATAAATAAAGAATATTATACTTCATTCTGCTCATTAGTGTAAACATTAAATGTAATAATTATAAGAAAGCATGGATATGAAACTAGAAGTACTAATATTTAGATTCGATGGTGACAAGGTTTGGTTCGAAAGGGGTCACCCCAAACACTAAATATTATAAATGAATAATATCATCCACTATGATTTAAGATCAATAGATCTTACATGCTACGCTTAAAAGTACTCATTACAGAATATAAAAAAAAGATAAATTTTGTATCTCGGCTAATTGACAATCTGATCCCCTTTAGTAATAGTATTTGTTAATTAACAATAGAAAATATAGTATAATATATCTAATTTTACACGAATGAATAATATAAGACTAAGGCTTGGGAAGAGTATAAATTTGTGGTTTATGTTTATTTTTTTTAAAAATAAACTGAAAATATAAACTAAGTATGTTTGGCAACTAAATGATGTTTATAAACTCAGTTTTTTTCTGAAAAAATAAGCAAAAAATAGAAGCTTCAAAATCATGGGTTGACTTATTTTTTTAGCTTATTTTTTCCCAATTTTCTATTTCTTATTTTACTCCATCATAATTTTATCTATATCCTCCTTTTTACTCTTCTACCAAACACCATAGCTTTTCACATCATCACTACCGAATTCCATAACTTTTATTTTCCTCTCTTTATCACCACTAAATCCTGTAATTCATCGTAACATTTTCATTTATTTATACACGAACAAATAATTATGTATAAAACTTTGTTATATAATATTAAAATTTTGTGAATTATGTATAAATTCAATAAACCCTAAAACTTTTTTATAAAATTTTACATTTATGTATTATTTATTTTGTGAATTATGTAATTTAAGTTTAGTAAATTCCATTTATTAATGTGCTATATTGTTTTCAACACTGATATTAATTTTTATATTTTATTTTATTTTAATATATTTTTTAGCCTTTGTTAAAGTGCAATATTAAAAATCATGGGATGCTTTATTATTTTTTTAGTTTATATGTTTAACTATGTATGAGGTTATTTATTTATGTTGATCTTATATTGTTTTTTAATATTACATACATGAACATATAACAACCTAACTATGTAATAGTTGCCGATAAAAAAAAACTATGTAATAGCTATATGAAAATGAAAATATTACTTCACTAATATAAACACATAGCAATTTGGTTCGCAATAACCACGTATAAGCCACATTGATAACTTCATCCACTAAAAAAACCACATTGAAACCACATTGATAACTTTCATCTAGTAAATCCAACGGTGGTTGCATTGTAAAAATATCACTTTTAATTAATAAATTTTCCTTGGCCGATAAAAAAAACATTATGCAATATTACAAAATTAAAGTAAAAATATATGATGATAAATATTAAAAAAATGTATATTTAAAAAATAGTGTAAAAAACAACCAAAATAATCATAACATAAACAAATAACCTCATACCGTTTTTTGTAATTTACTATGTAAAAAACAAACTTTATATCATACCCAAACAAAACAGATTAGTTTATATTCAATTTTCAGCTAAAGTACCCAAACACAAACAGTTTATAATCTCACAATTTATAAACTGAAAATAAAAACTTAATTCATACCAAACGCACGTTAAGTATCCATACACTATTGAACAAAAATAAAAGAGTGAGTTTGGCTAATACTAGAACAGAACCAAGTTAAAGATATAATACGAATCAAATCCATAATTTTAATATAACTAACCTCGTTGTAGAAAAACATTGATTCATCTCTGATGAGCATAAAGAATCAAACTATAACATTCTCCATTTTCTAAGTTTTGTTGATTTACAAAATGACTCATGCATGACCAACATATCAGAAATAGTATTGGATAAATGAAAAGGAGTATTAAGTAGGATAAAACCTTTCCAAGCAAAAACATAAGACACAAGAAGATGATCAATTAACTTAAAATCGTGCAGAAAATACACTTAGACTCTTCTCCATTGACAATGTTCCTTTTATAGAGTTTTGATGATGACTTTCCTGAAATCCCAGTTATTGATATGTACAACTTGCTTTCTCAAGAAGCAAGGGATGCTGAATTAGACAAGTTTGATGATGCTTTGACATATATTAAAGTTGGGTCAACCTCTTTGGACAAGGTCAAGTTGGAGATTCAAGATTTCATCAACCTTAAACTTAAAATGAATATGAGGAAGCCCCACTTATTCCCAAATCTCCCTCACCCCCTTCTTAAACCCCTTCCATTGGGGACATAGGACTTCATTTATTTTCTTACTTTCCACTTTTAGAGTTGCAACAATCCCTTATATTAAATTTATTTTTATTTGTTGATATTGACGTAGACAAACCATATATGAAAAAAATGAAGCAAATTTAAAGAATATGAAACTTTGAAATTTGTATTCTATTAATCATTGATTTGTTTCTCTCAGTACATATCAACACTTTCATGTTTATTACATGTTTTCATCCATGTAAACAATTTCACTGACTTTTACTAGTCACCATTAAATGTTACTATTCAAACTTTGGTCAAATGATAGCAATGGGTCATTTTATCTAATGTTTTGAAAAGGTGAGAGAATGGTTTGAGAATATATTTTTTTCAACAAATTGCGCCTTTGTTTATTTTGTAAAATATCTTTTAATTTGAATTATTATATCATAATAACTCATTCCAACTAATTAGGAATTAAATCAGCCATAATATAATATAAAAGTTTTTTTTTATATATTTTTATTAATTATAAATGATTGTGTCTGTAATTTCAGTTCATCTCACGCGCACATCGATAGTATACACGAGTGTTGCCTTTTTTTTTCTGTGGCGCACAGAGTTAATTTGAAAACCCTAAAGTGTGTAATTGCAAGTGTGTTACGATGAATCAGTGATTTTGTTTGATCGAGTGAAAATTGAAGAAGAAGAAGGTAGTTATCACGATGAACAGAGAAATAGGAAGAGGTGGTGTTGATATTGATCGAAGAAAGCGAATCAATGAGGTACTCGACAACCACCTTCATCAATCATCCACTTCCGTTTCTACTTCTAAATCATTCAAATCCCTAATATCCAACAACAACAACGACTTCAACGCTCATGGTTAGTTACTTACTACGTATATCACTGTCTATCTATGTTTTCCTTTTGGTTATTTTTAGGTTCTAATTTATTTAATTAGGAAACGCTGCTGAGGAATCTGAAACAGAAAGTGAAGAATCAGAGGTTAGTGGTTCTGATGAAGATGACACACCTTGGGTATCATGGTTTTGCAATCTCAGAGGAAACGAATTCTTTTGTGAGGTCGATGATGATTACATACAAGACAATTTCAATCTCTGTGGATTAAGTAGTCAAGTGCCTCACTATGATAATGCACTCGATTTGATTTTGGATGTTGAATCCTCCAATGGTAAGTTTTTTTTTTGTGTTTCTAGAATCCATTAAGTCTAGTTTAGAATAATAGTGAAGTGATGATATGTTATGCAAATGAAAATTCTTTTATGTTAGTTAATAGTGCACAGTTAGTATTCTGAGTGAAGGATGTTAATTTATTTCGCCTCAAAGCTGATTTCAAATTGTACATTGTTTGACTGTAGCTTTTATTATCATTTTGGCCTTTCTGTAAATTGTTTTTCTAACTGATATCTTCCATTGATTGGAATGGAATTGGGATCTATAGATGATATGCTCGTAAAGGAAGAAAACGAGTCAATCGAATCAGCAGCGGGGATGCTTTATGGGTTGATTCATGCCCGGTACATCTTGACAACCAAAGGAATGGCTGTCATGGTATGAGTTTGCTTCCTAGGGTTCTTTCTCTCTTGTTTTATTGTAAATAGAATTGGCATTAGTAATAGTAACATTGAATTTTATCCACAGCTGGACAAGTATAAAAACTATGACTTTGGTAGATGTCCAAGAGCTTACTGCTCAGGGCAACCCTGTCTTCCAGTTGGTCTGTCAGACATTCCTGGGACAAGTACTGTGAAACTATATTGCCCCAGGTGTGAAGATGTATACAACCCTCAGTCCAAGTATCATAGTATCCTTTGATAGATGTCTCTTGTAGAACTCTTATCAGTCATTTATCATGCCTCATACAAATTCTACAGCTTTTATCAATCTGTCACCCAGTTTGTTTTTGTGTGTGTTTCTGTCAAGCAAGGTTTTGTGTGTAAGTTTTGGCTTTTAGGCATTTCACTTATCTCTTGCATTTACATGCTGCTGGTTTTTTTAATTGCTATCTTAAAAGCGAATTAGAAAGGTATTGTATGTTGGTCCTAAATTTCGTCCTGTTTGTTTGGTTAACTATAAAAAAGAATGACACCAGGACTCTTCACTGACACACGACTTAAGTCAGTCATATAATGGAAATGAAATTATGAATTCTAAATATTCCGCTGTCTATCTATGTGAGTAGCCAAGAGCCACTTAAGTCAGTTTTTACATTGAAGTAACAGACATGTGATTAGTAAGTAGGTTATGTGTCTATTTTTGTGATGATTCTTATATGCTATATCTGAGCAGTCTTTGTTGACTAGATAAAGACAAAGTCTGTTCTTATATATCATACCTTTGGATATACCGACGTTGGATAGAAGAAAATCTGGAAAAATGCTGGGATTTTCTGTTAGATGAACTTTTACTAGACTGTATTATATGCTTAATACTTAATTTGTAGAAAGACATATAATTGGATCTAGCAAGTTTCTGCAGCTAACAGCTCAAGAATTGCATGATGTATTTCATTGTGAGTCACTGAGTTATTCTATAACTCAGCCAAAAAACCATGTTTTGTTGATTTAAGCATGCACAAGGGGTTAATCTCATTATGCTGTGATTTTTGTAATATTAACTAAATTGTCAAGATTTTTATCATTTTTTATTTCAATTTTATGATGGAGCACTATCCTGTACCAAGATTTCCTTAACCACATCTAGACATCGATGGAGCTTATTTCGGAACCACATTTCCTAACCTCTTCTTAATGACTTACGGGCATCTGAAGCCGCAAAAGCCGACACAAAAATATGTTCCTAGAGTTTTTGGTTTTAAAGTTCACAAGCCATGAAGCACGGTACAATCTCAAGCTTGCTTCAAAGTGTCAGTCTGCACATGCCTTCTTTACTGTTGTCTTTGTTATATTTCTTGAAAAAGTCAGTGGATGCCTTCTTTACTGTTGTTTCATTTGATATTCATTTTGGCACATTTTTGTAAATAGGCATGACCGGGCCAGGGCATTAAGGGCTTAATTTTGCTTTCAGCTTCGTGTTCAGTGAGCTTTTATAGAATATTTTTCAGCTTTTAGATTAGGTACTTGAATGCACTTACAATTGCTTGTGACAAATTGTTTTCTCATACTTTGCCTCATGCCCTATTTCTTAGGATTTTATCTCCATTGCTGCATCTCTGATGGTTTACAACTTTACATAATTCATGTTTTAGTATAATTCATGACTCGTATTCAGTGAGTTCGAACTCTTAAATATGATTTTCAAGATTATTATAATGGAATTGTCCAATTTCATGGTCATCTTCCCAAACGCTACGTTATTCATGATTATAATATGGAATCTGGGGAAGTAGAGAATATTTCGACCTTTCAACTGTAGAATTGTTTTCTCTCCATCATTATTCATTTTAACAATTTAAGATGAGTTTCCTCGTGTTCACTTGACAGGAATGAATTTGGATCTCAATTTTTTTACTTTTTGTTCAAGTGACATATTTTCGGAGTGGACCAAGTAAAGATTTGAAATTTATTTGACCACTTGTTCGACAATAGAAGTGTTAGAATATACTAACTTAATTTGACTTTTATATAAAGTTAAACACAAATGGATAACAAAGATTACCAAAATACTGTGAAGATCAAATGTGTGTCCTCATAAATAGCTGAAGTTGTTTGATGGAGATTAGAACAAGGGCACACACAATTAAATAATTTAAACATTTGAATCATAACGTGATAACCCTCTTGATTTGTTGATCAAGTTAATTCAGGTTGCTTAAGTATTTGGCTAAATTGTTTTTATTATTTTTGATAATTTTATGCTTATCATATCTTCCTTGGTTTGGAGATTTCATCCTTCAGCCTATCAATTGTCAAGCAGTGTTTGAGGTGTCTTTTTTTGTTAGAAACACAAATATTATTTAGTTAATTTTTTTCATTTGGTTATCCTACATTTTCTTTAAAAGTGGAGGCAAACATTATATTCTTTGTTTTGCTTATGAATTTTGGGGTGATTGCGTGCATGTTACTATATGTTTTGCAATATATAATTCTGGCTTAAATTTTATGAGGGCACATTGTTCTTGACTTCCCAATTTTCCTTGAGTCTGTTCTAAACACTGATGGTGTTTATTTCGGAACTACTTTTCCTCACCTCTTCATGATGACTTATTAACAATTGAAGCCACAGAAGCCATCACAGAACTATGTCCCTAGAGTTTTTGGCGTCAAACTTCACAAACCACAAAGCTGAAATTTTAAGTTTACATGAAACAGTTTGCCATACCCTTCCCAAACCCCACTAAGTGGGAGCATCATGCACTGGACTGCCTTGTTCTTGTCATGAAACAGTTTGCCAATATTTGTACTCCTTACAACATGCAAGGAGTTCAATCTCAACCATGGTCACCTCTTTCTTCGTACACCTTGCAACATGCAGCTCGTCATGTAAGCTTCCAAAATCAGTACAATCTAGATCCTCTGTTTTATATTTTAGCTGTTTGTTGTAAAAAAATTGCAGACATTTCATACAAGTGCTTAGTTTCACTTGCGCTAGGAATTCAGCGAGCTTCAAGTTCAATGAAGCAAGTGCTTAGGTTCTTCAATGTACTCTTAATTGCTTATTGTATGTTGTATTCTTCCAATTAGTTTCACTCAATGTTGTTTTATAATTGTCTCAGATTACACAGATCCCTTGCACTTTTATATTATGTTATTTTCTCCCCTCCCACATTTATGCTGCTTTAGATTTTTTTTGAATTTTACCTCAACTGGTTCACACATTTAGATTGACTTTATAATTCAATTGCTATGATGTTATTCCTGTCCCTTCCATCATCAACAATGATTGTATAGAATATGAATGCAATCTGTTCTTCGAGTTTATATGTGATGTGAATCATCTCATTAGGTGCTTGCATGTGTCTAGAGCTGTCAAAGTGGGTTTCAACCTGTTGAGCCAGCTCATGTAACCAGTGATGACTTGCATGGGTTCAACCTGGTCTGAGCTAAGTTATAGCAAATAAAAATAGAGAACTTCAATGTGTGTGGAATTTGAGAATTAGATACCATACTCAACCCTCGTTGATGAGTCATAACCCCTCTTTTCATGGACCACCGTCAGTCCATCCGGTGGTGTTCTACCTGCAATATTCCAGTGGTTGTTAGTTGTTAGTCAGTCCAATCGGATGCGCCCTTGTTCTGGGTTTCATTGTTTTGTGCTCTAGTGTTCAACATGAATTTGCCAATGCTATTAAAGTGGAATTTTTTGGGGGAAGGTGAGAGACTGAATGTAGAGCAGGGTTCAATGGGGGTTGAGAGATTGAGATTTAGGGAAGGTGAAAATTTGAGGGGTATTCTTAAATCAGAACATAACTCAAAGTTAATACTGCATACAAAGAATCTTCTTGCTCTTTTAACACATCCTGCTTTCAAGAAGAAATAGCATACTTCAAAGTATAGGCACATCCTGCTTTCACTCTACCACAATCCTTGCATCCCCATATCCATACTGCAAGAGATGAATTCATTAGCAGAATTCAAACGTAGAAAGTTAGGCTTAACCTATTAAACAAGTTCACAAACAAAAAACACAAGGTCAATTCAGCATTCACAGAAAATGGAAGATCTACCTTTCCACAAAATTCACAGAAAATTTTGATATGCTCACTAACTTCCATCTTCTTAATCTGCTTCCGCAAACTCGCACCATCACTGGTACCAGACATAATAAGATAAAACTAAATGCATTCACAAAATGGATATTGAAATTGTTGTAATTCTGTAATATTTAATTGATTAATTGATAGTTGTTTTCAGTTGGTTAGTTGTTCGACAATATAATATGTAAATGGTGATTCCCTCATTTCAATATGGAGAAGTTCAGTTAAATGACTAGAGTTTCTATTCTTTCTCTTCATTTCTTCAAGTTTTCATTTCTCATGCATACACAGTTGTAATATTCTATAGTCTATAAAGGATTATTCCTACACTTAGTAATCACACATCGAGAATAATGACAAATGTGATTCCACTCTGTCTCATTCTTTTCTCATTTCTTCTTTAAGTTTTCCTTCTCATCCTTCTTGTTCATCAATAAGGTCTTTCTCAATCATCCATGACTCATACCAAAGCTTTAACAACAATCAGAGACATACATTAATTTTTGTAGCAAATCTCAAACCACCTACAATCATATCCAAATAATATTGCATTCTGGGAATTGCAATAAATCGGGTCTAATTTTTGAATCTCCCTAATAAAACTTGATCATATTCGGACCAAAGTCAATAAGCATGTAGGTTTGGTCATGTTCACCTCTAGTGTAAAAGGGATAATATCAAATTTATAGATAAATATTGCAAATTTGATCAAGAGAGGTACCATGTTATCTGGATTGTCATAATGGTGTGAATAATGACAACAAAACCTAATTCTTAATATTTGACTAACATTATATTTTCAACATGAATAACAAATCCGTTGTAGTCTAGTTGGTCAGGATATTCGGCTCTCACCCGAAAGACCCGGGTTCAAGTCCCGGCAACGGAATACGTTTTGCATCTTCTTGCATTTTCTTCTTTCTTGCATCTTCTTGCATTTTCTTCTAATTCACGGAGTACTTTTTTTTGCATTTTCTTCTCATTCAAACTTATAATGATGCATATGAATTGGGCTCATTATTTTCAACAAGTATTTTAAATTATGGTTAGGGTTACTATATATTTCCCAATTGAGTAAAAATGTGGTTGCATTAACAAGAAAATAGAGCAAAGATAGAGGTAATAATAGTCTTAACATAACAAAGTAAACATGATCAAAATGTATACTAACTAGATCATGGATCCTCTACCAATCAAAATATACATCATAATGCAACCAGTCCACATTAGGCAATTCCTATTAACCAAAGCAGTAAGAAGCTATGTTAGATGTACCCAAAAAAAAACCATATAATAATATATGCATACTGGTATCAAAAAAATTCAACCAAGCAAAAAGGGACTGGTGTGTTCAGCCTTCAAAGTAGTGTATGTTTCTTAATGGCTACTTTTTCAAACACCTCCCTAAACTTTTCTTGTTGAACCATCTCTTCTAAAATTTGATCTTGCAATTCTGCCGATGAATTTTTTTCAGGATGCTGAGCCAAATCAGAAGTAAAGAACATCAACTCTGATAACTGATCTTTCTCAGCTTGACGACTGCTTTTTTCTTCTTCCCTCGTTCCTGCTGTAATCAGATGGTAAGTGTACACATATTTCTTCTGCCCGAGTCGATAAGCACGGCTTATAGCTTGCCTCTCCACTGAAGGATTCCATACAACATCCAGTAAAACAACCCTTGATGCACCAACTAAACTGATACCTTCATAGCAAGCCTTGGTTGATGCAAGCATTACCCTTACTTTGCTGTTGGGATTGTTGAAAGATTTAATGGAAGCTTGACGCAACTTCGCATCGACTTGTCCATGCATATGTAACACCTCTCTTCCTTCTGTCCAACTAAAATGATGTTTAAGCTGGCTTGCCATAAGCTTCAAGGGATTAATAAACTGGCAGAAAACCAAGACCTTTTCATTCACAAGCTCACTGAGCCTGATGAGTTCCATTAAAAAATTTGTTTTGGAACTTTCCTCCGGATTCAATTTAAGCCTTTCATACTTCCCATTGCCTTCAGATAAATCAAACAGAGCAGGATGAACAGCAGTTACAGATTCCTCATATTCTATTTTCATCACATTCGATGATGCCTGGCTTCCATGGCAGAGTCTGTTCTTTTTCCTCTGAATATCCTCAAGAAGTTTTTTCTGCAACTGGGTTGGCTTTAATATAACTACAAACTCCTTCATCCCAGGAAGACTCTCTTGCAGTATTGTTCCTTTGTGTACATGAACAAAAGAATGGATCATGTTTCTGACCTCTTTCGCTATCTTCAATTTTTTACTATCATCAGTAACCTTGCCGAATGATTTGGTCAGATTCTTCCATTTCCCTACATATTCCTTTCTTGGATGCCCTAGCTTCTCGTTGAATATGTTTTTGCCTCCAGATGGATTCCAATAAGCAAACATAGGCCTTGCCAAGTAGAGTGTGTTGTACAACTCACGAAAATTATTCTGAAAGGGAGTTCCAGAGAGGATGATGCGCTTTTTTGTCCGGCATTGTGAGACAGCTTTCCATAGAAGACTTCGGGAATTGCGAGGAGTGTGTCCCTCGTCAAGAACTAATAAACCAGGATGTTCAAGAAGGAATTTTCTTAACTTCTTTGCACGACAGTTCTGCTTAGTAAGTTGCTCAAACAATTTGTAGCTAATTCCCAATATGCTTTTATTATACTTCCAGGAATATAACTTCACTAACCGTCTTGAAATATTACAATCAGAATCCGTCGCGAGATTCATAGCTACCTTACTCTCCTTGCCAGAGTAGTCAGGACTGTTCAAATTATGAAATGGAATGTCAACATTCCACTTTCTAAACTCCTCTTCCCATGTAAGAAGCATACCTTTAGGAGCAATAATCAATGGTCTGCATTTTGGATATAACTTCATGTATGTCTGGAGAAATGTAATAGTCAGACGGGTTTTCCCAGTCCCAGGAGCATGAGATATAATGCATCCACCACCACCATGAAAATCTTCTTGTTCTTTCAACTTATCAAGAAAAATCCCTCCAGCTAAATTCTTCCAAAGAAACTCAAAAGCTTCACACTGATGAGGATACATATTCTTCTTCACTCCTGGAATTATAGTCCACACTGTCCCGGTATAATTACATAGGTTATCATCATCATATCCAGTAACATGATCTTGAAAATCATTAAAGACAGAGTGGTGTGCATGGTTCTCAGTGTAAGAGTCTCTCCTGTTTGAATTTCCAAATGGATTTTCACACTGCATACGAAAAGATCACGGGTGTTATAAAAAAAATGATTAGCAGAGAAGCCAGGATGTGAAGAGTTGAGTGAAGTAAAATTTCCAAATAATCAGCCACGCGTGTTGAGAGAACAACTAAAATGCATATGAATATATTAGCCATGACAAAGTCACATGCAGTAAATATAAGAAAATATTGTTTTCTCAAAAATATAAAATCTACAAATATCTGGACAGTCAGCCCCTGTAATCCAAAACTTTAACCTGCAAATCGTATACAGAGTTGCAACACAGACATACTAGTTTTACTTGACATATAAGGTATAGGGCTTAACAAGTACACCTCGATCTTGAATGTAATCGAAATATGTACATTAAATTGGTAAACAAGTAATAGAAATTACTAATGTGTTCAAAGAAATCGCCGAGAAAAGGTATAATTAAATTATTTTAAACACCATTAATCAGATGCCGATGATCTACAAGTAGGTGAAAGCATTCCAGTTTCAACATCAAAATACAAAATTAGCCCTCCCAAAAACAAAACTTTAGTGCAAGGGAAAGGCCTGTTAGAATAAGAAATTGTTTTCCTTAATATGGACATTATGGCAAAAGCAAATGACTTACAAAGGGAGGTAGATAATCCTTGATATCCAATCCAACATGTAAGCAGTATACACATACAAGTCCAACCTCCTCATTAAGCCTAAGATGATGCTTTCCTTGACGACAAAGAGTAGCTATGCTAACTTCACCATTTGGATATTGATCATTATCAGAATCGATATTATTTTGAACCTGCTGACAAGCAAAAACAAACTTTAGTTTCAATAAATTAGACATGGACATAAGTGCATGCACAAGGACAGATCAAAAGAATAGACAGTTGAGTCTAAGAAGAAAACATATGAAAAATAAAAAGTACGTTCAGTAGCACAATGATAAAAGTATCAAACTTATTTGTATACGTCCCGATATAAAAAAATACTACCGAAAGTTGTAAATGAACTTATATTCAAGCGTGAACAATCTTCCTCATTCCAACTCTTAAAAGCCTGACCAACTTTTAAAATAATAAACATTGATGTAGTGTAGCATCAGAATTCATATGTAGATGAATTTAGCCCAACATGGTAAGAAACCTATGACGAATGGGTGTTCCTAAATGATTATGGTTCCTAAAATGGTTCTAGTGCAGATACCAAGTTCATAACCAGGACACATACTTATTAGGTGCACATGAGTATTTATCCAATACACATATGATAAGTAGGTGCATGATATAATTCAAATACAAGTCGTAAATCCATACAAAACACCGAATGTTGGTACTGAGTCATTTGTTTTCCTATTAAATGAGACAAATATTTTACTTCCTTTAAGTTACTCCTATATATTTTGGCTTACTTTCATGCTTTGGTGATACTCATACATGTATCCATCTACTTAGTAGGAAACAGAGAAGGTAAGTAACCTGAGAAACAGGAGTAGAGTTTTCCTGCGCGGCATAAAGAGCAAGGTCCAACTGGGCCCACAGTGCATCTAATTCTTTCTCTTCATCCGATTTCTCTGGTGGTTTTGGTTCCACACACATAAAAGGAAACACAGGCAGTAGATCCTTGATTGGATTAAGTTCATTTTTAGTTGGCTCCTCCATAAGCACCTCTCCCTCGCCATAGATATAATCCTGAAGAACATTCTTATTAAGCACACCAATATCTCTTGGATCGTCCCGAGTGTGTTTCTTCCTCGGGTATACAGAAGCTTCTCTGTTGTGACCACTAACCCAAGAATCAGGAGTATCATTAAGACCACATTCAATCTCAGTCCAAATTGGTTCTAATCCATTTTCTTCTTCTGATTTCCTTGTTGCTTTTGGATCCTTATGTAAAAAAGAAGACGTGTGTGAGATGTGTTTCTTCTTTGGTAGTTTAGAGGCTTCCCTCTTGTGATCAGTAACACAAGACTTAGGAGTATCATCAAGACCAGCACGCTCCATCTCAGCCCAAATTGGTTCTAATTCTTTTCCTTCTTCTGCATTCTTTATTTCTTTTGGATCCTTATGCAAAAAAGTAAACTTGGATGAGATTTGTTTCCTGTTTGGGAGTGCAGAGGATTCCCTCGTGTGATCACTAACACAAGAATCAGGAGCATCATAAAGACCATGTTCCATCTCGGCCCAAATTAGTTCTAATTCTTCTTCTTCTGATTTCTCTGCTTCTTTTGGACCATCATGTAAAATTGAAAACTTAGTTGGCAAATCAGTACAAGGGTTTGGTTCCTCCTCTTTCCCATAAATAGAATCCTTCAAAATCTGATGAATGTGAAAACCTTGTTTTTTGAGCTTTTTCCCTTTGTTGTGCACACATGCATGGCCTTTTCTCTTGCAACCACTAGAGTATTGTTCATCAGATTCAGACCCACTTACTTCTTCTTCATCATCTTCTGAACCACTTGCCTCCTTCTCTTGAGTGTGATCATCAAAATCACTTACCTTTTCTTCCTCACTCTCATCATCATCAATGCATATTGGTTGAGCAATAGTCCCTAACTTCAACTTGTTTTTCTTCTTATTGTTAGAACAAAAATGGGAGCGAGTCCTTTGTGCCGGACACTTTTTCTCCTCGCTATTATTCTCATCAATTAAAATATCAAGCCCATAAACTTTCCTCCTCCTTACTCCTTCAACATCACTCTCACCCTTCTTTCCTTTTGGTCTTCCCTTGTTACCCTCCTTTGCAATATGCACCTCATTATCCTCTTTCTCAATATCTGAGACAACCAAAACATCATCATTGTCATTCTCCATTGCATTAAAATCAGAATCACTAGTTTCAGTGACCTCTTCTACAAAATCATCAACGATGGTTTCATATTCTTCATCAGAACTGAGCCCAACAACCTCTAAATCAGAAACAGGGTTGTTGTTGGTTTTTGTGCTATGTTTCACAGGGATGTTATCATTTACGGCTCGTTTAGAACGAGTTCTAGCTGAAACACAATGCATGATTGTAGGAAAAAAGGAGGATCAAGATAGCACCTTTTTTCACTATATCAAGGGAAAGTATCAATCACAATAAATCAGTAGCGTAACTGAAGATCATGCATTTAATTTGTCCAAATAAATGCAGAAAAAAAAAGAGGAGGGGTTTCAGAGAGAAACTGTTACAAGAAGCAGAAGTAATAACTGAAAGCTATAGAGACCAATTTTGGGTAGGGACCACTCAAGTAATGTGACTGATAAGACTGAGTGAAGAAGAAGAGGAAGAGATAACCAATGAGGGAAAAGATAACCAATGAGTTGAGACAAACTTGTGTAGATATATATATATATATATATAAAATATGTGTATTTATTCTTTTTTTGTATGTAGTGTGCATGAAAAGAAACCAAGCATGCATAAATATAATCTAATGGCATTGTTTAATGAAGCTAAAAAACAATCTTGAATATGAAACGTTTAATATTTTTTAGATTAAAATCTTATCTATCTTTTTTTATCGGCTAAAATCTTATCTATCAAGCATCATTTAAAAGTTTAGCATAAATATAATCTATCAAAAATCAAAATTATTATCTTTTGGCATTATAAATAATTTAGAGATGGAAATGCTTAAACAATAAATATATTTTGGGGAAAAACTAAAAAAAGTTGATAAATACTATTTACTTATGTTGTATTATCTGAAAGTTGAGTTTTGGAAGGAAATGAAAAACCTTAGTCCAATTGTCCAAATAAGCATAACTCTATGTTGAAGGTGTTTGATGAAAATATAATCATATGATAGGTGTTTTTTTTTGGAAAGATGAGCATAATTTTTCACTTTAACCAAAGGAACACGAATCCTCTCCTATATTAGAGGGTCCAATAGGATGGTGACATGTGGCTTTTAAAAAATTTCAACAGTACAAATTTCAGATTATTTTTAATTAAAATATATTTTTTGATCTTCAAACCAATAATTGTTTTGATTGCCAATAGACTATAAGATGAGTACTAGTAGTATTTATTGGTCCTCCATTTTGTTTGAATTACTCAGTTATGTTATGCTTTCTCTGAATTATGTCCAATAATACCTAAATTCTCATATTTGTCTCCCTTTTCTTGTAGATGGGCATAAAAAATGGCTCCCAGATGTTCAATTTCTGGGCATTATTGTTGATTACCCTTATTTGGTTCAGCTTTTCGGACACTGTTCAGTAGATGAAGAAAGAGGAATCCATCATTACCACACATGCCTTGGAAAACAAGATTGCAGATCATGCTTGGTGCTGCTCATTAGCTACATGATGGGTTGGATGTTCAGGTACCTTGTACTTGCATAGTGTTGACCATTTCAACTTACAGGTGCAAGTTTTTTTGTTACTACATTTGTCCTATGTAGACTTTATAAACAATGATAAGTGGGGTTTCTTTAGTGTTTTCTCTTGGACCAGTGTTCTTTAGAAAAATACAAATAGTTATTGATTTATGAGGTTCTACATAATTGTAAGATTGGTTGACAAATAGTTTTTGATATTAAAAGATAAATGTTTAGGGTGTTTTTATATAACTTTCGTATTAATAATAAGAGAGAAAAACTAAATGATCTCTTAAATTTGTACACTAGTATAGCCACCCCTTTAAGGTAAAATATGTATTGCAGTATAGTCGAGAAAGACTCTCCATAAGGAGGCAAGTGATGTGAAATGTCATGGTTGTTCAAGCGCAATACCCATCCAATGTATTCGTTTTAAGCAGGTTTGTATTTTTTTTAATTGAACAAACTCAACTATTTTGTTGAAATTCAATTTATTTAATTCATCATGTTTATAGATTCAATTGCTATTAGCGTAATTTCTGCAAATAAGTGGCAGTTGCGTGTCTCTTCAATTTTGTGTAATTCCAAAAGGCAAGAGGTAAGTATTCTGAAAAAGTTACTATTACACCGTCTTTTAAAAAATATTAGAGTAAATTACACTCACACTCCTTAAGTTTTAGTGAAATTACACAAACCACCAATCACTTTTTTGTCCTTACACGAACCACCCCTATTTTTGTATATGTTACACTGACTACCTATGCATAATATAAAAGTGTAATATTTTAAACAAAAAACGTATGATGTGTATAATTAATTAAACAAAATATTGTATATTATGTAAAAAATTCAAATAATATAAGAGTGATTTCGTCTTCATTATTTGGCTCGTTATAAAATAATATAAGAGTTATTTAAACATTTATTTGAAATTATTAATGTATTATTTAATGACACAAACATAATAAAGAAACATTCGCTTTTGTACTATTTGAAGTGTTACACAATATACAATATTTTGTTTAAATTAATTACATTCATCACACATTTTTTCTTTAAAATATTACACTTTTATAACATGCATGGGTAGTCTGTGTAATGTATGTATAAATCTAGGAGTGATTTGTGTAGGAGGGATGTGTGATTTATGTAATGACAAAGAAGGGAGAGGTGATTTATATAATTTCATTAAAACTCAGGGGGTGAGTGTAATTTACTCAAAATATTATTAGGGTAATATTTCAAAAAATAGTATTGTAATATATAGTTCGACTTAAAAAACAAATATGTATATATCTGAGACCAATTATAATGTGTATTAAAAAATATCACTTCCCATGACCCTAGAAATAAAAACTTGTACTTATTTCTTTATTCCATAGCCATTACTATTGTTTATGGGATCAAGATTATAAAATGCAAAAACAAAACAAAATGAACAAGAAGTAACACTTTTATCCTTTTAATATAATGTAATAGTATTTTTATAAATTTATTTGATGATTCTTTTCTGGGGTAAAAAGCAAAATAGATTTTTTTTGTAAAAGAGCCCCAATTAATTAAATGAGAGGAATGGTTAAAGAAACAAGAAAGGCTTCACCTAACCTCTTTATAAACCACTTTTTCCACTTTCTTTAACACTCTTTCTTCTCTCTTCATTTTTCATTACTCATTTTCTAAAGGGATTCCATAAAACTCCTCAATTCTCATGGCTGGTTATTCCAAACGACATTGTTTATTAAAAGATGACGATGGTTTGGTTTCTTTGGCAGACACCGACGTTGGATATTTTTGCCACTATCCTTACCATTACCAACATGGTTTTATGTCTACGGCTTTGGGCTACATTTACCCAATTTATTCTCCTACATCTTCTACATTTTATGATTCCAGATTTGAACATCACATTCCTCACTTCCTTCAAGCTTGTTTTCTTTGCAAGAACCCACTCAGAAACAATACAGACATCTTCATGTACAAGTATATTACATTTCATAACTTTTTTCTTCTCCTTTTACTTGTTTCATAAAGATTTGTTTTTTATATATTCCCGGCATTGAAAACTTTTTTATGCTGATGGGGTATTCTTTGGTTTTATATGAGGATGACCTGTTGTTAATTTTTTCTTTATTTTGATCGGAAACTGAAAATTCTTTTATGGTTTTTAAATGGGTTTGATTTAAATTTGTGAATTTTGAAGTGATCTTGGAATGCTTTGTTCTGATTGTTGATTCAATTGTTAATATTGTTTCAGAGGGGACACACCTTTTTGCAGTGAAGATTGTAGGCAAGAACAAATAGACATGGATGAAACCAAAGAGAAGAACAGAAACCTTTCTTCAATGAAGGTTATGAGAAAAAAGGAGCAGAACAAATCTGCTTCAACAAACAAGACCCAAGATTATTCATTTCGTACAGGGGCTGTTGCTGCCGCTTAATTAAAATCAGAGGCAGCTTCAAACTGCTACTGTATTTTTGGAAAAGAAAAAAGTAGTAGTCATGAACAGAAAAATAAAGGAAAGTCTCTACCAAAAAAGAAGAGGAAAGTAGAAGTTAAGTTCTCAACTATAGTTTCTTTCAGCAAAGAAGGGTCAAAAGAGAAGATATCCCATCCAAATAAGTTTTTGTGGGGTCCAAGATCTGAAATATCTCGTTTTTTTCATTAATTTTTTTAGATATATATTAAAGTTTTTGTTCTCTTTTCTTGCTGAGTTTTGGATTTGTGGCTGTTGTGCCTAGATTAGTTTCTCTGTTTTAAAGAAGAATCTGAATAGAAATAGATTCCTTTTTTTCATGGTCTATTTCTCTGGAATTGAATTTGTCAATTGAAAGTTGAAAAATTGAGGTTCATTAATGTATGTTCCCTGCTGGTCGATAAACACTGAATTTGGATGAGGCATCCGAAATTAAGGTGAGACAAAATATGTAATTGTTATGTCATTAGAATAAATAATGATATAATTAATAAAAATGTTGTATCATCGATTCTTTCTTAATTAATTCATGTTTTTGGGTCAATAATTAATGTTGTAGATTCGGAAAATAAATTCTTAGTGCTGCTGAATTGCTAATATCTATCCTCAGACAACAATTCTTACACAACCTCTATCAATTTTAGGCTGTTTCACGAATTGAAAAAAATATATTAAGTTAATTATTTAATTATTAAATATTTGTTAATCAATCACAACTAATATGATAATATGATAGATAGAAGATGTGCTTCCCATTTTTAGATGGTTCAAGAAGCATAGAGTGAAAAATAACAATCAAACCATATTCAAGAAGATTGTAGAGTGGAAAATAACAATCAAACTATAATATTCAAGAAGTTTATAGAGTAAAAAATAACAATCAAACCATATTCAAGAAGATTATAGAGTGAAAAATAATAATCAAACCATAATATTCAAGAAGCTTATAGAGTGAAAAAATAACAATCAAACCATATTCAAGAAGATTATAGAGTGAAAAATAACAATCAAACCATAATATTCAATAAGCTTATAGAGTGAAAAATAACAATCAAACCATATTCAAGAAGATTGTAGAGTGGAAAATAACAATCAAACTATAATATTCAAGAAGCTTATAGAGTGAAAAATAACAATCAAACCATATTCAAGAAGATTATAGAGTGAAAAATAACAATCAAACCATAATATTCAAGAAGCTTATAGAGTGAAAAATAACAATCAAACCATATTCAAGAAGATTATAGAGTGAAAAATAACAATCAAACCATAATATTCAAGAAGCTTATAGAGTGAAAATAACAATCAAACCATATTCAAGAAGATTGTAGAGTGGAAAATAACAATCAAACTATAATATTCAAGAAGCTTATAGAGTGAAAAATAACAATCAAACCATATTCAAGAAGATTATAGAGTGGAAAATAACAATCAAACTATAATATTCAAGAAGCTTATAGAGTGAAAAATAACAATCAAACCATATTCAAGAAGATTATAGAGTGAAAAATAACAATCAAACCATATTCAAGAAGATTATAGAGTGAAAAATAACAATCAAACCATAATATTCAAGAAGCTTATAGAGTGAAAATAACAATCAAACCATATTCAAGAAGATTGTAGAGTGGAAAATAACAATCAAACTATAATATTCAAGAAGCTTATAGAGTGAAAAATAACAATCAAACCATATTCAAGAAGATTATAGAGTGGAAAATAACAATCAAACTATAATATTCAAGAAGCTTATAGAGTGAAAAATAACAATCAAACCATATTCAAGAAGATTATAGAGTGAAAAATAACAATCAAACCATAATATTCAAGAAGCTTATAGAGTGAAAAGTAACAATCAAACCATAATATTCAAGAAGCTTATAGAGTAAAAAATAACAATCAAACCATATTCAAGAAGCTTAATTTAATCCTTTTATTGAATTTCTAATAGTATCCTCTACCCCAAGACCATATAAGATTAGATTATAATATTTTATTGTGAGTTTAATGCAGTATTGGGTTGGGCTTCAATTACATTAACTGGATTAACAGAAACCCAGTAAATTCTTAGTGCTGTATGAATTGCTAATATCTATACTCTAGTTAATCTAATCTTAAGATTATCATCCCCAATACTCGCACTAGTTAATCTAAAGAGTCGGATAGATTATTTCCGCAAGATTATCACTTTAGTTAGTTAATAATCTAAAGATTTGGATAGATGTTCCTATTGGGTTGGACTTCAATTAGATGTGCTTCTTTTATTGATTCTCTCCATTAGGACATTACATATGTCAAAAATAAAAATTTAATAGTCATAACTTGTTGTAGCTCCTTTTATCCCATCTCTCCTTGTAACAAAAAACTAACAAGATTTTGCTCTAGTCTCTTTAGATCATTGATGATCAAAATATCAAAAGTTCAATCACTGAAAATGATATTTGTTAGGAGAGACAACTAAACACCTCGACATAGATTAATATTTAGTCAATAAAGGCGAAAAATATCTTCATAATATCTTGATAATACCACAAATAACAAAAAAAAAGAAAGAGAACACAATAAATATCTTAAAAATATGTTTGCTGTTTGCACGTCCACAATTTTAATTATTCAAAAAATTACAATGATAATGTCCATATTTAACATACCTGATGAATTGCAAATATAGGAAAAAGTAATTATATATAATAAGCCTAATTTCCCCCAAATAATCTAATAGTGACACATGTCACTTTAAAAATAAATAATACACATCATTTACAAGTTTTAAGTACATATTTTTTATGTTAGTTTAATTTAATATCTATAAACTAGTTTGTACATTTTTATGGATTATTCATCATTATATATTAAATATTACTATTCTTAATTAAAATTAATATACAAGTAATAGATGATGATGTAATGACTATTTGAGTATATACTTCATTATAAATACATACATATTAAAGTATTTTCAGTAGATACTATTGTTATAACTTATATGATATTTGATTATTGGCATGTGTGTCTCGGTCACAGGGTCACAGCACAAGAGGCGAGGTCGGCGAGTTGATCTACGTAACAAAATAAATATCTGTTTTCCGCTGCAGCCGGTACCACAATAGTAAGCATCTAAAACCCGCCACGTAAGAGTAACAATTTTCACGTGATAACCTTTATTACACGGTCAACTCTGGTTCCTTAAATAATATAACAGTACCTACACCCTCATTTACGCCACCACAACTAATTAATTAAATCATCTCTTAGATCAAACTAGGCAAGTATTGTTTCCATTTTCATTTCCATATTCATATATAAATAAATATGACGTTACTGAACGCTGTGGAAGAGTTCTTGCTTTTCTGATCACTGTCGCGGTAACCGTCGCGATCGTGGTTATACTGAGTGAGTTTATGATCAAACTGCAACGAGATGCTGGAGGATCAGGTAGCGTACCTTTTGCAGAGGTACCTTGGCAATTATGTCAGAGGTCTCAACAAAGAAGCCCTCAAAATCAGTGTCTGGAAAGGTTCGATTACTTCTTTTTAAGCTAAACGCATTTTGTTTTATTTTGTTCATTAGAAAGCTCAGTTGAAATTACGAATTAGACTGATATTGTGAGTTTATGTGTCTAATGTAGTGTTTGAATTTTTCTACCGAGTGCTTATATTTGTTGAATTGATTTGTTAGTGTTCAATCTGTTGTCTGTGCCTGCGCAATCGTGGTTATAATGTGCGAGTGTGTGCCTCATTAAATCGTTTTTGAACATTCTTATTTTTTGGTGAATGTGAATTTTCTGTTTCGTTCTTCAGTTTATTTACCAATCTATAAATTTCTTTCTCTTTTAATGCGAGTGTGTGTCTTATTAAATTGTTTTTGAACTTTGAACATTCTTACTTTTGGTGAATTGGAGATTTCTGTCTCGTTCCTCAGTTTATAAGTGTATAAATTTGTTTCTCCTTTAAGTGTCTCTCCAGATTTACAACTATGTTAATAATAGAGAAAATGAAATGAAATGAATAAGTGAAGTTATAAGAGCAAGACACTTGCATAGGATCGAAGGTAACTCCATTTTATAAGTCACTTCTATTACTCATATAAATTAAGAAAGTTTAGTAGTTATTATTCTCAAATTTACCAAGAAATATATCAACATACTAAAATTACCCCGATTTAAAATTTTATAAACTAAACTCATCTCTTTAATTTAATTGATCATTTCACCAAAAAACCCAACCAAAAGCAATACTACCTAGAATGATACAGCCATTATTATGGGAAAAGTAAAAGAGTTGATTGGAGTATTGAGTGAATAATAAATCTAGAGTGAAAGTATTATGATATATTCATTATAAATTATTTAGTATAAATGTGCATTTGTGGGAAATGTCAATATGTTCAATGTATGTATCTTATTCTTGAAGTATTGAAATATTAACGAGTTTATGGATGTACTGCCTTTTATCTCCCTCAACAATTTTTCCTAATGTATTTCTGATATTTTCCTCCTCTAAAACTAAAATATGAAACAGGTGATGTGGAGCTGAAGAATATGCAGCTGAAGCCCGAGGCTCTAAATGCTTTAAAATTGCCCGTGAAGGTTAAGGCAGGTTTTCTGGGATCAGTGAAACTTAAGGTCGGTGGGTGATTAAGTATTTTTTTGTCAGAAATTTAGAAGTATAATATGTTAAGTCTGGTTATACATGTTTTGATGTTCCTCAATGGTCATTTTCCTTTGTTTTTTTCTTATGATTATAAGATAATTTCAACTTATATAAGATGGATTAACACTTTCTTTGGATGTTAACCAATGATATTATCTCCTCACCCTATGACTAAGGAGCTAACCCCTTTCGGGATGTGTGGCTGCCCCTTCCAGTATGTGTCGCTCCCAGGGGTTGAACCTCGACCTTTGGCCTTGTAAGATACCCGAGGATCTAGCGAAGACTTACATCACTCTGAAAATACTTTTATTTCAATTGTTTTATGTGATTTGACTTTTGCCACCTCTCTTCTTCAAATTTGCGTGGTTAAGTTATGATCAAACCAAACTATTTTCTTTACTTATTTTTCAGGTTTCACTATTATCTTTTCTGGTTTTTAGTTTTCATATCTAATTTTCAGAGTGAGGATGATGACAATTTATAAGAGTGAGGGGGTTATTCCAGCAACATGGCCATGCGATAATATGCAAAGCTTTTTTCTTTTGATCTTTTTTGTTTATTGATTTAGGTTTAGACAGAGATTGTGGCCCTGGGGGGTTGTTATCAATATGTTATTGTTGTTGTTGTTGTTGCTGCTGCTGCCGTGGTAATGATATTTTTATCGCTCAGGCTGAAGTATGTGTTATTTTATGTTTTTAAATCTCTACATTGTAGGGAACAAACTTTTTTATGGAATAAGCTACTTCTGCACTGAATGAATATTAGGTGTTCCCCTTGATTTGGGGCAGTTTGTCTGTGTACCCCTTTAAATGTTTTAGAAAAAAATGAGGCCATTTGGCATTGTGCTATTTTGTTATTTGTTGTGTTCGGTTGAATGGAATGCCTCCATTTTATGGCCTTCTCTTTGCCCCAAGATCGACTTTGGGAAGGGCTTCTGTTTTTGGCTTCTTTCTCATGCTCTGCTGCCTGTTCATGACTGCTTCAAGGGAGTATCTATTTTCGATATGTAGAGAGACTGGGCATCTTGCTGGATTATCGACTCCTACTTTTCCCTGTTCTTGTTTTTTGAAGGATATCTTAGCACCCCCTTACTTGTAATTTGTTTTTTACCTTCCCCATTGATGAAATTACTTTTTATATAAAAAAAATATGTTTTTCAATCTATCTTCGCTGATGCACTATGATGCAGACTGTTTAAGTAACATACTCCTCTCTGCATATGTGATTGTCATCTTTGACTTTTGTATTTTTATAGGTTCCGTGGAGTAGGCTTGGCCAAGATCCAGTCTTGGTTTCTCTGGATCGCATTTTCTTATTAGCTGAACCTGCAACTCAAGTTGAGGGATGTACTGAGGATGCTGTCCAAGAAGCTAAGAAGAGCCTAATACAGGTAAGAAGTAACAATTCATTAAATGGGTGTAATTTGATGTTACTCTAAGACCATTTATTTGATGAAGAATACTTTCCTCCCTTTGGCAACAGGAGATGGAACTGAAGCTGTGGGAGAAGTCACAACAATTCAAGTCTGAAATGGTATGAGCTTCGTGCTATTCATTTGTTTATTTGTTTATTTGGAGTGAGTAGGGGAATTTTACTTTAGGTGGTGCCCAGGCAACCATCCCTTCATCCAAGGTTCAAAAAATTTCTCATTCTCAATTGCTTTATATTTATAAAATCGTAACTCCATACAAATAGTTATTAGCAGAGCATCATAGAGAGACCATAAACTTCCCGTCTCATATTAAGTTGAGAGGTAGTGAGGCAACCTTAATGATGTGAGCAATTTTGCTCCTGCCAAATGTGCCAAAGGGCTGCCTAAACTGCATCATTGCCTAAAAACTTTTGCTCCCTTTTTCAAAAGTCTCTAAATCTTAACAATCAGAAACAGTTGCAATGTTGAAGGACACACCAAGTCTCACTCACCATAAACCCCAAACAAAACATTTCCCAATTAAGTTGTTGCTTTACAGGGAATGAATTTAAACACATCATAACTAATTGCTGAAGTTTTTGAAGTTGTCTTTTCAAAATCATGTGCATCATATCCCATGTGTGAATTAGGTAATATGTGAAAATTGAAAAGTATATTCCAGAATTTTAGGAAACATATATAATTTTCTTATATCCATGCATCTGACACAGAAGTTTAGGATTATGTATTCCAGATATCTCTTCTGAGCCCTAAATAAGTATCTGCAAGCATGTTTTTGTATGTTTAAGAATAAATTAATTAGCTTGTTTATCTTCTGTTTCATTTTTAGAATAAATCATGGTTGGGATCGCTCATTAGCACCATAATTGGAAATTTGAAGCTTTCAATTTCCAATATTCACATCAGATATGAGGATTGTGAGAGGTAAAGGAAGATTTCAAATGTTTTCTTGTATTAGAATATTGTATTTGATTCTTGTATAAATACAGAATACAGTTTAAGTTTGTATTAGAATACTGTATTCTGTATTAAGTTCTAAGTTTCTGTTAGTAGTTAAATAGCAGTTATTAGGTGAGCTGTCAAAGTTGTTATTCTGTTTTCAGTCTTTGCAGCTCCTATAAATAAGCCTGAAGGCACCCTCTGTAAATCATCTTTTTCAATAATAAGAATTCTCTTTTACACTTCATCTCTGTTTCTCAATCTACTTCTTCCTTACTTTCTCTCAATTTACATGGTATCACGCCATGGCGGCTACAACCTCTAATACTGGGACCTTGCCTACTTCACCTCCTTTATCTCCTTCCGCAGCGACACCTCTACAGGCAGTTTCTTCACCATTAGTTCTTCCTCTACCTTCAATGAAGTTGACAGAGAAAAACTACTTAGTGTGGCGTCACTTCATGGTGGCAACTCTAACCTCAAATCGTGCAAATCGATTTGTATTAGGCACTGAAATTCCGCATCGTTTTCTCAATGACGATGATCGTCTCATTAATCGCATTAATCCTGCATTTCTTCGTTGGGAAGAAGTGGATCAAACCGTTTTCTCTTGGATTCTTAACTCCTTATCCGAAAGCCTTCAACCACGTGTTGTTGGATGTGTCCATTCATGGCAGCTTTGGGAAGAATTAGACTCTTTCTGCAACTCTCAGACCAAAGCTAGGAGTAGACAGCTTCGTTCACAACTTCGGTCCATATCACAAGGGTCCAGTTCCATCTCTGAGTATTTCTCAAAGATCAAAGGGCTTGTAGATGCCTTGATCTTTATTGGAACTCCTATTACAAATTCAGAACACATAGACTATATTCTTGAAGGGCTGAATGAAGAATATCAGCCAGTGATAACATCCATTGAAAGTCAGATAGATCTCCCTACTATTCACAATCTCGAATCCTTTCTTCTCACGTTTGAAGCTCGTTTGGAAAAAGGAAGAAATAAAGCTCTAAGTGACGCTCTATCTGTCAATCTTGTAGCTGATCCATCTTTTTCGTCAAAACCGATATCTTCGAATTCTCGGTCTCCTTCGTCTTTTTCGTCTAGGTTTAGTTCACCACAAAATCAAACTCATTTCAATGATTTCGGAAACAATTATCATCATCGTGGTAGTTCTTCTGGTTATCGTGGTAGAAGAGGAAACTATGGTGGAAAGTTTCGTGGGGGAAGATCTCAAGGAAGGTCCTCACTGTTTTGCAATTTCTGCCATCGTCATGGGCATGATGCGATGATGTGCTATCATGCGCCTTCATCTTTTGGGAATCAGATAACATACGCTGGACCACGTGGCATGTACATGCAACAAATGTCTCCAAACTTGCCACCTCATCTGCCACGCCACTCTCTTTATAACAATTACAATCCGTTTTTGGATGGATATGGGTCTTCAAAGTATCCAGCCCACTACTACTCAGATCATCCTGTTGACTACTTCACTTCATCTCAAATTCCATTCTCTTCAAATCAAGCTGGGGATTCTTTACTTGGGCCAGGCCCAAACTTATCTCACCAACATTCTTACCCTCATCAAGTTCATCAACATTCTTACCCTAATCAAGCATATGCGATGACGGCTCACACCAAACCTAATGATCAACCTCAAACCACTAAAGAAGGAAGAGATGTCACCTGGTATCCTGATTCGGGAGCAACTCATCACCTCACAAATGATGCTTCTTTACTGCATGAACCAATTGAGAAGTTTAGCCACGATCGTATCTACATGGGTAATGGTTCTGGAATCTCTATTCACTCTGTTGGAAACTCATATTTTTCTTCGTCTAAAAACCCAAATGTCGTTTTTACTCTAAATAGTTTACTTCTTGTTCCATCCATTACTAAGAACTTAATCAGTGTTTCTCAATTTTCTAGAGATAATTTTTGTTACTTTGAGTTTCATCCTCATCATTGTTTTGTGAAATCTCAGGGTACTAATGATGTTCTCCTTCATGGTACTCGAACAAAGGAAGGTCTCTATGCTTTTCACGGTCTGTTTCCAGCCTCTCACTCTCCTAAAGTCTTCTCTGCTGTCAAAAATTTGTTTGTTCCTCACGTTACCATGTGTAATAAGACTGTTTTAGGATTCTGTAATAACTCTAGCTGTAGTACTTGTAATAATTCTAGCTTAGAGTCTGTTTTCTCTCTTTGGCATTCAAGATTAGGGCATCCTCATCAAGTTGTTGTAAAGAATGTCATGCAAAAGTGTAAGATACCTCATACAAATAAAACAGTCTTTGATTTTTGTTCTTCTTGTTGTGTGGGTAAAGCTCATAGAATTCATGCTCCTAGATCTAGTTCAGTTTACATTACTTGTTTTGATTTACTCTATGTTGATTTGTGGGGACCTGCTCCTGTATACTCTGTCACAGGATTTAGATACTATTTCTCCATTGTTGATGCTTATAGTAAGCACACATGGATTTTTCTGTTAAAGAAAAAATCTGAAACATTAACAGTATTTGAGTATTTTCTCAAATTTGTTCAAACACAATTCAATCTCTCTGTAAAAGCTGTGCAGAGTGACTATGGTGGTGAATTCAGACCCCTTAATGCCTTGTTAAAATCCCTTGGGATGGTGCATAGGATTTCTTGTCCTCACACTCATCACCAACAAGGCACAGTAGAAAGAAAACATAGGCACATTGTTGAAACTGGTTTAACTCTTTTGAGTCATGCTCACTTGCCTACACAATACTGGGATCATGCATTTCTTACTGCTGTTTACCTTATTAACAGACTTCCCTCTCATTCACTTCAGTTACAATCTCCTTATCAACTGTTATTTGGTAAATACCCTGATTATACAAATCTGAGAGTGTTTGGTTGTTTATGCTTTCCCTTGCTTAAACCTTATACCAAACACAAATTAAATCCTAGAAGTACAGAATGTGTATTCTTAGGATATTCTCTACATCACAAAGGTTACAAATGCTTGTCCAATGATGGAAAAATATACATCTCTAAAGATGTAATTTTCAATGAGCATAAATTTCCCTTCACCTCAAATTTTCTAGCAACCAGACACAATTCTCTCACAGATTATTCCTCTTTAACAAACTATAGTCCCACATCTCCATCTATAATATTTCACACTCCTGTCAATCCCATTAACCAAGTCTCTCAGTCTTCTCCAGTTCAAGCAGAACAGTCTCATTCAACACCTAATGACATAAACTTTTCTTCCCCAATCCAAGAAACAGAACACTATTTCCAGATCCAGCACAGAGGCTGAATATAGAAGTCTTGCTCTAGCTTCTCAAGAAGTTATGTGGATTGAATCTCTCTTAAAAGAAATTCAGATTCCCTATACTACACCTATTATCTACTGTGATAATCTAAGCACTGTTGCAATGTCCCATAACCCAGTTCTTCACAGCAGAACCAAACATATTGAGTTAGATCTATTCTTTGTCAGAGATAAAATTCAGAACAAGACCTTAACTGTCAAGCATATTCCTTCTGAATTTCAAACTGCAGATGTTCTGACAAAGCCGCTTTCCAACAATCAATTCCTAACTTTCAGAAATCAGTTGCAAATTCTTGACATCAACTCTGAGATCTAAACCACCCTCTGTTTCAGGGGGATATATTAGAATATTGTATTTGATTCTTGTATAAATACAGAATACAGTTTAAGTTTGTATTAGAATACTGTATTCTGTATTAAGTTCTAAGTTTCTGTTAGTAGTTAAATAGCAGTTATTAGGTGAGCTGTCAAAGTTGTTATTCTGTTTTCAGTCTTTGCAGCTCCTATAAATAAGCCTGAAGGCACCCTCTGTAAATCATCTTTTTCAATAATAAGAATTCTCTTTTACACTTCATCTCTGTTTCTCAATCTAGTTCTTCCTTACTTTCTCTCAATTTACATCTTGAAAGTGAATTAGATATCAAATTGCTTTCTATATCATACTCTAGCCTGATTTATTCTGTCTTGCAGCAATCCAGGGCACCCATTTTCAGCTGGTGTTATGTTGGATAGTCTCTCAGCTGTGACAGTAGATGATACTGGGAAAGAGACTTTTATTACTGGAGGGGCACTAAGTCGCATTCAAAAGGTTCTGATTTGTTAGTGTGAATTGATACTAGTTGTAATGATGACATTCTTTTGTAATATTTAGACACTTGTTTAATTTGATCTGAGTTCTAAAGTGCATCTTGCAACAATAAAAGACTATCTCAAATTTTCTTTGTTGAAGCTTTGTTAGCTTGAGAGTAAGGAGCTTATTTTTTTGATCATGTTCATTGGCACTATATATTTTGTTAGCTTCTTTTAGTGAATCTTATTACTTACCTTCCATACCTGCAATATTAAAACAGTATTACTCTGTAGTCCATAATGATTATTGCCTTTCCTTTGGTATAACTGTTATGTTTCTAGTGTTCTTTTTTTGTTGATGTATTTTTTCTCATTGCTTTGCAGTCTGTTGAACTTGATGGGCTTGCTGTTTATTTAGATTCAGATATTATTCCATGGCATGTTAACAAAGCATGGGAAGATTTGCTTCCTTCAGAGTGGTTTCAGGTAGATATGGTTTAATTTTTTTTCCGTTTTAATTTATATTATAATTTTTAACTAATACATATGTTTAGGATATCCTTGTAAGTTTGCTTATTATGACACTATGTTTGTGGGGAAGATTGATAGTTGGACGGGGGGGGGGGGGGGGGGGGGGGGATTGGTTTATTATGTGCATGATCTTTCTAGTATGTTTGCTGATACCAATTTACTTTTGTTTGTTGATTTCGCTCTCCAAATTTCTAGGTTTGATTTCTCTATATATAATAATATTGGGGAGGGATCCACTTACTCCAAGAGTAAGTGGAAAAAGCCTACTCTTCATCTTAGCCATCCAATCTTGGAAAATCCAATGGTTTAGATGTACTCACCAATTCAAACCATTGGATTTCCCAAGAATGAATGATCATGATGTGGAGTAAGTTTTAAGTTTTTTCCACTTACTCTTGGAGTAAGTGGATCCCTCCCCAATAATATTTATTCTTTTTATCCTAACCTCGAGAAGACATGGGTAGCCTCTGGAAGCATGGTCGAGGATGACACTGATAGGTGATAAACAGTTGTGGAGAATAAGACCTGGTATTTGAGACTTGAGTATTCGGAGGTTGAGGGACAAATACAGGAGTAACCAGATAAGGGGTGGCTAAGACCTTAGGGGGTGTCTTGTTCAATCTCTTCAATAATGATATCCTCGAAAACAGTAGCATTAGCAGAGATATAAAAACAACGTTTAGGTGGAAATAACATCTACATTCCTTCTGAACTTGAGAATACCCTAGAAAGACACTCGACAGCTCGGTTGAGCAGATAAATTGTTTAATTCCTGAGAAACATCATTCAAAAAAGTGTAGAACCAAAGTCGTGGGGAGGAACTTTTAAAAAAGGGATCTGTAGGAAATAAGAGAGAACTTGGAACTTTATTATTTAAAACACAAGATGGTACCTTACAATTTTACTAGAGTTCCAATCCTATTTGTTCATACAGACAATTTTATTAGTCTACTACCTCTGTTTTCTTTTTATTTTGTCTTTGTAATTTTCTTGTTATAAATTTAGGTATTTAAATTTGGCACAATAGATGGAAAGCCAGTTGATTATTCGTTAAGAAACCACTCATACATTCTGCAACCAGTTACTGGGAAAGCTAAGTACTACAAGCTTCGGCTGAATGAAGTCGCTGATAGCAATCAACCTTTACATAGGGCTGTGGTGAATTTGGATGATGTCACAATCAGCTTATCTAAGGTCGTTTGATGTTTTTTATTTTTTATTGTGTGTTGCTAGAAATTGTCTTCATTAATTTTTTGGGATAATCTTTGCAGGATGGATACAGGGATATTACGAAATTAGCAGAAAACTTTGCTGCATTTAATCAGCGTCTAAAGTATGCTCATTATCGTCCGCTGGTGCCAGTTAAAGCCAACCCGAAGTCTTGGTGGAGGTATGCTTACAGAGCTGTATCTGACCAGATGAAGAAGGCAAGGTATTTAAACACATTCTAATTATGTTCATAGCTGATTTAAATTTATGATATATAATCATAAGTATGTAGATAAAGAAAGTAGTGGAGCTTGAATTAGTAGCCCAACTAATGACTAGTCACATGTTTCACTAAAATTATCTGTGGAACAAGCTGACTAGTTAGTATTGATTCTATGCACCTGTTTAACACATTTGCATTGACAAAGCATCCAAGTGTCATTCACACATTTTATGATTTTTTGATGAAATTATTTATTTGGTCAAATGATCAATTTCTTTCTTTGAAGTTGGAACTCAACTTCATTGTATAAAAGTGTGTGTTTGGTTTATTTTCATGTTTCATCTGGCCAAACACCTTTCATAATATTGTATAAACATTTTCATATGTCAATATTAGAGTTTTGTGGGATCTAATGGTCATGTTTTGATGTTTGTATTGACTAAGAATATTGTATTTCTGTCAGTGGGAAAATGTCATGGGAACAAGTTTTAAGATACACAAGCTTGCGCAAGAGATATATCTCTCTCTATGCTATACTGCTTAAATCTGACCCCAGTCAGGTGACAGTTAGTGGGAACAAAGAGATTGAAGAACTAGATCGTGAACTTGATATTGGACTTATACTGCAATGGAGGTATATTATTTTTCTGGGGTATATGTTTGGTATATGACCATTTAGTATTGATTAATCATATAAAAACACGAGTATATAAGGTAGCTATTATTTGATTCAACTATAGTATCATAGCCATTGTCAGTGTGCATTAGTGTAAAGTCTGCATTCATTTTTATGGTAACAGGGATACTCAGCTTTTAGTGTACAGGGATGAAAAACTCAGCTTTTGAAGGTGGATCTGTATAGATCAATTCATATTTTTAGCAAGTGATATGTAGCAAAACCATTTTTTGTTGCTACTGTAATAAAAAAGCTTTCATGTTACTTAGCATACTCAATATGTTAATATTGACTACAATTTCACCTAACAAGCTCTGTTTTATGACCCATGGAATTTTTGAATTATGGTTTGAGGCTCCCCTCGATGATTTGGCTGGGCTAGTTTATTGGTTTGAATGTCCAATCTGCATTCAAAATGATTGGTCGGTATATTTTTCTTTTTATTCCTTCATTGTATGATTATTAGATAATTCTTCCATCACATGCACCTGTACAACCTTGCAACCACGTGTTGAACTAAAGATTCATTCATGTATACGCAAGACAGATATGTTAGAATTTGGAATCCTCTGGTTTATTCTCCAGCCTTGAAGTATTTATGTTTTACGATGTTTGTAGAATGTTGGCTCACAAGTTTCTGGAGCAATCAGCGGAATCAGATCTTAACTTGAGGAAACAGAAAGTTGGGAAATCTTGGTGGTCATTTGGATGGTGAAGAGTCTTCTCTTAAAATATTTCATGTTTCAGTATGAAGATAACGGACTTTATTTTAGTTGACAGTGTTACTCACCTGAAATCATGTACACTGCCAGGACCAGTAACTCTCCGAAAGAGGAAAGTGAGGAATTTAATTTCAGTGAAGAAGACTTGAACCAGTTAAATAAAATAATTGGGTATAAGGAAGGCGACGAAGGACAATCTGCTATAAGTAGCAAGGCAGATGTTCTTCATACTTCCCTGGTAGTTCACATGAATCACAATGCTTCAAAGCTTACTGGGGAAGCCAATGAGCCTGTCGTGGAACTATCGTGTGAAGATCTCAGCTGCTCAATAAAGCTTTACCCAGAAACAAAGGTCTTTGACATTAAGTTAGGCTCATATCAGTTATCATCACCAAAAGGTCTCCTTGCAGAGGTTTGCCTTTTCTCCTCATAATTGATGTTAGTTTTCTTCCTTTTGATTTTATGCCTGCATAATAGAATATGGTATCCTGAATTTTTGTTCCACATCCTTTCAGAGTGCAACCTCCAATGACTCATTAGTCGGTGTATTCTGTTATAAACCTTTTGATGACAAGGTGGACTGGAGCATGGTTGCCAAAGCTTCTCCATGTTACATGACTGTATGCTGTTACTATTTTTGTCCCTTCCCCTCTTTTTGATCTTTTATTTATTTGGTTTAGTTGTTTACTGATCTGTCTTTGGAGATTGGACAGTATATAAAGGAGAGCATTGATCAAATTGTGAAATTCTTTGAAAGTAATACAGCTGTAAGTCAGACCATAGCAGTAGAAACTGCTGCTGCTGTACAGGTATTATTTTACGTCTCTGCTTTGGAGATTTATTAATTGGAAAAAGTTGAACTTGTCTGCTAACTAAGATATCTTGACTCGTATATTGATTAAGAAAGTTAAGGGGCTGTGAGACTTTGTTAAAGAGGCGAGCATTCTGCTCCAAACAAATGCACCAACAAGCTGGAAAGAACCAAAAAACTACACGATGCAACATAATTTTACCTTCTCTTTGCCAAAGTCTTTAATGTAACCTTAAGAAACTATTCGAAAGTAGGATAGACACACCTACATGTCACCAGAACCCCTGAAAAAATTGTTCCATATGAAAGTAACCTTGTGATGCAAGGAGCGCATTATGAAATCAGTAAATAGAACAGTATGAGGCCTAGATATTTGCATCAGATTAGCATTACTCCCATTAAGTGCTGATGTCCACACAATTTTTGCCTTAGAGGGACCTTTGGATTTCCAAATTGGTTTATCTAACAGGAAATCTGGTTATTATGGGAGTGTGACAAGAATTGGCTGAAGGATTTACGAGAAAATATTCTTGTTAAATTTGGAGTCCAAACTTTCCTACTTGGCTGATAGTAGGCTGAGTAGGCAAAAGCAAAAATGGACCCCAGTTGAACTTTTTGTGAGTAGTTGTCTTTGGTTATCATTTCATTTATACATTTTTACTGCCTGGTTTCCTCCTTTCATTTATAATTTATTTTTCTTCTTTTCCCACTATATTTCCTTTAGCTAAAAACATAAATTTAGTTGTCTCATCGGAGAGTGCTTCTGTTTACCTCATTCTTGATATTTGTTTAATCTCTTGTGTAAAGAAAGTTGTAATTTGCTCATAGTCTCATACAATCATTCTTAGATGAAATTTGATGAAGTGAAGCGCACTGCCCAGCAACAAATGAACAGAGCATTAAAGGATCATGCGAGGTTAGTATCTTCGCAGTACTCTTAACATTTTTTAAAACTTGTGTGAGTTTGTGACATATTAGAAAAGCCTAGAATGTTTTAGTATTCATATAGAATTCTCATGTTCCTAGTTATTCTACATTTATTTTTCCAAAATACCCAAATATAGTAAGAAGGTACTTTTTGTGCTGACATTGTGATATTGTTCTTGGCCCTGTCTTCTCCTCACGTACTACAATGCCATTAAACTTTCTTTGGTGACATTGAGTGATGAGTGTGCGAGGTGTGGTAAAGCTCAACCTAGCTAGAAATGAGAATGTGATTTGACCATGGCTCTGGTTTTACTAGATAGGATGATTGAGACCCTGAGTTTTTCATTCCTTCGTATTCAATTTTGGTACACATCCTCAAACCAGATGGTTTCTTCTAAAAAATCTCCTTGTTAATTCTCATTGTTGCTTGACTGTTAGATTTTCACTGGACTTGGATATAGCAGCTCCCAAGATTACTATTCCTACAGATTTTTGTCCCGACAATACTCATGCTACGAAGCTTTTACTGGACCTAGGGAACTTGTTGATCCGTACACAGGTGGATACTCCTGATATCTTTTGCCATATATTTATTTGAACTTGTTTAATCTGTTAAGTACTGTGAAATTTTTTATGCAGGATGACTGTCAACAGGGATCGACCGAAGAGAATATGTACCTGCGATTTGATTTGGTCTTAAGTGATGTCTCAGCATTTTTGTTTGATGGTGACTACCACTGGAGCCAATTTTCTAAGAATAAGTCAGCCCGTTCTACCAATAGTGGTTTTTTGCCAATTATTGATGAGTGTGTCGTCATCTTACAGCTTCAACAGGTGAAATTCCTGACATATTGGAATTATTGATGATAGTTGTCTTAAGTTAAGAAGCATTCCAATTTGTTCTTTCTTCACTATGACCAGATTCGGTTGGAGCGTCCATATTATCCTTCAACGCGCCTTGCTGTGAGGCTTCCATCCTTGGGCTTTCATTTTTCGCCTGCTCGGTATCATCGATTGATGCAGGTAATAAAGATCTTTGAGGGGAAGGATGGTGACAGCTCAGAGTTTCTTCGTCCTTGGCATCAGGCTGACCTTGAGGGGTGGCTGTCTCTTCTAACATGGAAGGTAGTGGTCTCTCTCTCTCCCTAACTTATCTATTGGCCATCTTTGCTGCCCATGTCGTGTCATTTTCTAATATACACTATCTTGTTTATATAAAAATGTAATAGGGTCTGGGAATTAGGGAAGCAGTATGGCAGCGGAGATACTTCTGCTTAGTGGGGACTTTCCTTTATGTACTGGAAAGCCCTGACTCAAGATCTTACAAGCAGTGTACCAGGTGGATATGCCATCTTTTTGTGTTTTGTAATAGACTAAATGATGAAGTTTGTAACTTGTAATGCTCTTAGAAAGAGAGAAACATTTGTCATGAATAGTAATTGTTTAACTTCTTACCTAATATCTGCTATTTATATTACTCCCTCCGTTCCACATCTTTTGATGTTTTAACTTTTTCATGTTATTCCAAATTTTTTATGTTTTAGAAACCCAAGACACATTTATACTTTACTTCCCAATTATACTATTATTTATTACTCCTCTTTTTCACCACATATTTCTCTATTTTTTGTTAATTCAGTTTCCAATGTGCATTAAATGAGATTGTTTTAGTCAAATTGTATTTAATTTTTACATCATTTATTGACTTCTTAAACTGTTGTAACAAGATCAAAAGTTTTGGAATATAGGGAGTACTGATTTGGGGCAAATAGGGTACCTATAGCGATTTAGCACCTTAAATCATAGGAACAACTCAGTACTTATTTAACATGAGCTGCATTTATTCTTTCGATTATATAATTAAGCATGCTGAGTGCCAATCACTCCAGAAAATATCAAATCACTTTCCTCGTCCTTTCTCAAGTCTCTTTCAGTCTATTCTTATGTATATTAATACTTCTTTGATTGTTATATGCTCTCTAGCTTCATATATGTTATTGATAGTCTCTATAATTGTATTGTTGTAGTCTACGAGGGAAACAGGTGTATCAGGTTCCACCAGAGCTTGTTGCTGATGCAGAGCATGTTTTGGTTGTTTGTAGTCATGCACGATCCAGCATTAACGTAATCACTCCCAGTCTTATCTGAAAACTAGGGATGGCATATTTATGTTATTTTTAAAAAGGTTTGAATGTCTATTAATATCAATCTTACACTGTTGTAGGTTGTGGAGGACTCGAATGCACTGATTTTTCGTTGTGAATCTGCGGATTCATTGAAGACCTGGCATAGTCGCTTACAAGGGGCTATGTATTATGCATTGGTTTGTTTTCTTCATTTTGCTTTCTCTAATGGGGTTAGTTTATACTTAGTATTGAATCTGAATGTATGTGAATAATTTCATCTTTGATGAATATTGGGTACAATATTTGTAGACAAACTTAGACTAATCAATCCCTAAACTTTAAGGGATTAGGATCAGCTATCTAAGGAAACAAATATATATGAAGATACAACAAACTATATCTGAATAACATCTCAACACTTACATAATGTTAAGTTTGCATGACAAAACACTTGCCTTTGTATATGGTATGACATCCTTTGATCATATCAATTCTTTTAGTTTTGCTGTTCTCATTTAAATTTATTTTTAGCAACCCATTATCATAAATTGCAGCGAGCGTCAACGCAACGTTAAGGTTGCTTGCCTTGTGACGTGTATGTCAAGTTTTAAATCCTGGAAACAACCTCTTTACTTGCGGTGAACATTTTCAATCTGCTTTATTGGTGGAGAATACTCCGATTTCTAGTTTGTTTTTTTTGAAAAAACCCTATGCATTAAGAAGTAGCATGGGCTTACCATAGGAAAACATGATATTTTACCTTCTTAGCATCAGCCCTTGATTTTCTTGAAATTCATGTTTTTAGGTTTCTTCCCATTGTTTGGTAGTTTTTATTTTATATGTGAAACTTTCGTTTTTTTTATATTTTATTTTGGTAAATAGTTTTGATAAATTTTCTTTACAGCCACTATTTGATTAAGTGTATCAAGTTAGATAGATCATAATGTCATAGTTTTCTAACATTAAATGTTCATTCTTTTACTATTTTTTGTGCAGGATTTAGCTTCTATATCTGGTCTATCTGAAACCTCATCTGATCATGATGACACTGAATTAGAACACGATAACCACGATGTACTTGACGTAGCAATTGCTGAGAGATTGTTTGTAACAGGTGTTCTTGATGAACTAAAGGTTTGCTTCAGTTATAGTTATCAGGTTAGTCCCATCTGGCGTCTGTTGACATTTCCTTCTTTTAATTTAAATCTGAATTTCCACATATATTGAAAATGTGCTTCTTTATGTAGTCTGATCAAAGCTTGATGAAGGTGCTTTTAAATGAAGAGAGGCATTTGCTTGAATTTCGAGCAATAGGTGGCCAGGTAAGGTAGTTGGTTCGTTGTTTCTTAACTTGGTTCTTTATACTTCCCTTTTTGAGATTTTATATGAAAACAGGTAGAGCTTTCTATCAGAGACAATGACATTTTCATTGGCACAATCTTGAAGTCTTTGGAAATAGAAGATTTAGTTTGCCGTACTCAACGATCACAGCCTTTTTATTTAGCAAGATCATTTGTTGGGACTGCAGTTGCACATTCATTATTATATAATACCACAAGAGAAGTAGTTGACAGTAGTGGATTAATCCCAAGTGAAACTGATGATATGTTTTATGAGGCACCTGAGACTTTGACAGATAGTGGTGATTATCCTATGCAGTCCCCTGGAGGTACATCCGAGTACTCATCAAGTTCCAACAGTGAGATCAAATATAAGTATTTATCACTGTCACTCCCAAAGTTTAGTCGCATTACTGGCCTTCTACCTAGTGATGCTCCTTCTACTAGTACTAAGGAAACTGAACTTACTGACACATTGGAGAGTTTTGTAAAAGCACAAATTGTTATCTATGACCTGAGCTCTACGCGGTATAACAATACAGATAAGCAGGTTTGTGGCTTTGGGCTTTTACAGTTTGACTTCAGTCCTGTGTGGTTTTTTAACCGATGTGCATATATATCATTTCAGGTAATAGTGACTCTAGCTACCTTGACATTTTTTTGTCGTAGACCAACAATTCTTGCCATTATGGAATTTATTAATTGTATCAACATTGAGGATGGAAGTGTTGCAACTTCAAGTGACAGCTCTTCAACAGCCATTATGAAAAATGATGAATCGAGAGATGTAAATGATTTAAATGCCACTATCGTTGAGGAACATGCTGTTAAGGGCTTGCTTGGAAAAGGGAAATCCAGAATTATGTTCAATCTGACATTAAATATGGCCCAAACCCAAATCCTTCTGATGAAAGAAAATGAAACTAAGCTTGCTTGTTTGTCTCAGGAGAGTTTGCTTACTGACATCAACGTGTTCCCTTCTTCCTTTAGTATTAAAGCAGCCTTGGGGAATCTGAAAATAAGTGATGACAGCCTACCAAGCAGTCATTTATATTACTGGGCATGTGATATGAGAAATCCTGGGGGCAAATCCTTTGTGGAGGTAACTCTTTTTCCTACATTTCCATGTTAAAATTTATTATGTTTGACCAGTGCTGTGCATTGAGTTTTAGTGTTAATGTTCAGGGAAAAGATTTTATCCATTTAGCTCATAAGTGGACATCTCTAGTCCATTTAATGGGAGAGACACATAGCACACCCAATTTTAAATGGCTGAGATTTAAAAATTAAAATAGATTAATTAATTTTTTTTTTAAAAATGTGCCTCCTTGTCATGTCCCCAAACATAAACGACAACCTCTGCACTGCACTTCACCCTGCTGTGCCTTTGCCTTCCCATTGAGCCACTCACTGTTCCATCACATCTCCATCCATTCCATTGTTAAGTATTATTTTCTTTTCTTTTAACTTCGGTTAGAGGGGAATGCTTTTTTTTCTTCTTAAAAGGTTTCTTCCCTAGTCATGATATGGGGAAAGTTGCTTATTCAACCTCTCTTTGGTGTTCAGAATTGTAGAAGTGTGACAATGTATAGATAACTCCCCTCCCCCCTTAATCGACAATCCTGTTCCAGGGTTACCATTGAGATACTGAAGAATATGATCAACAGCCTGCATATGTCTCCTTCTTGGGTCATGTATTAACTGACTTGCCACACTCACAACATATGCTAAATCTGGTGTAGTATACGCCAGATATATCATCTTTCCAACCAATTTCTGATACCAAGCTTTATCAACCTTAGGACTCTTCCTCATTGTCCATTCTATGGTTTTGGTCAATAGGCACTCCAGGACTTTTACACGCTTAATAGTCTCTGTGTAGATCAAAGACATATTTCTGTTGAGAAATGAAGATGCCCTGTTTAAAGTAGGCTACTTCAATTCCAAGGAAGCATCTCAATCTTCCAAGATCTTTTATTTCAAATTGAGCAGCCGATTTCCCTTTTAAGAGAACTTTTTCAATTGCATCATTTGCTGATATGATATCATCAACATATACAAGTAGGACAATTAATTTACCTGCAGATGAGTGTGAAAAATGTTGATCCATGTAACGGGCCACACCTAGCGGGAAAAAACGTGTTTCACTTGTGCAAAAGATGATAAGCCTATACTGTATAACTAGCAATGTTTAATCTTTGTATCCTGAGTTTTTTTAATTAAATATCTGGATGGGCTGTGCAGCTAGAGTTCACATCATTTAGCAATGTTGATGAAGACTATAATGGTTATGATTTTAGTCTCTTCGGAAAACTTTCAGAAGTGCGCATAGTTTATCTGAATCGATTTGTGCAAGAGGTATTTTACTGATTAGTTCGAGCTTTCTGTATTATATGCACTTCAATCATAAGATTTCATGTGTTCAATTTTGTGAAGGTTGTTGGCTATTTCATGGGTCTGATTCCAACTAGTCCAAAAAGTGTCATCAAAGTAACAGATCAAGTGACAAATTCAGAGAAGTGGTTTTCAGCTAGTGAAATCGAAGGATCGCCTGCTGTGAAGTTTGATCTTTCTCTCAGGAAGCCTATAATATTAATGCCTCGTAGAACGGACAGCCTTGAGTAAGCTAGACTTCACTCTTCCATTTTCACTTGTAGGTTTATTGCTAAGTTCCATATTGATATATTTGATCTCTTTAACATCAGTTATCGATATTTCTGTCACAGTTTTTTGAGGCTTGATATTGTTCATATAACTTTGAAGAACACCTTTCAGTGGATTGGTGGAAGTAAAAGTGAAATCAATGCAGTGCACTTGGAAACTTTGACGGTCCAGGTGAGACTGGTTGCTTATAGTATATGATTGTTTTAGAGGTAAGAAAAATTGGTTAGAAAGGTTAGACACTTGCGAATTTGAGTTCCCTGTCTTAAGTGTTCACTCTGCTGTTTATCTTATTTTGTATATATATATATTTGATTTTGCCCGATTTTTATGACAATTTTGTTTTTTAAGTAGACTAGTTGTTGGGGTGTAGGTCGAAGACATCAACCTAAATGTTGGCACCGGAACAGATTTAGGTGAAAGCATAATTCAGGATGTGAACGGGTTATCTGTGATTATTCACAGGTCACTTCGGGACTTATTACATCAATTTCCAAGTACTGAAGTCATAATCAAGGTAATAAATTTCCTTTTCATTTGGAGTGTGCCCCTAAAATTGGTTAGCCACACTCCTGAATATTAATGTTATTGATACCTTCTAGTATCATAAGGTCATAAAAGGAAACACAGAGAAAAAAAGGAACAAACTGTTAATTAAAGGTAGAAAAAAAGATGCAGTAGAATATCTTCTACTACCCACAGAGCTCAGCTCCTACAGAGAATGAAATGTTCTCTGTCCTATCAATTTCCCCTCATTACATAAGATGCTCCTTCCTCTCTCACTCACTCTTATATAACCGTAGACCATAGTCACTCTCAATATTATAACTCCGTTTGTGTAAAAGAATCTTCTCTCACTTCCACATCAGCATAGGCTTCATATATCTTTTCTGCCCCTTCTAGAATACACCTTTCAAATCTTGGGCCCATGGTTCAACTGGTCAATGAGTTGACCTCTCTCCACATCTATGGTTCTATCAGTTATTATTTCCTTTACTTTCCTCTGTTAATATACTTTGGTATTCTCATTTTCATGCTATTCTTATGATTTGTATTGTATTGGATACAGATTGACCAGTTGAAAGCAGCAGTGTCAAATAAAGAGTATCAGATTATTGCTGAGTGTGCTGTATCTAACTTTTCTGAGGTCCCGAATATTCCTCCACCTCTGAGTCAACCTTCCTCCATGACATCAAATGATGGCACAGGAGATAATGTTCCCGAGGTTACGAATGATGTTGATTCAACTACCACAGATGTTGAAGCCTCGATTTTGCTGAAAATTTCTGTGTCAATATATCTTGTTGAATTGAGCTTATATACCGGGGTAACAAGAGATGCATCTCTGGCCACCATACAGGTATATTGTCTTTTTGAGTAATATATCCTGAATTAAAACTTAGGACGTTCCGCTGTCTTCTCCTTTCCAGTGGAATCTGACCGATAACTCTTTAAGTTAAATTATATATGTTTTGTTTTTCTCTTGGACAGAATAAATTATTCATGGTTCCTAATGAACATTTAATATTTTGAAACTCAATTAAATTCGCTGAAGTTGCATGCTTATTATTTTTCTGCTGATTTTGTTGCATCTTAGGATTTCCCGATCCTTCAATTTGTTCCCTTATGTAGTGTAATATTCTTTTACCGTAAAAAAGATAATATGAGTTGGCATAAATACATGCAGGGATTGCTATATAACATTTCATTAAGCATATTAAAGATATTTTATTGTAAAATCATTCTTTAGCCTTTATCTAATAGCTTAATTTTTAGGAATTTTTATTTAGGTGTATTATTGGGCTGAGCATGTATTAATTGTACTACACTAGTACAGTAGTACTTGGTCTGTATTTTTAGTTATAAATAGGAGATACACCATACATTATTTTTCATTATTATTTTTATTTTCTCTCTTCTCTATGTCCATCATGTACTACTGGTTGTTGGTAGGCCTCATAAGTCCCATCCTCTGATATTTAGGCAATGTGCCAACTGCCATGGTAATTTTCTAACAAATAAGCATCTCTTTTTGCATTGTGAGGTAGCTTGGTTGCTTTGGAGTTTTTGTATATACAATGCAAATGTTCCATCCTGTTAGTGACACTTGGTAAAAAAGATCAGATCGTCAGTGTTGTTGAGTTAATTAACAAAGACTGAGGAATTTACCTTAATTAATGATGAGATAAGGGAGGGGTAAACATTCTTCTAGTTGAAATTGGAGAAACTAAATTGCTCTGAAGCGTTTTATCAAAAAAATAAATTGCTCTAAAGTGAACCACAGTTGTCAAATAGGCAACTAAATAAAAATGAAATAAATTTTTGTATGGCTTTAATTTTTTGTAGGGCTCAGCTTTTTGTTCTCTCTTTTGCAGGTCAGTGGTGCATGGCTGCTGTATAAGTCCATTACTGCAGGAAAGGGATTTCTCTCTGCAACACTACAAGGTTTCAGTGTTTTTGATGATCGTGAGGGGGTTGGACAAGAATTTCGCTTAGCAATAGGAAAGCCTCAGAATGATGGAGCCAGTCCTCTTAATGCTTTTTCTTATTATCAAAATCAAGAATTAGGGGATAATAGGATAACAAAGGGGAATAATTTTGAACCTGTTACAACAATGCTGATCGTTGACATGAAATTTGGTCCGGATTCTACTTTTGTTTCTTTGTGTGTCCAGAGGCCTCAGTTACTGGTTGCACTAGATTTTCTTCTTGCCGTAGTTGAGTTTTTTGTTCCAACAGTCAGTAGTATGATATCTTATGAAGAAAACAATAAATTTCGCATTCTCGAAGCTATTATTATGGACCAGTCGATCTACAGGCAACCTAGTGCTGAGTTTTCCCTTTCACCTCAAAAGCCTTTAATAGTTGATGATGAAAGTTTTGATCATTTCATTTATGATGGTGATGGTGGAACCCTATATTTAAAAGATAGGCAAGGTTTCAATCTCACCGCAGCTAGCTCTGAGGCTATAATATATGTTGGAAGTGGGAAGAAGTTGCAATTCAGAAATGTTGTTATTAAGGTCCCAGTGTCCCACTTCATCAGTTTCTTTATCAAAATTATTATCAGCAAAAAAGAACTTATCATACTACTCTATGAATTTAGGATTTTGGTGGATGCCTAAAATATTAGTTTCCTTGGTTTTGTTTTTGCAGGGTGGACAACACTTGGATTCTTGTGTTTTTCTTGGAGCAAATAGTTGCTATTCAACTTTAAAGGATGATCATGTATACTTGGAAGGATTAGATGAAATCTCTCAGCCAAGGTCTCCGAGAGGAAATGTTGATGAAGAACCATATCAGAGTTCTGCAGTTGACAACTCCACAGAGTTGATCATTGAGATTCAGGTTAAGTGTTACTATAGTTAAATAATCATGCGCTCGTGTATTTGTGGATTCTAAATGTGGTTAGGGGGAGTTATGTAGTTGTAGCTTTGCTTGAAATTAACTGGGGCTGGGAGTTTTATTTCTGGCAATGTTAATTTAGAAAATGTGGTTTGTATTGCCTGTGGATAAGTCTAAGAGGCTCTATAAACTACACAGGCTTTATATTTTCAAATGGGGGCTTGGCATACTAAAATTATATTTAAAAAGTATAAAAACTTTCAACTTTTTTTTTATTCTGGATAAAAAATGAAATTTATTAAGACGAAGGGGAAAGTTACAAAGAAAAGAGGATAAGGATTCGTCATAAACAAAAACTACTAATGAGTGTAATTTGTATGTTTCTTGTTAATGTCCATGCTTTATGCATGTCTTACTATGTGACTGAGATGTATCTCTTTGCAGGCTGTTGGTCCAGAGCTTACCTTCTATAATACGTCAAAAGATATTGGAGAATCATTAAGCTTGTCTAATAAACTTCTACTTGCACAGTTGGATGCATTTTGCAGGCAATTATCTTTGCCACATTTGTGCTTCTGCTCTGACCGTATTGGAATGCTTTCTGTTTATTTATTTAATGAGATTATATGTGCTGTGCTACTTTATTTGTTCCTGCTGTATTTTTGGAGTTATAAATCCATCATGGGCTTCAGCCTAACAGCTTTAGGACAGCTGATCCTCATTCCCATGACAAGTATCAAGTATGACCGTGATTAGGAGTTTGATATTTGATCCAGTAATTAAGTTAAAGTTAGGCATAATGTTGCCACCTCTAGCTATATATATCAGTGAAGTGAAGTGACATGGTTTAACTTATAGAATCAAACTTGCATTTTAACCTAGGCAAGTATGCCCTGTATATATGTTTTCCTATATTAATTTTCAGATACAATTCACTTCTCATATATTTGTATTATTATTTGTTCGTGTGATTTATTGTTATTGCCTTGAGGACTATATATTATGGGGAATAAGAATGTCGTTTCACAGTGTCAACAACTTATGTTAGGTTCAGTTCTTTGAATATGCAGTTAGTTGAGTAAAAATATGCTTGTCAATAATATATGGCTTAATCTGTTAGTGTCTTGTTTCTTCTGTTATTATCTACTTTTTTTTCCTCTAAAACTTACATGCAGAAAATTGGTAGTGGAAGATTGACTGACATTTGATTTCTGTTATTATCTACTTTTTTTCCCTCTAAAACTTACATGCAGAAAATTGGTAGTGGAGGATTGACTGACATTTGATGTGTTTTGCCATTGCAGGCTTGTTTTGAAGGGTAATAATACTGAGATGAGTGCAGATGTACTTGGATTAACTATGGAGAGTAATGGGATCAGGATTTTGGAGCCATTTGATACATTTGTGAAGTATTCAAATGCTTCTGGAAAAACCAATATAAATTTGTCTGTTTCAGATATTTTCATGAATTTCACATTCAGCATCTTGAGATTGTTTCTAGCCGTGGAAGATGATATTCTAGCATTTTTAAGGACAACATCAAAGAAAATGACAATTGTTTGCTCCCACTTCGACAAAGTTGGAACCATAAAAAGTATGTTGATGTTATCTATTTCGTTTCTATTTTTGTTAAAAATGTTGAGAATTGTGTATTGAATCATATATTTATGATAGAGCATTATGATGTTGTTTGATCCATGTAGTCAACCCTACCTAGTGGGACTAAGGATTGGTTGTTGTTTTTATATGCTTTCAAGGGTAGTCATACTTATTTCACCATGCAGATTCTCATACTGGTCAAACATATGCTTTTTGGAGGCCTCATGCCCCTCCCGGTTTTGCTGTACTTGGAGACTACCTAACACCACTGTAAGTGAGAATTCTTAATATTTATTTTCTAATAGGCCTATATTTTTTCCCCCTGGACTTTAATGTTAATTTAATTTGTTTGCACTACAGAGACAAGCCACCAACAAAAGGAGTTCTTGTAATAAATACCAATGCAATAACAGTTAAGAAACCCATTAGTTTCAATTTGATTTGGCCACCTTTAACTTCCCTGGGCTCTAAAGGTGAAGAAATGGACAACGCTGACTTGTTATGTAAAAATGAGGACGATAGCTGCTGTTCTATTTGGTTCCCTGAAGCTCCCAAAGGTTATATCACCCTAGGCTGTGTAGCTACTCGTGGAAGGACACCACCCCCGTTATCGTCTGCGTTTTGCATCCCATCGTCTTCAGTATCTCCATGTTCATTGAGGGATTGCATCACAATTGGCACTACTGATGTGTAAGTGGAATTTTTCTATTGTCACTTCTTTTATAACTCATAAATGCACTTCACAGTTTTATTAACTTTGAAGTTTAAACTAACATATTTCTTAATTAGTGTTGATGTTAGTGCCATGTGTTTTGTACATATTTCGTAAGGACTTCAATGTGATTATTTCACTTGACTGTTTAAATTGCATTTGAGGATTACTTCTGAATGAAGCAAACTGTTTGTCATGGCTTTTTGGATGAAGTTGGGTGTTTTACTTGCAGTATTTGTCATAACTGTTGATCAGAAATATGATCATGGCATGTTCATCCCATGAAAACACAAGTTTGTTTGTGTCCTTAATGCAGATGCTCATCCAGTGTGGCATTCTGGCGGGTGGATAACTCTATTGGAACTTTCTTGCCAGTAGACCCTACTAAACTTAGTTTGATGGGTAAAGCTTATGAATTGCGTTGCATTAAATATGATTTTCTCAAGGTATCCTCAGCAGCATTAAGTAGTCTGGATTCCCGTTCTCCTTCCGGTGGGAATCAAACTTCGCAATCCAGCCAGTCTGGTGATGGAAATTCTAATAGGCGTTTTGAGGCTGTAGCTAGCTTTCAGTTAATATGGTGGAATCAAGGATCAACCTCAAGAAAGAAGTTATCCATATGGCGGCCAGTTGTTCCAATGGGAATGGTATATTTTGGTGATATAGCTGTTAATGGGTGTGTTTCGCACTTATGTGCTGTTCTTTTCATCATAAAAATTTAGTTTGTGGTTTTTTTATTTTGTTCCTTACGATTAATAGAGAACTGATGCAGTCTTTTGTTTTTAGGTATGAACCTCCAAACACCTGCATTGTTGTTCATGATTCCCGAGATGAAAATATTTTTAAAACCCCCCTAGATTTTCAACTTGTCGGACAAATAAAAAAGCAGAGGGGAATAGAAGGTTTATCATTCTGGCTTCCACAAGTTCCACCTGGCTTTGTTTCCTTAGGTTGTGTTGCATGTAAAGGGAAACCAAAGCAAGGTGAATTTGGCTCATTAAGATGTGTACGCAGTGATTTGGTTGCAGGAGATAAATTTTTGGAAGAAAGTGTGTGGGATACATCTGACACCAAGTATGCAACTGAGCCATTTAGCATATGGTCTGTTGGCAATGAACTGGGGACTTTTATAGTCCGTGGTGGTTTGAAAAAACCGCCAAGAAGGTTTGCTGTGAAGCTAGCAGATTCTAGTTTGCCAAGTGGGTCGGACATTACTGTCATTGATGCTGTAATTGGAACCTTCTCAACAGCTCTTTTTGATGACTACGGTGGTTTGGTGAGAATAAAATACTCAGTTTGTTGCTTTTGGTAGAATTATAGAGTTCTGTGTCAATTAGTAGCTTTTGCTTTTAGGATACGGTTCTATATTTGTAGGCCTTCTTGGAACAGAGTAGTGCTAATTTTTTATGCCTCTAAATTTAATATTGAAGCAACATCAGTGGATGCTGATCTACAAGTTACTATACCTTTACTTCCCTATTTGATTGCAAACATATTTGGTTCAAACTCTGTATGCCTATTTTTTTGAATTGTTTGGTAAAATTGGAACCAAAGGAGACGATGCATGTATCTTGGCCAAAGCTTCCCTTGTTCCCAATCTAACGTAAAATTTGTGTTATGTTATGTCATTGATTAGTGTTTTCAGCATGTCATTGGGCCAGATTTGTGATCATTGGCATGACCAACATTGATTTCTTTTACTCTTGTATGAAGTTTATTAGCTATTAATTTATATTCCTTAATACTTTTGCATTGACTACTTTTCTTTGAATTTGACAGATGGTTCCTTTGTTCAATGTATCTTCAAGTGGAATAACATTCAGTTTGCATGGAAGAACTGAGTATCTGAATTGTACTGCCAGTTTCTCCTTTGCTGCTAGGTCATATAATGATAAGTATGAAGCCTGGGAGCCTCTTGTTGAGCCAGTTGATGGGTTCTTAAGGTAAATTGCTCCAAGTTCCAAATTATAAACTTCTACGTCTTTTCTTTGGTAAAACCTTCAAGGGCATGATGGGGGAGTCTAGGTTAGATTTATGTTGGACCCTAACCATCAGACTACCTTATGACTCCCATTTTCTCGGACGTCATAAACTCTGTTAAGGTCTCAATTCAAATTTGAGGTTATTCTAGCTGTTTGAAGCTTCAAAACTGCCGTTCTTGATTATTTTGGAGAAGTTTTGGCCTTGATTTCCATCAAATATCACGTGCGCCTTTCAAGATGTAAATACAATTTTCGTTTACGAGAATGATATTAACTATTTCATATTTTATGGCAACACTTTTTTATAAGACAAATTTATTGAAAAGGCAAAAGTGTTGCTAACAACCGAGATTACAAATGATTGTTCAACAGCCCCACCATTTAACAGCACAGACTTAGCTGCGTCCTGTTTGTAACTGCAGCAACTAAAAAGCTTTACCCCTCCTATACACTTAATCAGTTGTTTCAGATGCTTTGCACAAGCAAAACTCCCCAAGTCCACACTATACTGCTATAAAATTCCGATGCTATTGCTATTTCTGATTACTGTAATATTATTTCCTAAGAACATTAACCCTCTTTATGTCCTATGATAGATTAAAAAGTACTATTTCCAATAAATGCAAATAGTTATTATTATTTTAGTTATTCTTGTTTGAAAACAGTTTTTTATTTAACTTTAAAATGCTCTGCTTGTGTGTATTCAAATTATATTTTAGTTCCAGCTTCTCTTCTTTTCCTAATTACCGCTACCTGTAGGTACCAATATGATCTCAATGCCCTGGGTACAGCCTCTCAATTACGTTTAACGTCAACTCGAGATCTGAATTTAAATATTTCAGTTTCAAATGTTAATATGATCATTCAAGCTTATGCAAGCTGGAACAACCTTACCCATGCTCATGAGTGTTATAAAAATAGAGTATGTTTTTTCATATTCTGACGTTTCTGCTGCCTTAAGCTTGTCTTTCCTGTTGCATTTCACTTTATCTGTTTTACACTTGTTCTTTGTTTTACCAATGTGTTAATATGGTCATTTCTTTCCCTGTTGGTGATATCTAATAGGATGCATTTTCTCCTACTTCTGGAGGAAACTCTATAATCGATACACTACAAAGGAGAAATTATTATATAATCCCACAAAACAAACTTGGCCAGGATATTTTTATCCGGGCTACTGAAGCTAGGGATCTCCAAAATATAACTAGGATGCCATCTGGGGATATGAAGGCAGTGAAAGTTCCCGTGTCGAAAAATATGCTTGATTCTCATTTCAAGGGTAAACTTTGTAAAAAGATTAGAACAATGGTGACGGTCATCATAGCAGAAGCGCAGGTATGGTTTTGGTTCTTTTTCTGGCATACGCTTCATAGTTGGTTTTGCCATTTAGCTGCCCCAGTCCAGGTATATTTATCTCCAGTGCTTCTTATTCCCTACAATCTTTTTTATTCATCTGTAATGCAGTTTCCCAGAGTTGAAGGTTCAGATTCCCAGCAATATACAGTGGCTGTCCGCCTTTCTCCTAACCAGAGCCTCCCTACCGATGCATTGGTTCATCAACAGAGTGCACGCACATGTGGAAGAAGAGCACATCCTTTATTGCCTTCCGATCTTGAGTTAGTCAAGTGGAACGAAATATTTTTCTTCAGAGTTGATTCACTGGTATTTGATAATTATCTTTAGTTGCTTTTATTTACTCTTTCTCATTGTCAATTCTGTTGGAAATCGCTAATAATTTATCTTTGCATTCCCTAGTGGCCCAATTCATTTACAACAGATTATTTTCATAGTTTGGGTGTCTACTCCAGAATTTGGACCTGTTATTAAGATTTAGAGATTATTACTAGAGTTATGCTCCGAAGCTTTTTGACTATGTTCTTGATACGATCGAATTTGGTTTGTATGGAGCATAACTTTGTCGCTATGCCTTTGGTGCTTAGTGTGATATTTTGTCACTATGTGTTTTAAGGCATGGGTTTATTTTTGTGGCTTTCTATGCTGACCCATGCCTTTCTTTGATAGCCATGCAGAGGGATTTGAGACTTTTAGTGTACTTATTTGTTTTCAGTAGCAAAAATTAATTCATAGAAAAAACGATTTGTGAATTGTTTTGAGAATGTAACACTTTTTATTTTCTCCTTATTGGTACAATGATTAATAGGTGTAAAACTCAAATATTTCTTTGACAACACATTTATAACCTTTTGAAGAAAATTTATCTGGTTTTTAAATTTAATGCATGTTATCCTCCGAGTATCCATTTCGGTTTTCTGCTTGAGATTCTAACATCAGACTTGACTTCTATAAATTCTCTTTACAGGATTACTACTCTTTCGAATTAATTGTAACAGATATGAGTAAAGGTACGTCCTTGAAATTCAATCCAGAACTATGTGACATTGTGTATAATAAAGTAAAAGCAAAATTAATACCTGTTTAGATGTCTGGAATAAATACAGATCTGGAATTAATGATGCTTTGTGATTTATAGAGTTTATAAATACTTGTATATGCTCCCTTGTATTTTAAAACAGATACATGGTGCAATAGTTTCAAGAGATTGTTTTCTTCTTCTTTTGTTGTAGGTGTCCCCATTGGATTGTTTTCAACTTCTTTGAACCAGATAGTAAGAACTATTAAGGACAGTTCATCTCCTCAAAATTTTGCCAGTCAGTTGAACTGGATAGATTTATCTGCAGAAAGCTCTACGGTGAATATTGTGCATGATTTTCTATTTTTTTGTTTTGTTTCCTCTAAGTACTTATCTTAGTGATGCCGTGCTGAAATTTCAGGATGCTTATTATAAGTCTCCTCGGAAATTACGAACTGCTGTACTAGTGCATAGTTCTGAAGTAGAGAATAACAGTCAACCCTCTAATCATGATGAACATAAATCTGGCTTCATTCAAATTAGTCCTAGCAAGGAAGGTCCTTGGACCACTGTGAGGCTCAACTATGCTGCACCAGCTGCTTGCTGGCGGTTAGGTAACGATGTTGTTGCCAGCGAAGTTAGAGTGAAGGATGGCAACAGATATGTGAATATCCGGTCTCTGGTTTCTGTTCGTAACAACACAGATTTTGTGCTTGATTTATGCCTTACATCAAAAAATTCATACGAGAAGATGAATTTGCTGAAAAATTCAAATAGTTCTGTATCTATCCAAACAGAGAGCAACAGAGTTCAGATAGATGAGTTTTATGAGACTGAAAAGTTAACTCCACACAGAGGTTGGGTTGGATGCTCAGGTTCTCCTGGGCAGCATTTTTCAGAAACAGGAAATTCCCATCAGGTGAATGATAATAAATTTCTCTTGCCTTCAGGAATACTTTTCTAGCTGCTTCTCTTTTGCCTGTACTTGCACTTTTGCCTGTACCTGCACTTTTGCCTTTCACCATTGACCAAGCTACGAACAAGTATTCAAATAAAATGCTCATAGTTATTCTTGGATCTCTATTTTTGTTATTGGAAACAGCGGTATGTAGGCTAAATGAGGGAACCATGTGACTATGACAAGGTCATTTATTTCAAACACTTAGATAGAGAAAGGGATGTAAGGCCATTGGAAGTGTGATTTTTTTGTGTGGGTTTATGAATTGTGTGTAATACAAGATTTGTTCTTCAGTGTTATCCCCTTGTATCTTTTAGCATCAGATAATTTATTTCTTGACTTCTTTACAGGTGATAGCCCTGTGTGTTATGCTTCTCTTATTTATTTTGATTTTTAATTTTGTGATTCAGGCCTTTCCCGAAATTGATCTACCACCAGGTTGGCAGTGGATTGATGATTGGAATTTGGACATAAATTCTACGAGTACTTCTGATGGCTGGATTTATGCTCCTGATGTGGAGAGTTTGAGGTGGCCTGAATCCTTTGATTCAAAGGAATCTCCCAATTCTGCAAGGCAGAGAAGATGGCTAAGAAGCAGGAAGCTAGTAGCAGATGATCTTAACAATGAAATATCTGTTGGGCTACTGCAACCAGGAGAAACTGCTCCACTTCCTCTATCTGGCTTGTCACAAACTGTACAATATTTCTTGCAGTTAAGGCCTTGGACTTCAGCAAACCCCAGTGAGTACTCTTGGAGTTCTGTAGTGGACAGACCTAGTTACCCAGAGGATGCTGGTATGGGGAAGCAATGTTCGAAGTTATGTGTTTCAGCTCTTTCAGAGTCAGAGGAGCTATTGTGCTGCAGTGAGATCCATGGAACCTCAGCTGGCTTTCACAAATTGTGGTTTTGTGTAAGCATACAAGCAACTGAGATCGCAAAAGATATCCATTCTGATGCTATTCAGGATTGGTGTTTAGTGATAAAATCTCCGCTTCTAATCAGCAATTATCTTCCCCTTGCTGCTGAATACTCTGTTCTTGAAATGCAATCCAGTGGCCACTTTCTTGCATGCTCAAGAGGAGTGTTTTTGTCAGGAAAAACTGTTCAGATATACAGTGCTGATATTAGGAACCCTTTGTTCTTATCCTTACTTCCACAAAGAGGTTGGCTTCCCATACATGTAAGATACAGGCCTGTCAGTTCCTCTGTGTTTTCTGTTTCGTTGACTTGGGGCATGTTTGGGTAAACAACTTAATTAGCATTTATTCAATGAACTTTTTCGAATATAAAAAGAATTGATAGGAATGTCATGCTATTTTCGTACACCATTTTCTTAAGCTTATCTTCATAAGTTATTCTTATGATCCTAACTAAGCTCTCTAAGCTCTTTCAAACACCCATTGGCCATTTTTGTTACATTGTATTATGCTATTGATTCTCCACACTTTTTTGCCCTGAACAGGAGGCTGTTCTTATATCCCACCCTCAAGGAGTTCCGTCAAAAACAATTGGTTTGAGAAGTTCAATATCCGGAAGGTTGTGTAGTTATGGATGGCTAAATTTCAACAAATTTTGCTAAATTTTTATTGAGTAGGTTAATTTGCATCAAACCCATCTTATATGCCTCATTATATGCAGGGTTATCCAAATCATTCTTGAACAGAACTACGACAAAGAACGCCCCTTGCTGGCTAAAACAATTAGGGTCTATGCTCCTTGTTGGTTAGGAGCAGTTAGATGTCCTCCACTGACATTTAGGATTCTGGATATGTCAGGAAAAAGACGAATTCCAAAGATTGCTTCCCAGTCTCTCAGTGACAAGAAAAATGGATTAGTCCTTGAAGAAATAACTGAAGAGGAAATTTATGATGGCTACACAATTGCATCTGCTCTAAACTTTAATATGTTAGCCCTTTCAGTAGCTATTGCACAATCAGGAAGTGAGCATTTTGGACCTGTCCAAGATCTTTCTCCTCTTGGTGATATGGTAATGTCAATACTTATTTGCTGACCGGCAGAAGAAATTGCAGTGGTTTTCAAAAAAATTCTTTTTATCCTCAGGATGGCTCGTTGGATATATATGCATATGATGGTGATGGCAATTGTTTGCGGCTTTTTATTTCTACAAAACCGTGCCCCTATCAGTCTATTCCGACAAAGGTTGTTACAGAAGATCAAACTTAGCATAAATGTTATGAAGCAGTCAATTTGTAATACTTGTGTATTTGTGGTTGTCTTTGCAGGTAATATCTGTTCGGCCATTTATGACTTTCACAAATAGGCTTGGTCAAGATATATTCATCAAGTTGAGCACTGAAGATTCACCGAAGGTTTTGCATGCTTCTGATTCAAGGGTATCCTTTGTGTGTCGTGGGATTGGCGGACCTGAAAAACTCCAGGTTGGCTGTTGATGTATTGCTGCAATAATTTATCCTGTTTAATTTGTTCTACATTTATCATTCTGCATATACAAATAGAAAACTTGTTGAGTTTCAAATTATGAATTGTAAGTATTGTTACTCATGTTGTGCTTTGTCATTGTTGAAGTTTGGTATGAGCCATAAAAGAGAGATTTCTTGATTAATAAGAAAGATGAGAAAGACATGAATGAGAAATAAAAGAAAGCTCAAAGAAGGCTTAAAGAAAACTTAAAGAAAGCTAAAGAAAGAACTAACTTCTCATTATTGAATGAATAGAATTGAATACAAAGATTAAGGGAGCCATCCTTTATATACTACATCTCCTAACTAACAAATACAAAATTATTAAGATAATCGATTAACCATATAGTTAATCGATTATATACAAAACAAAATACACAACTATTTTAACATACCCCCACAAGCTGGAATGTATCAAGCATTAAAGCTTGAAATGATTCTGTTGAACATGATGATTATACTCTAAAACCTCCTCTTGCTGGTGAGCGAATCTTAGATCTCCCAGTCTTGAAGTCTGAATGTGAAACAACTTCATCCAAAGCTTACCTATCTACTTTGATAGGAGCTTAACCAACCAAACCAACCATAATAGATGAAAGAGAGAAAATGGATCATAAAGGTAACTGGGGGTATGCATTTGACTAAACAAGAAGATGGTCATTCTGAAACAGAATTGAAAGTCAATGTCAAAAAGGATCTTGATTACCAGACAGAGGAAGTGTATAAAGCAGGACCATAATTAATCAAAAACGATAGTGTAGTAAGTAACACCAATGACCCCAAGAACCAATAGGATCATGATTGAGCCTAATCCTCGAAGAGCAGTGCAGAATTTGAACACATCCCATGCCAGTGTAGCTCCAGATCTATGCATACTCAATAAAAAAAAGAAAAATACCCACTTCGATTTAACCCCAAAATTCGTTACTTTATGGAATTGCAGTGAAGAAATCGTATGCCTTGCTGTGATGAAAAAAACAATCTTGAAATTGGAGTCGCTTTGAGATGTATCTAGAGGAATTTGAGTTGAAACTGCAGCATGCAGTAGCATTGAAGAATAGATTGGAACATCCGGAGGAATCTCTGCAGCAAGTGGAAGAAGCAAAAGTGGCAACTGAACAACCCGGCACGACGTTCTTGGATTTTTCTGCCACCACGGAAGAAGATGATGCAAGAATGGTTCTTCTTGACAATCAAAATGTGTTTGTTGGAGGCTAGAAAGAATGGCGTATGAGAGTGAAAGAAAGAATGTGTGCGCAATAGAATTCTCCTTGAAGATTAGAATGGTGATGACAAATCCCAACAGCCACACCACTTTATGCAGCAATATGTTGCATCTCCTTGATAGTCAATGCAGGAGAGTGACGATTCTTTGTTGAATCTTGAAATGATGGAGCCATAAGCAGAAGCGATGAAAAGAAATAACTATGCTCTGATACCATGTTGAAGTTTGGTATGAGCCATACAAGAGAGATTTCTTGATTAACAAGAAAGATGAGAAAAACATGAATGAGAAATAAAAGAAACCTCAAAGAAAGCTTACAGAAAACTTAAAGAAAGAACGAACTTCTCATTATTGAATGAATAGAATTGAATACAAAGATTAAGGGAACCACCCTTTATATACTACATCTCCTAACTAACAAATACATAATTACTCAGATAATCGATTAACCATATAGTTAATCGATTATATACAAAACAAAATACACAACTATTTTAACAGTTATTGAGTAGATCTGAAATCATGGGATTCTGTTACTGTTTTTTACCTGATGTTGATCTGATCACATCAGTGTAAAACCACATTTTTTTAAATTATTAATTAATAATAAAAAGGGCGTATTCAATTTTTATATGGTTACATATGAAGGTTTTTAATTATCTAAAAAAGACAGGCCACAAATTTCATTATGCCACAGTCTTTCAAATTTGAGTGATTATTCAGAGTTTAATTAAGTTAAAAGTGCACTGCCACAGTATTTCAAATTTCTCTGGATGTTTTTTGACTAATGAAATCTCTTCTTCTATACAAAAAAGAAAAGAAAGCTTACTAATTAGAAACATGACACTGCAATCACCATGTGGTATTAATGGTGTGAACATATTCTCTACTTTTAGGTGAAACTAGATGATACCAATTGGTCATTTCCCCTTCAAATTTCAAGAGAGGACACAATTTCTGTTGTTTTGAGGACACATGATGGCACTCTTAAATTTTTGAGAACTGAAATTCGTGGATATGAAGAAGGGTCTCGTTTCGTTGTGGTATTCCGCCTTGGATCAACTGATGGCCCTATGAGGTACTGATATGCATTTATGCACTAGTGAAGTCATATTATTTATATGATCGCTTTCTCTTTCTTGTTATTATATGGTATTGGATTGATTCGGTGTGTGTGAAATACAAAGCACTGCTACCTACTTTTTAAGCTAATAATTAGGTCAATTTCTAGTATATTGCTATTAGTACAAGCCTAAGCCCACTAATATTACGAACTGTTGAGCCTAATTATATAATAAAATCTAATGAGAGCTAAGAAAAAAATCCTAATTATGCTTCCTTGGTTAAATATGATTGCACACTATAAATGGTCTTAAGATATCCTTGAGATATTATAAAATATTTTGAATATTTTTACATTGGTAAGTTTCCTCCTTGTGAGCTGGATGCCACAGATTCAAATCATGGAAACAACCCCTCCAATTGTAGGAGAAAAGACATGTACATTTACCCTCCCCAAACTCCTCCAGCTGGGAGCCACCTGATTGATTTTCATTTTTCACTTTATGAATGGGATGCAACCAATACTTAGACATGGAAGCACATGTGGCTTCATTAATTCTATTAATAATAGCATTATTAGGCCTCAAAACACTATGATTAATGAAATTTGGAGTGCAGGCCTTCAGTTGGTCAAATGTTGAATTTTCACCAGATTGAACCACCCCAACCTGAAATGTGCTAGCCTGATTTGAGCTGGTTTTAGCCTGTAATTAGATTAGGACATTAGTTCATTGGCCCAACTCATTTTGTTAATTTGTTATGTACATTTTCCATTTTTACAAGTAGCGGTGCAAATTTTTTTTTTGTCGTGCTAATATGTTCTTTGACGAAAGTTTCTCTTGTGACCTAGAGGTCACATGTTCAATCTTGGAAATAGCCACTATGCTAGTAGGGCTAAGGTGCATATATTTACCCTTCTTAGATCCCACCAAATGAGTGCCTTATGCATTAGGCTACTAGTCTGCTACTATGTTCTTTGATGTTGTATATTTATTGTGAAGGACAAAGTTATTAGCAATAAGTGCTAGAAAGTAAACGTGTTAATGCTTGTATTGTTTTTCATGGGGTCATCATTTAATATACATGTCATCGAATTTACATGAACACATTGGTTTGTCTCTAATAAATTCTGTCAAAAATATTAGTTTGTTATTTACACCAGTCTATAGATTTTACCTGTAAATATATTCAGATATAAGAGAACATACATATGCAAATATACATTATATATTGCACCAATATGTGAGAAGCTTGCGTGAATATGTTCTTTGTGCTAAAAGCTAACTTGGCTTAAAACAGAATTGAGAACCGAACAGCAAACAAGGCGCTTCACATTCGTCAGTCCGGGTTTGGTGAAGATTCATGGATTCAGTTGCAACCTCTTTCAACAACAAATTTTTCTTGGGAAGATCCATATGGCGATAAATTTTTAGATGCTAAACTTGGTGCTGATGATATCACTGCAATTTGGAAACTTGATTTGGGAAGGAGTGAATTAAGTTCTGCAGAGTTTGGATTGAAATGCCATGTTATTCACGGGGGAGACATAATAGTTGTGAAGTTCAGCAATAATAGGATGCTAGATTCAAGTTCATATGAAGAGCTCAGAGACCCAATGCCTAGCAGAAGTAGGGGAGTTTCTGGAGTTCAGGCTGAGATGAAGAACAGTGCTACACCTTTCGAGCTCTTAATTGAGCTGGGAGTGGTTGGGATTTCGATTGTGGACCATAGACCGAAGGAGCTCTCCTACTTATACATGGAAAGGGTTTTCTTATCATATTCAACGGGCTATGATGGTGGAAGGACAAGCAGGTTACAGTTTCTATTTCACCCCTTTTAATATCATTATCTTTTTTGGGTTTTGAGCAGATCAGCTATGCAAGAGGATGCTTATATGGTCTTGCACTTAATCTCTTCGATTTATTCTATATATGTGTGGTATATTTTTCATTGATGTTGCAGGTTATGTGCCACATTGAAATACATGGCATGTATATAGGATGCATTTTTAATCGTAATTAGTAATTAACAATGAAAAAGAGACTGTTACTTTTATAATGTTTTCTGATAAGAATACGAGTAGATTGGATTTTGATTTTTTATGATATGGAGTTGGTTTTTGCTTAGTGTTAAGACTCAAGTCGGTTGGGTATATATGAATAAAAAAACCATTTCTAATGACTTAGACAGCTATTTTTTCTAATATGGTATGAGAGCTTATCATCAGCCTATCTTCATGGTGGCCCACCTACAGATGCTCAGCCCTGGAAGCCTCAAATTCCAGATGTCCAGTCAGTGATGTGAGGGGGTGTTAAGTGTTGTCCCATGTCGGTTTAGTGTATGAGTAAAGCCCAATTCTTGTAACACTTTTTAAAACACTGTCTGATTCTGCTATAGTTCCTATTTTGTGAGATATGTTCCAATTTAACCTGTTATCACTCATGTCTTGATGATATTTTTGGATTCTGTTTTGATCTCACAAAGGGCTACTTGGTTTTTCCTTTTGAGTATTGCAATTTGTCAATCTTATATGACACAACGAGTGACAACTGCAAGCTATATGATCATTGAAATCACATTTAAAACAATTTTGTTGCTGGTTGATATCATCTTTTGTAAGTTATTCTTCTTCACTTAAAAAACGAACTTCACTAAGATGAAGAGAATTTGTTTACAAGGAGATAGGAGCGATAATTCTTATTACAAAATAGTAATAGAAATCGGACTATCAAAGATAACAAAGAGTTATCTATGAAGCAAGTCTACCAAAATTTTCAACATTCTGTAAGCGAAATCCCTGTAAAAAGAGCATGGGCTCTACACCAAGTAGAAACCAAATGCCTAATGTTGCTATCTCAGAAGTCCAAAGAAATCTCATTAAAAATATGAGAACTATGCTACAAGCCCACAACCAAATACGTCAAAGAGTGTCATAGATTGCACAATGCCAAAAGAATTTGGTCTATTTCCTTCTCCTGTAACTTGTTGATGCCTAGTTGCATACTTAAAGATTGATTTTTTGATATTATTTTTTCAGGTTGAAGTTCATATTTGGTTATTTGCAACTGGACAACCAGCTCCCTCTAACATTAATGCCTGTGCTATTGGCACCGGATCAGACCTCTGATGTGCAACACCCAGTATTTAAGATGACAGTTACTATGCAGAATGAGAACAAAGATGGAATTCAAGTTTACCCATATGTTTATATACGGGTATGTTTTCTTGAATTTGATACTAAGACGTGATTTGTGATGTTCTGATTACTTTCTGTATAATTGAATTGAAAATATTAAACATAGCATTCTTTATAATCCCTTCAAAATTGGTTGACATTATAGGTCACCGAGAAGTGCTGGAGGCTTGATATTCATGAACCTATTATCTGGGCTATTGTAGACTTCTGCAACAGTCTGCAGCTAGATCGTTTACCTAAAAGTTCAACTGTCACAGTTGTTGATCCAGAGATACGTTTTGAGTAATATTCTTTTTAAATTTTCCTTAATTTGAAAGTTTTCTTTTTTTGTTCAAGATCTTCGGTATATTATATGTGGCTTCTTTTTTGCTGGCTTTCTACATCCTTCTTTGGCATCGACCATTTGCGCTTCAATTATATGTGCATGTCTCCTGAAGCAATAAACTGGCATTCTGAAGCTTTGCATGCAGACTATATTCTGAAACTTGATTTTTGGGATATATAGTGTATTGGCATTGTTCAAGCTTCCATCACAGATTTGTGTTTGCATATATATCTTTTATTTATCTATAACATGTATCTACTCTCAATTATTGTTTTATTACCGTGAAATGCATCTGAATATTATTGCATTCTTTAATGTGTTTTAGATATGTGCTATTTTTTATGGTGTTTGGTGTTACACTTAAGAAGTATAAGTCCAGAATTGTTAGGCATAATCTTTCTCTACATATTTTTGGGGATGGCTGACAACCTTGTGGTCTTAGCCTTTTTTGGATTTATGCTATACAGTTTTGATTCATACCTTGTAAGGAGGCTGATTTACGAGTAAGGGTAATTGCCAAATTGCATGCTCTCAATTATAGTTTATCATTTGATCCTTTTAATATTGCAGCCTTATAGATGTTTCAGAAGTAAGGTTGAAATTGTCATTGGAGACCGCTCCAGGACAAAGACCTCATGGAGTCCTGGGAATATGGAGTCCTATACTTTCAGCTGTTGGAAATGCCTTCAAGATTCAGGTGAACAATCTAAATATATACAGAGAATTACATTCATTTGCAAGCCACCATTTACAGAATATTCTCACTTTCTTCCTTTTTAAATTTGATGACACAATAGTCCATCATCTTAATTGTACATAAACTTAGATGAATAAAAGTTTTATATATTTATCAAGATGATATCATAGTTTTTTGAATTTTTACTGGCATCCTGTCTTTAAAGATCTGGCCTTGAATAAGTTGGGTGCCATATCCAAGTGTAATTTTTGTACTATAGCTGGTACTATACCATTTAAATTTTATCAACCTCAACATGCATTATCGTCTCTTTGTATCTCCTAGTTGCTCCATTTTATATGGTTCTGTTAAAAATATAAAACAGAGTACCTCTAAGGGGTGGATAGATTATCTTCAGAAACATGCAAAACAAGATAGGACAAGGAAGATTGATAAATCAAGAATATATGAAAGCTCTTCATCTGTTTGTATGTCAGAAATTACTCCCTTCAAAACATATAGGTAGAACAATTGAATAACTGAGCGAGTTTATGGTACTCACAAGTTCTTTGCACTACTTTGAATAATTGAGTGTACGTGGGCTTTAAAAGTTTCTTATTATCCCCAAATACACACATTTCAATAATTCATCTTAACATCGTTGTCACATTTTTTAACCACAATGGCATTACATTCAGGAACATGATGTGGTCATCTGTAAATTAATGATGCTAACACTAACTTCTTATCTTAGGTGCATCTGAGGAGGGTGATGCACAGAGACAGATTCATGCGAAAAAGTTCTGTTGGTCCTGCCATTGGAAACCGTGTTTGGAGAGATTTGATTCATAATCCTTTACATTTGATATTTTCAGTGGATGTACTTGGTATGACAAGTTCAACATTGGCTTCTCTTAGCAGAGGGTTTGCAGAGCTTTCTACTGATGGACAGTTTCTGCAATTACGTGCAAAACAGGTAATTACTTATCTTAATCAATTTCATAATGCTATGTAAACTATGCTGACTTTAACAACAGGTAAGATCAAGGAGAATCACTGGGGTTGGGGATGGGATCATGCAAGGAACAGAAGCTCTTGCCCAAGGTGTTGCCTTTGGAGTCTCTGGTATAGTGAGAAAGCCTGTTCAGAGTGCCCAACAGAATGGTCTCCTAGGACTGGCTAATGGGATTGGACGTGCCTTTTTAGGTTTTATTGTGCAACCAGTAAGTGGCGCACTAGATTTTTTCTCGATGACTGTTGATGGAATTGGTGCAAGTTGTTCCAAATGTTTGAAAGTTTTCAACAACAAGACCACCTTTCACAGAATTAGAAATCCTCGAGCTATACATGCTAATGGGATACTTAGAGAATATTGTGAAAGAGAAGCTATTGGACAGGTATGTTAAATAAATGCCTCTCCATGAATTCTTGTATGAAATTTAATTGATCACAAAATTTAAACTCACTAAGGAAAAACATCAGTTATGTGGCTCCACCCAATTGATGACTATTATATTCTGAGGAAGTTATGGGATTCTATTCTGAGTGATTGTGATACAAAGCACTGACCTTATACCCGAAAATTCAACTTAAACTATGAAAATGACAACCATAATTATGTTTGCTCTTACAAAATATGCTATGAATCAAGTATAAACACCATTGATCCTCAAAACCAATTGGTATCAGAGTCAAAACACAACTTCTCTTCATTTATCGTCGATCCAAATATACCCTTTTATCTTTGGTCAAAGATAACCCAGAGCTTGGCCCACCAGGCTTTTGTGAGGGGATATTGGGAGGTGAGTCTCATATCGCTTGCCTCAATTTCTTGGGAGTGGTTTAAATACTTATTTGGCTACTCCTCTCATTGTCAATCAACAACCCAAAAGTGTATTGGGATTCGCTGACAAGTTGATTGGGGGCGCGTCGAACGTTGCAGGGTGGCACACTGGTGGACGGCTAGGACAACGGCTTTGTAGGTTGGCTGATGGTGTGACAGGTCACTAGAGGGTTTTGGATACGAGTATCGATGGACGGGCTTCACATGGTTTCTGGATAGCAGGACAACTCAGACTGCTTGCTGGACATGGCTAGGGCTGACAAGCCAATCTTGACCGTAGCTGGTCGATGAGACAATTGATGCATCTATTAGGATATTTTCACAATGAATAGATACATCATAAAATGGCTAGTTTGAAAAAAAAACAATTATTTCCAAAGATAAATATGAAATGTTTTTTTTATAGGTAAATGTTAGTACTTTTGTGGTGGATAGGAGAACCCTCAACCTCCTTACCACTCTACTCCATAAACCCTCCACCTTTACCACTTAATCACCTTATGACTCCCAGAAATATGAAATGTTAAAAGTCATACCTCTAATATTGAGAGCAGAGATCATGATGGTAAGAGTGGTAAGACGAGAGTCACAAGAGAGTGAGAGGTAGAGATCGCAGGTGAAGTTTGAGAAGTGAAAATTAAGACAAAAAATTAGAAGTCCGATATGTACATCGTAAAAATACTAGTTTCAAAAAACAATTATTTCCAAAAGAACCAAAGAGAAATTTAAATGTTAAAATTCATGTCTGGTGGTACTGAGAGAAGAAATAGAAGAAATAGTGATGGTGAGAGTGTGAGACACTCAGACGAGACTCTCAAAAGAGTGAGACAGAGATTGCGGGTGAAGTTTGGGAAGAGAGAACTAAGACAAAAGTTAGAAGTCTTGTATGAAGACATTTTGTGTTTTTGTGGATGAGGTTGTCCACTTGGCCATGTCCACACGATTTATAATGGTAGCTCGAACCCCCGGTTTTAACAATACCTTCCTAATTTGATTCTCAAGCTCTGTTTTTTCAGGCTTTAACAGGTTGGCCCATTTGTCTCGACCTATTTTGACAGGTCTAACCACAAATCACTATATTTAAGTATATCGGGTTAATCATACAACATAGTGGAATAATACTTGTAATATGTGATCGAAATGTCACTTAAGCTTAAGGGAATGTTTTATTGTACAACTATAAGCAATATTATATGGGACTAAACATTGGGTGGTAAAATATTTAAAAAAGAATAAACTCAATGTGGCAGAGATGAGAATATTGCATTGGATGAGTGAATATACTAGATAAGATATGACTAGAAATGAATGCATTATGAAAAAAGTTGGGATACCTCCTATTGTAGGAAAGATGGTAGGCTCATATCTTAGGTGTTTAGATATGTGTGGAGGATATTGTTAGCAGTCTTAATAAGGAGAGTAGATCAAATTCAGGTTAGCCTAAGTTTTAGAGACAGAGGGAGGCTAAGAGCCATGGGCAAAACGATTAGGAAATACTTAGGTCATTGCTTTATCAATGGACATGATTTGTGATAGAGCATTATGGTGCTGTTTAACCAATGTAGCTGACCATACCTAATAAGACTGGGTCAGGTTGTTGTGTATATCATGAAAGTAAATTTAATTGTATTTACCTATAAACTAACAAGTTTTTTTCATGTTTTTGTTGCCTTGCGTTTTAAAATCTTTTTGTCCTGTGTGCAGTCTGCAAATTGTATGTATCTTATCTTGGTGCAATGCCTTATATATATTATTTTCTGCTCTCTTTTTTATTTGCGTGGTTTTAGATGGTGCTTTACCTTGGAGAGGCACGTCAGCAATTTGGCTGTGCTGAGATTTTCAAGGAACCTTCAAAATTTGCATTGTCTGATTATTATGAAGAGCATTTTACTGTGGCTCACCAGAGAATTGTTTTAGTGACCAATAAACGAGTAATGTTGCTTCAGGTTAGGACAGGAACAAAGGGTTTATGTTTCTTATGTAGAGAATAACTTAACTGACTATTGTGCTGCTATATAGTGTATTGCTCCGGACAAGATGGATAGGAAACCTTGCAAAATTATGTGGGACATGCCCTGGGATGAGTTGATGGCACTGGAGTTGGCAAAAGCAGGCAGTAACCAACCCTCTCACTTGATCCTACATCTGAAACATTTCCGGAGAGCTGAATTTTTTGTTCGAGTGATAAAGTGCAATATAGTAGAAGAATTTGAAGGAAGAGAACCCCAAGCTATTAAGATATGTTCTGTGGTTCGTAAAACGTGGAAGGCATATCAGTCTGACATGAAAAGCTTGGTTCTGAAAGTAAGTGGTTTTTAAACCCTGATTCGTCTACAGGAAGAAAAGAAAATAAACCCTGATTCATTTCAGGAAGTGGAATAGAATTTTGATGAACTATTACTTCCAGGTTCCTTCAAGTCAGAGACAAGTACATTTTGCCTGGAGTGAAGTCGATAGTAGACAACCACGTACCTCCAACAAGGCCATTATTAGTTCGAGGGAGATCTCATCATGTAGCACTGTGTCTGATGATAGACGATTTATCAAACACAGTATCACTTTTTCGAAGATCTGGAGCAGTGAACAAGAATACAAAGGTCGATGCTCATTATACAGAAAACAGGTATTCTCCTTCACTCATTTCTGCTTAAGTCCCTTAAGCACTGGTGCGCAAGGTTCTATAAGTTAGTGGTGTTTGAGTATAACAAGTCAATCTTTGTTTCAGACCTCCCAAGATGCTGGAATATGTAGTATTTGGAGGCCTGTGTGTCCTGATGGGTAATTAACATTCTTCTTCTTTACAATTACATATTATAGCTATTAATGGTATCTTCTGGTTGGATGTGTAACTGAGGAAATGATGATCTTGTTAATGCATTAGTTCTACTGGTTGATAGTGAAAAATGTCCGAACAATTTAAAACTTAAGAAAATGAAGCTATTTATCAAAAATTGTATAAATTAGCGGTGTCTGGGAATTAAGTATTCCAGGACGATAAAAACTTGCATCAGATTTTTTCGAAGGTTCTCAAACATGTCAATTGCTACCTATGGGGATCCCAGTCTATTGACTTCTCTAATACTTATAAAATTAAGAAATAAAAATAACACACACGCATACACATACAACTTGTTCTCCTATAAAAATTTGATATACATACTTAAGGTGGCCTTTGATGTGAAGAAGTCTTCTCTATTATCCTTCTGGATATTTAAGTTATGTTTTAAAATCCAGTAGCCATAAAAGATATACATGTAGCCGTCATATACTTATCCCCAACTCAATGTGTGTGTGCGCGTGTTAACTATGAATTGAAGCAGAATAGAGACTCTGTTGACTATGTTCTGAAGCTTTGTCTAACTCCTTTAAGCATGGAGTATTTGGATTAAATAAAGGAATTATGAAAACTGTCACGAGCCATCTCTCCCAAAAACTTCAGTTGTTTGGTGAAGGGTGATTGAGGTACAGCCTGAGAAGGATATTCAACTTGCTTATCTTTTTAGCCCAATGAAGTTTTATAGATAGTGGAAGGTACGGGGCCTTGCCATTTATGGTTAATTTCCACTGACAAATGTTTGCCATTTATGGTTAATAAAATAATGTGGTATTAAGATCAGAATCAACCAAAAAAGATGAATAGGAGAGTAGGAATTAAGAGACTGGATTGGAAACCAAAACAATGTTTGCCTTACTATTGAAGTGTTCTCAACGCATAGTTCCACCTAGCATGTGTTGAAACTTAGCTTTTTATTAGAACAATACGGGTTGCAAGGATCAAGCTGTATACCACTTGGCTAGAGGTTTTGATATTATGCCACCAACTATATCTATACCTAAACCTAAAGCCTCCATTTACTTGAATTAATTAAAATTTGAAAATGACAAGCTTTTTTGCCGAAGACACTGTTATTGATTTGTAATTTGGAAATAATAACCTTTCCAGGTATACATGTATTGGAGATATTGCTCGTGTTGGCATTCATGCTCCAAATGTTGCTGCTGTCTACCGCAAGATTGATGGATTATTTGCTCTCCCAATTGGATATGACCTGGTAAGGTTATTATTGATGTTATCATGTTACAACCTTCATAATACATAAAATCAAGTTCCATTGGTCACTTCAGAAGATTAATGCATTTAGTAGTGAACATTTTGTGACAATTGTGAGAGAAAAGGAATCAATGTATTCATGTTATAGGAGTGAGCTTCAGAAGTTGAGAGAAATGGCCCTATCCTACTCTAATTGTCTATATTTTTCATTGATGATTGAGTTATTATCAATATTCTAGATTCGGCATTATTAGATATGTTACAGATCTAACGGCAGCAACTAACATTTGGGGGGGGGGGATTCGATTTTATATTTTTAATGAACTGTCATTAAGTTAGCATGAAATATTTTGTCTCAACCATTTATTTTATTGACCACAAATGTTCCATGTCTGTATGGGAGAAGAGATTTTCGTCATTTAATCAGTATATGAACTCTATATTCTCTGCTTAATTTGTTTCTCCAAAATGATTGCACTGCCGAACAATGGTAATCATGAATTGTCCAAATATATGTTTTATGCCTTATCATCATCACGTAAGAGTGATTTGACTCCCTCTGTAGGTGTGGCGAAATTGTTCTGAAGATTATATCACTCCAGTCTCGATCTGGCACCCACGGGCTCCAGATGGATTTGTCTCTCCTGGATGTGTCGCAATTGCTGGCTATATGGAACCAGAACTTGATCTTGTACACTGTGTTGCTGAGTCACTAGTTGAGGAAACAGAATTTGAAGAGCAGAAGGTTTGGTCTGCACCTGATTCATATCCATGGGCCTGTCATATCTATCCATTACAGAGTGACGCTTTGCATTTTGTTGCTTTACGACAAACCAAGGAAGACTCTGACTGGAAGCCCAAGAGGATCCGTGATGTTCCTCCAAATCAGTTGCAATCACCTTAGTCTGAATTTTTTTGTTAAACTCCATATTGGGTTCAGGTTCGGATTATGTTCCTTACTAAAAGAAGACAGTAATCTAAGTTGGAGCTATAATTTTTTCATGTGGACGTGCCTATTATTTGTTATGAGGCCTGTATTAATCAAGGGTGCGTGTGATATAATCCAACAGAAATGTGTGTATTCTCTCTGATTCGGTGATATGTCTGACATGTTTGTTTGTTGTATTGTAGCTGTATGAACCCTGTAAACTGTAAAAGAGCCACTTGGTGCTATCTCCAGACGGTCATGCATGTAAATATCTTTGCTTTGCAAACTCCCGCTGTTTTTCCCTTCATTTGGAAGCCAAATATTTGATCTGATATCACACCCTTTTTTCTAGTAAAAGAGAAAAAATGAGTAATAGGTCAAAGAGATATTATATTATGCAATTAAATAGGCAGGAACAAATGAGTAATAGGTCTGTTTACATCAATAAATCAAAAGAAAATAGTTTTTCAACAATGTACAATAATTATAGTTATTCCAGTTTAAAAACAAAGGATTAAAGTTAGTAGGTGGTGGAGGGGTGCACATCATATCATATCAAGGAGCTCCAATTTTAGAGTACTCGAGTTATTTATGAGCTAGTCTTTCGAGAAAGAAAAAGGAAGATAATAAAATTATGAACTATATACATTTATGAGATTACTTATACTCATGTTTTCATTCCTTCCAAAAAAACTAACAATATACAACACTTTCATCAACTTAAGGTTGGATGGATTTAACGTGACTCAATCAAAAAATTATTTTTGAAGGTATTAGACTATAAGATAACGTTTAGTAAAAAATCATTCAAATAAAAATTGAACATTTTTGTTTTTGAAGGACGAGATTAGAACAACTCTCTGCTCTTTGATTTGACACTGTCAGTCGAATATCTGTTACGGGGTAAATTGTCTGATTGCTTCAAGAAAAGCAGCAACCCACTAGAAAGGATGTTTTAAATACAAAACCAACTCAAATTCATTCCTGATAATATTTCACAATGCCACTACTGTTTTGCCTTGTCATTGTTTTCCATCAGTGTCAAGGAGTAAAATACCCAATTCTAAAATGTGTTGCTTTGTAGTATTAACGAACCATTCGGAAATCGTTCAATGAAAAAAGTGACAATTTTGAGGAGCTAAGGCTGAAATGATACTTGAGATTTGAAGCTTCAAACACCAATTGAAAGCGAAAGGATCTCAATTTTAGGTAAATACAAGTCAAGGCACTCATTGCTCTTGCACTTATAGCAAACCTAATTTACATGTAAAACAAACTGAAGTGGCATAATATATAAAACATTTTGCAATATATCACTTCGTGTTTAAAATCATATCGAGTGTAATTACATGTCAGGAAGAGCTGAAAGGGTTCACTGCATCCCGTCATCTGTACAAACTTGCCTTTGGTTGTGACTGGTGCTGTATTTTTGTATTTCACCCATTTTGACAAAACCACTCCATGTAATGCTTTCTCGAACAAATTTCACCTCAATCCAAAAACTTATAAATTTTCAGTAAGGTAACGGGTTTTCTTTCATTCTCCAGCCAGGGATGCAGCCTTTATCTTCTTAATGCCCCATAATCCCACCAACTCAAATCATTTATACGATCCTTCAGTATGGGTTATGCAGACACAAATCCCAATAAAACAATCCTTAGGATGTCTCGTGCACACAAGACAGGAACAACCCAGTTGCTGATTGCAAAGACTCCAACCCATCAAAAGCCGTATTTTAAGCTCCTAAAGATCCTTAACCGTTATAGTGAATTTTTTGATTTTGGGAGCTCTGACTCTGAGACTGCTGTTGGGAAGCCTGCAAGTTCAACGGCTGTGTGTTGTAGTGAGCAAAAGGCTGAGAATATAGAGAATTCATCTGCAAAAAATACTTAATTTTAATATAAAAAACCTTCCAAAGTTTAGATTAAAATGTGCCCAAGAGCAAAGAAATAACAGTCAGTCTATTTCAAAGTGAAATAACTGCAGCCTTAAAATTTATTGTATTATTGATAAGGAAATAAAAGCTGGAAAGTACAATAAACCTGGGACTGAAGAGCATTGGGATTGGCCACACTGAAATGCCTCTGTGTTGAATCATCTTGCAAGGGATCGGTGAATCCAGCCTGAGTAAATAGACCTGGAGATCCATGGGCCATGTAGTCCTGTGAATTAACAGAAAGGAAAATCAGAACAGAAAGGGAGAAGCAACCTAAACTGAAGGGTCCAGAAATGCTCATTTGTAGAAACTTGAGCAACCTGTGACATGAAGTCATTTCCAGAACCAAAACGCGGATACCCAGTTTGAGAATTCTGGTTCAAAAAGTTCCCTGCGAATCCACCTTGTGCTCCTTGTGTAGCATAATCAACAGCATATGCGGATTGAGAAGCCTTAAGATAGTCAAAGTGTTATAGACCATAAAAAGTGAAGTAGAGAAAAGAGGAGAGGGGCCAAAATTTTCAGGATCAACATAAAAAGTGCCCCACAGCAATGAAAGAAAATAGAAACAGTAAAGACACCAGGTAACAAATCATCAACAGACAAGGTAACACTCAGAAGCATGTGAAATAAATGATTTTCCAGCAATTGAATATGCATTATAAATTGCAAATGTTATGGAAACCAAAACCCTGCACCCTTTCGTTAATTAATGACATTGATTTAGGTGTCATAAAACAAATAAAATTGCCATGTAAATTATAAAAGATAACCAAAGAATTTCACAAACCTGTGTAGAGAAATCAGCAACGTTATACGGAACATGAGATCCCTGGCTTTTGAAGTCATCACCCAAGAAGTCCTGATGGTAATTTAAAAAACAAATTGCACAAAAATGAGCCCAATTTTACAATGAAACAATATCAAGCTTCTGCCAAATTACTAGAAGTACCTGAGACATTCCAGGCACAGAAAACTGATCTCGAAATGATTGGCTTGCCCCTTGCACTGATATCTAATATGCACAAGAAAAATAGTCAAAACTTACCCATGGTAAGAAAATAACAGGGAGATCAAGAAAGTACATATGAATCTGAAATGGAAAAGAACATACATTATTAGCAAACCCAGGTTGAGATAATGGACCACCAACAGATGGCTGGCTATTAGGATTTTCCAGAGCAGGGAAGTTAAATGTGGATCCAATATTCCCAACAGATTGCTGTGTACTTTGCTGGTGCGGAAGATGATTGCCAATTGGGGCACCGGTATTACCTCTCCCAGCCCCAAAACCCCGACTCCCTGGAGACGGTACGTGAGGAACTGCCCCAACGGGTCCATGTACAGCTCTACGAGATGGAATTGCATATGGTTGAGATTGAGGACCGCCATGAAAAGGATGCAAGGGAGCTCTAGGCAGAGTATACCCAGCAGAATGCACACTAGGCTTATGGGCTCCATTTGATGGGACAAGAGGTATATAAGATCCTACAGTGGACGGCAAAAGTTGTCATTAAGATAAAAATATATTAGTGATCAAAACATCAAAAGCTCCAGCAACCCAAAAGTGCAAGAAATGATGAGTTCAGAGGAAAAAGCACTAAACTTTCAAAATGTTCTAATATACATGTATTTTAATGTGACATGAAGTTAGTCCAGTCCACAAGGATGGCCTAAAACTGTATTCAGCGGGAGTAGGAGAAACCTATAGACAAATTATGAATTGTATACCTCTTCCTCGGCCAGTCCTTCGATCTGAAGTTGCACCAGCACCAGAACCAAAATTGTCATTAGCTGCAATTCCAGGTCCACCCCCATAAAAAAGCCTCCGTTCATTGTAAATCTGCATCAAAATAAGATCAACCATGACATTTATATGTAATCTTTCTTGGTAAACAAATGCTCAAACAGAAAGGGGTAGCATCAATCAACAATGAAATCCTTCTTCGCATACTTTCTTGGGTTTCTGAAATTGAACCATACTCTGCTTCAAATTGTTCAAAGGTCCTTCTACTAAGCATTCATGTTCCTGTTTAGAAAATGGGAAGAAAGAGCAGTTTGTTTAGAGAATTTGTAAAGTTTGCAAAAGGAGAGAGAGAGAGAGAGAGAAATAGAAAGAGAATGAATGTATAATAGTTATTGATTTCTAATTCTGAATTACATCAAATGAGGAAGCATAAGCTTCTATTTATACAAGCTGAGAACAGCAGTTACATTTCAGTTACATAAATGTAACTGCCACTATCAGTTACATAAATGTAACTGCCACTATCAGTTACATTGGCAGTTACTTAAATGTAACTGCCACTAATCTAGAAGCTACTAACTAAACAATTGTACAGCTAAGCTTAAGCAAAGATTAAGACTAACTCGGCTTAAGCTTTATCAACTAACACATCAAACATTCGTTAGTCTAATAGAATTAAAATCCCATGGAATCAATCTTATTGTGTAGAGAACTTTTACGTCATAAATCCTAAAGGGACAGTTAAAAAACAGTAAAATTCTGAAATTTGCACCAGCATTTGAACTACCTCCAGGTTGGGTAGTCAATTGCACAGTATTGCACTGGGATAGCAGAGGAGGGTGGAAATCGGCCCCTCCACTCGAAGTGACAGTGGATCACGGAGCGGATGGATGCTGCTGCAGCCTGTTAGAGTGTCCAGCTCTTGCCAGGCAAGTATGCCCATTTTTTAAGAATTCAATACAACCAGTAGTACAATCATATAACACAAACTACCTTATAGTGTGTCAATAAGCCATTCCACAGGGGTTGCTTGCTTAGAACTTTAGGATTTCCCAGAATAACGATACCATATCTTGCTCGAGTCAAAGCAACATTGAGCCTCCTGGGATCATTCAGAAACCCGATGCCCTAAGAGAAAGCATATAATTCAACAATAGATCCATCAGACATAAAAATAAACGCTCCAATATGGAGGCATAAGAAAAAGTTCAAACATATGCTAGCTCAGAGGACTGTTTTACCAACCTGATGTTCATTACTTCTAACACATGAAAGAATGATGTAGTCTTTCTCCCTTCCTTGAAAGGAATCAACACTGGCGACCTGAAAAAAATAAAATTACTGCATCACCTATATGGAAAATTCAGAGAAAGAGCATATAAATCGTGATAGTATCTGCATCAAAACCTCAATCTCCCTATAAAGTTGCTGTCTGAGAGAACCATTTCTTGACATATGGTTCACAATATAAGCTCTTTGTCCCTCATAAGGTGTTATAACACCAATCTGAAGATTAAAAAATTAAAAAATAGTAATAACCATAATATAAATAATAACAGCATTAGTGTAGCCCAAGTGTTCAATCCACAGTTCAGAAGGTACCTGACTTGGGACCACACCACTTTTTAAGAAAGTGGTTACAATCTTTTCAACATTTGCAGCCTCGGTCCTATTTAAATAAGATGTTCCACTTGCACTTATCTCTTCTTGTCCCATCTAGAAATAGTTATGTGAATAGTTTAAAAAATGCAAGGGATAGGAAACACAGAATGAAATTTATGATAAATGCACAAAAGAAAAGAAAATCATTGATACAATGTCCAATGGATGCAAGACAAATATATCTACTACAACAAAAGACATCATTCACCTACATGATATATGCATTTACAGTACCTGAACATAAAATAACATGGGACGGTTAGGCACAGGCCATGGAAAATCAATTCCTGATGATTGCCTTTCATTAACAGTGACTCCATTTTGCAGGGTACCTTCATAAAAGCTGTTTGAGGGAAATTCTGAAAGGCATGGATGCATGCGATATTGAACCTAGAAATATGGGAAAATAAAACAAAAACTTTAAAGCCATTACAGTAAAAGGGATTACAAAAATAAGCTAAACAAAAAAATCAGGCATCAGATACCCATAGCCTGACAAAACTAGTGACGCATCCTGCCAACAGAGGCAGGGATCGCATTGACAGCAGTTGTAGTTATGAGCTCACACTAGAAAACTAAGAGGGCGATTACCTGCAACCTAATTGGTTTGACACCAAGTAAAACAAGGCGTTCAAAGAGTGACTGAGCTAGTCCAGCACGAGCTGCTTTCTTGCACATAATGACTGGACCAAGCTGACAATGATCACCAACAAGTACAACCTAAAGAGAAACAACTTGTTAAAAATATCTTCAAAGAGTACATAAATGCATGTTCAGCTTTCAGCACCAAATACCTGCTTCACCCCAAGAACCAAAGGAATGAGACACTCAGGTTCTGTTGCTTGAGTGGACTCATCAATAAGTACCTGGAAAAAAAATATCAACAGCATAAAAATTGAACAAAGAGTCAAGGATATGACAATTATATATTTCAATTTGCATGTATTTCAACCTGACGGAACCTAAAATTTGCCAGCCTAGGATCTCCAGCACCAACACAGGTGCAGCATATCACATCAGCACTTTGAGAAATCTCCCTCTCTGTTGCTCGCTTCAGTGCTTTGTATTTTTTTTCATCACTGCTAGAAAGTTCTCCTGCAATATAAAATAGATAAATAATTTTTAACCAGTGGATAGTTGCCTTGTCCATTCCAGGAAATATTTAAAATATAACACCGGTAACAACAGTCCAATGAAGAACAAGACACAAATTACAAATTTTATAAGGGAGAATATAAAAACATGATTTTGCATTCCTAAAAATATATCTATTTATCTCTCTCAGCTGTCTGACCTAGAGTCAAATAGTTGTATTCACATACAAGCCAAGCAGAGAGGAAATCAATTTCATTGTCCCAGGCTTAAATAGGTTCGTTATAATAGCTGAGATGTGAAAATGGGAATTAAATACTTAGAATGATTAATCTGCACAGTAAAATACACCAAAATTAACTGCAAGTGAGAACTAAGCATGCCGACCAGACAACACTTCGTAACTTTTGATCAAGAAAAGACCACACCTTGCTCATCTTTAAGCATCTGTAACTTGTGAAGTTCACTCTTGTCAGATGTGTCAAGATTTCGGACCTGCAAAAAACACCATTCACAGACATCATGTCTTAATGATTATCATTCAAATCCATAATACTTTAACTATTAGTCATATGCATCATCCAAGAAGAAAAGTAGCATAAAAATTGTCAAAATTTTAAATGATCATTTATAGAGAAATGTAACAGTAACCTGATAGTGAAGTGTTAAATGCTCAACAGGAGAACTCACAGCTTCCCTTGACTTCGCACAAAGCCTCACAACCTTGAATAAAAGGAAAATGTGTTACTATTGAGTATATTCAAGTGTGAAGTTACTCATTGGATAGGATGAGATGGGTGGGAGTATTTATAAGTGAAAAAGACCCGTGAAACCTTGTCTTAAGGTTTTGGTTCAAGACGAGGTGTCTCACTTATAAGTGGGTCTTTACTCTCGCATGGCCAGATAACAATGAGTATCCCCGTTAGTCGGAGCTCACAGGTCGTGGGTCCAATAGTTACATAGGAAGTTCATACATAGCCAACTCCTAAAAATGATAAACATCCAAAATACCTTCAATCCAGTAGCACTTATCTTTTCAGCCAGCTGGTCCACAGCCACATTACTAGGTGCACAAACCAAAACCTGAAAATCAAGTTTGGAGGAGAGGGGAGAAGATAAATGAATCAACAGAAGCATGACAGAAAAGCAACTGCTGTCTGTTAAAAATATAAGAACATACCTGTCCCTGCCCTTGCTTGGCCATGTGATATACAAGTGCTGCAGAAGTTACAGTCTTCCCAGTTCCAGGTGGACCTTGAATCAAACTAATAGGCCTTTGGAGAACACTTTTAACAGCAAAAACCTACAAACATGAGAGATTAGTGACTTTAAAGAGCAACAATATCTTGGAGAAAATATATTATCTTCTCATATCACATACAAATTGATATTGAAAAGAATCTCGGGCTTTATTTTGGTCTGCCAATCCAATATATTTTTAAGTCATGCATAACAGTGTTAGAGGAGACCCTAAAAAAATCAATATCAGCTCTTACATTTCAAAGATCCCTCCATTGGGGGGGGGGGGTAGAAGAGATCCTTAAAAAATCTATATTTCACCCTGGGTAGTCAATTGTGTGCCATCACGCTGGGATGACAGAGGTGTGGTGGTTTTCGGCCCTTCCATGCAACGAAACGGTAGAACGCGGTGCAGACGGACATCATGCTTATCATGGGTCGAATAAAAGTGAAATCACGAGTCAGTACCCATCCCAACATTGCTGCAATTGGAACCCGAATTTTAAAAGGGAAGGTCCTTTTTGCACTTGTTTTTTAATATGTGGCGAGATTTTTTAGGGATTTTGGTAATTTAACCCTCCCCATCTTTCCCTTATATAAAACATGTTGGACAGCAGCAAGTCATGTTGAACAGCAGCAGGCGAAGCATGTTCTGCACAGTCCAGCGAAGCACTTCCCGGCCACTCCCATTCCCACTTCCAGGTGAAGCTTATTCCCCTCACTCTATTCTCAACCCCTCACATAGCCACTTCTCAGGCGAAACTTCTTCTCCTCACTTTGCAATTGCACAACCATGGCCTCATCTCAACCTACCACTGCCACACCCACCCCTTAGAGGCTGCACTTATTTTGATTAATAATTATGAATGTGTCTTTAAATTGGTGTATTTTAGAATTTTTGTATATTTATATGTGTAGGTTATATTAGTTATATTTTTTTCCTTAGCTGCAGCTGCCATCCTGCTACCGATAGTATTTTTGGAGTCAATCCTCACTTCACTGCCTAAATATCATTCTTAAAACATTTTTTATGAAACACTGTTAACCTTTATTTAAAGGTTTAATAATGAAAAAGATTATATGTGTATTGTATTTAAATTTTTTTAGTCCAAGAACTGTTCATTTTTTCATCAAATTCAAACATCCAAGTAAAGACAAGGAAAATATCTACAACTACCCCCACCCAAAAACATACTCTAAAAGCACTAATTGGATGAAAGCAGATAATCTGTTAGGGACCATCTAAACGAAAAAACAGACCAATATCAAACATGTAATCTAAAAATCACAACACGGTGAAGATAAAAATGATAGAAATAACAACATACTTGAGATGCATTGAGTTCTGGAAGCCCAGGTGCACCAAAGCGACGAGGCAATATGTTACGCACCATCTGAACCTCAACTTCATGACCCAATAAATGATGATAAATATACCTGCGTGTTGAACAACAATTGTAAACATAAAAACAAAATGGGAAGCAAAATCACAGCAAAACAGTCATAATCTTTTTCATGAGATCTCAGAAATAGTTAAAACTAGCATAAACATTATAGAATGTTCTCTATAATACATATGCTCCGGTTATAACTTCACGTCTTCACCGTTATAGTTGGCTCCAAGACCATCCAACAGACACACGACACTCAATTACATGTCATGAAAAAGTAAATATAGGAGAATTACTAGTATATATTGCCCATTGCCCACACGTGTCTAACCACACTTGAATTATTAGCAACTTATAGAACAGAAATTACAGTCCTGAACGCTGCAATCTCCCATTCATGTGAATGACAAACAGAAAAGAAAACATAAAACTATAAAAGGAAGCAATACAAGGGGTCCAGACAAACACCATTAAATCTGACCTAGGACCAACTTACCCGCTTACACTTGTCTCATCCACAGCAAAGGTTTTCATCGCACCCTGCATCCTATCAAAGCTTGTACTCTTCCAGACAAAATCAACACTGAAACCATGGTTTACATCAACTGGCACCCCCTGCATAAATGACCTATAAGCACTACGCACAAATAAACAGCTTGATGGCAGAAAAACAAAAAATAGCAAACTATGCTACAATTACCTGACTAGCACGAAGCTCCAGTGCTACTTCTTCTTGTGCAGTTAGCTTAATCTGAAAATCAAACAAACAGAATATTAAAGGATACATAATTAAATAATTCAAAAAATTAAGGCAGGAGATACTACTAAAAGGATACACTTTCCTTTCAATAAAAAAGAGAGGGCGTATATTATTCAACACTAGGATAATGGCACATAATAAACGGTGAACAATATAACAAAGTAACAGGCTGCAGTGAACAGCAACTCTATTACTTTCAAAAGGAAAACAGATATAATGGGTGGTTGAGAGACAAGTAGAAATAGAAGTCTAAAAATGAAGGATAAGGAATTTCACTGTTTGAAAATAATTTCCTTTATTATCTACATTTGAACTAGTGGAATTAAGGTTTGGCTGTTGTCGTATTATCTTTATTTGACTCATTTATAAATTTTTATCTTTTGACTAAATCTAAGTACATAGATGTGATGAGGTATTGTTGAAAGTATTAGGCCAGAGAATGGAGGTGGATGCATATAAGGATTAAGGGCAAGGAACCTTTCAGAATGACATAGGCAACCTTCTCCCCTTGAGCTACCTTTTGAGGTGGAGCCCAATTATTCTAATAGGTTTGAACAGTCATTGCTTTATTAGCTTAGAAAATAGAGATAAAAAAACATCCACACATACCACATGACCCACTGACTGCCACGCAGGATGTGCAGCATCACCAGAATAACGTAATCGTAATTCATCTCCAGGTACAAGCCGCAACTCATTATCCTCCTGCATTGCAACACAGCATTGATTATCTTCAAACGGAGATAAAATAATCAATAAGCAAAAAACGAAAGTACAGACAATGAAGAACACACAATTTACAATTACATCAGTAAGAATCACCCAGCAAGCAAAAGATATAATACCTTTGGAAAAACAAAGTATGCAACACGCTTCTTATTAAGACCGATATCCCATCGAATTGTGACATTGTCCTTGCTTTGTGATTCTTTCATCATCTAAACCAACATAGCACATATAAGATACTAAAATACACTGCAGAAGATCAGAGGGTGGATGTTTTCTACAGCTAGAAAAAATCCAAAAGTTCAAGTAGAAAACAGAACAAGCTAGTAGAAAACAGAACAAGCTAAGTAATTGAGTAACTAATGATACAACATTTTAGAATGGAGCGAAGAAAAAAATTACCTTATCATAATCGGCTTCAAGCTTAATAAGAGGTGCGAATACATTTTGATACTGAGACAACAAGGCCAATTAAAAACTTAATAAGAGTCAAGTTTAAACCATGAAGGTAGTGACATCGTCCACGTATTAAAAACGTAAAACAATAAAATTAAAAAACTAATTAGTCAATCCCAGATCAAGGAGCATCCCAGCCAACCCCCCAAAAGCGGGATATCAGGGATGACCAGGGTTGGGATGCTTAGGAAAGAAAATAAACAATTTATACTATACACATAAAAATGCTAAAAATAGGGAAATACAGAAAATTAAAGACATAACTCAAAATCAATGACAACTCAAATGTAATAAAAGTCTAAGTAGCTCAAAATTTCAATAATAAGTCAAATAAATTTAAGAAATTAAGCCTCTCTAAAGCTTAAAAGTAAGTATTAAGTACTAAACAGACTACTGGTTTATTCTAAGCATTCAAAATAATATAGTAAGGTTAATGGCTCAGATGGTGGTGGCTGAGATGGTGCCAAGGCTGATGGATAACAAGGTTGGGGTTGGGAGTTGCTCGCCCAAGGTCCAGTTGTTCAAATGGGTTGAGAGTTGCTCACCCAGGTCCCTTTTTTCAAATTAGGTTTAGGGGTTTGTTGAAATGAACAAAATGGGGCACGATGTTTATAAAAAATGAGGGCAAAATGGGGTTTAACCTCATGTCCCTTAATCAAGGAGGTCCCACTGGGAACCTGGGATGGGATCCCGGAATTTGGAACTGGGAGTCTGGGATTCAGGTCTGGGATGGAATAGCAGATCCCATCTCAGCATCATACCAAACTGGAATGGAATCCAGGGATCCGACTGGGATCGACAAAAACCATCCTAAACACACCTGATAAGCATCTTCATATTTCAAAGCCACAGATTGAGGTTCATCATCTACACCAGGCTTCTCAAGGTCCTCAAAAGAAGCATCGGGGTTTGTCTTCCACAACTCTTCCACCTTATTTATTTGCTGCGCACTTATTTGGCGTGCCCTTAACTGCTCTTGTTCGGATGGGACCTACAGAAGACAACATTATGGGAAGAATAAAAAATACAATCTTTAAATGAATTAACACAAAAGAAAGATTGTAACCTTGACGAGCCACTGCAAGAAACACCTATCGTCAATCAAGGGACACCATTGACTAAGGTCCCAATTCATGTCCTTCAATGCATTGACACTCAAGCAAGGTTCGCGACAAAGAAGAACAACTACGCTTTCAGTCTTGGCAGAAATAAATCCAAGGAGAAACACATTACGACAGCCACAGTTGTAGCATTCAAGAATTGTTTCTCCCAACGGACTATCTTTGTGTAGACAGACTTCTTTATGTTTTGCCCGAACCTACATTAAAAAAAGAAATCAAACAACAAAGCTAAGCAACATTTGATTATCAAAGAACAACATATACTTGTGTCCTTTCACACAGAAGAAAAAATTTCAAGAGCTATCAGTCAACTAGAACATTTTATTTAAAACAATAATGACAAATCATGAACCCAAAGCTCATAAGCATATCTAACACGAAAACAACTTATCTGTAAAATGCACAAGAATTAGAGTTATTTAATTTCGAAACTAAGAAAAAGGCCGAAGGGAAAGCCAAAAAAGGCAAAGGAGATATCCAACAATCTATGATCCAAGTTGGGTGGATGAGAAATGTGTCATGTGTTATTCATGATAGAAAGGTGCCTATCAAGCCAAGAGGAAAATTCTACTGCTCAGTCATAAGATCGGTGATGCTTTATGGCACTGAATGCTTGGTGATAAAGTGATGAAAAAAGCATCCATACAATGAAGACTATAATTTTTGGATGGGTAGGGATACAATAAAAAATATGATCAGGAGTGAATGAATTAGATGGAAAGCAATTGGCAATATGATAGGATAGGGACTAAAATGCTTTGGGTGTGCAAGCACAAGACCAATAGAGGCCCAGATAGAGGATTTGATCAAATGTTAGACAGCTCCATAATTAAAGGGAAAGAGAGACCAAGAAAACCTTTGGATGAAACCACTAAGAAATATTTAGACCTAAATGGCCTACCGGGGGATTTGGTTTTTGATAGAACCCACATAGTGGAGTCGTTTGATAAGTACAGCCAAGATCATTCAAAGGGAAAAGACTTCGGATGTTATTGTTCTATTTTACCAATTGCCTCTGCTTTATACAATTACAAGACGTACAATTAACATCCTTGAGAGTATGCTAACTCCTCTATATAAGAGTTGAGCCTATTGCTTGTAGAATAACAAAAAATCAATAATAAAAAATGAAGCATCTCTTATGCTCTTAGCAGATTATTTTAGCTTTTCTTTTATGCTCAGTTTATAGTTTTTACAAATGTTATCCGGAAAATTAACAGTGTTACATTTAGGACTACATAATTAATTATTTAAATATTATATTCTGTTTTATAGACTTAAATGTCTTTTTAAGTTACGTATCGTGCATGAATTGACAATTTGTTACAGTATCTTGTAATTCAATATGATTACTAATTAGTGACTAAAAAAATATCATGCTCATTCTAGGACATGATACATATCTCAAAGTGACAAATGACAACTATGCTTGGAGAAATGTGTCCAACAGATTGGAAAACATTGCTAATATCCAAGTTTAAAAATGAATAAAAAAGTTACTCTAATTAGCAACACGTATAAACCAAGAAAAACACTATGACTATTAACTCCCTATAATTTCTAGGCAACCTACAAGTCAGTAAATTGAATGATATGGGTAACAGTTAAAGGGTAAAAGACTTCAGATTACTTTTCAATTTGTGTGCATTATAACTATTTTGATTCGAATATCTAAATTGACAGTGCGCAAACAACATAAATCAAAGGAATTGATACCGAGAGGAAAAATGGCCAAGAAGATGTTTATTTGATAAATAGATAAATGTCTATAAAAAAATTGAGATCTGATCAAAATGTGGTAGGCGCCTCTAAAGTCTAAACTAACCTTAGTTTCTCAAAAAGTCAAATTGATATGTAGCCACAATAGATCCATATGTCTGTTAGAAAGTCAAATCCCTCGTAACATTAAACAGCCTGAGGCGTCAAAAAAACTAAGTTGGGATTATTTTTCCCCAGATCTTGAGTTCCGGGTAGGAGAGGATTCAACCAAAAAACACCTTGCTGTTGAATTAACTATAAACTGAACTGTGATCGGGATTTCTTCATCAAACTCATCCGGTGCATCTAACATATCTAGATAGTGGAATAATTAACAGCAAGCAAGCATCGTTGCATGAGGGGAGGGAGTAAATTTTGTGATACTTAGGTTTTGAGCTCAATGGGTAAGAACTCAGACCTCATGCCTGGTACAAGACCAACCAACCGCAAGCTAAGTTGAACCAATATAGTATGAGTACCAGTATCAGTATGGATAATAGTACACAATATGGCAGAATTTCTACAATTGTTCTACAAGGTTTTCTTTTAAACAAACTGATTTCATGTAGTCCACAAATATCAACAAGTCTTCCTACTTTTCACCCATAATTGAATGTAAGAATATAAAGAATAACATTTCTGACTTCTAAACTAGCAACTTTCCTCCTCTCGTCATTCATAATACACAACTTTCTGGCTTCTAAACTAATAGCCTGTCTAAGTTCTTAAATTTTCAAACACACATGACATCAGAAAGCTTAACATCACGTACCAAGACTCCACAATTTCTAAATGCCCAAGTCCACCGCTAACCCAAATTCCAAGAACAAACAAATCCAACAACAAATTAAAAAAACAAATGCTGTGATAGGAACTAACCAGGTGATTTACAATATGCGATCCAGAAGTGTTCCCGCGTGAATTACAGAACCACTTGCGACATGACGGCACATTGCACCTCACAACACAAGCTGGATTTGAGACACCACAATACCTGCAAGCATGTTCAGTGAAATCTCCCTTACCATACTCAAAATTGTCGTCATCACCAGTGTCCTCAAAATTCAACCCGCTCATCCCCGGCACCAGCGCATCCACCATATGGCTATTCGCTCCTCCGCTACTGCTTCCAGAACGCCCCTTTGTCGCGCTCCCCGGAGTTGCAGAAACAGGCGAAGCGTCAGATTGGTGACCAGACCCAGCCCCGCCACCTCCACCACCACGCTCAGAGGGTTCAGCCAGCGAATCGGAGGGAGTGGGCCATGACACCGGTGACCTAATCGGGTCTCGGAACTCCGGGTAGTCGAAATCCTCTCCCTGAGTGTTGAATTCCAAGAAAGTGTAAGCGTCGTTTCCTGTGTCGGGTTGCGAAGCGGTGTCGAATAGATTGCTCTGTTGTGAGTCCATCGCGTTAGGGTTTCGGAATCAGAACCGAGCGATTTTACGATTGTGTTGGGAATCAGGGTTTTGATATCGTGGAGATGGAATAAGTGCTGTGAATTATGAATCGCGATTGTGATTAGGGTTAGGGTTGGGAGTGATGGAAGAAAAGAGGAATAGAGAGAAGTTAATTTGGCTCTTTTTCTTTTCTTGATAAAAAGCAAGAACTTGGAAATAAAGGATAGGTTCCTTTTGAAAATTAAAGGTAAAGATATTTTATATTTGAGTAAATTACACTCACACTCCCGAGTTTTATAGTGAAATTATATAAATCATCCCTCACTTTTTTGTCCTTACACGAACCACCCCTAATTTTATACATATGTTACACTGACTACCTCTGCATGATATAAAAATGTAATATTTTAAACAAAAAATGTATGATGTGTGTAATTAATTAAACAAAACATTGTATATTGTGTAGACATATTCAAATAATATAATAGTCAATTCGTCTTTATTATTTGGCTCGTTATAAAATAGTATAAGAGTTATTTAAACATTTATTTGAAAGTATTAATGTATTTTTTAATGACACAAAAATAATAAAGAAACACTCGTTTTTTTGTGCTATTTGAAGTGTTACACAATATACAATATTTTGTTTAACTTAATTATATTCATAACACGTTTTTTTTTAAATATTACATTTTTATAACATGCATGGTAGTCAGTGTAATGTGTGTAATGTATGTATAAATCCAGGGGTGGTTTGTGTAAGAGAGAGAGGGTGTTGTAAGGACAAAAAGGGGAGGGGTGATTTGTGTAATTTCATTAAAACTCATGGGTGAGTGTAATTTACTCTTTATAATTTTATGTTTTTTCTTACCTAAAATTTCATTTTTTTTTTTTATTCCTCGTTAAGAAGCTTAAGTTTCTAACATCATGTGAAACTTTTTTATTGAGAAAATAAGTTTTTAATTGTGCTTTACTGTTATCATTTAATGATACTATCAATATAGATTATTTATGTATTTGTGCTTTACTAATACTATTGACTTCAAATCAGTGTTGTGATAACCGGACCGGACTGGACCGTTCGACCGGTTCGATCATTGACCGGACTTGAAAGCGGCTCCATTTTGTAGTTTTAACCGAATGAGTAGTTAGACCGCTTTGAATCGGAGAAATTTCGGTTCGACCGTGCTAAACCCGGTTAAACCGGAATAACCCATGAAGAAAACCGGACGGCTCATTTAAGATTTAAAAAAAATGATTTAATATTTAAAATCATTCGGTCCAACCAAACGGTTTAACTGATTAAACCGGTTAGACCTAATACAAAAGTTTTTCCGGCTCAAGTTTCACAAGATTGAGTTCAAATCATGTTGTTAACTTGAGGGCCTCACTCAATGAATCCTATCTAATTTTGATAAAAAAAATTTGACTCAAATCATCTAGATTTGATACACAAATTGGGGTATTCCTTTAATGTATTTATTCTAAAGTTGTTGCAATTTAATAAACTTTAATAATTAGTAATAATGATACTTGGTGAATGAGTTTTTTTATAGAGTCACCTTAACTTATTACCTTCATTTCTTTTTAATTTGATGCGATGATTTATAACAATAAAAGTGGTGGTTGTTGTTGAGATAGTGAAAGGAAAATGGCGCCAGTTTCAGCTCTCGCAAAGTACAAGCTTGTGTTCTTGGGTGATCAATCTGTTGGCAAAACCAGCATTATCACTCGTTTCATGTATGATAAATTTGATAACACCTATCAGGTTTCTTTCCTTTTCTTCCTTCTCAGATCCATCACTTTCTCATCCTTCTAATCTTATTGCTCATTATTGATCTCAATCGTATCTCAATTTCACATTACGTGCATGTTTTTTTAGTCTTGAGATATCAATTTGATTAGATCACGGTTTTTTCATTAGGGATCATGGGTTATATCAGTATGTGTTGTTGATTCATAAATACTGTTGGTTGATTCTCCATCAAATTCATGGACCATGTGCATTTCCATTTTTCTACATTGATTGTACATTTTTCTTTTTCCTCTTCTTTGGCTTGTACTAACTTGTTTTGTTTCCTTTTCCCCTTAAACAGGCTACAATTGGTATTGATTTTCTATCAAAAACTATGTATCTTGAAGACCGAACGGTTCGGCTGCAGCTGTGGTAAGAATGTCGCACAATCATTATAGGAAATGCGGAATAATGGTGTTACTGTGTTAGAGTAGAAAATGGAAGGAGAATGATGGGTGGCTATGTGATAAAGACTTGATTGTTGTTGTTGTATTGGTTAATGGGGATGTCACTATGTGAGGTCCATAAAGTTTGATGTGTTTAATCGGCAATTTTTAGGCTCCATATATTTAGCACTATTCCATTCCTTCACCATGTTATATTATTTTCTAATCCTTTTCCCCATAACATTAGTGTTCTTTCTTTTTGTGTGTGACGTCTGGCCACAGGGATACAGCTGGACAGGAAAGGTTTAGAAGTCTTATTCCAAGCTACATTAGGGACTCGTCTGTTGCTGTCATTGCTTATGATGTTGCAAGTATGCCATTTAGGATACACATTTCTTTCTTTTTACTGCTTTGACAATATAATAGTAGTTAACATATAGAAAGTTTTAAAAGTTTTAAAAGTTTTAACCATATATTAGTGAACTTCTTGTTTTTATGTTGGACATCAAATCAGCAAAAAATGTTCAATTTTTACATTCCAGGAAGCAGAATACCACCAATCCCCAGCTATGTTTTCTGAATGTATATTACATCAATGTGAGTGAATACTAGGACCCCTAAAACCTAGGGAACAGAAACATTCCTCAGGTACAGGAGGTGCCAGTTAGCTGAAACATTGTCAAGAACCAAAATTTTCTCTAACAAGTGCAGCCTGTTATCCGTAGTCACCTTCATGGATCTCTCTGGATTATTTTAGCCATGTTTGCATAATTTTCAGGCAACCAGAAGATGTTGAAGGTTGCGTTCTGATTATTCATTATTCTTATGATACAGGCCGTCAAACTTTCCTAAACACATCAAAGTGGATTGAAGAGGTGCGTAGTGAGAGAGGCAGTGATGTTATTGTTGTTCTTGTTGGGAACAAAACTGACCTCGTAGAGAAGAGGTAATATATAGTCAATGGTAGAAAATTGTTTTCTCAGATGGCTTATAATGTCCTGTTTCATGGCATGGCTCTTTTGTTTTCAGTTATACTAATTCAGTATTTTCAGGGCGTTTTTTAGGCTCTAGTTTTCTTCAATATATTTATTATCAGATATGTATGATGCATACGAGATAGATGGGGCTGGGGGAAAGGGAAGAGGGAGTGAGGGACAGTGGAGAAACTGTTATGAACAAACTCTATCCTATATGGCCTTTTGTCCTTTTATTATGGTTTCTTAAATTTCCTGGAAAAGATCATAAAAATGTGAATTTTTTATTAAATTTATTGATGATCTCCAGTATAAAAAAATATTGTTTCTTGACTTGGAGAACTTGGAAAATGCTTCACTGTCCTGACCAGTGCACTCAGAATGTTCCTTTTTTTTAAAACAAGTTTGGAGGTCTCTGTTACTATACAAGATGAAGTGTTAGAAATTAGAATTAGCACAGACCTTATTGTGTGATTGTCCTACGAAAGTGAGAGCTAGATTTTCTCTTAGGCTCCGGTTGCTTGAATTTTTTGGCCCTTGAGATGTTCCATGTTTCTTCTGCATTGTTGTTTTGAGGTATTTTCTGCATGAGTCTACAGGCAAGTGTCTACAGAGGAAGGGGAAGCTAAGTCTCGCGAACTAAATGTCATGTTTATTGAAGCTAGTGCCAAAGCCGGCTTTAACATAAAGGTAAGCCTCTCCCTTCTTTTGCCATAAATATGAAGTAACATGCTTGTTTACCATCAGCCTGAAATAATTAAGACAAGTTTATGTTCATTGGGTGTTGAGTGCATGTATTTTTCTTTCTGATTAACCTTGGAAGAATAGGTAAAAATTATTGTGTTGCATTCCCTACAATGAGATATTGGAATTGGTTCAAATTAGAATAGTAGATCACATCCATATGAACTATTGTAGTAGGCATCATCTCCTAAACCGAACAAACATATTAACGCTAGAAGCAAATTTTGTTAGGCTACCTATAAAAAAAACCTTTTTAAGATGAAAACTTAAACAAACAGGCACACTACAATTGCAATTGCTTTCTGAACGCCAATTTTTTTTGTTACCACATTACCTTCATTTACTTGTGTATAGCTAGACTTTATGCATTCCCTAGTTCTGACTCATTGTGTATTGCATCACCAAACCTGTATTTAGGCACTCTTTCGAAAAATCGCTGCTGCGTTACCTGGAATGGAAACTCTATCTTCCACAAAACAGGAAGATATGGTTGACGTGAACCTAAGATCTTCGGCAGGCAATGCTTCTCAACCTCAGTCCGGTGGATGTGCTTGCTGAATGTGCCTGCCCTGTCTTGAAGTTTTGTATCTTTCTGCTTGTTGCTATTTATTTTGAAATCCTCAGATTTGTAAAGGTTCATTAGTGCTTTATCTCTTAACAGATTATAAGAGAAAAATTAGAGAAAGCAAGCAGAACAACCGATACTAATACAGCTATTTAGGTAATTTGTTGAATATTCATAATTATTTATTTTATTTGGAATATAAACAAAATCACTTTCTTCATCACTATTGTTAAATGCAAGTTCTAGATGTCCAATTCTCCCTGTGGCTTGTGACCATCTCAATCGACCATGCTATTGCCCTTCTCATTTTCTCAGGCTGGGACCAAATTGTTAAAAGTCATTTTTCCCAGGCTAATTCCTTTTCAAATATAATTTATTCCCAGCCAATAGTACAAACACCTTCAAGTAGAGATAATTCATTTTAACAAGTCAACAACAATCTGAGAAACTGTATTTAGTCATCGATATGTCAAATTTTCAGTCTCATTTTTCTGTTGCTAATTTTGTAATCAATTAAAAACTGACAATCAAAAATGTACATCTTGTTAGCAAGTAATAGCTTATATTAGTTGATCTATAACTGTAAGATGTTTCACTTTCAACATTATAATGATTTTTATGTGATTTAAATATTTCAAAATGTAAAATAATTGCTTCAATACAATGGAGTTGGGTGGCATGCATGGTATGTCTGGCCATCACTACTTATTACATGAAAAACAATATCACAAAGTAAAGATTAAATCAACTGGACATATGTGTAATGATGACTTATTTCTTTTGTTAATAAATGATTCTTTGCTGGTTCTCTATTGGTTCACTTGTACCCCTGAATCATATATATCTCCAGCCTTCCAATCTTGGGGTATGTCATTAACAGGAATAACCCATGTTTCTTCTCCCCCTTCTTCATCACTAAACAACATCCTCACAGACAGAGGTCCACTCGGTGCAGGTGTTGTAGTCCACACTGCTCCATGACTCCGATCCAGTAATTTGCAGACAAAGTTCTGAGTCTGAAACAAAGTTGAGGAGATTAGTCATATCATTATGACCAAACATGCTGTTCTTTAAGACATTGGACACTCAAATTTCAACTACATATTTAGCTGGTTAAAAAACAGTTGATTCAGCACAAAGATTTGACAAAATTGTAAGTTATACAAGACAACGAAATCAGACATTACCTCACACAGCTGCACTGCAGTTATGTCTCTCCTTCCTTGTTGATACCTTATTACAAAAGCCAAGTAATGAGGGTTGCCACTGCTCTCATCTATTTTGAATGTTATGTTTTTGTTTGGGTAGCTGCAGGCAACTCTGCCGAGAAATAAAAAGACAAAATCCTAAGTGATCTCTTCAATTTCATGAATACTTGTAGTTTTACACATTAACAAATCAGCAGTAAAAGAAAAAAATAGTGTTCTGTGTAGAAAAATGATCTTAAGAAGCAATGGTTTGGATTATCATAATATAGTTGTTTCTTACCTTCTGTATTCAATACCAACCACTCCAAGGGCTAATAAAGAAGCAGTTGCATCAGTGGTTTGAGCCATCCTACCAAAGGCATGTTGACTAAGAATGAAATCAGTGTTATCACTTGAGCCTTGGTCTGTTATAACAACAGTGGAACCCTTGTCTGAGCAAAAGGCACTATTGGTACACCTCACCTTATGATTCACCAAAGTACAACATTATGAGATTTAATAAATCATTTTCAAATCAACTTTAGATGCATATTTCTTATAAGTTGCAAACTCCTGTTGAAGGGTTACGTGTATATGACATGACAATAAACAAAATTGTTGGCTATATATGTGTGTAAGAGTTATATCCACACATAGAGGTTAGGCATTACTTTCTCTATTACTTTCTTCATAAAATATGCTTACTCGTTTACCTCTTTGAAAACATTTATAGTAAGTTTATGACCTAGAACCATAATGTATATAAGCACATGAACAATGATATACACCAGAATAATAACATCATAACCATCATTTTCCTAATTCAAAATTTTCAGCAGAAGTAATTCCTCATGCACCTACTGCAAAATTGTTACTAGCACTTCTGCACTCACCTGGTAACAAGCACCACATCCAACACCGTCTCTATAAAGATTGGATGCAGCTGAAACGTCCCCTCCATTTAGTGTAGCACCAAAGGAACCAAATCCACATGCACCTACTGCAATGAAATAAAAAAGAGCCCATATATTAATATATGATAGAACAAGTTTATAAATATCAGTTCATGCATGTTTGTGTTTTTTTGTTATCCTTCTTCTAGTTTTCTTACCATCTGTTCCATTATCTGCAGAATTTGGGTAATATGTTGCCCGAGACTGAACAAAACAATCGATGCATGAAGTATCAGCTAGAGTTTGCAACAAATTGAAAAGCAAGGTGGTAGAAAGCACAAGACACAAAAGGTAGAGAGCCATGCAGGACAGAAGGGAAAAAACAAATGAATATGTGGAAATTAAGACAAGCTTGATGATGTATATAGCTAATTAGATTTCCCTTATTTATAGAGAATTTGGTCATTGTTACCAACTTTGACATGAATGAGTTTTGTTACAATTGTTTGTCAGTTACCTACTTGGACTACAAGAAACTCATGATGTTGAAAACCACTTTCTCACATCACAGTGTAACAATTCTCAGCCAATTGTTTTGATTAGTCAAATAGTTTATATATCTAATAATTAATAATGAGAGAAATGTTTCAGCACTGGATTGTCTTCAGTACCTGGACAGAGAACTTATGTTTTTGTTTGTAGTATTAAGGGTAAAAAGTATATCATCGTAAATAAAAAGATACAAGTGTCATTATATGTTTCTTTATTGTTTTTGTTTTCTCATCATTTCCCTCTTCACTACAGGAGTAAAGAGATATTATCTCCTCTCCAACCTTCCAAAACTTGAATATTATCTGTTTTGACAATGTGTTGCATATTTAGATGCCAAAGTAATAGTGATATTTTCACTTATTTTCATTTGTCATAATTGTTTGAGGTCAAATTATGGCATACATTCAATATATAACTTATACTTAATTGACACACGAAGTTGCTGAGATTAAGTTCTTAAAATGATGTAGCTTTAGGCTTATTGTTAAATTTGACATAACTTGCTTAAGCATGTCTTATGTTATTCAAATAAAATTAGACAAGCTATATGAACATTTGACTGTGATAGCCAATTGATCTTTGTCTACCTAACACACGGTTAGGTTAAAACCAAAGATTAAATTGTTGTGAATGTGAGAATATTTAATATAAGAGGAGAAAAGTTAGGCCCTTGTGCACTTTGATAGTAAACCTATATGTAGGCATATTCTAGTGTTCTCACTTGGCCAAAGTGCATAATGAGGAATAGATGTGGGAAATGCATGACACATATCCATCATCTTCTAGTGTTTTCAAGCTACATTGCATGAGGACACAATGCAAAAGGTGCTAGCAGACTCTCTTTGAAGAACCAGAAAATGACATTGGTCATTGGTGCACTTCCTAAGCTCTGTACAAAATGATTTTTTCTTACACTGGGGTAATATTATTATCATCTAACTATAGAATTACACTTACAATTACATTTTTATAAGTTAATATTTATAGAATCCACATAATTAATGTTTATTATCTCAGTATAAGAATAGTCTTGCATGGTATATAAAATTACAAACTGATAAGTAACTATCCACTCAAAAAGCTGATCTCATACAATGTGGGCCTTTATAATGATTCTTAGGAGTCACCATCCCTTAAAGTCATGGCAAACACCTCTAACTGGGTGAGTAGCATAGCCCCTCTTGAAATTTTAAAGTCATGAGGTCCTACTGCCTAGTTTTTGTAATATTTGTGCAGAGAACTTTAGCAAATGCAATAATAGTTCTATATAGAGAAACTTGTAAGCACTTTCTAACAAGTATAAATCACTTAAATTAATAGATGATAATTGCAGAGGTATAGAGATAGATACATTTTTAATATGGCCTACACAACCTTATTGACAAAGGATTAAGGATGCATATAATTGTGGTGACAAAGAGTGGCATCAGCTATGACATGGAAACCACTTATTCCTGGCTTTGGACCCAGTTGGTAATTATGACTTATGAGTTATGATCAACTTGAGATGTTAAGTGATGGTAACACCAATCTCAAGATTATCAACTTGCATTGCATATTTGCATTCTGTAGAAGTTGGCAACCAAAGTTAAGTTCTATAATAAGGCTTTTGGGTGCTCTCTATATAATTATCTTTTTAGTTACGGCATAGTCTATAATCTTTATACTGATAGTGTATAGATTTTACACTCATAATGTTATTCCTATGTGTACTTCATGATCTAAACAAAAAATAATTGATCTGACTAATTAGTAATATGGCTTGCATATACACTGATACAAAATTGACTTCCATTCCACATACAATTAATCTGGCTTTGTTTAGGCCGAAGCAGAATAAGAGCAATTCCCATTGGACGTTGGTACCATCCCCAAATCCACCCACTATAAGAAGTAGAGAGCAATTCGGGCTTTTGGGGCTTTGAAGCTGGACTTGAAACTTCAAACGAATACATCAATCACATGTTCATTACTTATATCTATAATATATATACTATGTTATCTATACCACTATATTATATATACAGCCAAAATAATTAGTACATAATAACTACTAGAAACTTATACTCATTCTTTCATTATCTTCCATCAACTCATCACCACTATTCTACATATTCTCTTACTTCTATCTTATATCTTCCTCAACCGATAAAAAGAACATATTTAATAGAAACTTTAATGATTATTAAAGGAACAAGATTAGAAATTTATAGAAAATTTGTGTATATTATCTCAACCACCACATATTGGGTCGATAGGCCGATTGACACACTAGTAGTACTATATATTGTATAATATATTTTTAACTTAAATCCTAATTTATCTCTCTAAATTAAACATGTTATCATCTTTAGATTTTTTTCCCAGAATTTTAGCCTATATAATTTTGTGTACTGAAAACATGTGTTTAATACATTGAAGAAACTATGTAGTTGGTTTTGTAATATTTGTCGACACAACATAGCCTGAGACTAAAAAACCAATAATTGAAAATACAAAAAATGGTATTGATGCATGTAAAGGGTGGAGTAGGATTCCTCTACAATACTAGGCTTCTAAGAGAGGAAAGTTTTTAAAAAAATTTAATTTGAAAAATATAAATAATCTAAATCATTTAAGTTTTGATTTTGTAATGTGTCAAAATTTTAAGATGCGCATTGTCCTCTGATGGAGAGGAGCGAAACTGGTAAAGGGAGGCAAAATAGACCAAACGCCAAAGAGTGGGAGAATATTCTGGTTCCAAATTCCCAAGTTGGCTAGAAAAAAGGCCTTCTCATTTGTCAATCAATTTTGAACCGTCCAAATCTGTTATTTGCTTCCCAAAAAAATCCACTTCACACGCTCATATAAGCAGCCAAAAATGATTTAATAACTAAACACAAACTTCCATATTATTCATGTCTACACGCTATTTAATGATGTTCCATTTTTTATATTTCAATAGTATCTAAATCTCTTATCATATAATTTAGTTTAATAGTGTAAAGGTAAAAGCTTTTTATATTATTATACATTATTAGGCCATAAAAATATTGTTATGAAAATCATAAAAAATAGGACCCCAAATATTTTTATATCAATCAAAAATTCAAACATAATCTAATGTAAACTAACAATACGTTAGTCTAGTGATATAAGCATCTAAAAAGAGAATTTAAAAAAGAGAAAATGAAAATAAGAAAAGAAAAGGTGGAAGCATGATTATTGGGCACATTCTTATAATAACTAATAACTAAATAACTATCTCAACAACGCTTTCTTGGTATACGTTGCATAACATTGATGGCTTCTTCTGCCAATTCCCTCATCGATAGGTAACATTTTTGTGTTCTTCATTTTCCTTTCATTATTCATTCTATTATTAATTCCTCCTTTCATGCTAATACTTATATTTCATTTCAATATTCCTTCACATTGATCTGTTTTTCTAGTTAGATCTATAACAATTGTAGAAGGGAGAAGTAACTAACAATTTGTGCCATTTACCGTTAAATAGGTTAGGTACTGTTCTATATAACTAAGAATGTTAACTTTTGTGTATCTCATTGTGCCTTAATAAAACAGAATACCAAATCTCCCTGTGATTGTGTATCTCTCTCAAATTCACTGTCTTTGAATCAAACTATGACCAGGTATCCTACCTAATTTCCCCAATCTTAGGGTATTGCCCTTCACTGCTCTGTTTCTTCGGGCTTTCTAGCGACCTTCATTAGAAGGACAGCCCGACATAAAAAACTCGCATCTAGTGAGGTCTGAGAGTTTCTCCGTTGATTATTAAAAAAAATAAGTCTTCATGAGGAGCTGAAAATTTCAGCTTATCGGAAAAGCTGAATGATCCACTAATAAACTTCTATAGTGAAGGCCCAACCAAATAAACATAAGAATGTTAGAACTTAGAAGTGCTTTTTATTAATAATAAAGAAAAAAAACTAAACAGAGGGGTTCTTAATTTTAAGAAATATGTAATAATCAGATTATATGCACCATTGCTTTACTTACCTATAATAATTAACACTGAATGCCCCAAAGTAATGAATTTCTTTGTCATGATTTTGACATTGTTGTGTTATTGTTTAACTGGGAACCTGCAAAGGTGCTGGCATACTAGCAGCATCAAGAGTATATTGGCATATTCAATTCATTTGCAGCACTTGTCATTAACTATCTTCATTTTGTAGCAGCATCAAGAGTTCTCTCACCAAACTTGCACCACTTGAAGCAGTGCTCTTCGATATAGATGGAACTCTTTGTGATTCAGATCCACTCCATTACTATGCTTTCCGTGAGATGCTCCAAGAGGTGGTGTTTCTTTTCCTAGTACACATGTTTTAAGGCAATATATTTTTACAAAATAGACATTACATTGTTTTTTATTGGGATATTCCTTTATGATTTTTATAAATCACTATGATGAAGTACGTGATTGGTAGTTGAAGAGAACTAACAATTTTTGAGGTTCACAGATTGGTTTCAATGGAGGTGTTCCTATAACAGAGGAATTTTTTATTGACACTGTTGCTGGCAAGCACAACGATGATATCGCCTTGGCTCTCTTTCCTGATGATCTTCAACGAGGCTTAAAGTTTGTCGATGACAAGGAAGCCTTGTTCCGGAAGTAAACTCTCCTTTCTTTTATTTTCGGTTCTTTTCTTCTGCAGTTTATTTGAAGCTTTAGAAGATAATCCTCTTGATGAACTATCCAGGTTGGCAGCAGAGCAAGTGAAGCCTTTGAGTGGCCTTGATAAAGTGAGGAAATGGATTGAAGATCGTGGGTTGAAGCGAGCTGCTGTTACCAATGCTCCAAGAGCAAATGCAGAACTTATGGTCTCATTACTTGGTCTCTCAGATTTTTTTCAAGCTGTTATTATTGGTGGTGAATGTGAACATGCCAAGCCTCATCCAGATCCCTACTTGAAAGGTCTTGAAGCTCTAAAGGCATCAAAGGATCACACTTTTGTATTTGAGGTTTGCATTTTTCTGATGCCTTATGATATAATTTATATTCTTGATTTGGGTTTGAAACATGTTCTGGACTGTTTTGTTGTTGTAGGATTCTGTTTCAGGGATCAAAGCTGGAGTGGCAGCTGGGATGCCTGTTATAGGTTTAGCTACCCGAAACCCAGAGCCTTTACTGATGGAAGCCAAGCCTGCTTTTCTGATCAAGGATTATGATGATCCAAAATTGTGGGCAGCTTTGGAAGAACTTGACAAGGCTAGTGCACATTAACTTTGAATTACTACTGCAAATACCAAAAGCAGGTTTCATATGAAATCACAAGATCACATGGATAATTTGTTATAGGGGATGAATATTACTAGTGTCCATAATCAATGTTGCTATCTGACACACAGCAAACAGTTATATTCTATTTGTACTTTGTAATGTCATTGTTATCTACGTTAACCTGGGTGAAGCCCAAGGAAATTGCAATATAAATTTAAACAACTATGTCACAAGTAATTTACAATTTTTTTTTGTTCGTCATTAAATCAGAGTTGGACTATAATGTAGATTTATCACTATAATTTAGCCAAATCTACCAAATTGTTCTGAAAGGGCCAATTTTGCGAAGAGGGGGCTGAGGAAAATCTCACCTTCAGCACACAGAAATTATGGCACTCACAAGGAACGTGTTTCTCATTTTAATACTTATGGGGTGATAGCATTAACATCCATTCAAGTTGTAGTTGTAGAATTCCTCACCTGATATAAAAAACATGAATTCTCTCCCTTTGCCAATATTCAACTACATTGTAATGGGTTGCTCTCTCACTCTACCAATCTACTTTGTTTTGCCTCGCTGTTTATGATATTAAAACTCAGATAAATTTGTGTCAGAACACTTTGCTGATGGATGATAAATTAATCAGTTTTATACTTTATCAAGTATATTACTTCTCCTTGCAAGTCTACCACCCTTGGGAATAAGGCAATGCATAGAAAAACCGTTTACAATAATCAAATCATCATTTGACAGATTATTTTTTACTGTAATCAAAATTAAGACAAAAACTTGTTCTCTATTTTGAATTTGACCTTTTTATTTGTATGGGAAGGAAAAACAACAAAAACCAAAACATGAGGGAAAGATTCATCTCCAAGATAGATAACGCTCATGTGGGTGTTGAATTTCATATTCCAAAGTCCACTTGGAATCCCAATCTCATTTTAGACAGATGATTCACCACCATATTGTCTTCTATGTAGATATGATGTATATAAACGTCCCAATTTCTTCTAAGAAGATCAAAGATGTTGTGAAGTACAAGAACAATAGGGTTCAAGTTGGTTTGAACCTTATCGCTAATGACATGGATTGCTTCCAGGTAGTCGGACTTAAAAGTAACCTAACGATTACCCAAACTCCAAGCCAGCTCGAGATTATGATTAATGGCCATAAGTTCAACTTGAATAGAGGATCATATCCCCAAAATTTATAATGAACCTAGATAACCAAAGACCACCAATGATTATGGATAACAATACCTCCACACATTATCTGGTCTTTTTACATGTATGCAAGAGAAACAGGGTCTTGCAACAACAATAAAACACTACAACCAAATGAGGGAGATCATGCATTACCAAGTTTCCCAATTCCTTAGATTTCAACCTTTGAAGAGAAGACATCAGGGTCACTCACGGGTGAGATACAACATACTCGTTATTAACAAGATGGGTTGTTGTAGTAGAATCACTCTTCACCCATCACCATATCTTCAACATGCCCTTATGCCAAGCAAAAATAAGAGATGAAAATTTTTCATACCTCTGCTAAGAGAACACGGGAAGAAGCCAGATTTCTAACAGCCAACTAGCCAAGATCTAGAGGCCTAACGAAAAACACATTTGCAAAAGGCTTCATGATTTATTATGGAAAAATAGTAAGTATCTCAAACAAATACAATAACCTTTCAAAAGTTATTCAACGCACGAACTTTACTCTCTCCACAACAGTAGAATGTTCAGTGGACATTCTTCTAAAGCAATCAATACACAAGTGTTATGAAACCAATGGAACGGTTTTCAAAATGACTAAAACGGTTTATTTTACACATTTTAGGAACATTAGGGATGAAAATACACCTTTTTAAACATCTGAGACTAAATTGCACACCACCAAAACTTAAGGGTGTTAAAAGTACATTTTCCCCCAATAATGTAAACTAAAAACCCACCGTCTTAAAAGTAAAATGCATGGGAGATTTTATTGGAGAGTCGTCATTATATTCTAATGAATCCTGTCAGCTGGAAATTGAAAGCCAGAAAAGGAGAAGGTATGTCTAAGAGGTGTTGCACCCTAAGAATTGGTTCACAAGTTTAGCCACACTGTTGGCTAGGCTATCTGCTGTCTCTTGTGTGGATGCTTCAGCATATACACGAACAACATCTTCGGTGCCAGATGGTCGCACAAAGCATCGACCTTGAGGGTATTTAGCTGCAGAGCCAGGAAAGAAAATAGTGCAATATCAGTAAATTTAGATTCTATTCCAGCTTTCTTGCTAGAAGGCATTGATAGATGGATGAAACTTAAGGCTCATGAACAGCATAACATTATCAATGTAATCCAATAAACAACGAGGCAGCAATTTTTCAGGAGCTGTCTATGGTAACAATCGTTTATGCATTATTTTCCCTCCTTCACCCTCTCCCTATATTTCATTTGTGGCTTTGTCACAGGTTTTATTTGTTTCTTTTTCGTTTGTTTGTAAAGATATCTTATCCTCTTCCTTTATACTTCTCAATTCTATTATACTAATATTTCTGTTATTATAAAACAAAGCTGCTAATGCTTTGAGTAAAAGAGCACAATATATATACATATATAAAAACACGCCACAAACAAATCTTGAAAAATTGGCATGGAGAAGCACTATGCCTCACTCCTTCTATTGGTGGGGAGAAACGCAGCTGCTCTCCATGTCAGAAAAGTGGTCCAAGACTGCTGTTTCAACACCTTTTTTCTCCCACCAATCATAGAAAATAGAATCTCCTTGAGATCAATGCAGCAGTTGGCAACTCACAAGTCTTGACAGAACCCACAAGTTTCAAACAAAAAACATATATGGCATAAAAGATAAAAAGAGAATGAACAAAGAAGATACCAGTTTCCTCATTGATAGCTTCTTGAAGACCAGGGGGACTCACAACTACAGTTTCTGCGTTTGCAGTAACAACAGCAGTTCTATCGGCAACTTTAACCTGACAGTCAAGAAAAACCAAAGCAAGCATTGGTCTCAAATAGAACAGTAAGCACATGCTTAAGCCCTAGGCTACTTGGCAATTAGCCACAATAGCAATCATAACAAATAAAATTAAGCGAGTAAAGCTAAGATGTTGAAGTTGAATAATAACTTCACAACCAAGATCAAATGTGAGATTTTGGGATAAAGCATAGCCCCAGATTGCAAATGTTGGTAGTTGAGACAGAAGATGATAATTGATAAGGCATGAATTAAGCCTAATACATGCAAAAACAAAGACTTCCAAACTAAGTTTAAACAACTGCAAGAGAAAACAGTTGAACCTGACATTGAACCCAAAGGAAATAGGATATGGGTTATAACTAGGACTAACATTTCAGGTATCGCAGGACCACATAATCAAAACTGAAGTTATGTACTTCATTATCCAAACAGATCATTCTTTTAAATAGGAAAAATATAAGGAACATATATTTATGATCCAGATGAAGCTTCTGTCTTAAGTACAATAACTCTAGTTACAAAAGAGATAAAAGATAATAATAACTGACCTTGAGCTGCCTGCTAGGTAAATCATGATAAAGATCATTCCATCTATGTATTGACCATTCCATGTGCTGTAATATGACTTCCACTAAGAGCAATCCACTCAAAGCATCTCCAACTGCTTGGTTGATCAACTTACTGACTGCCAATAATCTCAAAGCAGCTTTTTCCGCTTCTGAACCTGGAATAAACAACCAAGCGACTTCTCTTTCATTCTGCAGTTGAATCTTATAAGTGAAATGATAATAATCAGAAAGAACTGAATAAACCCTTCGATCCTGAAGAAAGCTCGTTACTTCTGGCCTCTAACCATCCTGTGAAATATTCTGAAAATAAGACAGTTCCATGGCCATTTGCCTCAAAATAGATGCCAATGTCAAATTCAGCAGCTTTTTCATGCAGATATTTCACTCCAGTTGGAGTTAACTCGACTTCAAGTCCCAACTGTTTAAGGTAGCTAGTAGATGCTCCATTTGCATAAGCAGTCTGTACAACACCAAGACGGGCTTGATGAGAGTTTTTTATGTCTTCTTTCTCATTAAGAATGCTTAGTTGCTCCCTAATAAATAAAGCGAACAGGGATAGTATCTTGTCCCCATCAACAAGATCAATTGTACCATTGCTTTCAGGTTGTACAGAAAAATAAACAAGCCTATCAGCATCTCCATCCAAACTAGCACACCTGAAAATCATAACTAGCCTAATAAGCAATAACCCTAATAAATTAGACAAATATAGCAATGCTTAAAGGATGTGGCTACTAAATCAGGTGACAGGTCCATGTTCTCCGTCTTTCAATAAGGCCTGGGAACTAACTCTAACACACCCACATTGCCAACCCTACTGGTAAAACAACAAAACTAAAAGTCAGATGACTGGCTACCCAGAAACCTAGTCTTCTTAAGTCAAATGGTTTTTCTTCATTATATCAGAAATCCTGCTATCCGCTATCCCGTTTTTTGGGGTTGACTGGGAAGCCCTGGGATCTGGGATTGACTACATAGATGCAGATTGATTAAATCATTCACAATCTCTAGTTAAAAAGATGATCTCAACTGTTTTGGTAGAAGATTCCTGAGAAGCTGACAGACAGACATTTAATTTCGTATAAAAATTCAAGCAACATACTTATGCCAACTTTACTTTCAGCATCAGTTGATGAACAGACTAACCTTATCCCAACATCTTTGGAACCAAAGCCATGTGGAACAACCTTCTCTTTCTGAACATAATCTGCACCAACTCCATCATTCAGTACGCCTCCATCCTCAACGCTATTCCGAACCTCAATAACCAGACCACTCAACAATTTCTCCAAAGCTTTAAGTTTCACTCCACCTACACCATTAGCTCCATCCACAACCAATTTTTCATTCGCCCCACCCAACTTACTTTTTTCACTTGGGATCAAATCCATTAAGTACCTGATCCAATCATAAAATATTCCTAAAAGGATATGTTCAGTGATGAACTCAATATGGACAAAAGAAAGGAACAAGGAATTATGATATTTGGATTGCATTGGGGTAACCTGAACGAGCTTGAAAGCTGTTCAAAGTAATCTTGTTCTGATGCTTTCAGGCCCTTATTTCTAGCACGAACCATCCAATGTAGTTGTGGAGTTGTCAAAATCCCCATGTCCAGTGCAACAGCTCCAATAATTGAAGTGACGCCCTTCCGTTTTATCCAATTATGAGTTAAATTGACAATAGAGTGCAAGATAAAAGAAGGTAGAAGCTAAACATTTGTTTACGGCAATCATACTTGTCTAGCAGCTTCAAGCAAATCATCTCCGCTTGGCCTCGTGTCTCTCCCCAAGAGTACTTCAGCTGGCCTGATCCCATCAAATGGGATGCTTTCTTTCTCGGCAAATTCATTTATCAACTGTTGGTAATGATATTAAAGTAACCACATTAATTGGCATTTAGGAGTTACTACGATACATTGGTACTCTAAAATGGTTGCCAAACATGTAGCGGATACACATCCACCAGTACCTATCATGTACTTAAATTTTAATACTTACTTGATGAGTAAATAACCTCTATCACTCAAGTATAAGTCATTGTTCCATCTAAGTTGTTTGATTTTCAAATAAATGAAACATATTACTACTTCACTACATTCAAATTACACACCTTCATTATTTTTACACACTTGAAAATTGAACTACTTTACAGAGTTTCATTTGTAAAATTTTATATTTAGTACATGAGTTTGATGTCTAATTTTTCTTTATAAGCCCATTCCATTGTCCATCGTTCATTTGTAATACTTTTGTTTAAGAGTCAATAACGAATGATCAATGACCGATAATGCATATACATTAAACTGTTAAAACGTTAGGGAAATTGTATTTATCTAATAATAATATAAATAATTAAACTGGATATAATAAAGATTGTGGTAACCTTGAGGAGTTGATGAGGAGATGTGGCATTAGCTAGGGTATCGGCGAAGGGTTCCCAATGCTGAGAGAACATGCCGCCGCTAGGGTCAGCGATCTTGACGCCGTTGTCGGAGACTTGGTTATGGGAGGCGGTGATCATGACGCCGATGACAGATTGGGTTTTAAGGGATCTGAGGGCTGCAAGTATCCCAACCCTGTAAACGGTGGATTGAAGAAGCGATGCATCGGCTCTGAATCCAGCGGTGCCGTATGACAATGTCACCCCTGCGATGCGAAAAGAGAAGAATTAAGGAAAAGAAATGGAAGAAGAAGTGAAGAGAGATGAATAGGAAATGTGAGAGAACCTTGAGGGGGTGAGAAGCGCGAGCATGTCTTCACAATAACAGATCGCTGTTCTTCGTTCATCGTCCAAGGAACTCACAAATTACTACTTACTAACCATCATTCACTTAACCAATTATTAAATGTTAACCCACACAAAATTGGTAATTTTAGTTTTTTTATTTGTTAAAAGTATTGGTCTAATAATATATGCATATGCAAATATGATGAATGAGTATTCGAGTCACGTCACATTATACACTTATACTTGTGTAAATATTGTGCTGGTCTAATTTTTTTTACCGAATATCGGCTTAGATACAATGAAACAAGACATATTCAGTGAAATCATAATCTGATCAAAATGTAACCAAGACCTTTTACTATATCCTATTCCTACCTATGAAACCAAATTCCGTAACAAAATCATAATCGCAAGTACAGGAATCAAGCATGTGTATATTATCATGTGGAAAGGTGGCAAGTCCCAACCTGAAGCACCACCAACTTCTTCTTCAACTCATAACTCAAATGCTTTGCGGCGTATTTTGATTCTTTCTATTGCATCGTAACGCTACCAAATTAGTATCTGTTTCGTATTAAAGTTTTTGCTTCAAATAAAATTGGGCTTTGTTTTTATTTTATTTTGTTGTGTTTTTTTCTTTGGTGTTATGATTGTGACTGTGAGTACAAGCCTACAAGGGTAGTGATTAATGCGGTATATATGTGGAGTGTGGTGTGGTATTTGTTTTCTGTTGCAAAATGTTAGCTTTTATTCCTAGTGTGATCTGTTTCTCAGACATATTCTCTGACATTTGACATCTCAGTTGAATTTGGATTATTGTGTTAAGTTATGATTATGAATGAAATCTATGCTTAATATAGCGTTAGGGTCAATGATGAAATGTGTAAAAAAGTGTTTTTCTAAAAAAAAAATTGCCAAACATACTTGGCTGCAAAACCACCTCATTCTTCAACCAAATCATGTTACATACATGTAACACTCACTATATTATATTCCAGTATGTTTTGGTGAAAGCTCCTCTACAAGTGGGAGGTGCTGAAATCATTGTTAAACAATATTTAGTAGAGGTTTCAATATTTCAAATTGGTAAAAACAATGTTGAGGTGAAGCTTACAAAATAAAAGAAATCAATAGCACACAACAGGAACAAATCCATTTTTACACTGATGGAGCAAGTCCCACTGAACTCCCATCTCAAAGCATACTGTAACTATCATCATTATTCATCCCCACGAAACACATTATGGCTAACACAAACACAATAAAAGAGGAGAGTTCCATTGCAAGGGCTCCCCAACAGATAACACCAGCATGCTTTAATATGCATGGAATAGCAATGCTTCCAATGGTTGAGAATCCGGTCAAGAACTTGGTAAAATTCACCCAGCTGCACCATCGCTCAACAAACCACAAAAACAAAAATCTAAATGATTAATTCTCCATCATCAGACAGATCATAATTTTTGTACTGATAAAACACATCAACATCACATACTTCTTTTAATCTAGGCTTAAATATATCGTTTACCTATTATCAGTTTCAGACAATATAGAATCATCAGACCCGGCAAAGAACAACAAAGGCATTGGAAGGATCACATACGTTATCGCTGCAAGAGAACAAAACATCAGATGAAATAACCAACAAGGGGATGTTCTTGTCAAATAAAAGTGTCATTAATGAAAAAAATAAACACATGGTATTCTGGAATCAAATTTCAATGATGATCTCACCACTTAGCATCGGCCACCAATTCTTATACAAGGCACATGCCTGTCACATAACAAAGATGTAAGCAAACAGTTACATTTTTACCAATAAGTTGTCATATATTTATGCATTTATAAACAAGAACAAAAAACACACTACTGACCAAAATTTGCAAGACAATTCCTCCGGAGACCAAAATTGCCAAAAATACAAGTTTCCCTGTGTCCAAGCAAGTACGCACATATCCTGGTAAGTCTGCCATCTCCAGCTCACCTCATGTTACAGTGAGGACAACTGAAGCAAAAATCTCATTATCACAATAAACATGATGAAGGACATATACAGCCACGGTTTACATTCAAAAGTTTGTTTATATTATATCATATTCGAATCACACATTGATCATATGTATTAGACAATGACTGTCTAAACAATAATAACCAAGCCCTAATCTCAGTAGGCTGTGTCGGCAAACAATGACTGTAACTCTGTAAGCACATGAAAAAAGCAACAACAAAAGCCATATTTCTGCAGCTAACATCATTTAAAACACTGCAATTTTAATCCCAATATGTTCAAACTTGAAATATCATTGAATCAATTTGATCATAAATTGTTATAAAAGAGATCAATCCCATTTAATAATAGAATGGCAATTCCAAACAGTTTTTCACAAGCCTGATCATATCTGAGAAAATTTAAAGACCTGACATGAATGATGAAAAACCTTAGCATACAAAAATTTGAGGGTAAAATCGTCATAGCACAAAATTCCAATCGTTTGTCACTTGCCAGACAGCATGACGGTGTTCATATCGAGAATCGATACAAAACAATTAAAATAATTGTTCCCAATTTGATTAAGTAGGAAAATAGAATAAAATACAATATACTAATGATACTGTAGAGTATTTGATAAATGAATTATAGATAAATGGCATGGACATAGGGATGGTAGTGAAAACCAGAATAGAAAATTGGAAAGAGTGATATTCAGAATTAATGGATAGGTCGAGAGATAAAGAGAAATTGGTACCTGAAAGTGAAACCTAATTGTTGTTGTCGTTCCTGATGCGGTGGTTGGTTTGAATCTTCTTGTTCTTTCTTTATTCTATTTACTACAAAATAATAATATATTTATCATTGTTAATCAATAAAATAATTTCAGTTAAAAAATGTAATAAAAAGTATTTTCTCTTTTAAATAATCACATAATCACACCCCACCCTCCTCGTAGGGTTAGTTTTGGAATAAAATAATTAGGAAGGGTGAAGATTTGAATGGGTAGGTAATGAAATGGTTGATTATGTGATATGGATCCACGTCAGAAATTGCTACCGTCGAAACACGACTTACCTAGACTTGTGGCGGTGATTACCGTCGCATCCCTTGTTGCTTGGTCTTGTAACCTCTTTTTTGTTCAGCCTCCCACCGTTCCCTTTTGCCACTCCAACCTTCACTCTTCTCATGATCTGTTCGCTTCTGATTCTTGTCTACCTTGTCCAACTAATGGAGAATGCATTGATGGCAACTTGAAATGTCTTCAAGGTTATCGAAATCATGCAAATTTGTGTGTTGAAGATGGAGAAATCAGTCAATTAACTCAAAACATTGTATGTCCTCAACAAATTTTCTTTTTTCTTTTTTGCTTTCACATATTATTTATATCATTTTTTTATGATTTGGTCACAGGTAGAGAGAGCGGAGAATCACCTATGTAATGAATATGCTCAACTTTCATGCTACGGAACTGGATCGGTTTGGGTTAGTTCTGTCACTTTCAACTCTCTAATTGTACACTTAATTGTATGAATCAATGCATTTGTTACTGCATCACTTGTTTTTTTTAACATGGTTGCTTTCAATTTGAATTCTGTATTCCCCTCTCAGGTTCAAGAGGATGAATTCTGGAATCATTTTGAGCAAATGGAAAATGTTGGATTCGACAATGCACTTTATAATTATACAAAACAAAGGGCGGTTGAGACAATTGGTAAATTATTGGAGACGAGGTTAAACGAGCATGGGTATATCATCATCTTCTTCTGCTTTTAGAATCTATTTGTCAGCAGTGTAGCTTTTAGTCATATCATATGTTTCCTAAGACTATTGTTTTGATGTTACTTATGTCTTATATAGGGTGAAGGAGTTTAAGTGCCCTGATTTTTTGGCAGAACATTACAAGCCATATGCCTGCCGCATTCATCAATGGATCTCACACAACATTCTACTTCTTCTGCCCATATGTGCCATGGTATCCCTTTCTTAAAGACATACTTTAATGCATATACTTCTGTTATAAATGATTATACTTGTTGACAATATTAAGATCAAACAGCTTGTTGGATTCGCAACTTTGTTCTTGAAAGTCCATCAGAAGCGACGTGTGTCTAGGAGAGTTGAGGAGCTTTACGACCAGGTACAGTAGGATATATGCATTTTCGGTGTTTCCATATGTGCATGTTGTAGCCTATATTTTTTAAATGATGATATGGTTCGTTATCTGATTTCAGATCCATGTCCTGAATAAAGTTTTTTTTATAGTTTTGTTTTAAGCCATATGCTGATGCGACTTGTAAAATCTGATCCAGTTATCCTTATCTTATGTGTAATGTGACATCTGCTTATCATATGTATTATGACCAGATCAAATGAAATGAGTGATTATTACATGTTTGGCAAACAAAATTTGTTTATTTTTAACAAGTGTAATTTTGAGTTCTGATGAGCTGGCCTTGATTAAAAATGTCTTGAAGCAGATAAACATTCAAATACAATACTAAAATTGAGTTTGAGCTGCAAAGTACTATGGTTTTGTTAGACAGAGGTTCTGTGTACCCCACTGTGGACAATTTGATATGTTTGCAGTTCTGTAGGTTCAGATGAGTACAAAAATATCCCTATTTGCTATTTTTGTTTTGGTTTTGAATTTCACATGAATTATGATTCTGAATAATGGCTCAGGTCAATTGCTCTGATGGAAAATTATGTTTATAATTTATAAATAAAGTTGTGTGGTTTTTGGCTCCTGTAACTGCAATTACAGCAGATGAGCAGAGGTTCTTTTGTGTGGATAGTTAATTCTGACTTTATTCTGATTCCATCTCTGTTAAAATTTCTTCCTTGCTGATATTACAGGTCTGTGAAATACTTGAAGAGAATGCATTGACATCAAAGAATGTAAATAGTAAATGTGAATCCTGGTTTGTTGCTTCTAGGTTACGAGATCACCTGCTTTTACCAAGAGAGAGGAAGGACCCTTTACTATGGAAAAAGGTACTTTTGTAATTATTTTAGAACTCATGGCACTTGATTATTCTGTATTATCAGAATAAATACTAAACAATAATTAATTAGTTTGCAAACCGATCTGCTTTTTATGTTTGTTAGCTCCATGTTTCTGATGGTTTTCTTGGGCAAAAGTTGTCCTTATTCATGGCCTGATTTTGAAATTAAGTTTCAGCGTCGCATTTTTTATAGGGGCTGACATGCTGCATTATCATTCTTCTTGCTTCTCTGTATTTTGTTTATGATCTTCCACTAGAAAATAGCCATTTTCCCATTCTTGAGAAATTCAGCTAGGGTCCTAGGACTGAGTCATACTATCCTATGCCATATTCTTGTAAATCAACAGAGTTGTTGTTATTTTTCTTTCTCCTATTCCACATGTTAAGTGATGAAAGGTGCGATCTTTGACCCCGACTGTTATTTATGAGTAAAATTTACCTTATCATTTAGTCTACTTTTCTCTTGTAATTAAAATTAAATATTTCAATGGATTTTAACAATCATTGAATGAGTGACTATTTTTGTAATAACTTGTTTGGGATTACAGGTAGAAGAATTGGTTCAGGAAGATTCCCGAGTAGATATTTATCCCAAGTTGGTGAAGGGTGAATCAAGAGTGGTATGGGAATGGCAAGGTACGTGGGTGTACTAACATGTTTGAATTATCAATGCATACAAGTCTGGTACAACCATACAAGATTTTCTAAATAAAAAATGTAAAAATTCGGCAGTTAATATACAGAAAATTCTAATGAATTGCTGCAAGACAAATTTTTCAACTAAAAGTTTGATTATTATTTGTAAGTGTAATTTGTACCATTTGTTCCTCCATATTCTAAAGTTGAAGGCTCATTGAGCGCCTCAAAGATGAAGAAAAAAATAGATGCAAGCAAAACAATGGTAAATGAAGGTGTGGCTCTGAATCATCAACGACATCCCACAAAGAAAGAAGGCAAGTGGTTATGTTGCTACCATATGCCTTGTTGTAGTCATTCGTATTTTCTTATATAGTCAAAATGTTTGTTGTGCCATCAATTTGATGCAGAACCTATGGAGCCACTTTTTTAACACATGTTGGAACAGTGACACTACTATCCTGTGTAACTCATGATGGTTTATACTGCTATCCCAGCTGAAGGGTTGTCTTTCTTACCTTGTTTGTACCAAAAAGGGATGGGTAAGATATGTTATTTTTTGTTTACTGCACCGAAGGTATATATTTGACTATGTGAGCATTGGTGTTGAGTGTGACTTGCTGGGAAATGCTTATACTATGGAACGTGTTTATAGCTTAGGGAGAAGAGTCATGTGCATGAAACTCCTTACCTTTTGGGTCTCCCATTGAGGTTTAAGCTGGTTATGTGCTACTACTAACCAAATTCAAGTAAGCATTTTCTTCCTAAAGACAACCCCTTGTATTACTTTCACAGTATTGCCATGATGCCATCTACTGACACAACTAGTAATGATAAACTTTTATTAATTAGTGACTTATTTATAAATGCTTCCACAATGGCTCATTGAGCTTTGAGACTTGGTTGTTCTTGTGCATGTGAATATGAAGGTGAATAAGTTTTGAGCAGATAATATTTGTGGAATGACCAACAAAAATGTACTAGGGGAATTGTTTCTTTTACATTGCAACGGTAATAATTGAAGTTTTTTAGGCAAAGACATAATTTAGTTTCTGCCTTTGATTTGGCGTTGTTATTTATTTTTTCATTTTGATCTCATTCAATAGGATTTTCTCATAATTCACTAACCTTTTTAATTAAAATTGATAGTTTTGATGTCATTTGATGAAAACATCTATAAAGTGATCTATTTATTGTTTTTAAATAGGATCATTAAAAATGGGTTTCTCGGTACAAAGCTGGTGTGGAAAAAAAATGGGGTTCAACGGAAAAGAGAATTGGAGGAGGAAGGAGAAACCGAAAACGTTGAGTTAATTATTTAAAAAAAAATAGTCTAAATGATGTTGTTTTGAAAAACGAATTTTGTGTAAAAATAAAAAAATACACGTGACATGTCAAACATACCCACATGGATTGATGATATCTCACCTAGTTAGTAGGTAACGATTCACGTATATAAAGTCGTTAACATTAATTGATGGGTTTGGACGGAAGACTAACATGGATCATGTTAAAATTGTTAAAGATTAAATTGATAATTTAAATTTATTAGAGACTAACATAATAAAGAACCAAAATCATTTTTTATCCTCCACAAGTTTTCTTCACTCAAGTCAATTTATTTGAGCTGAGAAGGGGCTTAAGTGAAATTTTTTCATACATGATACTTTTTGCTTAAGGGAAATAAAAAATCTATCACTTGAATAATTGTATTAAGAAGAAAAAATGTAATACTATCAGTGTATATGAATTATAATCCACTCTTGTATTAATTACCTGTTAAACCAAAAGGACAAACCTTTTTTATATGATTTGTATTGTTATAATACAGATGTTTGAAAAATGACAGATGCCCGTCTAGCTCACTTTGTAGGGCGCCCTTGCCCAATGTTTAAAAAACCGTGCCGTACCGGCCGGTTCAACCGGTAAACCGGACCCCTAACCGGTACGGTACATATGTTATACCGCATATGTAATAGAACCGGTTGAAAACCGGTCAAAACCAGTGAAAACCGGTAAACCGGTTTAAACCGGTCGGTTTGTACATTAATTTTTTTTTTTTTTAAATTTCAAATTTTCAATTCTTCAACTTCAATGATTGATACTTGAGTCATTTATTTGTATTTTGCGTTTATTAATTGATAATTTTGGATAAATATATGTTTTGTACTTTAGACTTTGATTTTATTAAAGACTTAATGTTGTTTGTTTGTGTGAATTTGAAGTAAATTATGAATATGGATTATAAATATGAATATCTACTTATTTGAAATTTTGTGTTATAGGTTTACATATATATATATATATAAGCAAGTATGTCCGGTTTAACCGGCATGCGGTTTAATTACTGAACTACTAGTTGAACCACTGTACCACTATACCAGTACCCTAACCGGTTTGATAACCAGTACGGTTTTAATAACATTGCCCTTGCCATTAAAATGAGCACGAGATAACTAAACCAACATGCAAGATTTAATAATAATAATTGTGAAAGCAAGCAATTAATTTGGCCTCTCATAGATGTCTAGTACATCTCTCATAAATGCTTTATTTATTATGTTTATTACACTTTTAAAAAAAAGGAAAATGATATATCCTCCTACTAATTATACTATTCATAAGAAAGTGACATATGTCACTTGTAAACCAATTACTAATAAATAAAGTATTACTTTGTAACATGTATCACTTTTTTGTAGGTATGAAAATTAATAGAAAAATTTTAGTAGGAGAATATATCATTACTCTTTAAATAAAATTGCTATTATGTTGTTAGGAAATGGAATATCCCTCGCTCTCATTTTGCTCCATTTTTTGAATTATTGTGACGTTGATTTAGCAAAGAGAAAGTAATAATTATTATATTTTAAAAAGTTTTAATGATTCAAACCACTTTCCAAATCTTTAAATTATTTGATATTTTTAAACATGCTTTAAACTTCAAAGCAATTGAGGTTATAATCCTCAAAAAAATCATTTATAATTAGCTCTCCACCTTTAAAATTATTTGTAATATAAAATTTTACTTTAATAATTGGTTGCTAGTTGGAGTTTTTTGAAATTCAATTCCTAGTCATTCTTTAATAAATCAGTATATTTTAATTGATTTTAATAATTATAAAAATCTTCACAAAAAATTCTTACATAATATTTTAAATAATACACCTATACAATAAATCCTCATAATTTCATACAATAATTATGAATAACAAAACATATAACTGATATAAGGAATGCTATAAATTAAATTTTGTAATTCAAAATACTTTATGTGATGCACTAATAACAAGGAAAGTGAAAAAAAAAATACATTTCTTTCAAACAAAAAGTTAAGAGTGAATTTAAAAAACCTAATTTATTTTAGTTGGCCTAAAACAAAGATTTATTTATCATCATCATTATTTAACACCAAAAAAAGTTAAGAGTGAATTTTAAAAACCTAATTTTTAATTTTTAAAGTTCATGATCTATTTAAAAGATTTCAAATAGTTAAAGGACATGCGGAATTATTTAACCTGAAGAATATTACACAAGCTCTTAGTAAGTAGTTATTTTAACTAACATGCCAATGTTTTTTCGTTTTTCTGATAACCACATTTAAGGATGGGTATCACCTTTTTCAAAATGGTGTTTTTAATCATGTCTCAGCCAATCAGAGAATAGAAATGAAAAGTCATAAGAATATACATTTTTTTAAACGAAAAGTGATATAGATTTTTAAATGATGTGACACAATATTATTGGTTATGAGAGGGTTAAAAACAACATTTTAGAACACTTAATCCAAGCTCCACATTTACCTATTTTCTATAAAGTTTACCTATTTTCTATAAAGTTTACCTATTTTCTCCCTAATAATACTACTAACCGAAGAATTTTTGGCAAAGACGGTGTGTTATTCCTTTTGCCCCTTTCTTGAAAAATGCAAGTTTAACTTTTTACTTTTATGGAAAAGTTTAACTTTGTGCTTTTATGGAAAGTTTAAGCATTTAAAATATATATTTTCGGCTACCGTCAAAGATATCCCACTATCCTTTGACTTTTCACCTTTTGGATGATGAACTAATATATTTTGGGAGTGCAACTATCTCTTTCAACAAATATCATCTACAGAAATCAAACTATTAATCTTTTAATTATCTTATGAATCTAGTGGAGCCTGAAAATTTTACTTTGAAATATTGCATTTTCATGATCAATATTAAAATTAGTTTTCCTAAAACTATTTTCTTCTTTTATATTTCTTAAAAAACATGACTAAAATATTTTAAATGGTTCTTATTATAAGAAAACTATTTAAAAGATTTTCACAATCTTTTTATAAAGTATTTTGCATTTTCTATAAAATAATAATTCCCATACTAAAAAATAACCATAATATATGTAATCGAGTTAAAATCAATGTTGTAAAAACCATATTGGCTGGTTCAACCGGACCCCTAACCGGTATGGTACGTATGTTATACAGCATATGCAATAGAACCGGTGAACCGGTTTAAACTGGCCGGTTTGTACATTAATTTTTTTTTAAATTTCAAATTTTCAATTCTTCAACTTCAATGATTGATATTTGTGTCATTTATTTGTATTTTGCGTTTGTTAAGTGATAATTTTGGATTAATATATGTTTGCACTTTAGACTTTGATTTTGTTAAAGACTTAATGTTGTTTGTTTGTGTGAATTTGGAGTAGATTATGAATATGAATTATAAATCTGAATACCTACTTATTTGAAATTTTTTGTTATAAGTTTATATGTATATATATAAGCAAGTATGTCCGGTTTAACCGGCATGCGGTTTAATACTGAACCACTGATTGAACCACTGTACCACTATATCAGTACCCTGACCGGTTTGATAACCGGTATGGTTTTAATAAAATAGACTTATAATCTAAATAGAAGAGTAATATGTATAACTAATTTAGGGAGTAACTTTTAGACTTTTATGGTCATTTTGTGAGTTTGGATGTTGGAATAAAAAAAAGAAGATGAGTATGAGGTATTTGAGAGGAGATTACATCAAAATATAAAATACAAAAATGAAAGTCATGATAACATAATTTTATTATATCCATATTGTTAGACAAGAAATAAGTGAGAGAAATGTTGAGAGATTGATAGAGAGGGTCCTTTATGTTGATGAGTAGTCAGAGACACCACTTCAACAACTGCAGTTAAACTTCCTTATCATTCTCTCCTCTCTTTTTCTTCTTATCAATGAAACAATAAAGAGTAGAAAGAGCAAAAATTGTAGCACAGAAATTGCTTTCACATTTTCTTTTCTCTCAAGTTAGTAAAAATGCCTAAAAAAACAATATTTTTTTAATTTTTGCTGAATTCTACTTTGTCATATGCATGCTGTTCCAGTGTCCAGTTCTGGAGAATTCAGTTTGGTTTTGTTTTATTTTGTGTGTCTTTTTGTATCATAATACGTGCATGTCATGTCATGTTTCCCACTTTGAGCTCCTTGCTTCTTTTTCTGGGTTCATTTTTGTACATCTTTGTTGTCAAATTCGTTTTTGCTTTTTCCTCTTTGCAAGATCTTACCTGGATCTTTGTCTCTTTGCTGTTCTATCATCAGATTTCAGTTTACACTACAAAGTACAGGTTCTTTATATACTTTTGTTGAAGAAATGAAATGATTAACAATATGTTTTGTGATTAAAGAGTTGTTGCATGCATGATCAGAACTTAACCTTTCATTTCATTCTTAAATTGAATCTCATTCGGGGTTGATCTTTATAGTGTATTACATTATCTGTTAGTTATTTTGCAAACTTTACAGCATGTGAGCTTTATTTATAGCTATTTGTTTTTTTTTGTTTCCTTCTATGTTCTTAATTTAGATTGAAGTCTAAGTCTATTTTCATGAATCAAGTTTGTGATCTCATGGATCTTGCATATTGAATTGGATATTGATGAGAAATTTTGATCTGTTACTTGTGTAGGGAGCTGAGAGAGGATGCTAAACCAGCTATGGTTTGCACTGCTAATGATATACAAGGATGGACAGATTTTCCAAAGGGACTTAAGGTTCTTCTCCTTGATGGAGATAGAAGTTCTGCTGCTGAGACAAAAGCAAAGCTTGAGGCTATGGACTATAATGGTAAGACTTTGGATTCTATCTTTTTTATGGCATACTTCACTTTCTCCATCAACTTGAAATTTTGGCCTAGCAAATCCCACTTTCCTTAATTAGTGGCCAAAGTTGGTCCCCATCTTTCTGTAGAATGGCATCTTGTAAAGCTTCATTGTCAGATATCACTTATATGGTTCTTTGGCAAATTGTGGTTGTGAGATTTTAGTTACATTAACATAGAAGGCTGGTGTTGTGAAAATGGCTCATATGGCAGAAGGAAACACAACTGGGCCGTGGTGGGGACCATGGCCATGTTGGATCCATAACCCCAATAGGCTATCTTCCACATGGGATCCATGGCCTAGTCATGGTAGGCGCCACAGATGTGGATCGGGATGGTGCTGTAAAAGGCTATATATACATGTGTTATGTAATTGTATACCCTAATTGAGTATGTGCTTGTGGCAAAGTGGTAGACCTTGTAATCTTATTCTCTAATTATAAATTCGTAGTCGCTCAGTGTTCATCAGATGTAAGTACAATTGACAAAACCTTGTTAACAAATTCTCTTGTCCTTTTCGCAATCCTTTATTCGATTGTTTGTAATCAACTTTGTAAGACGATTGTTTCTGTTGCAACAACTTGGATAATTTTATAGGCCACTTTACTTTATCTATTTTGATGCTTGACGTTATAATATGTGGTATTTCTTTAGAAGGGTTATAAAGCTGCTTAAAATTTCATTTGCACTTGAGCCAATATGCTGACTGGAAATGGTCCAAATTCTAAAGGTATCGATGATAATTGATGATAAAAGAAATGCCAGCCAACTACTTTATGCACTACTGAATCTATCCCATTGTTTTACATTTGAATTTTGGCCTTTTAATTGCTTATCTAAGCTGAATTAGTTGGCTGCTGAAGATAGGCATTAATTATGGACAGCAAAAGTTTCCACAAATTTTAGTTTAATTGAAATTATATCTGAATATCCAACCCGTATAATTTGGCTGGTAGTGTTGAATTCCATAGTGATCTTTTCCTTTATTCCCACACCCCACCCCTTCTTGTTTCTTGTACATGCTTGTTTATTCCATTAATTTGTTAAGTAAGCCTCAGGCTTCTGTGCAGTTTCTGCCTTTGATGACGAAGATGCAGCTTTATCAGCAATATCAAGTAGGTCTGAAGATTTCCACATTGCCATAGTGGAGGTACTGAACTTTCATTTCTGTATAAATTACAAATCATGTAGTTCTAAAAGTTGAACAGAAAATAAGCAAATAAGGAAGATATCTAGTGTGCTAGTTGAAAATGAGTGAATCTAGAGAACATGACTGTTCTCTTGATTTAAATTAGTTGCTGCAAAACATACTTCAATCAAAGGAGTCATTTATCTTGGAATTTGTGAAATACTAGTAATAAGTGATGGCTTTTATCATCAAATGCATTTACTCTATAATATCGTTGCATTTATTGCCTCATTTTGTCAATTTCTATCTTAATCATGTAACTAAAAGATAACATTTGTTATCCCACCTTGTGTGTCATTCTCTTTATAAATCAAGTAATATTTTTTCTTTTTACCAATCAGTGAGCGGCATAGAGAGTGCACACAACTGTCGCACAACAACTGTTTTTCCTGAATTGGCTCTTAGGCTGTTAATATAATACAGTGTTGATGCTGTGACTTGTAATCACATACATCCATCATAATTGTAGGTGAGTGTGAGTACAAGCAGTAGCCAGGGAGGTTTCAAGTTTCTTCAGAATGCCAAGGACTTGCCAACCATCAGTAAGTTCAGTACCGAGCCTAACTTTGATGGTTTAACTTCTTGACTTGAAGTTCTTTATACCCACCTCCCCCAGATAAACTCTTTACTAGTCAATTGTATAGTTTAAATGTTTAAGGAAAATTTATATCCTAAAACGAGAAGGGACTTCATTATACCTTCATATTCAATTTTAAAAATGAACTTTATATAATAATACTAATACTCATAAAGTCATAATTTATGGAAATTCTCTCTCTTTTTTATTTGCTTTGTGATTGTTGCTTGCTGTTGTTTTTATATCATTCAACTTGTTTTTTTCCTTGTGACGCTTTTAATAACTGAAACGAATGAGTGATAAGGGAACATGAAATGGGAAATATGAGAAAAAGTTTATCTCAAGTCTGTCTAAGGTTACTGAAAATTTTCTAATCAACTATACTTTCAAACTTTTATGTAGTGACTTCAAACAATCAGTGCTTGAGCACCATGATGAAGTGCATTGCGGTAAGATTCTGCTTGAGTCATCTCAACAAGTTGTGGGTTAATATCTGACTATATAATATTCTTTGAGCTAACTACAATTTTCCATTCTATCGCCTTGTCCTTTATTATCATCTTTTGTTAACCCCGTTTTTGGATATTAAAATTATAGATCAAGTTTTGAGCTTGTCCTTAAGATTGGTGTGCTAATGAAAGTATTTTTATATGATTTTTAGTTCACTTGCTTAGAATGTGATCATTTTAAAACATTTATGTCAGGCAAATACTGCATTATCATACTTCCTCATTGTCCTGATTATTGATGCATACTTCATGACTCTATAATCCATTTTATTTTTAAAGCTTGGTGCAGTTGAGTTCCAAAATAAACCACTCTCGGAGGATAAGCTCAGAAATATCTGGCAGCATGTGGTTCATAAGGTCTGTTAATATTGATGACATTATGTTAGCATCTTGGCATTTACTATATGATTATATGAACAAAATAATTTCTGATATGGTTTTAATTCATGCAGGCATTCAGTGATGGGGAAAGTGTCTTGCCTGATTCACTAAAACCAGTCAAAAAATCTGTAGAATCCTTGTTGCAGCCCCAAACAGAAAATGGACAACATGAAAGTAAAATATCGATAGAATTAGATAACGTGTCCAGGTTAAGTGATGGTGACTATGATCACTCTGCTGGAAGTGATAAATATCCAGCTCCTTCAACCCCACAATTAAAACAAGGAGAAAGATTACTTGACGGTGGCGATTGCCAAGAGCAGAGTAACTATTTCACAGAAAAAGAAAGTGTGGAACTTGATGGAGACTCTAAATCTGTTGATACTTCATGTGAGAATTTGAACACTGAAGGTACAGCACGAACAAGGAAACCTGCAAAGGCTCTAATTAAGGGGGAAGAGGATTTTGCTGAATGCTGCAAGGGGGAGAGTGCTGTTTCTCTGAATCAGTGTCATAGAAAGTTTCTCAGCAAGGCAGGTGGTAATACTACATCTCCAAATAAAGCTGGTGTTCCAAGAGATTTTCGTGAGATTAAAGCTAATCGGAAGAAGATGAAAGTGAGCTGCAGTATTACTATTAGTTATTATCATTTTATTCACTGTGATGAACCCTCATTTCCTTTCCTTTTTTCATGGTATCATCTGCTTGCACACTCGTGAAGTTTATATCAGCAACACTAGTATGCCACACATTACCAGAAAATACTTACAAGTTTTCTTGAACCTGTCAATGCCCCCAATATGTTTTCATGCTTTAAGAAATTCAAGAAAGCCTATGTACTAGACATATATCCATTTGTATTCGATACAAGATTGTTTGCTTGTTTTACAAGTGATCTGCTGGTTATGACGATCTGAATACTGTTTTCGAACTGGGTTTTGGTCTCAGGTAGACTGGACGCCTGAGCTGCACAAAAAATTTGTGCAGGCAGTGGAACAACTAGGCATTGATCAAGCCATTCCCTCTAGAATATTGGAGCTAATGAAAGTGGAGGGCTTGACAAGGCATAATGTGGCAAGCCATCTTCAGGTCACCATTTGGCTTTTTGGTCGTAGATATCAATTTCTAGTACTAATTAGAATGACTACTCAACATTTTTCTGTTAACATAGAAAAATCTTATCTGTATAGCCTCTTAGGTGAGATTTATTAGCAGCTTTTTGGTGAACAGAAATATAGATTACAGAAGAGACAAACCCTTCCCAGAGAAGAAAATCGAAGATGGACAAATCAAAAGGATCCTATGCAAAGGAACTATTATGTGCAAAGACCAATTATGGCATATCCTCCATATCATTCCAACCACACCATTTCTCCAGTTCCTGTATATCCTATGTTGGGACAACCTGGCAGCCAAACAGATGGCGTCAAGGTTTGGGGCCCTCCTGGTTATCCCATGTGGCAGCCTTCACAAAGCTGGCATTGGAAGCCTTTTCCAGGGGTAATTTTTGTATTCAGAATAACATTGGGATACAATCATTTCTTTTATATTACCGAACTTGTTATTTTTTCCTGGAATATAGAAATTATGAGTGCAATTTGATATGTAGTAACTTGATGATTCAGGTGCATGCGGATACATGGGGTTGCCCAGTGTTGCCACCTCCACAAGCTCCTTGTTTTTCCTACACTCAAGTAAGTATTAGTGAATTCAGTATCTTAACTTAGTTCCTATGCTATTTATGCATTAATAATTGATGTAACCATGCTTGCATAATTTTCTATTTCTAGTGATTTAAATTATTCACCAGAGTGATTCTAATTAGATATGTTCATTAAAATGCAGAATATGGCTGGGTTGCACAATGCCAAAGCAGTGGATTATAGATTTGGCACACCACAAACTTCTTTTGAGCATCATACGGCAATGCAGGTACTTTTCTTTCAGTTTTCTTTACTTTATCATAGTGGCAACCGACAAATCAGCAGTTCCGACATTCTGGTTGGCCCTTAGTTGATGAGAACCATATTGTGATGAAATTGTCTTACTTGTTGAAAAACGAAAAGAAAAAGTGCTCTTTGCTCCCTTTGCTCCGACTAGGCCTGTATCTTTACCAATCATGGTTATATAAGCCACTTATCTAAATACATTGTAGAGTGCAATAAGACCAAATGTGTCTAATTAGGCACACTAGATTTAGGTCAATGAACTTTCAAGTGCTGAATCACATGATCATTTGAGTTGTACATGTACAGAAGGCTTAATGTGAAGACAATTGTGCAATGCTTAAAGGTCTAAACTCAATGAGCTCCTTCTAATTGAGTGTGTTCCATGCATGCAGGCAGAGGAGGTTGTTGATAAGGTGGTGAATGAGGCAATGAGCAAGCCATGGCTGCCCTTGCCTTTAGGCCTCAAACCGCCTTCGGCGGATAGTGTGTTGGCTGAGCTCTCTAAGCAAGGCATGTCCAGCATCCCTCTTGTCAATAAAGGTGTTAAACCCCATTCAAGTGTACAAAGATAACTAGCCCTATGATGTTGGTTCCTGAGAGATTCTTGAGTGCTCCTAGTGCAAGAAAAGGTTCTTGGTATGTACTATTCAATGTTTGCCACCTGAGTTATAACTTAAAATATTGTCAGTAAAGATTCAAGTTCATCCATGAGAAAAAATGCACCCCCTCAATTTAGTCTTCAAGAAATGAAAAAATAATTCTAATTTGGTCCTTTAGAATCTCAAATTCTGATCAAATTAATCATTTCTAAGGACTAAATAATTGGGAGGCATATTTTTTCTGAAGGACAAACTTGGGTCTTAAATATTTGAGGTTAAGTCAATAAAGACCCACTTAACTGAGGTGGTATAATTGAATGGTACAAAGCAAGACCCACTCAAATGTTATGTCTTTCTCAAATTTATCCTTCAGCTTTCAACTCCATTAGTACATTTGGCTGGAAGTTGGGACCATTTATATACCATGTAGTCCCCACAATCACCGACCAGTACCGAAGCTGTTGAGCTTTACATCACAACTAACAAGTCAAAGTGTCAAACAACAAACACAAATGGGCATTACCATATTCCTATCCAAAACACACAAAAGGTTAAGCTGTTTTGATGCAGTGAATGACACCCTATAAAGCAACTTGGGTGGCTTAAAAACAAAAGCTATATATAGTCATATAAATTTTGGGACAAAGATGTTTTACTTCACAAATGCTTTTTAGACACTTTGCAAATGCCAAATTTATAATCAAGGTTTTATATGAGAGAATCTTTTAATTTGATAATAACCAATTCTTGAAATATATTTGATTTCATGATTTTTACATAATCACTTAAGATAATATAGGTGTAAGTGATATTGAAATACCTTAATAATTAGGATAAACCTTTGGACCAAGTATAGAAAGGGATGGAATGGGATGCTTTATGTTCTCCAAAATGTTACAAAAGTAAGTTTTTTAAACTTATTTCATTATAGGGAAATCAAATTGTTTAAATTAACGAGTAAATCTAAACTATTGCATTTCTCTATAATTGATGTCTAAGATATCAAGTAAGTGGAGTAAATGGATCCTCCTCATTAAAATATAGATGACTTCCATCTTAGGGGCTAGTCCCAGTTAAAAGAATGTTTACATGTATACTTATTGTTTACCCAATAACAAAGTTCTTATAGTTACCTGGTAAAGGTTTGAACCCATAATTCATATTATATAATATTTATAAATAACACTAAATATTTTAAAGACGTGTCACAGTAAAATATATGTTTATAGTGAAACCAAAGAGAAAGGTGAAACAGTTGCAGATGTAAAATAACAGTCAATTACTATACTAAAAGTGAAACCAAAGAAAGGTGAAAGGGTGAAGACTTTTAAGAAACCCATGCCAAAACAATTTAAACACCAACTCAAATGTTTTCTAATTGCTGGTTAGGAACCAAATCGTTAATTCTTGGACCATTTCAAAAAATGTTCTTCCCATATTGTTATTAGATGTGGAAAAAACTTACTCCTCATCTTAGTCATACAATCTTGTAAAATTCAATGGTTTAGATGTACTCATTAATTCAAACTAATGGATAAGTTTTTTCCAGTTACTCGGAGCAAATGAATCTCTCCCCTTGTTATTATTACTTATTATTGAGTATAGTACATATTACAAATACATATAGTGGAGATATCTCGTGAATTTAGTAAATCGAATTTCAATAACTCAAATTATTTAACGAACTTAATTTTGAATTAATTGTGTAATGAATATATTCCACATCAAACGAACGGAACATACTACGAAAGTGGGGCCTATAGATTGAAATGCCACAGTGGCACATATATCACTTTCTCTTCTCATTTTTTCCTTCTGTGATTACAATTTTCCATACAGCTCTCGAAATTCTTCGCCTTTCGCAATTTCATATCTGTACAAAATCGTCGATTTCTTCTGTATGTTCGTTCTTCCTCCACTTTTTCATTCACAATTTTATTTCCTTTTTCTTTCAATAAATCGCCCAACCTTCATCTTCAATTTTCCGAGCTAGAGTTTGCTCCGAAATTGGGTCAATTCCATTCTAAGTAGTCATCACTCCATGAAACAATTAAAATTGCATATAATTTGTATTTAATATTCATATCAGTCTTGTTTTTAAGCTACGATTTGATTTTTTAGACATCGGTTGACAAAAAATAAGAATAGGGATTTATCAATTAACCTCGCCAAACAGAACGGGTTTCCCTTTCTTCGTTTTAGAAATGTCCCGAATTCTTTTCTCTCAATTTCATTTCTGAATCAAACAATTATGTATTATTATTATTACTGCTCATTATTTTCTGTATTTTTTATATAGTAAAGTGTAAACTACAGTAGCACAATTAAGCATATCTCTTAAAATTCAATTTCAATTTGACGCTCCTTTTGTTGCTTTGTTAATTATTAACTTCTTACTGTTCTGATGCTTTATGAGAATGCCTGTTTCTGCAGAAAATATATTGTGCATCGCTGCATTGGCCTAATTTTTGAGTTGTGGTTGAGGCATTAAACTAGAATCATAAGTAAAGGATGGCGTGTTGTTGTAAGGGGTGTTGGGAGTGCCTTTTGAAGGTTTTGAACTTCATACTGACTCTCACTGGTCTGGCCATCGTGGGCTATGGGATCTATTTGCTCGTTGAATTCACTAAAGCTTCGAGTGACACTCCATCAATTCCTCCTGTTAGTGATGACCGTGATCTAATTCGACTTGGTCGACCCATGCTAATGGCTGTGTCTCTATCAGACAGTATTCTTGATAAGTTGCCCAAGGCTTGGTATGTATACTGCTATTTCCTTACATTTTTTGGGCCTGGGTATATTGATTAAGTAATGTGTACCATTTGATTGCGAAATATTTTTCAATTGATTATATTTTGCTACATTAGTTTTGGCCCCAGTTTATATTTATGCTGATAGAGCTTCTACTCTTACCCCAGTTGGTTGGTAGTAAAATTTATTTAATGAATACTAAGCTGTAACCATGTAGTGGTCAGTATTGTATAAAATAAAATACACAGTTAAGTCAAGTGATGGCGACTTGCAAGAGAAACATTGTGGGTAAAAATGTAAAAAAACAATGGGGACTTTCTGGTGGAGGTACATAGGTCTTAGGGATCAACCTCTGAAATCATCTTCTGGGAAATGGCCTATATCTTAAGGCTTTTCCTTCCATATTGTTCTTTTAGCTCGAGTTTAGTGAGAGCTTCAAGTTTTACTTTTGGAATGGCTGACTAATGTTTTGTGGTTATGTAATCATTGGAGCCTCAGAAGGTAAAATTAGGATAAGCTTGCTTCATTTTTTTGGGTAAAGTTGGTGCATCATTGGTTATTTTTCCTTGAGCTACAGATTTGCTTTATTCACTTTCTAGAATGGTACACAATATGATTGTGAATTTGAGAAAGAGAACCACCAATTAAATACTGCATGTAGTATCCTGTCCTTTTTTTTATTGTTGTAAAAATTGGTGGAGCTATGTGGCCCTGTTGCCTTACTTTTTCCTTATGCATGACTGATATTTTAGTATATATCATAAACTATCACCTTTTCTCATAGTCTGCATTGCCTTACTTTCACCCTGATAGAGTTATTATCACATGCTCATATTGTTACTTAGGGATGAATTTTACAGACTATTGTCTTTTTACTGTTCGACTCTGATATTGTATCTCACGTTTTCAGGTTTATTTACTTATTCATTGGTATTGGAGTAGTTCTGTTTGTTATTTCTTGTTTTGGTTGTATTGGAGCTGTGACACGCAGTGGATGCTGCCTAAGCTGTGTATCCTTATTTAATGTGTTATGCTATATCCAAAAATATTTAAGGCCTCATATTTGTATTATTATACAAAAAAGCATGAGTTGAAGCTTCTCTTTCACTCTCATAAATTTCCTATAATATACAAAGTTTCTTTGAGATTAATGCATGTGTGTGCAACTGTGTGCGCACGCATATAATGCACTAATCTCAGAGGAACTATTATTACTTTCCTTAAGTCAACAAAGTATTCAATTTTGGTGGTATTATTGATATTGGCAGAGCTGGGATGTGCAGCCTTTATATTCTTTGATAAAAGCTGGAAAGAAGTAAGTAAAATTGTCTGTGGTCATTTATGATATGAAATTTTAGATGATATATGGTCATCTTACAGTTATGTTTCAGGAAATTCCGACGGACAAAACTGGAGCTTTTGATATGATATATGGATTTCTAAGAGAGAATTGGAATCTTGTGAAGTGGATTGCTCTTGGAATTGTTATCTTTGAGGTAAGCAACAAATGCCATGATTGCCATTTAAAAGAAATAGATATTCAATATTGTTTTGCAGACATATGTGTGTCCTTGTGCTTTTACCCACAGAATATATACTGTCAAACTATCAATTGTAAAAAGAATGGTAATAAGTAAAAAAATTGGCAGTTGGCCAGTAACAGATTGGGGATGTTGGAACTCGTAATGAGAACACGTTGGTTTTTTATTTGATACCCACATCTGACAGATTGGTGGAATTCTTACCATATGTTGTCTAAGGAATGTGTATGGATTTCAGGCACTTCTTTTCTTTTTAGCCCTTGTTGTTAGGGCCGCAAATAGGCCAGCTGATTATGATAGCGATGATGAGTACATTAATCCAAGGCAGCAAGCCCGGCAGCCATTGCTCAACAAACCAGCAGGTCCGGCAACAGGGGTACCAGTTGCTGGGACAATTGACCAGCGTCCGAGCAGAAATGATGCATGGAGTACCCGAATGAGGGAGAAGGTGCAGTATTTTTTTCCCTCTTGGTTCACTTCATTAACATTCTTGTTATTGGGAGTTTTCATATGTTCGTCTTAACAGGTATATTTACACATGTTGGTTCTGGGTTTTGTTGTTTTATCATGATCACAAACATTTTGCCGACAGTCTACTCACAAATATACACATGTACACATATATATGGCTTTGCCTTTTGTCTTCCTAAGTTGGGGTCTTGGCTTTGCCCTCCTTACAACATTGCCATTGAGAGCCAATATATGATCTTTATCCAGGAATGCAGAATGTTTAGATTTTTATTACCATTCTTTAAGTACATGAAATCGTGGAGCATTTTAAGGACTTTACTGATTATGTTTACTATTATTGCATTTTTTGAAAGAATAGTAGTTTATAGAATTTCATGCGAGACTTTATGAAGTATTGCAATCTAGATCATTTTGTTGAATTCATGGCTTAATGAATGGTTATACCTGAATTATATCTAGTGATTTTCTGATGTCACACAAAGCACAATATCCTTTTTACTTAGACATTTTTCACTCAACTCCGTCATTTTTTTTTGGTCGGCAACTCAACTCTGTCATTTAGGAATCTGTAGTGTAGATTGCAGACTCATTATTCACGTAGTCCTCCTATTTTGGACCATCTCATCGCATTAGGAATGATTGGAAAAAACACATTATTATTGGTTTGATAGATGGTTATAGCATTATAATGTCTGACATTAATACCACTCTTTATTCAGTATGGGCTCGATACTTCAGAATTTACATACAACCCTTCCGAGTCACAGAGGTTCCAGCAAGTGAACTCTCAGCCAACTGAAGAAAGGAGCCGCTGCACCATCATGTGATCAGTTTACATGGATGCTGTCCAAATCTATGGCAGGTTGACTTTCAAGGATTCTTTCTGATGTCAATAGCTTTGAAACTATTAGTTTGCTAGAAAACTATATTTTGCTAAGTTTGGATCACTGCATGACATGGCAACTTCATCTTCATTGTGGTGTGTGTAATATTGTGCTGATACATAATAATTTATAGTGGCATTGCTTTTAATCACAGTTCAGGAGAGTTGTGGAGTCGTTATGATGCTGGTGGCATTTGTTTGAATGTTGAAACTTGAAACCAATGTGTTATTTCTCCCAATCTCCTTGTTTTAAATTATTGTTAATGACTGGTTTGTTCAAATTAAAATATGGTACCAGGATTGTTGTTGTTTATACCCGAGTAAGAGTGTTGTGAAGAAGAAAGAAAGCTTGTTGTGTAGGATGTTTTTCCTCCTGTACGTTAACATGTTTCTAAGCAATAACGTCTTGTTCATGCTGACGAAAAGATTGAGCCAATAGTTTTCATTGTCTTGAATTCATCATTCCCAAGGTAAAAAACCCACATGTTTTACTTCCTTAGGTTTCTGTTTTTTCATGATTCATATTTTTGTAACTGAACTATTGTGCTTCACTTTTTTAAGTTTATTACATTTTTTTACTTGATCAGATTTATTAACTTCATCTTAATAATTGTAAATCTACTTCAAAATATTATTACTATTCTTGATAGCTTTGTTTTTGTTTATTTTAGATTAGTTTGGTTCAGTTTTTTGAGGGAAAAACTGATTATAGAAAAAACAGTTATTTGAAAAACTCTTTACAATTATTCATACTCAATAAATTTTTATTATCATATATTTGTTATGGTGGTTATGTAAAAAGCTTTATATAAATACTGAAAACGATTTAACATAGTATTTAATGTTCGGACTTAATGTCAATTAAAGATTATTTAACTTTTGAAAAGACAATTATTCACACATTTTGTCAACATATTCAGCTTATGCTATAGTGACGATGTTAATATTGAAAAGATTAATTTAATCATTTGGGAACTAATATGGAGACAATTTTTTCTTTAACTGAGTAACTTGGTGGCAAATATAATATTTGAATAACTAATAACCTGAAAAAAAATTCCAACACTTAGATTGGTGTTGTCATATTTAAAGAACCAAATTCAGTAGTATCTGTAGAAAGTAACATGGATGGGAAAAGGGTTTAGTTTGTTATCTATCCGTAACATGAAGGAATAGATATTGTTTTGGCTTGTTACCTAATGAGAATGCATAGGATAGGGTCTAAATAAACGTAATCTAATCCAAAGATCCTTATTGCTTAATGACAATGTTGTTATTAGTAAGGACAACTTGTCTGCATGCCACGTCTTCGATATGTCCTATGATTTTATGTCGGAAACTTGTCCCCCATGTTGAAGTAAAGAAAGAAAAAACAATTCATAATTAATTAATTACATGCTTATATGTGTTGTGATGCCTGCGATCACATTTCATGTTCCACGTTTTTGAATGTCTACTATCATGTAGGTTTAAACCACCTAATGTATTATAATCAATTCATTCCTACCTATGAGAATCCGAAACAGAAGTCATACTGACTACTTTCACTTTTTAGTAAACATCATCTCAACTGAACTTCATTTTCTCAATTTTACATTAAAGTTTAGATATCATTAATTAATATTATAATGATAGGTTAAGAAGATATAGATAAGATCTTGGTGATATGGAGTGTGACACACTTAGGCAAAATCTTGGTGATATAGTAGTCTTTAATTCTTTATATACTATATAATCCTCTAAGGTGACCTATGTGTGCATTTAACTGAAGTGCATGTGAAAAATCCTTGCCTTAGATGTACCAAACCATGACTGTAACAATTTGTTTCCTCTTATTCCCATGTGAATGCAAAACTCCAACTGGTTAATAAACTTCAAATATACAAGAAAGACAAAGAATCACATCAAACTCAAAATATAAAAAACAAGGCTCTTCATCACTATGGTAATTGCCTTTTTCACACTAAGAAAGTGGCAAGGGCCTTTCATGTCATCCTCCATTGTTGCTTTTTGTAATTTAACTTATTAGCCACATAAGCAGTGAGAAATATAAACCCATGTTTAAACGAAATCGAACAACTTGGATACCCAATAATCATAAAATAGCTTATATTCTCCTCAATCACTGCCTGGTCCTGCTTGCTTCCATATCCCACTGTTGAAAAAGCAAAAGTTTTTATTCTTCTAACTTTATATCGTGTATTTCCTACTAAATGTACAAAGCAATTGCTTCATTACAGTTACCTTATGTTCAATTAATTTGTAATATAGGATTAAACCTCGTGAAGTCTAAGGATGGTAAATATACAATTTTACTTTCTTGCAAACGAATAGGTTGTTTCCAAGATTTGAACTAATAATCCTCACATTACAAGGCAAACAACCTTAGCATTGCACCAGTGCTCACCAGTAAGGTTCATGAGACCACGGTTTCAAATCGTGGAAAGAGTTTGTCCGCTATAAGACAATATGCATCTAACCTCTACATAGTCCAATAGATAGGCACCCAATGAAGTATTAAGGGAAGCTTTGGTTTTACCTCTAGACTCTAGTCCTTTTGCTTATACATGATCTACATATTTGCTTCATCAACCATTACTTTGTTGGTCCCACTGATATAGGAGTTTAGAGGGGTTGCTAACTTGCTTTAACATCTACTTGTGAATTGGGAAGGAACAAATTAATTAGCTCTCTCAAAGTTAAAATAAAACTCATCAAACACTTTATGTAGACTTTCTTTTACAATGGCTGGACCCGCTTGATGACACAAATGCTCTGCTTTTGACAAGGATTTTGGGAAGCTTAATCATTATTGAGATTCATATTTTCAAATTCCAGTAATCAACTTTAACTTCCAAAGTGATATAGCAGATTTGACAGCTTTTAAAAGAATAGAGGAAGAAGAAAAGGAGAATAAGGAAAGAAAAGTATGTGATTTTCATTGATTGAAAAGCCAAAACATAATATACATTTATATCAACCCAAGAAAGCTTAGGAAGCAAGAAATGGAAGAAACCAACTCCTAACTAATCTTGCTAACTAATTATGAATTACAACATGTGTTTAAAAAGAAAAGCAACATGTGCTTAATGTAGAAAAGAAACTGATATGAGTGTAGGTGAGAATATGATCTGCTGTCCAATGTGCCATAGTGTAAGTCAGGGGCTGAGTCATGACTTAGTCAGGCTGGGTCGGAAACTAAGCCATGACTAAGTCACCACGGTCAGGAATGAGTCGTGACTTAGGTTGGCTCGGTCAGAGGCTAAGTCACGCCTGAAAGTCACGGTCATAACTTGAAAGCCACGGTCAACCTGAAAGCCACGGTCAGAAATTCCTGCTTAAGTCATCTTGGGCCAAAGTCAAGGCAATGAGGCTTTAAGGAAGGCTATGTAAGGCTATGTAATCCTGCAATGAAAAACAACAATCTAGAGGAGATATTAGTACTTTTAATAGCTTTTCTAATCATATTATTCAAGTAACACTTTTTTGTAATAAATGTAACATAGCCAAGGTTTTAAATGGTTGCAGCAATATTGAGATTTTGTTAGTTTCTGCAATTGCGTGGCAACAATGTTCACATAGGCTGAATTTTCCAACAATTGTTAATAATTGCGTTGAAGTAATCAAACACAACTTCAACCATATTAAAACCTGAATGTAACTAACTAGCTATAATCCAATGGTTCTACTGAGATAGATGCAGAGGAAGTGGCAACTGTAATGGTCTTAGAAGGAAATAATAACGATAAACACGCAAAAAAAGAAAACCATGAAACTGTGGGAAGTAAAGTTGAGAACTTTATAGGTGTGAACATAAGAGGTATAGATAAAGTGGTAGGCCATATGCTTTGGAATTTTGATATGCACTTGAGATAAGCAATCTCAAAAACTTTCGGCCATGTTGTGCAATTTTGGACTGTTGGTTCCCTCTTCTCAAATACTATATATATCACACCATATGTGACTTCTTATTTTACTCTACTCTCTCACTCTCTTCTATTCTTCATCACTATCACCATCACTTTCATTCTTTCTACTCAACTTTTCACACTTCTTACATATATTTTTCTTTGCAAACTTAGACTCAGAAGTTGGTAGTTGAATTATTACACTGATTTCAACTTCTTGTTATTCCTCATTCTTTATCTGTTCCAACTTCCAGGGATTAAATAGTGAAGGTGAGGGAAATAGTTTCATAGGAGACCTCAAATTTCTTGAAGAGGATGATTCTGGCACATAACACATGCTCTGTGTTGAAGTGTCACCTTACTCTTGATAAAAAATATATTGTAGACAAAAGCTTCTATTTTTGGATTTTTCAGATTTTTAATAGATATAGTCTTGGTACTTAACAGTTAACGCAAATTCTCATTACATAAATTCACTTTGTTTTTCCTTTATTATTCTATATATAGTAAGGAGTAAGGAACAGGGAAATTTAGAATGGAAGGAGCATCACTGCCTCCAGGTTTTCGTTTCCATCCAACTGATGAAGAACTTGTTGGTTATTACTTGAAAAGAAAAGTAGAAGGGCTTCAAATTGAGCTTGAAGTGATTCCTGTCATCGATTTCTACAAATTCGATCCCTGGGAGTTACCAGGTAAAATTCAATTTCACATCAAATGTTCATCATCATTTGCACCATACTCCATAATTCATCATATGTCTACTATTAAAAAGAGAAAATCTTTCATTCAGGATTTTCTAGACTAATGTGAACATGAACTTTATGAATACTAGAAAGTAGAAAAGCAGTGTTTTGTTTGTTTACTTTTTCTGAATGATATGAACTTTTCTTCTGTGAAAGCCAAATTTCAACTGTACATATTAGCAAAAGTAATGTTCTTACACCATTGTTTATGTATAGTTAATGATGCATAAATTTGTGGTTAATCGTGTATTGTAGATATTTGATATGTTATTTAATGGATATATTCATGTTTAATGGATTAATAACCATGAAATGGTATAAGAAAACATTGACAAAGAAAATTGACAAGGCTAATTTGAGAGGTGTTGAATGAAATGCAGAGAAATCGTTCTTACCAAATAGAGATTTGGAATGGTTTTTCTTTTGTCCAAGGGATCGCAAGTATCCAAATGGATCAAGAACAAATAGAGCTACCAAAGCTGGCTACTGGAAAGCCACTGGAAAAGACAAGAAGGTTGTCTGTCAATTTAGTCCATCCACATCCACTACAACCTCCGTTGTCACTGGTTACCGCAAAACACTTGTTTTCTATCGTGGAAGGGCCCCTTTAGGAGATCGAACCAATTGGGTCATGCATGAGTATCGCCTCTGCGATGATCTTGCCCAACCCTCACCATCTTTTCGGGTAAAGTTTAGTTTTGTATAAGGAAAATGAAACTCATACACCAAATTGTTTTACTACTGTTATTCTATTTAGTTGGGTAAAACTTAGTGATATTCTCCAATAACTTATAGCTGTTTTCCAATGAGGATATAATATGTCCATCATTGAATGAATGAAAACATAACGCATAATGTTTTTACTTGGTCTCTATGGTAAATAGCAACACATATTTTAGGGGATAATGCTTTGGATTAGCTATAATGCTTTTGGTCCCTATGGTAACTGTTTCAGGGTGCTTTCGCTTTATGCCGGGTTACTAAGAAGAATGAGAAGGTCAATGACTTCCAAGGAGAATTACATAAGTGTAAAAGAGTTGCAGGGAGCAGTTCCAGCAATGGGAATGAGAGCTCAATGAAACTGAGTTTGTCCAATGAGCTCTTAAGTATCTCTGGTGAGATTTCTTGTCAAGCAAGTAAGATGTGCAATGAGAGTCTTGATTCAAGTCCTATTGGTTCTCCTTCTCCATACAATAATGTTGCTCCAATGCCCTCCATGGACACCAATCCTGATATGATTCTTGACTCTTCAAAGGTATTCTATGACATTAGATTGAGTAGTTAGATATTAGAGACTTATCTAACATTTTTCCTCATCCAAATGCAGGAATACTGTAAAGCACAAGATGTTGAACATGGATACTTTCCACAGCATGATTTAAGCACAATGACACCATTGGATTACACAGATATTTCATCCAGTTCATCCTACTCAAATTTGAATAGGGAAATTGAACTTTGTGATGATCTGATTCGAAATGGATGCATGTCACCTTATGAATTGTTGTATCGGTAGCCCGCAACAATGACACGAGATAATAAGCTCTCTTTATCATTTCACATCCAAAGGTCCACACTAAATGTATGTCTTTTAAATGTATGTCTTGGAGTGATTGATAATGAATACAATCCCCTACTTATCTGATTCAAGTGCTGTGCTCTCAGTTATGTTTATCATTTATGTTATTGTGTACGCTTTCAGCCTTAGTCATTAGGATTTAGGTGGCTTTTCCCTGTATTTTTAGGTTGATGCTAAGCTGGTTACATCATATTACCTCTGTGGCCTTTGTTTTTTTCCTCAAAACGTTTGGGTTCAATTGCTTCACAGATCCAAATATTTTGGGCTTAATTGCTTCAATGTAAAATACAAATGTAGAATGCTCATTCGTAAGCAGTAAAGGTAAAGCCCGTATGCTTGGACATCTATGCCAAATATTTCTCTTTATTTTTTGAAATATTAAATGATAACTCATTTCAAATATAACAAGGATTCTCCAAAGTTTAGAGTGAATTATTGAAGGATATTTGTAGAACGAATATCCAATTCATGTGAATGTTAGAATGCGGAGAAAATACAAGAAAAGTACAGTTTTGTGGTCCTGTTTTGTATGATTACTTATAGACATTGTTTTGGGTTCTTTTGTAAGGTTGAGAAAAATGTGCTTGAGAGGTAATCTTAATGTTTTGCCCTTCTTGGTTCTTCTCAATTTCTTGTTCTCTCCCTTTCTTGTCAATTTAATGTCGATATTAGTTTACATTCATTTTTTGTTACATATGCCAATATTATACTTTATTTTATATTCTTCTATAATCTGAGCCTCGCACATTTCATTTCCTTTCCATATAAACTATTCCAATATAACTTTGTATCTAGTGGCAGAATCTTCAAAGATTTGCATAAATCTCTTGCTCTCCCCACCTAACACATCAATCTTTTTTGAAGAATAAGAACACACTCCAACCACATTATCTACTTGTACTTCAATTTGAGGAGGAATTGAACTCTCTCCATGTTGGGCTTCATTGCTCACAATGCCACTGTAGTTTAATTTGAAAGAATTAGGATTTTAACCATATTACCACAAACAAATCAAAGAAGCCAGAGGTTCATTCACAATTTGGTCAAGCTCATTCGACATACTCATACGTAGTCTCATACATTATTACATATATTGAACACCAATCAAATGTGTAAAAATATATGTATTTTTATCAAATGTGAGAAAATGTGTTTCATTTATATTATCACATTTGTCATATATTCATTTGTACACCAAAACGTGAGCTTATTGTTATTTTCTTATTATATATATTATTTGTATTTTGTATATTATCTATATATATATATATTATTTCATTTGTATTTTGTATATGAGTTATGTATTATATATGCATTTATATGTATTGTCCCATGTGCATGTGCATGTATTGTGTATTATCATAAATATATTTGTATACAAATTATATACACTTTATTTTGTATGGTTAGTATATACATTTGTATATTTGTATATATTTTTTTTTTAAATTAGGGCAACCCACAAGTCTACTCTGCCCATATTTAGAGTAGATAAGACATGATATTTCATGTCCTATTTAAAAATAGTTATGTTTATGTTCACCCTAATTTAAGCGAGTATTGTATTGGTATAAATATAACGACCCTAATCTATAATACTACTAGTCCCACTCCTCCAACTTATAACATTGGTTAAAGTATATTTTTCTTTTTTTGATTTTAAGTAACATCTTAATAATATTGTTTAAGAAAGAGAAAATATACTCTGTATTGGAAATTGATGTTATTGTATATGGATAAAATCGATCTTATTATATATGAGTAAACTTAGTTTCCCAAAATTAGTTTTCTCTTTTTGTGATCTTAATTAATATTTTCAAGATACTGACACAACCAACTTTCTTAATATGTGCTAAAGGATTTAAACTTATGTATAGTAAATAAGATTGAAAATTGTTGCAATTGCAAAAAAAAATTGTGTATTCACTAATTTCTAGTGCAAGTTTTTTTTGTTAGTTAATATATATTTTTGAACAAAAAAAACTACTTTGTAGGGATTACCGACCAACTACATCTATTTTCCTATTTGACCCATTAATAAGTTGGATTTTGAGATGAATAATAAGGATATACTTTACTATTAGTATTTATTATTAACTATGATAGTTTGTAGCTGAAGTAAATGCAAAGCTTCAAAGTTCAAAGGCAAAGCTCAGCATTAAGCATTAAGCATAAAGCAAAATGAATGACCACAATCTTAGGGTTAGGTACCCTCACTCACTACATTTCCTGTTCTCACAGCACACAGATTTTAAATACTTACGGCACTGCTTGTTTTGTTCAGTTATTGTGGCTCATCACAATGCACCATCACACTAGTAAAAAAAAGGATTGTGCATGGCTTGTTTGCACTTTATTTTCCACCAATAGTAGCAACACAGATATAGAAATAAGCATTGATCTTGATGCACTGCCAACAGAAGTTGTAGCTAATTACCCACAGATTTATAGATATTTACTTTGAGTGGAGGTAAAGATTTTTATACTATTAATATATAATTTACCATTCATCTATATTATTTACTTTTAAAGTTGATGATTATTAAAAATAAATAATGGATTGATAATCTATAAATATATAATTATAAATAAATGTAAAATTTTATATAAGTAATTAATATGACATTGAAATAACAAATTTTCATGTTTTTTTGTACCAGAATAAAACAAAACATTCATTTTTTATCTGATTCACTTATCATGTTAGTCCGATTTAAACATGTTTAACACAATCGTATTGAAATTTCACCAGTTCAAAGCAATCAAATCCTCATACATTAGGACTACAGAACAGATTCATTTTTAAGTTTGGTCATCGATCGGATCGCCCAATACCATCTGTACAAAATATTTATACAACTCAAAATAAGATGCATGAGAAGTTACACTTCTCTCCTTTTTTTTCAAATAAGAAAGTTATAGGACTGAGTTAAACCAATGAGTTGAACATATAATAAATCTTGCATAGACATGAAATGGGAAAGAAAAAGTTTATTCCAATTACTCACCATATCTTTTAATTTCATTATATATATTAAAATGCCCTCTTATGTCAATAAGGTCCATTTCTTTTCTGTCTCTGTCCACTTCATGTATAACAAGTTGTGACTTGTGAAGTGCATATGTATTTGCCCCACTTGACACTTAGCACATTATTGAACTAAATTTCATTTCTCTTTAGACTCTCAAAGCTTCTCTTCTTTCACACTAGCTTCATGCATGGCTTCCTAAGGGAAAGGAAGCTTGTCATTTCACACTTACTTTATCTGCTTCATAGGTTTCACTCTAACTCTGCTTCAAGATTGTGTTAATTTGTATTGATGATAAATTATAGCTCACTTTCTATGCCTTTTTTATTCCATCGTCATGTGCTCACTTACTTTCCTTATATATTGAATTGTTTTCACCATTCCACTGTTTTTAGGAGTTGTGAAAATGGGAGGAGTTTTATTCTCAGTGTAGAGCTTTGAGAAGAAGGATAATATTTATTTTTGAGACCTTAATAATGCCAGTTCCACTCGCCCCTTACCCTACAAACCCAGCTCCATATTCACCTCCAGTAAATGGTAAGACCTTTTTTCTATTCTTTCTTTCCTCATTCATGTTGGTTTCACCATTTCATTACCAGTCTTGTAATTTGAACATCATATTTAACACTTGACCTTGTATACAGTTCCTACCATCCCCTTTTTAATCTTCTTTCTATACACATAAGAAATACATCAAAAGATAACCAATTTGTGTATTAAATAAGTAGTGGACTGAATATAAAAATGTATTCAATAAAATCCCCCTGAGACTCTAATTTGTGTGAAATGTGAGAATTACAGATAGTTGATTTTAAAATTGGACCTATCTTAATTATAGAACCTTTGTTGCTATATTATGCAATAAATTTATTTGATACTTGCAAGTGATTTATGTGGAAACCTTCCTTGGTAACTAGGTGCTCAAAGTCAACTTGTCTGTTCGGGCTGTAGAAGCCTTCTCATGTATCCAGTTGGAGCCACCTCTGTGTGCTGTGCTGTTTGCAATGCAGTCACAGCAGTGCCACCCCCTGGTATGATGCATTTTCTCCTCTAATTCCTCATCTATGGCTCACTTATAACTTCAACTTTCTACCTATACATTATTTTCAATCAACACATTCTTTGAGGCAGATAAATTACTACAATTTTTTGTGTACAGGCACTGAAATGGCCCAGTTAGTTTGTGGAGGCTGTCACACTTTACTCATGTACATTCGCGGAGCGACAAGTGTCCAGTGCTCTTGTTGTCACACAATCAATCTAGCTTTGGAAGGTATTAAATTATTAATGGCCTAATGAACTTTGAAGTTTGTTGTATGAGTGTGTTGTGGCCTAGTACAAAGTACAAACACACACACACACACACATATATGCACAAAAAGTGTTTCTTAGTGGGCTACATAGTTACAATTAGAGTCACTACTTTGTGACTAAGCATCAAATGTTTGTTGATTGGAACAGCAAATCAGGTGGCACATGTGAACTGTGGGAACTGTAACATGCTACTCATGTACCAATATGGAGCAAGATCTGTGAAATGTGCAGTTTGCAGTTTTGTAACATCAGTTGGGGTCAGTAGAATCTGCTATTTCCTTACTACTCTCTAGATTTAACGGTCTTGAGTCTCATCATGATATTGAAGGATTCCTACAAATGTTTATATAAAAAGTGCATGTTCCAGTTTTTCCTTTTATTATTGTGAAAAGTGTTTTGAATGTAAGCATATATGCATAAGCAGAATAATAGAATTTTTCTAATATATGCATTGGTTTTACTGAATGATGCAGGCCTCAGCAAACATCATTGAACAGAAACTTAGCACCTAAATCTTACTATAGAGGCCATCACAGACTCCAGAACCATGGTTTTTCACTTTTTCTATTTACATATCTCCCTAGAGGAATAACGAGTGCATATCTGGTGGCAGAGGAAACTCTCTTCACATGTACAGAGCTATTTTTCCTTTGAGTGGTTTATTAAAATAATTTTGGTATTATTGGCTTTGCGAATAACTATTTATGATAAGATTCCTTATTGAATGCTTTTTGAAAACTTTGTATCTTTAGATATCATAAGATAACGTCTCTTTTTTATTGCTTATATTTTGTTTATGAAAATTGAAGGAGAACTACACACACCATCAATTTCAATGAGATAATCTTGTGCCTTTTGAAACTGGCAAAGGTCAAGTACAACAAAAAATGTTGGCTTTCCAACGAAACACCACATGGGTTAATAGATTCAACAAGACAAAATAGCGTCTTAGTCTGAAATCACAAGATATTTCGGAAAGAAATTGATGTTGCTCATTATTCCATGGTCACTAATTAATACTGATTTTGACTTGCACGATTAACCTCACATGTATTCTAGATAGACAAACCTTGTTTTGTCACAGACAATGTGAACATTATTAAAATCTGAACTGATGAGCTCCTCCTTTTGGTATGAACAATGATCTTAGTCTTCACCTTACACAGATGGTGTTCAAATTAATAACCACAAATAAGTTCTCACGACTTTCTTTTGATGGAAATTATCATTTATGTTTGTAATCAGGAAGTTCTGTTTGAAAGGAAATTGCAAGAAGCCTATAAAAGTATAAATTTTATACAAAGAGAAGGTTAAAGAAAGCCTATTAGGAAACTGAAAATGATTTTGATAAGGGTTTTATTGGTTTTAAAAATATTCTAATGCCTACCACCTCTGCTCCTAAATAATTGTATTTGTCTATTCAGAAAATGAAGGGAAGTAGTATCAAGTTTTGATTGAGATATCTACATAAATATGTGGCTATACAAATTTCACTCAGGTTTTGATATGTGCATTGACCTTATCACGGTCTGGCAGTATATAACATGTTGCAGACAGACTCAATAAGCAGATATATTTCATTTTCTGAATCACAAGATAAGAAGCCTTTTTGGTAGATTAGCACAACTAACATCGTATGATTGTGAATGATCTGAACATGTCTTCTTACACTACTCAACCAGCCCCTTAGATATTGATCCATGTTATCCAACATCCTTGTTTATGAATGTCACAACTCACACGTGTGGTTATTAGTGCCCCAATATCTGTGAGTTTTCGTGCAAAATCCCTTATCACTTGGGACTTGGGAGTATTAGGCCTGTGTCATTTTAAGTCAAGACTTAAATTATTGCCTTTTACACTTGACCCCTCTTGTTAGTTAAAGGAAAGTAATATCCCAATAAGTGATTATGGCAGTTCTAAGTTAGTATCACAACAAAACATTCTACAAATTACTTCAGAAATTTCATATACCAAAACATGTCTTACAACAAAAGAAAACAATTAATATATTTCTATACTCTCCTTTTTATCTCCTTTGTTGAACTCTTTCATTTTATCTCTTATTCTTTCATATCACACTATTAATCACATTTATCATTTTTATATCTTCTAACTCTCTCCTCTATGCCCTCTTACACCTCATTTTCAGCTGTAAAGTACAAACATTTTCCAAATAAAACTAGAAAAGCAAAAGAAGTTGGCTACAAATTGGTGCCTATTGCCAAATGAACCAGAATCCATTGCCAATGATGCAATGTATTTTTATATTTTTGAGATGGGTAAGTTGTCACCATATTCCATTTAATAAATCTTCATTGATGTAGCAGTACCTTTGTCAATATCATTTATATAACAATAATATATTTTTCTAGGCTCTAATTTCACACTCCACAAGAATCAGGTAAGAATAGGTACTTCTTATTTTATAGTTGCTCAATATCTCTGGTCTCTAGTTGAACCTGAAGAAAAAATGGAATTACTTTGGATTCATTAGACATATTGTGTTTTTGAACCTGTGTTTTTTGCAGCTATCTGGCATCGAGTCTATTGAGATAGAAATCATTCCAGATGAACGTATAGAAAAACTTCTTTTGCATTTGCCAATTTTTTTTTGGAATTTTGAAACTGAAATAGATGTACTTGCCAAAGAACCACCATCCTAGAGTCACATTATATCCAGACAAATATGATTCAAGCAAAAAAAAAAACCATTTTTTGAACGTATCCCCTCAAATTTTGGATAAGGAACTAATCTCTTTCGGGATACGCATATGCTCCTCCCAACAAATATCACTCACAGGAATCGAACATTTGACATTTTGGTCATCCTAGAGATCTAACGGAGCCTTACACCAGTAGACCCATTTACAAAGACAAAAGTTCTCACAATTCCTACTTTTTACACCCCGTATGTCTCATAGCCTTTCGTGTCTTGTCTTAGTTCTGGTGTTATAAATCAAAGAAGCAATAGGCCATCCCAAATACTCTGTTCAAACGGTTGAACTCAATTAAAAAAGATACAGCAGAGTTGCAATCTGCAGAGGATAAGTTAAGTAACATGGCTATATAGCTGCCAAGGAGCTATATAAAGACAAAACAGATGAGGTGGCCTTTCCAACTTTTCCATTTCTCCTATTACCATCAGGTTTATAGCATACAAGGTATACCGTGATGCTGCTGTTAATGATCAATTTATCTTAAAAGCACAGGAAAAAATAATTAAAAAATATGCATGTCACATACTAAGTATACAAAATTATATAAGCTTAGTTTGTAGAGTAATAGATTAATTTAACGTTATGAAGAGCAAGGTCTGATTACTAAATGGTTCTAAAAAATGAAGTCCCATTGGGTTAGATACTGCAGGCAAAGATAGCAATAGCAAGAATAGAAGAAGATAGATCTAGCACATGAGCGTTCATAGGCTAGTGAAGCTAAAACAAAGATGGGGTTGCAATTCTGCATGAGCATATTAAAAGTCATTTGCGCTTGAGCTTAACAAATTACATTGACATTTGGCTACTTAATCAAAATATAAGCATTACAAACAGTTAAAGCAGTAGCTAGAAAAGGGGAAAAGGGAAAAGATCGTCACCATTATCAAAATCACACAACATTCCAATACCTACAAGAAAACAAGCAATCGTAACTTGCTAGGAACTTCAATTCAAAAGGGTCTACGACATAAAGTTCATAGCTTCATAAATATCCCCAAACATGGCCATATGCATCCAGATACCCTCCTACATTATTCAATATGTCTGTACCCAGAAAAAATTAACTGCCAGATATAACAACTTGAAGCAGGCTTGGTGATATAGCTTATAGTCTGCAGTTCAATTTGTACGGCAGAGTAATTGGAGTCCCTTACATTGTATATTCAACTCCTACTTACTACCCCAAATGCAGCAATTCCCATTCATGTTCACAGCTAGTGATACGTGAAGGATATAAAAAGAGAAAAAAGGAACCATCAAGTAAAGCTTAGTTAAAATATTTAGTGTTTTGAAAGAAGGTTCCCACCGTATGCACAACAAAACAGATAAAGCTGAAGGAATCAATTAGCCTGACCAATGTCTAGTGAGGTTGCTTATGCCACCACAAATCTTCGTCCATGTTCCACAAAATGCATAAGTTTCCCATCTGATAGAAACTGTTGCTTCACTTTGGCTGGCCTGGTGGCACCCTTATGTTCAAATCTTGTCTCTGTTTTGTGTTGATCTACAGAAAGTGTTGGCATCTCAGAAGAAATCTCATCAAGGAATTCATCTGCTACATCTCCATCTTCATCTATCCTGAGACGCTCCGCATGCCACCTCAGACCCTGATTTAGAGAAAGACAACCCAGAAATTAATCACCTGCTAGAAGTAAATTACTTTACAGAATACATATTTATCTGCAATATTGTATCTTAATATACTGTTTTATCTTATGAACCTCTACATATATATTATCAAGCTAGACCAATGCTCGATGATTATTCACAAAACAGAGAAGCAAAATATTTCTGATACAAGGCACAAGCTGCCTAGAGGCTAGAAATTCACCATGATCTATTCAAATCTTAAAAAAAACCTTCTCATATCTTCGTTATATTTTGGATTAAGTAATATTAATTTCTTTATTTTATAGTCAATGAACATTATTTATGATATTATCATCACGGAATCGTTCTATCCATACAGCCGACCCTACCTAGTGGGATTAATGGTTAGTTGTTGTTGTATGGGTGTCAATGATAAAGCCAAATGTCACTAATCCCATATATATCCAAAAAATGAATCAAACAGTTGGAGTGTAATAAATGAGTAAAAAACAGAGAAACTCTTTCTCTTGAAAGTAATTGTTATTGATTTATAATTTATGTGAATTGAAGAATCAATGAATGGATGAATTGTTTAATAACTAATAAAGTGAAAATGGGAAATGGAATGACGAACCTGAACACCGCCGTCGCCGGAAGTAGAAGGAGTGAGAATAGGAGCGAGGTGAGGGCGATCGAGGACAACCTGAGCAGGGACACTAAACCCTTTACGAGGAAGACCAGTTTCTTTCACACGATACGGCGTCGTACGGGGTTGACCTTCACCTTCATCTTCTTCGTGGACATGGTCCTTTGATAACCCTAGAAATCCTGCTATCTTTCTGAAAAATCCCATCCTAACAAGGAAACTTAAAACGACGTCGCGCAAAACTCTAGGTTCTTCTTTTCTTTTTGTAGCTACACGGAAACACCAACTACACTTCATATAACTAACCAATAAACAATGATCCTCTCTGTTAAAGATTTGTTTTTTTTTTTTCTATATTTTTTTATAATAATGTGTCATTTCAAAATATACTCCTAGTTATTAAAACATGTTATACAAAACTTTAAGGGTAATTTTGTCCAAATCTTTTGGTACACCTTGCTAACATGTATCTAACTGAAAATGCACATTCCTCATGTTAGCAAACCCCTATATATTCATAAAAATATATTAATATATTATATTTTCCTTTACTATTTATAGTAGTTGTCAACTTGTCATCAATGAAAATGATTCATATTCCAAACCAATCTAGTATCGCCAAGCATTATTATTTTACAAATAAATGCTCAAAAATATGGATAATCCATTAATAATTTAATATTAAATAAACAATTTTTATTGTAAATTAATGATAAAGTTGTCTTTGATTTTATTGAATATGTGATGATTTCATAATTTCTATTTTAACTTAAATTAAAAAATAGTTTAGGCACAGATAGTTATATGTTTTTTACATTATCATTTGTCAACATATAATTCATTTCTGTCTATCTATATTATATATTATTAAATATTCAATTTTTATATATTTTATTTTGGAGAATTATAATATATATTTTGTATTATAATTCTTTTTTTATTATAATATTTAATTTAAGGTAAGAATGGTTACTAATGTGTTAGTGGTGGTTAATGGCTACATATGATTATATAGTTATTTTATAAAAATTAAATAATGTTAAGGGCAACATAGAAAATAGAAAATTGCACCAGCGTAATTATTGGTCATCATTGTTATTAATATTATATAAACCCTGATATATAAATTCAATGTTATTAATATTATACTGATCATCAAACCAATCAAGGTACTGATATTATAGTGATATAGCGATTCAACCGATGGTTCACTGATTAAACTGCATAGCAGTGAAGTTAGATATTCATATATTTTATACTAACATTAATGTTAAAAAATCAATAAGAACATAATAAGAACTTTTATTTATACAATTTGCTAAAACAAAAATATATAACTTGATGGTAGACCATGTTTATAAAAAAAGTATTAGTTGTGTGTTTGATCTCCCTTATTAACATTTTAGTAAAAATAAGTTATTTTCATTAAAAAATAATTTTAAATGAAAATGACAAGTATGATCGGTACAGTTGAATTGAAAACTGACTGATATGTCTAATTTTGGTCGGTTGTTGACTAATATGATTGCATGACTAATATAATTATTATATCATATTGATATTGAGACCGATTCACTGATTTACCAGTTGAATCAGCCATCACCAATCGATTTCCATAACACTTGTAATACCATATTTTATCTTTTTATATAGTATATATATTACCATTACATATTAATTAATATTTATTCTGGAATAAAAATAATACATGTAAATAATATAATAAATATTAAACTTAAAACTTAAAAGTTGACATTGCCAAATAATAATGAACTGTAGGAAAGAAAACCTTGGATATTCCACGCATTGGAGTTATACATAGATTATATATTTTTTTGGTAAAAAATCTAATAAGTTTCTTTTTTTTAATTAAGTATATCTCTCTTAGAAGTAAAGTCAACAGAAATTAATGATTAAATATTAAAAAAATAGCGTAACAGAAAGTTGAGATTTGTTTAGAAATAAATTTACCAGTGAAAAAAAGAAAGAAAGAAAGAAAAAACAATCAGAAAAGAGTGTCCCCAGAATTAGTTGAAGGTGTTGGAAATAAGAAAGATCGATAGAATTTTACGAAGGATTCACTTACTCCAATAGTATGTGAGGATAAATCTACTTCATATCTTAGTCATTTAATCTTAGAAAATTAAATGGTTTAAATTTATTCATCAATTTAAACTATAGGATTTCTCAAGAATAAATGGTCATGATGTGGAGTAGGTCAAATAAGGGAGGGGATTAAACTTTTTGACTATGTCTACTTAAAATTGATAAAAAAAAAAGTGAAATAAAAAAAAGTAAATATAGATATTGACCATTAAATGTAAAATAAGCACAAAAGAATAATATTTTTTTAATGTACGAAGTGTGTTAGCAAATGATACATTTGATATGGATATAATGACATATCCGATTCATATAGCAAATAGTAATATATTGTAACATCTTTTAATAAAATAATAATGTATCTTTTACATTATTTTTATAATAAAATAATACTTTCATATATAAAAAATATAATAACATAAAATGAAGTGAGTAAAATAATATATTACCGCGATTTTAATAAATAACTTAAATATGAAAATAAGAAATTAATATAGTTGATATTATTTTAATAAATATTACTATAGATATGGATGAATAAAATGGGGAAAATGTATAAGCATCATGAATTATTTTTCTCTCCTAATTATCCCTTAAACTTTATCATTTTGTAAAATTGGTCTCTGTATAAAATATTTTTAAATTACTTATAGATATTAAGTAAATTGTTATCGGACTCATAATAGTAGGAATACATCAATGCATGTGAGCCAACAATGATATCCAAATGAAAACACAATCAAAATACAAAATTGATTGAGAAAAATAAAATATGTAAATTATAAAGTTAAAAGTGATTATTACAATAATATTTTTATACACAAAAAATAAAATAAAACTAATGTGCATAAGTTAAAAAATATTGTTTTTAATTTAATGTTTATCTAATGACTAATTTTACTAATAGTTAAAGTTTAAGAGACAATTAGGAAAAATAATAATTCATACTACATATTTATAAAAGACATAAAGGTTTAAACACTTTCCTAATAAAGATATTAATGAAAATTTTGAAAGTAACTTCCAAAATGAAAATAACATATGACCCAAAATTATAAAATAATACAAATGAAAAAAGAAAATTAAAACTCAATCTTGTAGGAAAAGATAGAAATAAAAAACTGCAAATAGCCAACAATCCCTAAGTTTTCCCTTCGGCTTAGATTATGCATTTAATGAACTTTGAGTCATGCCTTCTCATTTTATGTTTTTTGTAATTCCCTATTTGTAGACATAGTCATAGTAAATAATATAATATATATCTATAAATCTTTTTGAGTGACATGATAGATTTTTGTGAGTGATATGTAGTTGTTGGAGACTGAATTAAATTAAAGTTTAAAATGTGGTGACAAAATTTAGAATCATATGTGTATTGTATAGAAACATATATACAATATAAATTTAGCAAAAGATACACAAACTCTATTGCAAAGATAAAGATTAAATTATATGAAAATTTGTTATATTTAAAGATATTTTTTGGTCATTGTTGTTATATGTATGAAGTCATTAACAATTTATTAAATATTATACAGTTAATATATACATTCTATTTCTCATACATATAACAACTAAGAAAGCATGAAGAATTCCACAGTACCAGATTCTTGAATTAAATAATAATTTTGTGGGTCTGCTTTTTGAATTTTGATTCTGGCTTTTTGGTAATAAATCACTTACACTTCCTCTTTCTTCTGCTGCCTCTCTCTCTCTCTCTGATCCACTACCATGGATTCTCGAGAACAACCGCCTCAGCACTCTAACGTCATGGTGGGACCCACTTCCTACCCTCCAAACACTACCCTACCCTCCACCATGGCCACCGCCACCACCGTCACCGCCCCATTCCCTTTCACCTCTATGCCTCACCACCACCCAACTGCTCCTTCTTCCTACGAGGACTCTTCCTCTTCAGCATTGAAGAAGAAGAGGGGCCGACCAAGGAAGTATTCACCTAATGCTGGTAACATTGCTTTGGGTTTAGCCCCCTCCACAGATCAGCACGTTTCTTCTCCTCCTCCTCCTCCCGGTGGCAGCGCTACGCCGTCGACTGAGCCTCTGGCCAAGAAGCATAGGGGAAGGCCACCTGGCTCCGGAAAGAAACAGCTTGACGCGCTTGGTATTTGTTTTCTCTATCTCTGTTATGTGATTATTGTTTATTAATGGAATTCAATTGTGATAATGTGATTTGTTTTTTGTGTTCAGGAGCTGGTGGTACTGGTTTTACTCCTCATGTAATTTTGGTGGAGCCTGGTGAGGTATACAATAGCACCATTGCATATAATTAATTACTTGCTCCTTGCTTTCATTCATTTGTTTTTGTTTTTCTCAACTATGATCTTGATCCTAACACTCATTTTTATATGTTTATTCTGTTTAATGTATCCAACTTTTGGTAAATGTTATTTGGGTCAACATGTTATCTATTCACTTGATGTTGATATGATGACCCTCTCACCACAGCAGGAGAAATTATTGGGTGGTCCTAGAAAATCTTCACTGTTTATTTAGAATAAACTCTGATTTTAACTCATTAATGCATGATCAGTGACAAAAAATGTGTCTTGGACCATTGGTATGGGGCAATCCAATAACTTTCCCACTAGAAGAGGGGAATTCTTATATGGGATTCATTACCTTTTCCATTAAGCTAGGAATGTAATGTTTAAGTTTTCAAACTTTTAAAAGGTCATATACTTTATAAACTGTTTTTCTAATTCAGATTTACACCTTGTGATTTTATGCCTAAGCTCTTTTAGGTTGAGGTTTTTAAGCTGTTAGTTTTTAAATTTCTGATGCCAATCTTGGTGTGGGTCACCATTGTTACAAATCCTTCTCATGAGTATGCTTCTATTGTTTGTAGGACATTGCAGCAAAATTTGTGGAATTTTCTCAACAAGGACCTCGGACAGTTTGCATCCTTTCTGCTCGTGGTGCAATCAGCAATGTTACCCTTCGACAGTCAACAACATCTGGGTGTACTGTCACACATGAGGTACTTTTTAGGTTTTACATGCTTCTTAGGATACATTAAAAACCCATTTGTCCATCATATAAAAGTTTCCACATTGAAATTATCTCAAGTATAGTGCTCAAAGGGAACCAATCTGGGTTTGCTCACTATGGGTTGCGGGTTAAGGCGCTGAGTACGTTCACCCTCCCTAGACCCCACTAAGTGGGAGCCTCGTGCACTGGGCCACCATTTTGTTGTTGTTGTTTTGTGGGTATCCAAGCAGTATGATTGCTTCAAAGACTGATACTGGGATTTTGGGTGATGCTGAAGATGGGATGAGTACATTTCTGGAGTAAGTTTTATGTTCTGATTGTGAGAAATGAGAATAACCAATGTATAGATGCTCCTTATTCCTAGTCCTGGATTACTAGTAGGTGTTGTTGGCCCTCACTGTGACAAAATTTACTTTAGGAGTTGGAACACTAAAGAACTTAACTTCATTTGAACGATTTGATTCACAATCAGGTTTTCACTTAGGCCTTGGTTAAAATTTTCTTTTTCACATGCAATGGTTCTGATTTGTGGTTTACTTATGTGTAAGTAAGTGCCAGTGTATCAAACTGATATTTTATTTTTTGTTGCTTATGATACATTACTACTTCCTATGTTTTCATGCACTCCCCAAGTTGGCAAAGGTATAGTTTTTTGTCAATGCTCACGTTAATGGGTATATTTCTACTGAAGTTTAGCGTCATCCTTAATTTTGCTTATGTTGAATTTTACATAATTTAGATTTGAATGTCATTATTTTGACACCTTTTCTTTACAGGGCCTATTTGAAATTATTTCCCTCTCAAGTTCGGCACTGCCATCCGAAAAGAGTAGTGGTGATGGTAAAATGGATGGGTTGAGTGTGTCCCTTGCAGGGCCTGATGGACGAGTTTTGGGTGGCATAGTTGCTGGAATTCTCAAGGCAGCATCACAAGTACAGGTACTGGTCTTCTCCAATGATTGCAGTAGGTTTAAACAATTGCCTTCAGCCTATATTAATGTTATAGGAGCACGTTGTGTATTTTACTTATTCGTTTATAGTGTTTTGCATGAAGGATTAATCAAAGAGTAATGCATTAATTTGGTGACTTGTTTTTCAAATATTAACAGGTCATTGTGGGTAGCTTCATTGCCGAGCACAAAAAATCTAGATCAGACAACCTGAAATCTGGCCCTTCAGAACCATCACCCCAAACGTTAACTTCTGGTGCACCCGCAACTCCAACCAGTCCTACCTCTCAAGGGCCTTCATCCGATTCCTCTGATGACAATGATAATGGTCCTTCTAATAGGGGACCTGATCTCTACAATAATGCTACTCAGCCCATTCATAATATGCCGCTGCACCATCACCGGTTGTGGGCTCAGCAGTGAAGATGCGCTGTTAGGTTTATCAGTGCTGAAGTGGGGTGGGGTGCCTGCGTGATTGTTGGGGCTAAAATTCACTTTTGGAACTGATCTTAGAAGAGTATATCTTATGGTATAAATTTATTTGTCTTTATTTGCTGTTCATCAAGATTCAGGGCATGATTGTCCCTTCCAACAAGTGTCATTCATAGAAATCGAATCTTATACTATTAGATTAATGTGTTGTTGGTTTGGGAAAATTAGCTGACTGCACAATATCAGACATGTTCTGGCATACATAAAAAATATAATACATATTATGGCAATGATTAATGAATGGTTGTAGTTAATTAAACTCAGAATTGAGTTATTCTTTTTAATTCCTTCCTAGTGGGGGTTCTTTTTAATCCTCTCAGACTTTACACGCGCCTCCTCCAGAGAGTATTGTTCTCTTGCAGTCCAAGGGATTCTTTTCCAACGGCTACTTTTTCCCATCGCTGAATGCAAGGTTCTATCTTGGGAGTCGAGAGTAAAACTATTTATTATATTCTAAAATTCAACCTTACATTTGGGTTTCTTATACATAGTCCCATGAAAATGATGGTTATCAAAACCTTTTTAAAATATTTCATTTCAACACAATTTAATCTTTATGACCAAAACTTGAGAATTTATATGAACATGATTGTTTTTATATCCAATTTATTTTTAGTTTAACATCAAATTGACCCTCTCTAAATATAAAAGCACTTAGCTTAGTGTAATTTATGAAAGCTTAAAATGTCATGATATGTTATAAAAATAAATTATTCGAAGTCTTAATTAATAGCATAAGTGCTTTTGTTTGCAATTATTGAGTTGCCATCCATTTCAAATCAATTATACCATTCATGGTGCCATGGTTTTCTTAAAAAAAATGTGTGGTTATTGTTGTGCATGGAAAGTGAATAGAGATTTTGAATTTTAAAGTATATTCACTCTTACCTTTTATATATCATAAAACGTCATTTTGATTTTGGAATATTGTTTTCATACAAAATAAACAATAAACAAAATGAAAGTGACACATATGTTTTATAATTATTAATAAAAGCATATTATAATTGAAATGAAAAACGTTTTGTTAGACCAAAGAGACCCACCCTTTATATTGTCTATTGTTGTAGGACAGTGTTGTTGTAAGTTCTAAAACCACAAACATAACATAAGACTCAACCTCTTTCTGTTTTCTTCTAATGGATTGCTTAGTTATGCCAATTTCATTGATTCATCGTGGCTCAACAGGTTCCCATTATAGTTATATCCCTCTAAATGATGAAGAATCCAACCACCCCGTGACTGTGATTGTAGGAAAAGAGAAGAAGGTGTTCCTTGTGGACCCTTTTATATTACAAGAGTACCCTTTTCAGGTTTTGATGGATATCTCTATGAAGAAGGAGCCAGAGAAGAAAGATCGTTTCCATTTCACAAGAAGCCATAGCCAGAAAAGAGTGATCTTTTTAGATGTAGATGTCCTTTTGTTTGACCACATGTTGTGGCTCATGCACAATGATGCTTCTTCTTTGTTCCAACTCAATTTGAAGGATATTATTGATTTCTATGCTCAAGATATATAGTCAATGTTATCAATCATCATATCAGATACCTACATTATTCTATTATCTTCTCTAACAACTCCTTCTTGCACACTTTACTTTCATCCTTCTTCAATTTTCTATCATAATATTTCCCTACTTATGATCATTATCATTTTTGCTCAATAGTTTCCTGAATTTTTTCCATATTTAATTATGTTTTCAAAGGAAAAATGTAAAGATTGGTTATTTTCTGCTGGGTAACTTTGGTTATGTAATTGTAATCAATGGTGAAGGAGTCAAAATTGCACAATAAAGTGGCACGGGATAGAATTATACCCAAAAAAAAATTGAAAGAGATAACAGATATGATAAAAGAATATTCTTAGTAGTACAAAAAATCATTATTTTAAATCAATGTTTAAGGGGGAATGGAATGAAAGGGAACTCTGTTCCAAATGGACATTGTTCTCATGTGCTCATCTAATAAAAATTCATTAAATAATATAAAATATTATTTTATATTTTTATAATTTTTTATTTTAATTAAATAAGACAAAGTGATTAGCCCAGGACACCAAATAGAACACCGTATCCCCGGAATGAAAACTCTATTGAAAATTTGTACTTTATGTATGAAAATGTTAATACTTCACTTTGGGTGCAGGTCATGTAACTTGTATTGAAAAATTGTAGTTTATGTATGAAACTTTTAATAGTTCACTTTGGGTGTAGGTTTCCTCCAACTTTCTTACCTTCTAATCCTTCTTTATACAGGTGGATTACATAGATGAAATGTATCTATCTCCTTCAACTTGCAAATTTTATAGCATATTATTTTAAGGTGAAATATATGATGAGAACTTTGTTTTGGTTCGTTTGGGTGCGAACTCTTTTTTAACCGTTTGATGAGAAAATATGGTAACCTGAAACCGGATGAAACCCTTTAAAAGTTGGCTTTGGGGGGTGTAGGGTCAGTTTGAATGTTGTGGTGGGAAAACCGACTTCTATTGTGGCTGGGATACCGACTTCTAGACAGAAGTCGGTTTGGCAAAGTAGAAACATTGTACAAAAGTCGGTTTGTATGATGGCTACATATAAGAAGTTGATTTTTGTATATATAAGTTCGTTGGTGTAGGTTTTTGGCACAGATAAAAAATTTCTACAGAGGTTAGTTTTATTAACAATTTATATTACTGTTATGTTATTATTATTATGATTGATATTTGGTTTTTTTTAAAACTATTTTGTAGATGGCTGATGAAATGAATAATAATTGTGAAAACTATGAGGTAATAAACTTGATACTCATATTATTGGAGTCATCGGAGAGATCAAGTCCAACAAGGTCCTCAAATCCAATATCCAATCCACACACAACAATATATAATGTGATATATAAGAAATACTAGATTATTCTTATCTTCAGAAACACAATTACGAGACCCCCGACAAATAAATTATCAACAAAATCAATCTCCCACATACCAACAAAATCCTATGTATCAACCAACAGTGTTTGCCTCGTTTAACATTCAACCAGGAATAATGTATTTTCACGAACCGTCACAACACCATCGCATTGACGACATGATGTCTAGCCGCCACTCATTTTCTACCGATCATAATGACTTTATGAATAACTTACTCAGTACACCTGACTCGGTGAATCAATTTTTTAATGATATAGGCTACAACTTCAACCAAGATGGTGCTGGTCCAAGTTCTTTTATGGTTGACACTAATATTTTTCCAACGGGGCAGACAAATACAGTTTCAGACCCGCCATCAGCTAAACTTCGAAGGACAAGACGTACTAGGCAACCACGTAGGTGTTGAACGAGAGGTCATTTAGGAAATCATTAGATTTTTTTAAGATTTTGTAATTTAAATTTATGTTGAAATATATTAATTTACTATTAATTACTTCATTTTATTTTTTTATAATTAAATTTTGCAAAACAATTGGGATAATAGAGAATAGAGAAGAAATGGTGGGCCAAACCGACTTCTATTGAGAAGTAACTCAGGCCCAAACCGACTTCTCTACAGAATATACACCGGCTCAAACCGACTTCTTATGAGAAGTTACTCAGGCCCAAACCGACTTCAGTAAGATAAATTCCAAAAAATCAAACGGCTAAAATAATAGTACGCATTTAAACGAACTAACCTGCAGTTAACAGGTTAGTCGCGCCTTATTTTAATAACTGATTTTTAAACTAATAAAAGTAAAGTGGGCCTAATACAGCATTGCAGGTTTGGGCTGTGGGGGTTGCTCTTGTTCTCTTACCTAAACTAACAAAGTATTCCAAAAATACTAAGGCCCATAGCATTATGGAAATCAATACAAGTTATTAAAATATTTATTATAAAATAAGTAATTGTTGGGAGGGGAAATATCAACGGCTACATCATTAACTAAGTAAATTAAAAAATACAAGTTATTAAAATATTTAATAAAGTATCTGTTTCTTATGGAAGATTTCTATTTTATTAGAATCCATTATTCCATGCAGCTGGTGATAAACATATCAGCTAACATAAATATTCATCATGACCTAAATTTAATACTACTCACTCTGCCTTTTTTCATCTCAATAATTTAGCATATGGGATGACATATATTTGTTGAACTTGAGTCCTCTAAAGTATGGACTTCACTTTAGACTCCAAATTACCCATCTATGATAATTGATTCAGAAATAAATAATGTGTAATAACTCTATAATTTTTCATAAATAGTATACAAACATATTATCATGATCATACTCATTAATTTCTATATTTATATATATGCATACACACATATATATATATATAATAAAAATGGTGTACGGATTGATGTGCGAAATTAAATTATGTGTCATATGAGAATTATATTATACCTGTTAAAATTGCACAACTCTTTACAAAAAAATAAATAGAATACTTTATTTGAAGCTTGATTAATTAATACTAACTCTGTCGTATGTTGTATTGACATTTTATATATACATACGCTGATAGAATATAAAAATATATATATAAACAAAGGGGTATAAGCATCAAAATAAATGATATTATATTGCACCTACGAGGCTACAACTTCGTTTGATTCTTATATTGAAGCTCAATTATCAGTTTTCATATACTTAATCATTGACGACACTTGCGCTAATTTATTTATGTTAATTCATAGAGAGCTAGAATCTTTCTTCTTACCTACTCTATACATTGTATTTGTATGTCTTTCTTTTATATATTCTCACTTTTGTCATTACCTTCATTGCAGTATTATAATTAATATCTTACTGATAAAGCCATTAGTTCCTATACGAATTGATAATATAATTCTATTTTTAAATGTAAAAGACAAATAAAATTTTCCAAAAAATATATTTTCATTATACTTATTGACGAAAGTAGTACATATATAAGAAAATTTCATGTGTTTAATATATTATGATTTTTAAAGAAGTATTTCATTATTTAGATATTAAAAAGGTTACTCATAAGAATGATTTAAATTATTTAAAAGTGGTGTAAATAAAATACCAGAGTTCCAAAAAAACATGAATAATATTGTTTAAATTTCCCATTAAATCTCTATTAATGGAGAGGATCTCATATCAATTAAAGGGGCACACTAGCAACTTGGAACTTTGTAAGCATATTCTTTGAAGCGAAGTGCTTTATGGAATCAAATGCAATTCTGATAAGCGCCATTATATTAAACCAACTTGTTTGTTCAAACTTCAAAGTGTGGTACGGCTTCACTAAACTGTGGGTGCATAAATACATATTAAGTGGAGAATAATTAACTTAAGTTAAGTTGACATTACATTTATGCAATATTTAAGTCCTGTGGCGCCGGAAACCTAGCTACCTAATCCAACCTATAATATATACTTATAATTTTATGATCTATCTATAGATATATAAATGTGGAGAATAATTATTTTTCATGTTTGTGCAATATTAGGTCCCACTTCTAATAAACCCCTCCAAGCTACTGAAAAAATGAGGTCATGACTTGTAACTAGATCAGTGCACTGTAATAAGCGTTTGCAATCACTTGAGGTTTATGGTTGTGGAATATATATATATTAGCCTAAGAGATCGATGTATGTGATGTTTCTACTTACTATGATCCCTTATTCATGCATTGTCTGGTCACCTACTTGTCCATTTGTTACCTAAACAATAGCAGGTTGGGGGTGTTTGGAATGCAGTTTCATCATTATAAGATTATCCAAGTATTAGGTGTGTTTGGTTTAGATTTTAAAATAACCTTATTATGTGATGATTTTAGTGTCAAAAAATGCAGCTTAAAAAATGTTTTTTTTTTACCAAAACAACAATTATTCAAACCAAACATCCTTTTAGGTTAGGACTTAGGTCTAATTTTTGTAATCTGGCTATGGATGATAAAAAAACTTCAGCTTAATAATTAATAAGTACCTCTATTACAGGAAGAATTTGATTTTGACTTGCATAGCCACAAACAAAAATTATAGGGAAGCATAAATGCATGGCCTATGTGACTGCTAGCCATGATAATTATATAAATCAATAACCAAAAATTAGGTATATTTTCATTATTAAGACTAATATAGTCTGAAGAAAGCTTATACATGAATTTAATTCATTCCAAGATAAAGATTTTAGAAGTAGTCGTGCTTGAAGATTCATCGACCCAAAAATGTTTCAATACACCATTAAATATTACTGGCTAAGAAGGTATTGGAGAGGGCAAGTTGAGTTAGGGAGGTGGTATTTAAAATATAAATCAACTAGTTAGGTTAATATGAAATTAACTAGGAAAGTAGTATTTTTTTTAAAACATATCGATTAGTGTGAGAGCGGTTATGATATGAGTTAGGATCCTCTCCATTAATGAAGAGACAAATGCATCAAAAAAAAAAAAAAATGCAATGCTCAATGACACATGCATCCTTTTGATTATAATAATTTTATAATTTTGCCATTAAAAAATATACTTGTCTCTCCATTAATGGAGATAATCCTAATTCGTATGATATAGACCATATTTGAAAGTAGAACATATTTTAATTGAAGTATTCAATAATCAAGGTAAAAGCTCGAGAATGAAAGGGGAAGGGTTGAAAATGGCTAGTTTGCTACTTGGATGTTATAATTGCTTCATGTTCAACGGCACGAAATTTATTGCTTTGAGCATGTGCCTAGAGCAAATTCTGGTCTAAAAGATGTATCCCTCTAACTCAAACATATAAGAAAACAAATAGAAAAACTAGCATAATAAACAAGAATCCCAGACATAAAATATATAAAAAAACCCAATGAGACAGTAATTAAAGTAGAACAAGTACATGAATAAAACATACTACAACAACATCATGTCCATGAGTATTGATAAGAAAAGAGAAAAAGAAGAAGAAGAAGAAGCACATCAAATATAAATCTATTCCATGAACTTGCATTGCTGACCTCAAAATAACAAAGAAGCACTTGCAATTACTTGATGATCAACTTCTTCTATGGATGAATGACATTAGATTAAGAATCATGAAAAGGCAGCAGCATCAGTGTGTGAACATACACAAAGACCAAACACTGATCAAAAGGAAGGACGTGAAGCTGAGTTTCCCGCCCAACCATCCACTGGCAACTGAATATTTGGCATATTCACCGGCAAATTAAAGAACGGCAGCCCCGATGACGGGTCCGGAAATGGGTTGTTGCTGTTCCCCACACCACCACCACCGGAAGAACCTTGACCACCGCCTTGTGTAGGTGTCTGTAATTGATGATTTTCTTCCTCATCCAAAGGTAACCGCTCATAAGCCACGTTGGTGAAAGAAGCAGCAATCACAATCACAGGCCCAGCCGCGGTCAACTCTCCAACCACACTCCCTCCCACCACTTGACCCTGACCTCCGGCGAGGTATATAGTCAGGCTCGTCGCCCCCGGCGGAGCCGGTGGCGGGAGGAAGGACCCGGACAGTGACAATATCTCAAACCTTCCGTGAAGGGTGGCGACGGATCCAGCCGCTGCAGGCTGCCGCAAACTAACGTTAGTGACGGTGCCACTGCCGCTAAGGATACAGATCCCGCGCTGGTTACGCCGTGCGTAGGTGGCGACGCAGTCGAAAACGTCGCAGCCATTTCCAACTTCGAGAATATGAGCCCTGAGCGTGTTGGCACTTTCCTTTGTTATAATAACCGGAGGTTTGGGCTTGTTCTTGGAGCCAGCTGGACGACCACGTGGACGGCGCTTAACCATGTCGCCCCCGGAACCGAGCTCGAGCCCTTGGTTGGGTCCATCTTCGTAAGGATCACCTTGGTTTCCGTCTTCCTCTGATTCAGTTTGTTGTTGCAAGTTGAAATCTGGTCTTTGGAGATTTTGTATAAAACGTGAAGCTGTACCTAAATCTAAACCAGCCATCAAAGGAAGAGACAGATATAGAAAATTTAATTCGTAAAAAATAGTTTTTTCCTTAGGTTTTTATATATTAAAGTGTTCTTTTCTCCTTGCTCTAGTTTAGGGTTATTTTAAGGGAAGTGGCATGTTTTTAAATAATAAATAGATCTATATAATATGGGAATAAAAAGATGGGAAAGGAAGAAGAGATAGAAGGAGAGAGTGGAAGTTTGAAATGAGAAAGATGATATAAAAGAAATGTGGGAGAGAAAGAAAAGGAAGGAGGAGGATAAGGAAAAGAAAGAGGGTGGAGAAGACAATGACTCAAAACTCAGTCATATGTTTCTGCAATCAAAAAGTTTAAATAATGTGCATAGATTAATAATTGGTTGAAATGTCTTTTTATCAAATTCTTTTCGCCTATTTCTTTTGTTTAAGTTAGGGTGTAGCATTTTCACCTAAGTCCTAGGATAACATAGTGTTCTAATTAAATGGGATAATATATGTTATTCCAAATTTATTCCACAGTCAACAAATCCACCAATTTAGAGTCAATCAAGGAAATTGAAAACATTATTAAATTAGTCAATAATTGTATGTCGTTTAATGTAATAAATTATTTTTTATACACTCAAATTATTAAGAACATTCATTGAACATAAAATTTTGCAAGATGATCAACAAAAGTCCTAAAATATATTATAAAAAGAGTAACAGATAACATACGTTATATGCTATGATAAACGTAGCTTGTGTTATGATTACATACACCTTATAATCTATGATGGTAAGGATTGGATGATGGTTTTGTTAAGGGAAAAAGATTTATTAATGATATGAATAAGGAAACTCCTCTCACCAGGTGGGGGAAAACAACAAAAAAACAAAAGATTAAGATCCATCCTTAAACAATAGCTCAATAAAACCACCAAACCAGATAAGCAAGAAAGGAAATAAGATTACAAGCCCAACAAAAAACTACTATAAAACTGATAATATAAGAAACCATCACAAGCTAAAACACACTCAAGATTCCCAAAGAGATCTAATAACCCATTACTAACTATGTCTTACATGAAGTTTGTTACTTGTCACTACTAACTTCACACTGAGGCACTCATAACCCCCGAGTGGATTTTCAGTGTGCGAATAAATTAAATAGTTTCTGGCCGAGGGATATAAAACACAAGAATTAAATTAGCTCCATTTCCCAAATATATTCTTAATAGTATATTCTGTTATTTTGTAATCTCTAATAATATTTTCAAGAATACACACCGAAAAAAAAGATGAAAATGATGGTATAAGATGAATAGAATTTACATGGCCGGGCACAATGCCTATGAAGTACATTCAATCAAATGTTTCTATTTCTAAATATAATTATCTTGAAAGAATTTTGTTATTTTTACAGATATTGGTTTATTAAAACGGAAGTGTTTGATTGGTTCTGTCTAAACAAGATGTATTTTTGCAAGTGTTTATTGTATGAGAGGCATGATATTAAGGGTTTAGTACTAAACCCTCCTGAAGAGAATCTAAGTGCTCATATTAAGTTTATAATCAATTTATGCGAGGAAGTCATTAATATGTTTTAATTATTTGCAGTGTAGCTGAGCATATGAGATAACATCAACAGAAAAGCAAAGAAGAAGGGAGAGTTTAAGGGCTCTAACTCATAGATCTGAGCATATTAGAGTTCAGAGTCTTAGGTTATAGGGTCAGAGGTGGCACAAGTGTGAGTGCATAGGTTTCATACTTTCATGTTTTAAAAAGACAAACCCACGAGGATGGGCCAAACTTCAAAACAAATACATGTGTAGTATTTCTCAACAACTTTTTTTAGGTCTAATTATCATATTTGATGTTGGGTTATCTTCAAATATTTTCATGGTTCAACCATTTATAATAACTTAAACCATCATTTTTTCATACGATCTAGTTTTTAAAAGTATATTTGGGCTCAAATATTGAAATATATTACATGTTAAACTAAAACAACAACACTTTTTATATAGTACTTCTCAACATGCATTTCTATTTTCAATCCATTAGCATTTATACATAAGATAAATTTGAAAAACAAAAATTAGACTTTTTAGTATTGGTCTAAGTGAGATAACCTTGAGCCAACAATTCTCATAATATAAAAGTGAGGGATACACTTAGTGGAAGATATATATTCTTTATTTTAGTTATTCAATTTTAGAAAATTTAATGGTTTAGATGTACTCACCAATTTAAACTATTGCATTTCTCAAGAATGAATGAGTAGGTTTTTTTACTTACTCTTGAAGTAAGTGGACCCTCCCAACATAAAATACTAAACTTGTTAAAATTTAAAGAGTAGATTGCGAGTAGATCCATTTTGATTAGGATAGTTACCATTATTTAATATATTATTGTAATGAGCAGGTGAATGTAACAGTAGGTGCGAGAAAGAGGAAAAGGTAAAGGTTCCGAAATTCGAAATCCAATTTCCATGGCTGACTTGAAAGAAACACTTGGGAATCTGAATAGGGATTCCTTCGTACCTCTTTTATCGAAACTAATCGGCGAATCCAAGTATGTACAGAACAACCCACCGGAGCTTATTCCAGAAGAAGACAGGGTGGTAAACCACGTTCTCGATGCCCTCCGACCATTCAGCACCACCACCGGTGGCGGACCCTTGATCCTCAACCACGTCACATATTTTCCCGGAAGAGGCAACCTCATCGTCCAGTACCCTGGAACCGTCCCTGGCAAAATCCTTTCCTTTGTTGGTTGCCACATGGATGTTGTAACCGCTAATCCCAACGATTGGGTAACACTATCTCTCTATATTACTTTTTCATCGAAATATCTCTATCAAGTTTTCAATCGAAACCCTAATAATGTTTCTGTCGATTATGGATAATTGCGGTGTTGCCAACATTCATCATAATAATTTGAAATATATTCGATGTTTTACGTTTATAATGCTAACTTTTATAAAATAGTTGTTGTTTTTTTTTTAAATTGAAGATTTGTGGTTAATCTAATATTAATTTTAATGAGCGCCATGGTGAATTTGGGGAATGCAGGATTTTGATCCGTTTAGTTTGAGCATTGAAGGGGATAAACTTAAGGGTCGTGGAACAACTGATTGTTTGGGACATGTTGCACTTGTTACAGAACTAATGAAGAAGCTTGGTCAAACCAAGCCTAAATTGAAATCAACCGTGGTTGCTGTTTTTATAGCTAATGAAGAGAATTCTGCTATATCTGGAGTTGGTGTCGATGCGCTTGTTAAAGACGGCCTCCTCAACGACCTAAAGCAAGGTCCACTGTAAGTGCTATTATTGTTATTATCTCAAAACTGTTTTAATTCATTTTTAGCAATTACATTCCCAATTATGATATATTTTCTTGTTTTAATTAATGCATTTTCCGTTCAGGTTTTGGGTTGATACTGCAGATAAACAACCTTGTGTAGGCACTGGTGGTATGATACCTTGGAAACTTCATGTTACAGGGAAGCTCTTCCACAGTGGGTTAGCTCATAAAGTATGCTCTAAAACTATTGTCTTGATTCATAATATGGTTCAGTAGAGTTCAGAAACCAGAGCACGGCTATATGACACCTCTTTAATTTTTCATATAATGGTATTTTCACTATGATCTAGGAGTGGGAGTGACACTCATTAAATAAAAGATGATAGAGTCACGCTTAAGATGTTTAGACAAATGAGAAGAAGACTAATAGAAGCTCCAGGTAGAATAGTTGATCTGGTGGAGTGTAGTACCATATATAGAGGGAGAGGAAGACCTAGAAAATTCATAGGTGAAACCATTAGAAAGGACTTAGACTTGAGTGGCCCTTTGGAATATTTGTTTTTCATAGATCATGTCACTATTATGTATGTTTTCATTTGATTGAAGCCTATAAATTAGCTCATTAGCAGTGTGCATAAGTTTATTCTGTGCTTGAGCTGAAAATCGGCAAGTGGTGTGGAAACTGAAATTTTGAACATTTTCATTCTCTACTCAATGTTGATTCTACTACGCCTCCTCTGCCAATCATATCCTTGAGGAAAAAATTAGATAGAAGAATTTAGCTTTGGTTGCACCATGTGCTTGATAATTGATTCTTTGAATATGACATAAGACTACAATGTATATTCACCCAGGCATGAACGAAATGCTAATTCTGTATTTGCTTTTTTCTTGGGCCATACCTCTGCTGCATGAGAACATGACTGAGTAACTAACTAAACAGATAGTAACATCAATGGTGTCAGAAAAACGTGTCCCTTAACTTAAGTGTCGAGGAGTAATGATATGTGAAGCACAAGTTGCAATCAAGAAAGTTTTTTAATAGGCTGTGACCTTCAAGTTTTTTTATTTATTGAATGGTCAGTATTATATAGTTGTGAACTTATTTGGTTACTTGTAGGCTATAAATCCACTAGAGCTAGCCATGGAAGCTCTAAAGGAAATCCAGTTGCGATTTTATAGAGACTTCCCATCGCATCCTCAGGAACAAGTCTATGGGTTTGCGACTCCTTCAACCATGAAACCAACCCAATGGAGTTGTAAGTTTTGGACCTCAAGTAACTATTTCAATACTTCTTTTTCAAATAAATAAACAAACCTTCAATTTTGATGATTATATTCTCTACTGCAGATCCTGGAGGTGGAGTCAACCAAATTCCAGGGGAGTGTACTATTTCAGGAGATGTCAGGTATATTCTCCTCCTTATAAAATAGAATTACTCAAGGCATTTGGTAGGAATTGTCTGGCCTTGCTGATATCTTTTTTCTTGTTAATTTGTTGCAGGTTAACTCCATTCTACAAGTAAGCACCCTCTTACAGTATGGTCAATTTTTTAGTTTTATGGAAGCTTTGGGTTCAATTTGTTATTCTTTATTTTTCCAACCCAATTTACGAATATTCATACTCTTTGTTCTATTGCTTTGTTCAGTGTGAAGAACGTAATGGAGAAGCTGCAAGAATATGTAGACGATATTAATGAAAATATACAGAAGATAGAATCACGGGGTCCAGTTTCAAAATATGTTCTACCTGATGAAAACTTAAGGGGAAGGTGTGTGTCTTGACCTGCATATCCTCCTTAATTAGCAAACAAAAAAATAAGCTCAACTTAAGAGTTCAATTCTAAAAATCCAGTCTTTTTACTTAGTATTTAATCACTGGGTTTCTTTTGTTTTCTTGATCAAGCTGTTTTTTTAAACGGGTTCTTTGCTCTCATTTACAGCCTTACTCTAACTTTTGACGAGGCAAGTTCTGGAGTTGCTTGTGACCTTAATTCCAGAGGTTTCCATGTTTTATGCAAAGCAACTGAGGAAGTGGTTGGGCACGTAAAACCTTACTCAATCACTGGGACTTTGCCACTCATCCGGGAACTAAAGGTGAAATATATTCTCATCATTCCATGAAAAGGATTTTGTAATACTCACATTACTTACCTAACCTGTCTTTCTGTATCATAGGATGAAGGTTTTGATGTTCAGACTTGTGGCTATGGTAAGACCTACCTAAGAACAAATTTATGCATATTTTGGATTTGAAAGTAGTAAAGATAATAATTCATTGCATTCCTCGTTATGTCCAGGTCTAATGGCAACTTACCATGCCAAGAATGAGTACTGCCTTTTTACAGATATGTCTCAAGGATATGGGGTGTTTGTGAGCATTATCTCTCAATTGGAAGATTGAAAATAGCAGTGGATGTAATACTAGTATCTCTTGAGTTATGAAGATGTTTGTTGAGAATTCAAATCGATATAATTTGATGTGGTAAAGTGACAATATTTTACTTTGGGTGAAAAGTAGTTAAGTGACCATATGTACTGGTGACAATATTTTACTGGTGAATATCCTCTGACTGAAGCTGCACAATTGAGAAGTCCTATTTTGTTTTACTCCAATTAAGAGGAAATAGTGCATGTTTCCAAGTGTGACATTGTGATCACTAAGCAACAACCTTACCATTTATTTCTTGCAATTTATGTTTCCACTCCTACACTACAATTACATTAATTTGCGGTTGCCTGTTATAGAAAACACAACATAAAATTGGAGCAGGAGTGTAAATGGATGAAGAAGTTAATGTTATCATTACAACAACACCTTTTTACATCTCATTCTATTGAGGAACAGTGATATACTCTTTATGTACGAGAGGAGACCTCAACTAACTTTTATATATATAAGTATAGTTCCCTTTAAATGATTAAGAACTCTAATACATACACAACTTGTCTTACAAAGCGTGAGTCATTCAGGGACTTTCCTACTTTGAGTTTTTTTCTTCTGATTTCAGTTGTTGGATTCGTTGGCGTAGTCTACGCCTGTGGTCATTTATCTTCCAAAGGCCATGTCCCAATATAACGGTGGAGTATATGCCATGTGTGATAATAGGAGCAAGAATATTATTTGTCTGTCACATGCATTCCAAATAAAACACCAATTAGTTTCCACCCTATGAAATCTTGCAAAAATTACTAAAAATGTTAAGTTAAATAGGATTACTTGGATCCATTCGAAGCCTAGGTACAGGGCTAGTAGTCCTTCTAGAAGTGGGGAATAGATTTTTTTCATTTGCCGTTTCTCATACCATGCTGCAAAACCAAAAAATAGATAGTGAAATGAGATTTAGGCATAAACTGTCAATGTATAGATTTATACACAATCCGTACATTATTCATAATTCATGTGTATAGAAAAGGATGACAAATTATGTTCATGAAAACAAGAATAAACACAAAGGTAAGCATTTGCATCACTGTATGAATAATATAATTCAGTTTATGAAGAATTATAAGTTCATAAAGAACATGAAAGATATCTATGAACTGATTCTGGTAGTATTAAGCAATAGGGAAAACAAATTAAACCTTCAAACAACTTTTTCAAATCTTGACGACCTGCGCGAGACTGTAAAACCGGAGCAACAACATAAGTAGGATCTGAAAGAGAGAATGGGAAAACAAAGGAAGTAAGCTTAGAATAGGTTATCATAAGTCAAGCTCAGAACAAAGTAGGAAAGACAAGTTATTATAGAGAAGAGAAAATGTAAAAAGGGCAATAACAGAAGTAACCTTTTGGAGATGCAGCCACATAATAGAGAGAACCAGTCAGGACAGCTGTAAGTACAGCTGCAAATGCCTGAGCAAATGGAACAAATGTGGGTAGTAATCCTGTCTACATTTTAGCATATAAATCAAAGTTAGTTACCGGAACGAAACCTTTAGTTTTGCATACTTGTAATATAAGCAAGGTTGAAAAGACACACAGCTCCAACCGATAATCAGATTGGAGGGTCAGATAGATGAACACTACCTTATCCCATTACCACCACATCACAAGGTAATAAACTTAACATTGTACCAAGAGTCACCCTTATAACATAAGTGATAACTTAAAAATGGTAGACATACCAGTGATGCCATTCCTTGAACATCCGTTATAAGATTACTGCCTCGTAAAAATATGTCAGCCAATGCCCCCTGTAGGATTGTGCAAAAAAATAAAATCATATAGCCTCCCATGCAGAAAAGAAGATAATTGAGGCAACAATGTTCTTCTTTTATTACATTTCAGATGAAGCCTTCTTTGTACTCATGTTATTGATCTTATGAACAATTTGGACCAAATGCAACATAAGTTTAATTCCTTCACCAATTTAGAGATTCAGATATTGGGAGAGGGGAAATGCAAGGTTTTCTCCTATCAGAATAACAAGAAAATAAAAGCTATATAACCAATGAATATTACATTTTTCAGAGTAAGAAGTAGGTTGGCCATATGGTATGAAAATTTATCAATCACCATAGCTAGATTTTAAAAATAAAAGTACCTGAAAACCAAGAGAGCTAGAGAATGAATTTAGTGATGGAATAATTTATAGAACTCAACTATTATCACGGTATTCTACTAACGATACAACCTGCATACACTAGGTGAACTGTTATCATGCTGTTTCATGTAAGACACAGTATAACATCTAATTCATCTCAAATGACAGTGTTTATTTAGGATTTTAGATGGCTCTAATCCAAAATCTGAGTTTCATTGTCGTGTTCCTAATTTTATATTATTAAAAAAATATTTCTTGGAAATCTCTAGGCTGAGATGATAAGAATCGGGAATAGAAGCTCGTAAACAACCTGAACTGCAGCCCTGTAGAAAAGCTCCTCTCCCACTGAACTTGCAGCAACCATCAGTATAAACTGTAAAGTAAATCAATCAAACCATTCTTCACCATTGCATTAGAATGAAGATAATTCGGTATTCTTAAGCAGTCAAGTTTTAGAAAATAACCTGCCAAGGAGACATCCCATAGAAAAAGCTCCAGAGTTCTTCATCCTCTACATCTCTGATGGCACGAGCATGGGGTGATAGCTTGACAATTTCATCCTATTAATAACCAAGCTAGTTCGTTAATTATTTATTTTTTACAGAAGAGGCAAACTTGATTTTGATGAATACTAGATTCAAGTTAACAAAGGAAGCCGATCCAGGGGTGTGTTTGGGTAAACAACTTAATAAAGCACTTTATGAAATAATTTTTTTAAATAAACTAAAAGCAGCTTATTTTCATAAGTTTGTCTGATACTTTGATGAGCTTACTAGAATAAGCTAAAACTAGCTCATAGGAAGGTTATAAGCTATTTTCATAGCTTTATTTTCCTATGTTGTTCTGATAAGCCCAATTATACTCCCTGTAAGTTCTTCCAAACAGTACTTAACAAGAGAAGCTCTCACCTAGAAGATGCTATGCAATTCCACTTGCACCAAAACAGGAATTCAAACAAATTGAAACACAGATAAACAAGCACAACTTTATCATTATTCATTTCTTAATGGTATGAATAGATTAACTTACATCAAGTATAAAGAGAAGGGCCATAATTGGAGGAACTGCATATCCAAACCCTTCAAGAATGGCATCTAATGATAGATGAAACCCCCCTAGATAATCAATTCCGGTGATGGAGCATATAAAACTCCCCGCAACAGCCATGGCACCATAAATCCCTAAACAAGGAAATTCATAAAGAACCGTGCTTTCAAAATCAAACTCCAAAATACCATAAATGGGAATCTAAATTTTCCATTTTCACTACTGAAAACAATTTATTTTAAAGGAAAGCTGATTTTTTTTCGCATTCCTAAAGCATACACTTTTACTTCCTTTATTCAACATCAATGCAAAAATAAATAAACAACTATTCATTTAAGTTAAAGAAGAAAAAAGGGTAAGGTTTAAAACTTAATAAAACATTGTATTCATCTCACCGATTCCATAGCTGAGCCTAACAACAGCACCAATTTTTTCCCAAACAGGAAAATCAGCATCATTGAAGGTGCGATTGAGTGTGGTAACCTTCATGGAAGGTGTGGTGAACCCAGTTCGAGTCTCACCATCATCAATGGTTTCACCGGTTGGTTCTGCAGAAGCCTTGGCACAACAAAGTAAAAGCTTATGCGCGTTTAATAAAGGGAACCTCTTCTTCTTTGGAATTGGGTAGTGAAAATCACATATCTTGGTATAGTTGGAAGAAAGTGCATGTGGAATAATAAGAGATGAATTAGGAGTTAACGTGAAAGAGAGTTCCATTCACTCAAGTTACTTCTTATTTGTTCAAAACGATGAAAGAGAAACAGAATTGAAGTTGTTCATTACGATGATGTTGGATTGGAACACATGTAATATAATAATATATGTTCAATTCATGTACTCTCTCTGTGTATTTGTATATAAGAGTGTGTGGTTGAGGAGGAAGAGGTTTTGAGGTATAAAGAAAGAGAGATAGAGTAGTAGTCAACTGAGATATTTAGTTTTGAAGAGATTGAGAATATCCCAATAACCATTCACTTTTTGACATTTGGAATTGAGATAATGTTGTCTTCTTTTCTTCCAACTTTGTGTTCTACATGCTATTTGTAGCATAACCATATATAATTTGATTCCAACAACCAACTATTGTAGCATAACCATCACAATTCACAAGTTAAGAAATATCATTTATGTAAATCAACTATATTCTCTACTAACTACACCCAATTTTATTTAATTTTAGATGGAATATTATTCTTACCAAACAGTAGTATGTGTCTTCTGAAGTTTGAAACTCATACATGATTTAGTAATAATAATTTCACATAAGTTAATCTACCTATTTATAATGGATCAGATATGTCATAATATTTACTAATCATGTATTAAGTTTATAGATTATTTAAATTTCCTTTTTTTTATAGATATATTTCTAGTTTTTCTTCACTTGTTGTGTATTGAAACTTCATGCATAATTTATTCTATAGGTCTATTTTCTCAAGGCAATCTTAACTTCATATAAAATGAGATTTTATAATGATTTGTATAATATTTGTTGTTTTAATTTTCTCTTTAATTACTCATTTTAGACTATATTTATTGTGTCCAATTGTTTTGTGTAACATTCACATTTTTTTATAGGTTTTATTATTTGATTGGATATTTATAACCCAATTATTATTCAGTCATGTAAATTTGAATGTTACTTTTCTATTATAAGCAATACTCAAATTAATTATCCTTTAATTTGAATCTTAAGGTAAATCTCTTCATTTCTTTATTATTTTGTATGAAGAATCCAAGATAGTTCACGTGACTTGTATTATAGTGTGATTTCCAGTTCTCATCTTCAATCTATAGTTAATGTGACAAGATGATGTACATTATGCCCTTAGGTTTTAATGGTATATTTCCATCACAAATTAATACTTAAAGTTTATTTCCCTATAATCTTATCATTTAATTTATATAATGTAATATCTATACAATGTTAATATAAAGATTTATACACAGTTATTGCATCATTCATTTTGTTTATATTACATTTTTAAAGAGTTGATGATGATTAAATATGCATAATAAATAATATAATGACGGTGTATAAAACTCATACATTATCAGTTCACGCATTTTTTCTAATTTATATATTCATTTTTCATATGATGGATTTAATATACTAAAAGTGTGGCTTCTACTTTAATAAAGGTCATGTACTTTTGAAGCTGGCTTGTATCACATATATATAAATAGCTAGTTAACAATAAAGAATAATATAAATAAGGAGTGTGATGTCAATAATCTCAGTCCTTAAAATATATTTTATCAAGTATATATATGAAAATTATAAACCAACAATGTATGTATAACATATGCTTATAAATAACGAAATGTTTTTTTATGACACTACCTTATTATTTAAAAAAACAAGACCAATGGGTCAGAATGTTTAGCCCATATGAAAGAAAAAACTAAGTTGGCCTAACAGTGCAAATTTAGTACGGAATAATAAAGTATAGATACATGTTGATAAATTAAAGATAATAATGTATCTTCTGGTATAAGTAGACCACTAAAATCGTGACATTTAGAATACTATACAACTCGTTTTTCAGGGAGAGAGTGACTTTGGGCTCACCAATATTTTCCTACTCAAACCCAAACTTTGTTGTTCCAAGTGAAATATAAAGCACTCATCCACCCACCGAATCCCAACCATCACCAACTCCAACCTCACTCCCAATAAACTAAAAAACATAAACAGGCTGAAACTAACAAGTTTTTGTTTGTAAGTTGAGTTTTATAGATGAATGAAAAAAATAGAAGATTTTGGAGTTATCCCATTAATATATTTAATGACTTTCAAGTCTTCAATTTTTATTCCTTACCCATTAAATCTCAACTCGTAAGCATATGACAAAATTCCCTCAATTAGGCACCTAACCCAAAAATCTTGTTTGCTTTATCACATGCAATTCGATTAGCGCATATATGAAGAAGAATATATAGTAATCTGACCATGCCATTATGATTAAAGTGGTGAACTGAGAAGTGAGGCTCCTACTCTTTAATAATTGATCTAATGGAAGAAGAAGGATAAGCTGACATATTAGTAAAAAGTAGAAAAGCCATAAACCTAAAGTGGGTCAGCAATGCATATCTTTGATTAAAATTCAAAACCATCTTTGTTCCACACAGGACCCAAATGATTGTGATTCATTGGGAGGGTATCTTCCTAAGGCATCACCCTACTTAGCTAACTACACCCTCCATATATATTGTTCAAATTTGCCACATATCAGGCACTGTAATTGAGAAGTAAATCATTTTAAAAAAATGTTTTATATGTCTATTTATTTTATTAGCATAGTCATTTCAAACTGTTACAATAATTAAGGCTTACTAGGCAACCTAGAACCCGTTGTCATTAGATTTTCATCCAAGAATAAGATTCAAATCAAGAAGGGGTATGTTGTATTTATACAGTGTAAGTTCCTTAGCATTAAGATGAACCTAAATCTTCATACAACCCTCCACAATATCATAGACGAACCTAGATCTACTCAATTACTGTGAGATGGAGACGATGACATGTGACATAACATTATTATTAACTATCCAAATTTAAATTTAAATTAAAAAGTATGAAATACTAAAAAGGATTGACAATAACATAGTTTACTATCCCCAAAATAGATGACCCATTTGTCACACTGAAAGCTACACTTGCATTGCAGTAAAAGGGTTGGTAGGTGATTCAACTGTTACAACTATAATTACTGTGATATAGTCTTATGCTTGGTCATTTTCTCTTCCAGAAAAATCAGAGATAGTTGTTTCCTATTTGTAATGAGGAGGGGACCATTGCAATGCATATGATCATCTATCATTTTCTTATTACTTGGTTTCCATTGCTTCAGTGGTCACTTTTTAAGTACAATGAAGGGCATCTTATGCAACCTTACATTTCTCTTATTTTATCATTTATACTTCATTTGCTTTTCTAATTTTCTCTTCAATCATGTCTATGGTTTTCTCTGCCATCTTTTCTCTAAGCTATCTTACACTCTCAATAAACATTTTCTCTTGTAATAATGGAAGAGACACAAAGACAAGGAGAAAAACAAAACAAAATTATTACTCCCACGATTCAATAATGGTATATTATTATCTTCTTTCTCTTTATTTTTCATTCATTTTTGGTTCACAGTAACTAGTATATACTGCTTTGGCAGTGGAAAATGACACGAATCAAATCATATCAGTGAACAGGTAGAGTAATTTTTAATGATGATGTCTATTTTTTTCTGATCTTACTTAAGAGAATAAAAAGAAGGGAAAAAACAAAACAATGGTCACTAACAGAGACTGAAACATAGAACATGTGGTCCATGAGTCTCTCTGTCCATTGTCAATGTTGGCTGTTGGAGTGTCCTTATGGACGTTGGATAGTTTGATACCACTCATGAATGGGGTCCTCCCATTTCATTTCTCTTCAAATTTCCTTTTAATTGTTTTAGCATAATCATAGATCTAAGGAAGAAAATTCGGATATAAGATTTGATAATTTTATTCTATTAGTTAGTTTATCTTAGGATATGATATCTTTTTAGTTTTTGGAATTAAGGTTAGTATTACTAAAATTTCTTATTCTCTCATGGTGAATAGTACTATTTTTTACCTAAGTAAATATTGCATGTTATCTCTCTCTTTTCTCTACTTTTCATTTATATTCCGGGAAGAACTTCTACCTTTCAACACTATGATCCCAACAATTTCAAAGATACTACAGGAGTATAAAAAGCAAGTCAAGTTGTCGCACTATTTCCTTGTTTTCGGTCAGAAGAAAAAGAAAATGACATGCATGTCTCTAAGGTTTTGTTTTGTTTTGTTTAATTGTAGATACAAATCAAGCTAACATAATAACATATAACATAAAAATGAGTGAATGGCTTTATGCAACAACTCTAAATTTAAAATGAGAGTAGGTCTATAATTGATTCATCTCTTATATATTCTATGGTTTTATACCTACACTACACTACACTAACCTCATTCACAAAATTCCCTCTAATTTCTATAACATATATAAATCAAATATAAGGTTCTCTTTACCTTGCAGTTGCAGAGTCTCTTCTCAAAATGCTGCGTCTCTTATTGTTATTTTTCCTCTTCTTCCATTTTCACAACACAGTCTCTCTCTCTTCTCCAATCTCAGAGTACCGTGCTCTTCTCTCTCTTAAATCCTCATTCATCGATACCACTCCTTCTGTTCTCTCTTCCTGGAACACCACCACCGATCACTGTTCCTTCTCCGGCATCACCTGCGACCACCGTCGACACGTCATTTCCATCAACCTTACCGGATTTACCCTCTCCGGTACTCTCTCCGGCGACATCGCTCATCTCCCGTTTCTCTCCAACATCTCCCTCGCCGACAACAAGTTCTCTGGTCCCATCCCTCCGCAACTCTCTTCTCTCTTCGACCTTCGCTTCCTCAACCTCTCCAACAATGGTTTCAACGGTACATTCCCTTCTGAGCTCTCTGTTCTCGACAACCTTGAAGTTCTAGACCTATACAATAACAACATGACCGGAGAGCTTCCTCTCGCCGTGACGGAGATGACGAATCTTCGGCATTTGCATCTTGGAGGTAACTTCTTCTCTGGCCAGATCCCGCCGGAGTACGGACGGTGGCAGAATCTGAACTACCTTGCCGTGTCCGGCAACGAGCTCGACGGCAACATTCCACCGGAGATCGGAAATCTCACCAGTCTCCGGGAGCTCTACATCGGATACTATAACAACTACGCCGGCGGAATTCCGCCGGAGATTGGTAACCTATCGGAGCTTGTCAGACTGGACGCCGCATATTGTGGGATATCCGGTGAGATTCCGGTAGAGATAGGAAAGCTTCAAAAGTTAGATACTCTGTTTCTTCAAGTGAATGCGCTTTCAGGAACTCTAACACCAGAACTAGGGAATTTGAAGAGTCTCAAATCTATGGATATATCTAACAACAAGCTTTGGGGTGAAATACCTGAGAGTTTTAAAGAGCTGAAGAACATAACACTGTTGAACTTGTTCAGAAACAAGCTTCATGGAGCGATTCCTGAATTTATAGGAGAGTTACCATCTTTGGAAGTAGTGCAGCTTTGGGAAAACAACTTCACTGGAAGAATTCCAAAAGGTTTAGGGCAAAATGGGAAACTTACAGTGGTAGATCTTTCTTCAAACAAGTTAACTGGGACTTTACCTCCAGATATGTGTAATGGGAATCGTCTTCAGACTTTGATAGCTTTGGCTAATTTTCTCTTTGGTCCTATTCCTGAAGCTCTTGGAAGATGTGAATCTCTTAACAGAATTAGGATGGGTGATAATTTTCTCAATGGGTCAATTCCAAAAGGACTTTTTGGACTTCCAAAACTGACCCAGGTTGAGCTTCAGGATAATTATCTTACTGGTAATTTTCCTGAGGAGCATTCAGTTTCTGTTAATCTTGGTCAGATCACTCTCTCAAATAATAACCTTTCAGGGCCGTTGCCACCCACCATTGGTAACTTCTCTAGTATGCAAAAACTACTTCTTGATGGGAATAGGTTCTCTGGTCCAATCCCACCTGAGATTGGGAGATTACAACAGCTCTCAAAGATTGATGTTAGTAACAATATGCTTTCAGGTCCCATTGCCCCGGAAATCAGTACATGCAAGTTGTTAACTTTTATTGATCTTAGCCATAATGAGCTATCTGGTGAGATCCCAAAGGAGATCACTGGTATGAGGATATTAAACTATTTGAATGTTTCTAGAAATCATCTAGTTGGAACCATTCCCGTGTCAATATCCTCTATGCAAAGCTTAACTTCTGTTGATTTTTCATATAACAATCTATCTGGTTTGGTTCCTGGTACTGGTCAATTTAGCTACTTCAATTATACGTCATTCCTTGGCAACCCTGACCTCTGTGGTCCATATCTGGTTCCGTGCAAGGATGGGGTTGCCACTGGTGCTCACCAACCTCATGTCAAAGGTCCACTCTCGTCTTCTTTCAAGCTCCTATTGGTTATTGGGTTGCTTGTGTGCTCCATTGCATTTGCTGTTGCAGCGATACTTAAGGCTCGGTCGCTGAAGATGGCCAGCAAGGCTCGTGCATGGAAATTAACAGCATTTCAACGTTTAGACTTCACTGTTGATGATGTTTTGGATTGTTTGAAGGAGGATAACATAATAGGGAAAGGGGGTGCTGGAATTGTGTACAAAGGTGCAATGCCTAGTGGAGATCATGTTGCTGTGAAAAGGCTTCCTGCAATGAGCAGAGGCTCTTCACATGATCATGGATTCAATGCTGAGATTCAGACATTGGGCCGAATTCGACACAGGCACATTGTTAGGTTATTGGGTTTCTGTTCAAACCATGAGACCAATCTTTTGGTTTATGAATACATGCCTAATGGAAGTTTAGGTGAAGTTCTTCATGGTAAGAAAGGGGGTCATTTGCATTGGGACACCAGGTATAATGTTGCTGTGGAGGCTGCTAAAGGACTTTGTTATTTACACCATGATTGTTCGCCACTTATCCTCCATAGAGATGTAAAATCAAACAATATCCTTCTTGATTCCAACTATGAAGCTCATGTTGCTGATTTTGGGCTTGCCAAGTTCCTTCAAGATTCTGGAACATCTGAATGCATGTCTGCGATCGCTGGTTCATATGGATACATAGCTCCAGGTACTGTTTAAGTTCAGAATAATTGATGAACTACTCCACATCTTAGCCATACAATCTTGGAAAATCCAATGGTTTAATTTACTCACCAATTCAAACCATTGGATTTCACAAGAATGAATGATCATGATGTGGAATATGATTTTTCCACTTACTCCAAGAGTAAGTGGATCCCTCCCCTTAAACTTATGTCAAAATTTTCCCTTTTCTATATCATTATTCTATGTTTAATCTATGTTTGGAACTTGAGTCAACGACATTTATTAGGTGTAGATATGATAGTGATGCCCCTTAGTTAATTCATAGTACTTTGTGGTTAATCTTGACTTTGGTTTTCTATCAAACACAAATGTCCTCTTGATTTGTTCCCTAATCAAGTCCTATTTCAAACCTTAAGTACTGAAAGTAAATGGTAGGTAGCTCAGTAGGTAGTTTCTGACCATAGCCTCCCACCTATTGCTATATAAATTATGTAGTCATAGACTATAGTATGATATTCACAACGGAAAATTGATTGTGATTGGCAAAATGTCAGAAAAATCGGTTTACAGTGTTACTTCTATCGTGACTAGTTAATGTGGCTGCCATATTCTATTTTATGATGTGGATTTAATTTTAATTCACTAATCAATCCTGCATTGCATCTCATAATTTTTTTCCGTCTTATTTGATGATTCACAATGTAAAAAAACTCTAGATTCAAAACTTACATGGTATAATTAAGTTTGATGTTTGATTGCAGAGTATGCCTACACACTGAAAGTAGATGAGAAGAGTGATGTGTACAGCTTTGGTGTGGTTCTCTTAGAGCTTATAACTGGCAGGAAACCAGTTGGAGAATTTGGCGATGGCGTGGACATTGTGCAATGGGTCAGGAAAATGACAGACTCTAACAATGAAGGAGTTCTAAAAGTTCTTGATCCTAGACTTTCCTCTGTTCCCCTTGATGAGGCCATGCATGTCTTCCATGTAGCCATGCTGTGTGTTGAAGAACAGGCAGTAGAGCGACCAACTATGCGTGAAGTTGTTCAAATTCTGACCGACTTTCCAAAGCCACCAGGCTCCAAACAAGGAGAGTTAACAATTACAGAGTCCTCTTTGTCATCATCAGAGTCTCCAACCTCAGCCTCTAAAGATAATCAACAACCCCCTCAATCCCCACTACCTGATCTTCTTAGCACTTAAAATGCCTCTGTTGGGTATTTGATCTTTAGTTCCCATAAATTGTCATAGTATAACAACCATTTGCTTTTTTTCTTTGGGTTTGGACCTTTGGGTTTTTTCCAACTATAATGTGTTAATGTTTGGTTTTTCCCCAATGTTTTGTACAGTAGGATTGGTAGGTATTTTCTTGCAAGTTTTTTCTTGGTCATGTAGTACTACTGCTTTTAATTTTTGTCTGTTACTGTTCTGTGCCTGCATTATGGATGGGAGCAATGTAAACATCAAAGGATATAGCCTTGTTTTTAAGGGTATCCATGAGGCAGAGGGAGTGAAAGGGACACAATGACACGTAACAGGTTGGGGTGTGAAATACATGGCCCATGACCAATGATCTTACTCATATTCAAACCATTGATTAAATGTACTCAGGATCATGCAAAAATTTATGGTTTATAATATTATTGCCTATTAATGAACACTGGTCCCGTGCAGTGAGTGGCGCTTTTCCATAGAGAACTCCTTTAATTCTTCCTTCTGGCTTATGCTAAAAGCTATAACTAACCCATTGGGTAACAAAGATTGGTAACATTTTTCTGTAGTGGATAACAAAAAGACCAATTTTTAAAATATATTTCTTCAAAGCTTAACGTGAAATCCGCAACAACTCTCTGGCTGTGGTCCATGGTGCTATGATACTGCTATGAAAGAGAATTATGAGTTGAAAACTTAATTGCTACCTTTCAGAAAGGGATGAGGAAAGTTACCCACGTGATTTAGTACCTAAAAAAATATTAGTTATGTTACAAGTGGTCCCATTTCAGCTAGTACTTCAAAGTTTGTCTTGGTGTACATGTTGATATTGTGAAAGGAAACCGTAGGAGTTTGTAAGTAAGCAATAAAAGTACCTGATATTGCACGACATGTATGACAAGTCCAATTAATAGCTGGACTCATTGATTATTGGTTTGGGAACCCATAAGATCTGCCATTTATATATGTTCTTCTCATTATTACGCACATTTGACTTCATTTATCATTGCAGACACTGCAGCAGTTATTACCAGTTATTAATTATTTCTGAGTACATTAATTAATTTTATCATCAAAATATCTTCATTAGTTGGTGCAATTCTTATTAATCATTAAGTGAGTGACATGTTTATCCTATGGGTACCAAGTATGTAAGCACTCATGGCAATATTCTAAGAGTTGCAAGCAAAAGTTAACTAAAAATTAATGCAACCAGTTTTCTCTAGCGACCTTACTCGCAGAAGAAACTTTTTGTTCCTTCAGTGACCTTCCTAAGGGAAGTGCAATTAAATGTATACATGTTAAACTGAAATTTATTTATTTTTGTGAACAAATTGAAACATTCATTTTGAACAAGCTCAAGTGGGCAAGTTTATTCATTAAACTCAGACGTATAGCAGCATCAAGGGATACAGTTTATGGATTCAAACTCAAATTTTAAGGGAATAACAAACTTCTCTAGTAATGAGAAATAATATTTTTAACACGTATACCAGTTATTACACGTTTGCTGTTTGATAATCCATAGAATATTATTATCCACTTATTGCTTAGTTCTAAACTAAAAAATGTGATATTGCCTCTATAATCCCCTACCTATATTTAGGACTTCCAGGACTTGGTTTACTTGTAACAGACGTTTTGTCATCAATTTCTCATTTTCTGGCGAAAGAAATACCCTTCTCCACGCTTACTGCTAATTCTTTCTTGGCCTTCTCCAAACCCTCTCTGTTTAAACAAAAGTAAGTGTACATAAACTCTAATGTTTCACTTTCATATATAAGAACACAATTCAATTGAAACTGAACTAAAATAAGATAAACTCTAATGTTTCAGTTTGATTTACATGAATACAAGGCAAAATGTCATGATAACTGCATACCTCTCATAATCATTCAAGGGTCCAAGAGGGAAAAATTCCTCAACCCCACCACGGCCAAGTCGCACTTTTGATGCAAAGAATGGGAGTTCAGTCACCTGCGATTGTTAGGTTTTAAAATCAAAATCAACAATACAATTTAACAATCAGGTAAAATGTTACAAGGTAGAGAAGAATAGCCACTCTAAAATTCTCTTTAAGCAAAAAGAAGCCTTTACACACCTTTGAATCAACATATGCACATTCGATGATGCCAGCATCTCCTCTAAGGGCACGAAGGCATGCGTCTGCAAATTTAACAGCAGCATATGCCTGCACATCATTGCATATTTGGTGTTACATTTACTAGAAGGAAGTAATAATTTAAAAGATGTCATGGATATTATGCAAATGCTATAAAAATGATATATAATTTCTAAATAATGAAACTAGCAAATTCTTTGTCCCAAGAGTCAGAGCTGCTAGACATAAAGTGTGAACTGAGTTCAAGCCCTGACAGCTACATACTCCCCCTCTCCCGTCAATAACTTTGCATATAAAAAGAAAACATAAAAGTAAAAAACAAAACACTAACCATTGATAGAGTTGCAGAGCCAGCTCCAGCTTTGGCCTAGAGAAAAGTAAAACATCGTGTACATCAAAATTTTGATGTGTACATAATCAGATATTATTCAAGTGTACGTAGTACATACTTAGAACTAGTTAAGAGTTAAGACACTGAGTTAAGATCTCTATGGTTGAAGATGAAGGACAGATGGGCAATGATAGAAGTACGGTTTTTTAGCAAATGGGATTAAACAGAAACTTCTAAAAAAAGTAAATTTGTATAAATATTTTACCTCAACAACTTCAGTTCCACCATTTTGTATACGCTCTGTCAGGTACACAATTTCTTTAGGGGTGAAAGAGCACGGAGGTTTCACCTGAAAATTGAATTAGTTTGTTAGGTAAGAATATTAAACATGAAAGCAATATATTTTCAAGTATTCAAAAGAAAATATGGTTAGAGTTAAAAGTAGCATTAGTGTCTGACCTGAGAAAGAAGAGGTAAAATTGTGACTCCTGCATGTCCCCCAACAACAGGGACATCCACTTCCCTCGGATCAAGCCCCAGAACTTCAGCCTGCAGTTTATCACATCAGGAAAAAATGAATCCCATGCAACTCAATAAATTTGATTAAACAATAGCATACCACATTATGAAACAAAATGTCAGAGCTACAAAAACAAAAAACATTTTGTATGGTATCCATACTTCAACAGGCAAGGTTATGTAACCCAACAGAATTTAGATGATTAAATGGACGATGCCACTGTAAAGTATTTCACATAATGCTAATCAGTTTCCTTTAAGGCAAAATCACAATAACACTCCAGATACATACTTGTTTCTCCATGCATATATAAAAGATTATGACAGCCGAAATATTACATTGGTTTTTTTGTTTCAATTGAAATTGAAAAAAGTTACATCATTGTCCTGATGGGTAATTAACTATTAATTGCAAGAGCAGCAGGCATATGACATACCACAAACGTATTGGCTCTAACAACATCAAGCATTGTGACTCCTAAAAGTCTGTTGGGGTCATAAGTACCGGCTCTTTTGAAAACTTCAGCTGCAATTGGAACGGTGGAGTTAACAGGATTGCTTATCAAGTTGACAATCGCTTTCGGACAACACTTGGCAATTGCTTCACACAAAGTTTTAACAATTCCAGCATTGATATTGAAGAGATCATCTCTTGTCATCCCAGGTTTGCGAGGAACACCAGCAGGAATGATTACCAAGTCCATGCCTATGAGGGCATCCTCAAGCTGCTTCTGCCCCAAAAATCCTCGAACCTACATACCAAACAAGTTAAATAACTAATTTCTATAAAATTAAGGACAAGAAATGAGCATACATATGTGAATGTGGGGTAGCATTTCTATTCGAATATAGATCAGTTATCCTAGATTTTGTCTCATACATTCTCTCGCGCCAATAATAATGAAGCAAAAACAACAATAAGAATGGAAGTTTAGATTGTTTAATTGATATGGCATGTTTTTATTGATATGTTCTTTCTATTCTATTCACTTTTCAGATCATATTTATATGATAGAAAATCAATGGCATCATTACATTCTACCTAAGTACTAAATGTTACATAAATTTAATAGAGATAAACATATTAATTGCATAGTTTAATTTATGTATGGATATAAAGGAGAAAGGGGAACTTACAACAGCAGCAGTGTCCATGTGACTAATATCAGCGGTGACGCCAGGGGTATTAACGACGTCGTATAGATGAAGAACGGAAACAAGTGGATTCATCTTCATCAACATAGAAAGTGATTGTCCTATGCCACCTGCAGCACCCAAAATTGCCACTTTGAATCCAGAAGCCCCTCCTTTTGATCTGCAATTCCCAACCCTCAAAGAACAACACTCATTCTTCTCCATCTGTTTCAAAAATTCATATAAATTATTATCATATGTAACAGAGAGATAAAGAGAATTAAGAAAGAAACCAAACCGGGTTGAGGTGAGATGCAATTCTCGCAATTCGTTCACTCGCATCTGAATTTGGTCCCATATTCCTATACTATTACCTACTGATAAATGAAATCAAATCAAATTTCAGAAATACAATTGATTTGTTATCTATTTATAGCAATAATTTAAGCGGAAGAAAGAACGTGTATGGTTTCGGATTGGGAAGTGGGCAAATTTCACCTTACCGGCCACTACTGATCTCGATGATTGTGCTTCACCGTCTCGAGTTTCGTTATATAAAGTGCCCGAATAAAAGTAAAAATGATATTTGCAATTGTAAATAAAAACAGACATTATTATTAATTTATAGAGATATGTAATAAATTATAAAAATATTGTGTAAAACTCAAATAAGAATGAAATTAATATTATCTATCAGAAATGGTTATTGAAGTACAAGCTTTTAATTACCTTCACAACTATGAACTCATAGATATGAATTAGTATTTTGAGAGGAGAAAACTATATGTTTTGGATTTTATTTCTTTTATTGGAAGAAGTGTTAAAAGAAAGTAATTATTAACCCAAAAAATAATTAATTCCCCCTCTTATTATTAGAAAATATACAAATGGAATGTTCTTATGTCCAAATAAAAATAAAAATGATATTTGTCATTATAAAAAATTATATATTATTCTTAATTTATAAGAATATATAATAAATTATAAAATAATGTGTAGAACACAATAATAATAAAATAAAATTAATATTCTCCACTAGGAGATGCACTAAGCTAATTATGTAAGTATGAGCTTTTAATTACCTTAAACTCACACCTTAGCTGCAAATTAGTTGTTTCAAACATACAGTGTTTTGGATTTTATTTCCTTTGTTATAAAATTATTAAAAGAAAGTAATTAATTCCCCCTTTATTTTCCTTATTATTCAATTCCAATCCCAAATAAATCACCCTAACCACTTAAACATGAAGACGTTTCTTATTAATTAAAAATTCTTTCAAGACTTAATTATGATTATCATTTTTAATCTAGAAAAGAGTGTCATATAACAAAGATTTAAAGGACAAAATCAAATGTTAGATTTCATTTGTCATTTTAAATATTCAAAATCAATAATTGGTAGAAAACTATTTTTTGAAACAAACAATTAAATTTATTATGTCTTGATTAATTAAAAATGTATATTTAGTCCTACCATCTATATATTTGAGTCAACAGGCCAGAGTAAAATAAATTTCAGTTTAGCACTGAAATAGTTTATGGGATTCAATTTTCATAACCAATCATTTAACATATATATATATATATATATAAATATAAAGTATTTAACAAACAATGTGATAATTTAGTGATGTAAGGGCTCACTTGATTTATTGATAAACTAAAAATAAAAAACTCGTTTTCTATAAGGCTATAAGCAACATTTGTTTGAAATGATAATTATAAACTCATAAAAAATTAATTTTTTATCCATAAAGTTGAGATAATATTGTTTAACATATAAAAATAATATAGATATATATTTAATCGTATGGAAGAAACAAAAAATTTGGATTGCAAAACTGGGTGGACTTCAATGCCCGTTTTGTTACAACATTGTTAAGGCCCATTAAATTATGTGATGTATAATTGAATGCCCAACATTGTTTTTTGAGTCCATTAAAAACAAAGCGATTGCTTTTTGCACCACGACCAACCCTGTCTTTTTTGACATGTGTAGATTTCTTTTTATATAACTAAAATACTGAGAAAATCAATCTAAACCCTCCTTCACAAATAAAAACATAAACACGAGATTATGTGGAGTGGATGAATTTGTCACATAATTTTACATTTTGGAGCACTAAATTTATAGTAATGTTATGAGGTAGAGAACCTAAAGAACATAAACAAGAGATATACTCAAGCACAGATAGTATATCTTTGTTTAGGTTCAAGTGATTGGGATTGGGATTGGGATTTAATATGAATTTGCATTTGTTATTTTAAAATTAGAAAGAACCTGTTACCTGAAGTGATTGGGATTGGTGGTGTGTATTTGAGGAGAGATAAAGTTTAAGTAACTATAATTACATATTAATCTGATTGCTAATACCTACCTAAACGATTCAATTGCATAGTAACTTATACACCGAATAAAAGTGTCTGAGATAAGTAACGTCTATAGTTTTGGTATGGTACTGCAGTTCATTGCTTGGGTTGGAAGGAAAGGGAGATACAAAGTTGCAGTTGTTGAATCTTGAAGGGAAAGTGGGTATTAATGAGGATGGTCCATCTCACTTGTGAGTATCTCAACCTACTTCTTTTCGGGATGCATGATTTTACAACAAATGTCGCTTTCGAGAATCGGATTTGGTATTAAAAGTAAGTAAGCAAACAGAATAGAAAAAAAGCAGAGAAGCGTCTTAATAAACGCCAACCTCTGTTTTTCATTATTTCTGTGGCACTCTTATTCTTCGTTACATTTTGAATTTGATCTTCTTCTTCTTCTGCTTCACCTTTGAAAATGAGAGAGTGCATTTCGATCCACATTGGTCAAGCTGGTATTCAAGTTGGAAATGCTTGCTGGGAGCTTTATTGCCTTGAACATGGCATTCAGGTATTTCCATTTCCAAATCTCAGTACATCTATTCATTTCATTTTCATCCATAATTTCACTAATGTTAACATGCTTTTTGTTTGAGCCATATTAAAGAAATAGAATTATTCTGTACCGTGTCTCTGTAATTTTAGTTTCTTCTAATGGAATCTCATATTAAAGAGATTATAATACAATATTCTATTTATTAGTTCTGAGTTCTGGCTTGCTCCAATGTGAACGTCATCATTGTTGGTTTTCTGTTTCAATCGGTAATGCCTGTTAGGGTTTTCTGAAATAATGCATTTCTTAGTTTTTGTTAATTCTTTGTTGGTTATGGACACAAATGATGTCAATTCAGCTTGGACTTACTTTGATCTAACGTTCTGGACAAATTATTGTTCATGATCTAGTTAATAGCAACAATAGTCAATAAATTCAGCATGTTCTTAAAGCCAGATTCTAATTTCTTGATGGTGCATTGTTGTATGATGTGTAAAAGTCAGTAATTTCCATTTGAAGCTTATTTCTTCATTTAATGTGTCTGCAAATAGTAGTTTTTTTTTAGGTTTTGTTCACAGTTAATTAGATCTTAACTATTCTTATGTGGTGTTTTCAAGACTGATGGCCAGATGCCAAGTGATAAGACCATTGGTGGAGGTGATGATGCTTTCAACACCTTCTTCAGTGAAACTGGAGCTGGAAAGCACGTTCCTCGTGCAATTTTTGTAGATCTTGAGCCCACTGTTATTGATGAAGTGAGGACTGGAACATACCGCCAACTCTTCCATCCCGAGCAACTTATTAGTGGAAAAGAGGATGCAGCTAATAACTTTGCTCGTGGCCACTATACAAGTAATGTTTCCCCCCTCACTTTCCCCCTTTATGTTTAATTGCTTGTGCTTTAAATTTATCTATATTGATAATTTAATATCTGCTTCTTATAATTACAATGGTCTTTTAATTCAGTTGGAAAGGAGATAGTTGATCTTTGTTTGGACCGTATCAGAAAGCTTGCGGATAATTGCACTGGTCTCCAAGGATTTCTGGTTTTCAATGCTGTGGGTGGGGGCACTGGTTCAGGCCTTGGTTCCCTTCTCCTAGAACGACTTTCGGTGGACTATGGCAAGAAGTCCAAGCTTGGTTTCACTGTATATCCATCACCACAAGTTTCAACTTCTGTTGTTGAGCCCTACAACAGTGTCCTTTCCACCCATTCTCTTCTGGAGCACACTGACGTTGCTGTTCTTCTCGACAATGAAGCCATATACGATATTTGCAGGCGCTCTCTTAACATTGAAAGACCAACCTACACGAACCTTAATCGCCTTGTTTCTCAGGTATCTTGAAGGCAAACCAGATTTATCATTTTATCACAAGATCATGTCCAGATTTTCTCATGTTAATATTTTCACTTTTTTAGGTAATATCATCACTGACTGCCTCTCTGAGGTTTGATGGTGCCTTGAATGTTGATGTTACTGAATTCCAGACTAACCTGGTACCATATCCTAGGATTCACTTCATGCTTTCATCCTATGCTCCTGTAATTTCGGCAGAGAAAGCATACCATGAGCAACTATCAGTTGCTGAAATCACTAACAGCGCTTTCGAACCATCATCTATGATGGCCAAGTGTGATCCACGCCATGGCAAGTACATGGCTTGTTGTCTGATGTACAGAGGCGATGTAGTACCCAAAGATGTCAATGCTGCTGTAGCAACTATAAAGACCAAGCGCACTATCCAATTTGTTGACTGGTGTCCCACTGGATTCAAGTGCGGTATCAATTATCAGCCTCCAACTGTAGTTCCAGGGGGCGATCTTGCCAAAGTGCAGAGGGCTGTGTGCATGATCTCAAACTCCACCAGTGTTGCTGAGGTTTTCTCACGCATTGACCATAAATTTGATCTTATGTATGCCAAGAGGGCATTTGTGCACTGGTATGTTGGTGAGGGTATGGAAGAAGGTGAGTTCTCCGAGGCTCGTGAAGATCTTGCTGCATTAGAGAAGGATTATGAGGAAGTTGGTGCAGAGGCTACAGAAGGTGACGAGGGTGAGGATGGAGATGAGTACTGATTAGGCAATTTGGATGTTCAGTGTGTCACTTTTGTTATCCTGTTGTTTTTCTTGATGGGGTTCTTTTGTGTACTTTCCTTTGCCGTATTCCCAAGTTCTTGCAATATGTTTCTGTTTGCATGGTTGTCCATTCGATGGAGCTCTCATGTGTTCCAATTCTTAACAACTTAATGATATGATTGTGGCTCTTTGCTAAAAATGGCAGCTTTATGTGCAGCAATTGATGTGTCAATCTGGTTGTGGAACTCAACAATGCGTGATTGGATAGGAAAAATGAAGTGTGTTTGGATTAATTATTTGTGAATTTGCCAATTGTCATATGTTATAAATTTAAAATGGTAAAAATGTGAACTCATTAGTCTTTGAATGTAATTTTTTTAATTTATTTGATAGGAGAAATGGAGAATCTATCTGTATTTACTATTTAGTTTATTTTATTTAATTTACTATTACTATTTTGACATTGCTTCTATTTTCTCACTTAAAAATAAGAAAAGAAAAAAGGAGGTAAATTCTGCCCAATAAATATCATTTGTCCCAATATTTGGTGTTTTATCATGTTTTAATCCAATCAAAAAATGACAATTAACTAAGAAAAAAATCATAAAAATAAAAAATAAATTGTTTGTATTACTTATTAGTTAGAATATAATTGATTTGATAGATAATGACACAATTTTTTTTTTGTAAAGTGGTCCTGGTTGAAACTGGCCTCCTTAAAAATTTGAAAAATAACCAGACACGTGGCGTCGTATAAACCCTGAGTTAGACATTAGTGTTAGGTTCTATAAATTAGGTTAGGTTCTATAAATTAGGTTAGGTCTTTCTTCTTCCTTATAGAAAGTGGTGGTTGTTCCTTGCAAGTTGCAATTGGGACTAATAATCTCTCAATTCTCAACGACCCAATGACTTCAAAGCTAGTTTTTTCCACTCTCCGCCACCACCTCACTAAATCAACCAGTCTCTTCCGCCGCCAACCATTCTCTACGGCTGCGGCAGTGGCTGAGTCCCAATACCATGAGGACTCTGCGGGAATTACAATGAAAGGTGTGAAAATTTCAGGAAGACCCCTTTATCTAGATGTTCAAGCCACATCACCGGTGGACCCACGTGTCCTTGATGCTATGCTCCCTTTCTATCTCTCTCGCTATGGAAACCCTCACTCTCGTACCCACTTCTATGGTTGGGAATCCGATAACGCCGTTGAGCATGCACGCGCTCAGGTCGCGTCCCTCATCGCCGCTTCCCCTAAAGAAATAGTCTTTACCTCAGGTGCTACTGAATCCAACAACATCTCCATAAAGGGTGTGATGCATTTCTATAAGGATAAGAAGAGACACGTCATAACCACGCAGACGGAGCATAAGTGTGTTCTTGATTCCTGCCGTTATCTTCAGCAGGAGGGTTTTGATGTTACCTATCTTCCTGTTGAGTCTGATGGGTTGGTTGATTTGGAGAAGCTTCGGGCCGCGATTAGGCCCGATACTGGACTTGTTTCTGTCATGGCTGTGAATAATGAGATTGGTGTGGTTCAGCCTGTTGAGGAAATTGGAAAGATTTGCAAGGAGTTCAATGTTCCTTTTCATACCGATGCGGCACAGGCATTGGGGAAGATTCCAATTGATGTGGAGAAGTGGAATGTGAGTTTGATGTCTTTGAGTGGGCATAAGGTTTATGGGCCGAAAGGGGTTGGGGCATTGTATATGAGGAGAAGGCCTAGGATTCGAGTTGAGCCACAGATGAATGGGGGTGGACAAGAGAGAGGGATTAGGAGTGGGACAGTACCTACCCCTTTGGTTGTAGGGATGGGTGCTGCTTGTGAGGTTTCTATGAAGGAAATGGAGTATGATGAGAAAAGGATTTCAGCGTTGCAAGAAAGGTTGCTTAATGGGATTAGAGAGAAACTCGATGGGGTGGTGGTGAATGGGAGCATGGAGAGGCGCTATGCAGGGAATTTAAACTTGTCGTTCGCCTATGTTGAAGGGGAGAGTTTGCTTATGGGGTTGAAGGAGGTGGCTGTATCTAGTGGCAGTGCCTGCACTAGTGCCAGTTTGGAGCCTTCCTATGTGTTAAGAGCCTTGGGAGTGGAAGAGGATATGGCTCATACATCTATTAGGTTTGGCATTGGGAGGTTCACTACCGAGGCTGAGATTGATCGGGCAATTGAGCTCACGGTTCACCAAGTGGAGAAATTGAGGGAAATGAGTCCACTTTATGAAATGGTGAAGGAAGGTATCGACATCAGCAAGATTCAATGGGCACAGCACTGATTATATTCACAAGGATAGTTAATGACAATTGGATATGTGTGGGAAATGGATAGCCTCTTGGAGATAGTTTTATATGTGGTGCTCAATCATATAAATAATCATCAGCCATCCAGGTTTCTGGTAGCCTTTCAGGTTTGTTTTGACAATCAAAATAGATTATTTAGGATGAAACATTCTCATAAATAGTTGTGTATAATAAAACCTTTCTGGTATTCCATGATTTTCTTTGCATGTACCTAAATTAGATTGTGATGACAGAACAAGCACCAATACTCATAACCTGTTTTCAAATTTTGATTTCGTTTTGTTGTTTTGTTGCTTGTAAAACCTTTAATAAGTATGCGAGGATGGCCAATTACATTTGGTGAGTTGTTGGTTTTATATGCATTTGGCTGGTGGGTGATGTCAATTGAATCAATATTTTATTCTACCATGCTGAATTCTCTTGATAGTTTTAGCTTTGTAGCTACATTTTTTAATCAGCTAACTAGTGAAAGCAAAAGCATCCACTCACTGTAGTATTAAAAGATGATGTTAATTGACGTACAATTTACTTCATCAAACATTGGCTAGAGGTGCCTGCATTATATGTCAAAGACCTCATAGTGAACGGACAGCATGTCTTACGAGTCTGTAACCTCGAAACCTACTAACTTTTATGGTACCAAAAGGTATAGATATAAAATCAATTAAATCTTCTATGTAACAAGAACTACCAGCCCGCAGCCATCATCAAGTACAGTTTGGATTTGTCCCATATAATAAGAAATCCATATTCTTCAGCATTTTCTACAAACTGGGGCCTCGCCAGATCAGAATTCTTCCCAGAAATGCTTCCTTTGCAGTTCAGCATTCTAAACTTTCCACCGGAACGAGAATCTCCAAACCTATCCCAGCACCGTTCTTCCCCTTGTTTTCGATGCAGCTACTATTTTCTTGGTTCTCTCTTCTCAGAAGCTTCTCATAGTACTCTTTGTTCCTCTACTTCAAACCATGTATTTTTGCCTGAGGATTTTCGATTTTCTGTGGTGCATGTTCACTCTATGATCCTCCTTCATCTTCAACACATACTTCGTTAGCCTTCCTCTTAATGAACAGTGATTCAGATGCCAGCTCTTTGTTCTCTTGCTTCAAACTTCAAAGGGTTATGTCTATAACTCAAGCTAGCATTCTTATTCAATAAAACAAGCCTCTCAGATCCCAACAATTAAGCAAAATCTTGTCGCATTTTTTGAAGACTCACAATCCTTCCTCTCCAAGACACCAACTTTCATGCATGAACACATCATAGTCCACATTCTTAATCACAACCTCAGCAACATTGCATCAGCATAAAGCATGGCACTCCTCCACCTACCGTGGACACCTGACTGAGTGTCTGCTATGATGATGCTTGTGCTTGGATGTAACGGTCATGCAAATTGACATTGCAATTGTTCAGATCCTGCAAAAGTGTCACCGACCTCTTCATCTTCCGTTGTATTCATTGCCAGCATTTCCATCCTCTCTTCCAAGTTGCTATCAAAGACAAAAGTTGACACCTGCCTTAGTCTGCAAGAAAATGAACACACAGAATAATGCTTTTCTTACCTTTTAGCTGTCTCTTCAAGGTGGCAATTATTCTTCGGTTAGGTGATTTATGCTTCACTCTGTGATTTCAAAGTTGGAGGATGGTGTTACTAATATTAACGTTTGTATAGATTGAATGCTTTAGGTTATGGTAATACGAGTTGATGATGATATTCGATCTTTTCGATGTCTTTTAATCCAAATAAGTGAAACCTCTTCACGACGAAGATCAGGATTATCTGAACTTTCCTGATCACTGTGGCAGCCTGCTGTTGCTTAAGCTTCGGTGCTTGGACAATTATAAGTGTGATACTGTTACTACCAATACAACTATTAGTGGGACCCTATACTACCAATGTCACATAGTGAAGATGAGGATTCTGGTGCTTTGCTCCATAGCACGTCTAAATAAATTTGAACTTCCTTACTCAAGTAAAAATCTAATTGTGGTGGCATGCTATAATTAATGGGGCATTCCAGTTGAAACCAGCCCTAGTTATTCTTGAAAATTAAAATTTGCTAACCAAAAAATGGGTTCACAACATAAAATAGAAAAAGGACGTCTAAGTGCACACACCTATCTACTGGGTTTGATGAAGGTAGATCTGAGTTAGGATCTGGTACTGAAATATATGAAGAGGGAAGGGAGTTTGGTAATTTTAAATATTATCTTATGAAAAAATAATAAAAATGTAGACCATTAAAAAAAAATCTATGTCATGTGTCATCATCTTCATCCAGTACCGGAGAGTATCCAGTTCTGAAGAGTACATGAGAGTATCCAGTACCAGTGTATCTGTACTAGAAAGATGATTATTGCAAAGCTTTGCAGGTGAAAATGTCCAGACAAAGGAGCTATACAATCATCTGGCTTTATTAGCGGCTGCTGCCCCATCATGAATAGTTCAGGGCAGTACAGTTTATGCAGGCCCCTGGGATGGGGCAACTTAACCGTATAATTGATGTTTACAGCACAATAAAACTTTAGGAAACGTAAGTGTGTTAGGATTGGAATCAAAATCTTTTTTTTCTTCTTCCAGTGGTCCCTAATGAAAGCTTTTCAGTTGTGTGTTCTGTCTTCACTCTTCACCTTTGCACCAACATTCTCTTTTATCATGTTGAGTTTAGGATATGATGTGGATCTTAATGGGGGGCTCACACTTCTCTCCCCTTCTCACGTTACTACTGCCACCCCCCACTCTACTTCTATATTTTTCTTCCTTCTTGGGCCCTTAGGTTTATCTCAACTTACAAAAGTTGTTTCCATCTGCATTCACTTTTATTATGTTCTTTCTTGTTCTTTTTCCTATGGGAAAAAAGGCTGTCGCAGTTAGAAGGTACTAACTCATCTTACTATTGATATATGTCAATCAACAGGTTCAAGATGGGAGGTGTGTTACATCATGTGACTTGTTATTGCATTGTCACTTCCAACTTTGGCTTTTTTTTTCCAACTAACCATGCTCTCCTTGTATTGATTCATAAACACACGTTATTGGGAAAAAAAACTGCAATCAAGTTTTCTTTTTATATTAGTAAAGAAACTTATTAGCCTTGGATATCACTTGTCTTGTGTTGCTTCTTGAAGATGCACCGCATACTTTCAGTGACTAGTTATCAGTGCCTATTGCCATTTGACCATACACTATATATTCATGCTTGTGCTGTGCAGCTCACAGTAGTAGTAAATTAATGGAATTGCATTGACAAATGACTTCTGCACTAATCATTTTCTTCCACCAAAAGTTTGAAACTAATATGCAACATTTGAAATTTTTTATAGTTACCTAGTACTGTTATGTGGTTCATTACTTTTTTTATTATTAATTATTCCATTTTTAAGGTGAGCCTACTATTTATGCATGAATTATAGGTAGTAGTGAACCTGATAACTATTATCATTTAGTAGTTTTAGATATACATAGATATATGGCAGAATTACATTTTTCTTGTATTTTCACACAAAAAAAAGAGACTATAAGGTATATAAAAACAAACCAGATATGAGCATGAGTATCCTTTTGTATTGGGTTATATCAGTTGTGTAAATTTCCCCAAACTAACTAACGGGTAAGTGAGTGACATTAATGTTCTTTTTTCCTTTTTGTTTTAGTTTAGTTTCTGAAAATGTTGAAGTTATGGACTAAAATAGATGGTTCACTCCAATTTGAGGGGCCTGAGAGAGAGCAGATGAATAATCTAAAACAAAGCAACCTCATATCAGAATACATGATTGACAAAATGATTGACTTAGAGGTAATATAATCATATACATGATTGACAAAATGGTTAGTATCCTTGATTATATGAAATAGCTAAATTATGGTACAAATGGAATTATGGGTTGAAAATATGGTTCCCACATTTACACTTCCAACTCATGGGCTTGTAGTTAACATTGCCTTCACCCCTTTCATAAGCAGTTTTAGACACTATGGAAGGGTTGATGTTGATCTTCACATTGTGAGCTTGGGGATTTGTAGGCACCTGAATAGCCTCACAAGGTCCACAAGATCTACACCTTCTCTCACATTTTGGTGGCCTTGACCCTATCCTTGCCCTCACCATCACCTTATCATCATGTACTATCTGCCCAAATCACCATAATTTCTCAACAACAAATTCAGCATTTTACTTTTATTTACCACCTTTGCTATTTAACAAATGCAGAACAACATTTTAAAAGCAAAGTTTTATACCTGTTGAAAACCAATCTGTTTGAGAGTCTTTCTACTACCTGTTAGAAATAAAAGGGGTGGTAAGGTTATTTTGGAATATGTTTCTACAATTCTAAGTGGCAGGTAAGGCATTAAAAACAGTTCATGTACCTTCTTCAGTAACAAATCCCTGCAGAGTCCAGGTTGAAATTACCAGAAGGAATATAGAAATGCTGATAAAGCTGAGTTTTTTGGCACAAATGACATGATGATGGTCACACCCCATTTCAGGCTGTAGAAAACTGAAGTGGATGAAGTTGTTAGGGAAAGCTGATCAATAAAGAGAAGCTGGTTGAAAGAATATTGAAAGTTAATTGGCTCAAAGTTGTTTGAAAAAAAGACAAGATATAAGACAGAAAAAGAGGGTGTAGTAACTTAAGGGACACACAATATTATAGATGTTGCTATGTTGAGAGCTTCTTATGTTGAAGTTATGGAGCATAGAAAGACAAATGAGGAAAATGCACAAGGGTAAGAAAATGTCCTTCTGAGACCCTAGTAACATACCAATGTTATATAATAAGTTACTGAGGAAGGTAGAAGCATAAGCATTGGAACCATGAGAACCGCATAAAGCATAATAGAGGATATATAAGACAAGCAGAACCTAAAAGCAACAAAATGCCACAAGTTTCACTAGCTGTGATAGAGAAGCTGCCACTAACTGACATGCATCTACAGCTGTGGATTTTGGCTTTTTCATTTCTTTTGGAGATAGTATATTATCATATATGAATGTATATATTGGTTTTTTATTCATCAACTTAGAGTTTCATTATTTAAATACTTGAAATTTAACAATTTTGTGATTTTTGTATTGTGCTTCATAGTTATATTATACTGAGTAGCTAGGAACTAGATAACAAGGCAGACGCATAACGTAACACGCATAACACCTTTCCCAAATTGGTGTTGTCGTTTTCTCCATTTTTTTTACTCAAGGCAGTGTTAATTGAAAAGCCAAACCTGCCATTTCTTATCTCATTTCAGACTCTTTAAACTAAACAATGTGTTATGTAAGCTTATTGACTTTCACAATGCACGTAAATATTTTATTTTATTTTTCTACTTTTGGTTTGAGGCTATAATATCTCAACCATCATGGATTCTTCAGTGATATTGCAAAGCACATACGGTGTATCTGTATGAAATTAATGAATTTAGGATACAACAAAATATTGCATAATCAAAATGACTCTAGTTATGGTCAAATAATGAATTGTTAAAAGCTCCTATCAGAATTAGTTTAACCATGACAGAATATTTTCATATTTGAATTAGACCCCATATATTATTATATAACACAATTGCATAGTTGAGAATATTGGTTAATAAGTACCACTACCACATGAAAATATCATCTACATCCTCTGCTAATATATCAACATGGCAACTACTATGGAATGAGATGAAAGTCTAGACCATGCATGAAGATAAAGAAAAGGCAAATACTACAAAACCAATTACTTCCATTGGTAGATTGCGACACTGTCTCATTTGGGATTCCTAAGAACAATGATGACAGAATCACCACAGAGGAACATTTTGCTGATGAATCTGTCCTTATTAACTGGCTGAGCCTTTTTCTTCTCCTTACCAGTCTTGGGCACCTGATTGTACACACAAACACTTCATTCATTAACATGAGTGTATTTGCAACCGTATACAAAGAAGATATTTAGGTTCATGGTAATATAGTTACAAAAATAGCCTATGAAAACAGCATAAGACATTTCCATAAGCTCTGTTTAGCTTATTTGAATAAACTTGTCAAAGAAGCTTATCAAAATAAACTCTATTTACCTTTTCTTGAGAATTGATGGTTTCAAAGTGAAACTAAAGCATATTAATGAGGCCATTAATGAGGTAACTTGGAGTGTGAAATTCAAAAAATCTCTAAATCCTACATTGGTTGGAGGAGAGAAGATGAAAGTCCTTATATACTGGAGTGTGAAATTCAAAAAATCTCAAGTCCCACATTGGTTGGAGTGAGTGAGGACTCACACAAACAAAACCTCACACACGCGCACGCACCACCTCCTCTGCCCGACTCGGGCTCAACATTCTTTTTGTTGAAAAATTAAATAAATATTTAATTTTATTTTTATTTGGCCAATGGGCCTTGCCATTGGACCCGTGTGACCAAGTCAAGTGTGACTCACACACGGTTGAAGGAAGTGTGTGGAAGCCTCTGGAAGCTCTCTCCACACCCGCACACGTTTCCCATTGACCCGGTTTTTATGGAGGAGGATCCGTGCCTGACTCCTCCAGTTCATATATGATTTTTTCTTTGTCGTCGGATGAAGGATCGGTTGGAGGACTCAGCCTATAAATAGAGGTCTCCTCATTCATTATTCTTTGTACCAGAAGCTTGTAAGCTTATACAAGCTTCTTTCTTTCTCCCTCCATATTTTCTGCCGACGCAATTCCGGCATCCTTCTCTTCCTTTCTTTCTGTGACACTAGAATTGGAACAGGCATACAATATTCTGGGAAATTCGGAATACTGACACTGGTAGTCAGTTTATTAGAATAGAATTGGCACGCGAAGCCAATATTATGGGTATTTCGGAATTGGCACTGAAAGCCATATTTTTGGGTGTGGTCGTGACTCAGCCAGTAAGAATTATCTCGTGTCATTGTTGCGGGCTATCGATACAACACATTTTGTTCTATTTAACTCACTTCGATCAGCCCGGACCAATAAACCCAGTTTCAATTTCTGCTAACAAATGTGCTGGTCCGCATATATATATATTTTTTTAGTAAAATACAGAACTTTTTTTAACAATGATCAAAGCTAAAACAAATTACATTTTCAAAGAGCTAATCTTTACTCCTTATTCATCAAAAGCAGTATTCTTTGTAAATAGCTGCTATATCCACAAAAGTAGTATGCTCCTATATTCATAAAAAAACATTACGATTTCAAGTAAGTAAACTTCGCCATAGAAAAAAGTGGTTTGCTAGCTTTGAACTTCATCATTTGCAATAAAACTATTAAACCCCTTTTGCACACACACTGCAATAACTATATCCCAGCATCTATATCTAATGTCAAAACTAGAGTAAGGCAAGGAATAAGGATCGAAACGAAAGAGTTCAAATTTTGTTCCATTTTAAGTTCTTGTACCAAAACGGTGCCGTTTCGATGTACTCACATGAGTAAGACTCCTCTCCATTAATGGAGACGCAAGTACCCAAAAAATCAAAGAAAGTAGAAAATATAATGTCACTTCTGTCCTTTTTATTTAAAAGAAAATTACATATTTGCTCTTACAATACACATAAAAAAAATCACTTGTCTCTCCATTAATTGAGAGGAATCATATTCCAAATAAACTTATTGGGAAATTGAGAGTTTGAAATAACATTTACATGATCTTGTAAGTTTGAAATAGCTTTAATCTGAACCCTTGATTTTTTTTGCCACATGAACAAGAACAAAGATCATCTCCATTAATAAAATGATTAATATATGTATTTTCTTTTGTTTTTAATAACAAAAGTGTAATTTTATTATAACTAGAAAAATAAATATTTCACTAAAAGTTATAATTTTCTTTGTTTTTAAAGTTTTTGTATCTCCATTAAAAGAAAATAACAAATTCACTCAATACCGAAAAGGTTCAACCAGTTAATTAATAATAGATGATTGAGTTAAAGAAGATAGTGAATGTGAGGTAGAAGCAGTTTCTGCCCATCATTGAGAAATGAAATTGAAGTATACAACATTTAATAATTGATGGGCAGTAGCATATTGAATATATCACCATTCTAATAGTACAATGGAATTCCGTTTCCTTGCCGACAAAGTATCCAACTAAAAGCACATATGTCTTTAGGCTATTGTGGAGAATTAGTTGAGGGCATTACGTATGCGCACACATAGTCAACATACAAAATCTACATAAAATCACCCATCAAAAGAGTTCATCTGAACATCCAACACTTTTCACAAAGCTGTTTTCATTCTGCCCCCACGCATGAATTACATCCTCTTCTGTAGCTTTTCATTTATTAATATCCCATCACTCATCATATTCTTATATCATTGGGTGGTTAATTAAACTGTATATCCATGAAGTTAGATTTACGTATATTTATACTAACTTTAATGTTAAAAATCAATAAGAATATAATATAAACTTTTGTTATAACATATATAATGCATCACTCATATTTTAGAATTATAAAAATTTGATCTTTTATACTAACATTTTTTTTTGTAAAAATAAGTTATTTTCATTAAATAATAATTGTAAATGAAACTGATCGGTATTACTGGTATGGTTTAATTGAAAATCGATCGGTATGATCGGTTTTGATTGATTTTTGATCGGTATAACTACATGACCAATATAATTGTTATATTATACCAGTATTGAGACCGATTCATCGGTTTATCAGTTGAACCAACTGACACCAACCATTTTTCAATGTTTATAAGTTTCAAAACACATGCTTTTGACATTATATACTATATGCATTTTTAGTTTTCATTTTCCTTTCCACCTATCATTTTCTTTTAACAAATATGACCCCTTCACCACGCTAGAGTTTGACCAATAGAAAAGACCCACTACTAGATGATGATCATATATGTCCAACGACAAGGAGAGTCGGTAAATTAAACATACAGTAAAAGTACTTAACTACAAATTCTATATTTTTGCATAGCTTTCACACACGTTGGATAGTCGATTAGGGTTCTGCAAACTTATAATTAAAATTTATATAATTTATGTTTTGATTGAATAATGTTTAGGTGAGTCAGAATCTAAAGATTTATCTGGACCAAAGTAAGCAACTCTCACGATTTAAAAATCGCTTACATATATTTATCAGTAGTCTAATATATACATTCAGATTGAAACTCATTCCATTTAGAAACCTCGAAAGGTTTATGGAGTTTGAGTTAAACAAGGGAGTTGAAGGGACCCACCCTCATGCGATGGTGATGGTGATGAGGAGACGTGTTAGTAGTTTCCAGGAAAAGTGCAAGTGTCCTTTGCTTTGTGGAAGGTCCCTCTCATAATATTTATTGGACCACAACATTATGAGTGATGTGTAGAACTCATAACAAAAATGAGTGAAATGTAGAATTTATTTCATTAATACCTTAATGAAATATATACGTTAAACTATTTAATTTACTACATTTATTAGGTACTCATTATAGTGTGGGTGGAACATTATGAGCGGGGTCAAAAGATCTCATCGTTGGTGGTGGGTCAGGGTGAGAAAGACATTAAAAATGTGTTTACAAATTGAGTTTTTGAATGGAAAGATCGAGAATCAAATAAATTTGAAGTCTTCCATTTCTCCTTATTCCTATTACATGAAGGAAGGATGTATCCTAGTAAAATGGGAGGTTTAGATTTGTGAGTGAGAGGGATACCCATAGGGTGATCACGTGGGGGAGTGACCCACCGGTCCCCTTAAAGGAAAAGCATCTCACGAGACGGAACCATATAGACATAATATCCCATAATAATAATGAACACACATACAACCTTGTTTTTTCAATCCCCTCTTTAAAGCAACTGATTTCCAGACAGAAACACGTGACCTAACTTCCCTATCCACGCCCTTCCACCTTTCCTAACTTAATCATAACTTCCTATCTACCTCATATTTTTTATATAATATTATATATATTTAAATAACTATGAATATCATTATTCAACTCTCATATTTTAAGCACTTCTTTTCTCAACTCTTTTACTTTCCTAGCCCCACTTTTCTTTTGTTCTTCTTGTGGATGGAATACAGTTAGTTTTCTGATTTCATTTTGTTGCGTTGGTGCAGTATTATTAACCAGTACAGGGAAAGGATATTTAAGATTTCTTTACACAAAAAAACATTTACTATTTTAAGAGAACTCAATCAACTTTGATTTCTCAAATTATGCATGATGTATGGCGGAGTATCCTTGTACTTTTGGATTTCATGATGTTGATCATTTGAACTATTCTGGTCATAGTTTTATTGTTTAATATGTTATTTCTTTAATATTATCAATTACGTTTTCTTTGTTTTGACTTTTGACCGACTTGTAGCACTTCGGAAAAGAGATTTGATATCTTAAAGATCTCTTACATAATTAAGGAAAAGAAATGCAACAAGTCAGATTAGCCTATTCTCAATCCGGGAGGATCCTTTTCTCTTTAGATGAAAGTGGGTGGTAAGTAGAAACAGCTATTTACAAAATTAACATATGTATCTCATATACAAGAAGCATAAGAATTTGAAAAAATGATACCCAAAAAAATGGCAACCCTTCATACAAAGATGTCTTTTATAAGGATTTATAAACACATATAATACAATAAAGGAAGGGAAAGCAAAAGGTAATTTCAATCAGCAGTTACTATATTTTTCTACACTATTAGTTAATTACACCGTTTTTCCCTAGCTATACTCCCCCAACCATAAAAAATACAATGGTTGTTGGAAATACTATATATTCTTTTTAGTTTCACCATTTTTTCCCTTCAAAGTAAAAATCTAAGCATAATTAACATGCCGCAGAATAATTGGTGAAGGGATTATAGAAGTGAGGCTTGGGAGCCATTGAGAAAGGGCTCTTCTTAGAACCACCATCACCAACGATTCTCTCACAAGAAGGGCACATAGAGAGTGTGGCTGCAGGCATAGCCATGTACATAGGCTGAGCCTGTTTTAGTGTCTGCAACTCCTTCTTTAGACGCTTGTTCTCCTCTGTCAATGTTTCACAGCATTTCTTTAAGAACTCGCAATCCACCTCCGTCTGCTTCAGCTTTGTTCTGCAACACACAATTATACAAAGATCTTATTCACTAATCACCAACTCACATCATTTAAAATTGTCAAACCCGTTATATAAAAAAATGTCATACCCATGTTCAACAATATAAAATGACATATATACCTGGCTCTACGATTTTGGAACCACACTTCAACCTGTCGAGGCCTTAGATGTAGTTGTCTGGCTAAGGCTTGCTTCTGTTTCTGCAAATCCAGATAAAGCTAACAAAGTTATTAAGGTTGTTAAAATTCATGAATTTTCAAAGAGAGATTTTTTATAATTATTATTACAGGATTGAGAGTGCTATGTTGTTTGAAGCTCTCTTCGAGCAACATAGATTGTTGTTTAGTAAGCCTGAGTTTCTTTCTAGCATTAGTTGCGTCTTCATCTTCATCACTCACTCTTGAAGAAACCCTCTCTGTTGCCTCTGTCTCTACCTCTTCACAGCTAAGATCCCTCTCTCTCTTCATCAACCTCCCACCGGAGAAAGAAGAAGCAACACTGTGAGCTGAAGCCGACAAATCAACAAGGTCATCACCACATGCTTTGTAATTCCCATCTATCTTATTCTTAGCCACATGCTGGTTGGGGTAACTCTCAGTACTTGAGAGACCCAACGTTAAATATGGCTCAGCCTGGGTAATGAAACTTGAGAAATAAGGCTTCATTGGCGTGGGGTTAAGAAGAGAAAGATGATCATCAACCATGGTGGTTTCATCGGTAGTCAAGGATAACCCTAGACCAAGATGAAGGCCAGAGTAAGTGGGATGATCTTGATCATTACCCATTTGAGAGAAGAGTGTGTGTTAGAGTTAGAAAATAAGATGGGATGGTTGAAAGGGTTGATGGGATTAGAAGGGTATTAAGAAGAAGAGGGAGAGAATGAATGAGACTTATTTTGTGGGTGGGTGGGTGGGTGGGTGGGTGGCTATGATTATTAATCAATGGGAGGAATGAGTTCAGCACCCAATCTTCTACTCCAAATTATTGTACTATACCTTCTTACATAGGTTGACCATTTGAGCCCCACTGTTCATTTATAATTTAATAAACTATATGCATTCATATAATAATATATTGTCGTATAAATAAATTATAACTTTTAAAAATAAAGAATAATATTTATATATTACTTATTTAAATATAATTTGTGTATAACCGCGAATGAGACAATGTTTTGGAAATAGGAACCCTTTCATGATAGAAGAATTTGGAAAATCCCTTCTCTCTCCTAGAATATCCACGGTTCATATTCTGCACACTTCATGTTATTGCAACTAATAATACATCTAACCGGTCTCAAATGGTATTATCTTGTTGTGATTCTCTCCTGTATTTGATAGTTTAGTACTGGAATGTGAAACTTATAATACTTTGAAAATTAAAAAAAATTAATTAAAAATAATTGAAAATCTGTATCATTAAATTTATTTAAATGACACATGTCACACCCTCTGGTACAATATATGATATGTGTTCATCCTCAATAACCATATGGAAAACACCATTTAGGATAGTAAATCCTTGTCCTAATGTAAATAGTATTCACATAGGGGTAACCACCATGGCACCCACATGTATACCAAATATTTATATATTTATTATTAAAGTGGTGATATTTTCACGTGTTACATAAAAAACATTCTGTTCCTGCATTGGATCTTTTACTTTTTAAAATTAGAACATACATATTAAAATGTAGTTTTTAATATCTAATTCATCTAGAATATATTTTAAAAAGTAAAGTTTAAAATGAAGAAGAATTTTTTTTTATATATATATTATATTATTTCTCTCGTTATTATTACCAAATTTCTTACTCATATACCAATTATTGGTCCAGCTTTTATTTTTTGACTCTAATCTATTTTTATTTTCTTGCGTTTATTCATTTTCGTCACGAATTGACATACATATAAACGATAAATGATAAAACACGCAAATACACTGGTCCTCAACCAAAGAATGAAAATAAAAATAGTATAAGAAAAGTATGATTGGAAAGAGGTGATACATTATTATGTGTAGGTGATAAAGTTATATGACTATGTAACAGACCCACATGAACTGTCCCCCACTACATACCTGATGAACTAGTTTGAGATGGGTACCATGTCACTTTGCTTACTATTCTTGCATACTTTTTAATGAATGAGGAATGTGATCGATGGTTGGAAGGTTTTTTTCTACCTTATTATGAATCTGTAGATTAGAAAGGGATGTCATTATTTGTTTCTTTCCAATACAAATGAAGCTAAAAGAAAAGTAGGTACAAGATCATGTGCCCATTTTTTATATTTCATTTATATCCCAAACCAATGAAAAAAATGTTATCTAATTAAAATGAAAAATAATAAAAATAAAATATAATTTTTTATGTTATTTGGTATGATATGATTGGTTTGATATATGACATGTAATCCTTAGTGGTAGAAGTCACCATCAGAGTTTTAAAGTTATAATGATGTCATTCAATTCCTCAACAAGCTTTTTTTTTTATAAGCCAAAGAATTTTTATTAAAGAAGATGACAGTTTACAATGTTCAAAGAAAAAATAAAAGGAAAATTACATCACAATATTCAAACAAGTAAAAGGATGAGCAATCCAATCAGAATATTGGATATTGGAGTCCATCCCATTTTGACCTTTAATCCAAAACTAAGATTTGACTCTAGCTGAATCTAGATATTTGCTTAACTAGAGAGTTGATGTGGAATTTTTGGGACCTACACTTCAAATAGGAAAATAATACATACTCTAACAAATCTTCATATATCATAAGAAAAGATTAATTATTGGTTTACAAACCAAATATATCATTCAAATAATGTATTGTGTGATGCTGAGGAGAAGTTAGGTAACCCATAATTAATGATAAACCTATGATAATAAATCAGCATGAAAGTAACTGCTGTAACATCTGCTCCCTTACATTGGAATAATGTTACATGTACAATAGAACCAATTTAGATTTCCTTTGGTTATTATGAGAGTTTTTAAAAGGGGAGAGTACGTATAAAACATAAAATAAATAAAAAAGTGAGAGATAAAAGATGATTTTATCCGTTGTTGTCAGAGAAAATTATTAAATTTAATTGTAGAAATAACAATTTTTTTTGTTGCATTGATGCATAACTTGCCCCATTACATGTAAAAAATTATATATATACTCAGGATTCGAGAAACAATGAATTAGTTAAGCAGTATGTACAATTGGAATAAACCCAAGCATATTTGGTTTTTCTTTAATGGAATGCCTCATAGTGGCCTTGTGGGTGCACAAAAAGTGGATGGGATTGAGGCAAACGATTATTTTGAGTTAAGAATGCAAATTGTTTCTCTTTCTCAAATATTGTATTATATGTTATTTCATAAAAATAACAATAATAATAAATATTTAAAATTTATAATTGGCATGTTATGTTTATATTGATGTGAGATCATATATGAACATAATTTGAAACAACAAAACTTATGAATATGATTTGGGACAAGAAAAACTAATAGTTATATTTAGTCGAATTCCAAGCTACTCTTCCATCACAAGTAGGTCAAAACAAGACGGACGCATCACCTTTCAAATAACAAATAATAATAATAATCACGTGTTTAACAAATAATACTAATAGTCATGTGCTTATTTATTTTTATATATTTATTCCCTGTTTGGAAGTTGATTTCTTCCTAAGTCCGTGATGTCACTTATCTTATAGAAACAAAAAAAGAGGTGGCAAATTACAGTTTTTGAAGTCTATTGCTTGTTCTTTTGATTTGGTGGGTGTTGACTATGCTGGTAAGAAGTTCATATTACATGATGATTTACTCATTTAAACTAAGTACCACTTACCAAATTTAATATATGATATATTGATTTATTCAATACTTGTATATGATATATTGATTTCTTCAAAAACAAGTATAGTAATAATGACTAATTAATATACCATTGATATGTTAAATTATGTCATGTGCCAATAAAAATATATCATATAAATTAATAATTTTAAATATTCATTATTATTATTATTACTACATCATTTATCATTTATGTCAGAGAAATTTGGGACAACTTATATAACTTAGTTGAAGGGAGAAGTCTGAGAGGCATAATTTTGTTCAGGAGGAGTACATTTTCGGTGAGTTTTATCCTATTCTCTGAATCACGTTGAAGTGGTGATTAATAATGATGAAATGTGAATATTTAATTTATGGCTTCCGAGACAGGCAACATAAACATAAGACCCTACAGCTCATACTGAAGAAGGTGATATAGCTCAAGTACTGGGTGCTCACTTCCAAAATCTATACTATAGGTCAAACGGTAGGATTCTTCTTTAGTACTGGGTATGTGAGGGGGTAAATTTTTTTAAAAGTTTAATTTAGAAAAAAGTGAAAAAATCTGGACTATTTAAATTTATTTTTGTCACATGTCAACATCACAATTGTGTACTACCCTCTCCTATAAGGGAGAGGAGCCAAACTCTAGGTCCAACCCTTCGAATATTGAGGAGATTGTTTGTTTGGTTAAAGGATGAGCATATAAACTTCTTGTCTATGCCTTTCTCTAACGAAGTGGTGAAACAAGCACTATTCGAAAAGATTGTACATCAACTTTATTCTATCAATGATTTTGGGATATTGTTGGGAAGAACCAAGAAGATGCCAAACTTGGTGCTACAAATCCTAAATGAGTGCTTACATCCTGGTTTCTTCAATCATACTCATTGCTCTAATTCCTAGCCAAGATTAAGAAGGTTGTGCATGCTAGTAAATTTATTGCAATCTGGGATAAGGATTATCTGTTCCAATAAATCATGTTGTTATGTTCCAAACCAATCATATTCTACAAAATAATATAAAAAAATTATTTTTTGTTTTTGTGATTTTTCTTTTTAAGTATTTAACAACATTTAATTAGATTGGTACACACTTTATCATAAAAAGTGAGATAAGTATCTCTGCCATCTCTTATTTAAAATTGTGACAAAACAATAGCTAATAGGGTTAAAATAGGTTCTTTCTGATATTGTTTGCTCAAATCCAAAACTTGAATGACCAAATTTCAACAAATTACACCAACCAAGTCTAAAACAATAATATAGTACTAAGTAACTGGATTGACTAAAATGAAAATAAACAAGCATATGTGAACTTTAACAACAAAAAAATGCTCAAAATAAAAAGGTTTGGAAGTATATGTTGTGAACGAGACTCGAACCCTCAACTTCATTCACTTCACTCATCCTATTTAAGAATCAACTCACCTTATAACTCATTTTTTTGAAAATTTGTTATGACTGAGACCCGAACCCACAACATCATTCACCCTATTCCTTAAGTCTTCCACCTTAACCACCAGATCACCTTATGACTCTTACTTTATGTAAATATTACTTCATACTTTGATAATAGAAAACAAGTGAAAATGTTTAAAAAATAAATTCTATTATTATTACAAGTCTTCAGAGAGTTAGCCTAACTATATTAAGAATGTTTTGGAGTATAATATGATTCTCCATAATGAATGATACTTATGACTACAAAAATAAATGATTATCACAGAAATATATTTTTTCCTTACACGCGAAAAAAAGGAAAAGTAGAGGAAAAGCTTCTAGAGAAAAGTTTGTACACCAGGTTAATTTGTCTGGTTAACAAAAGAAACAGAATACAATTTGTAAGCAAGTGGCTGAAGAACACTATTATTTAAAGTTAATGGGTTTATGGTTGCTTTTGTGAATTATTACCCAACCCCTTGGTAGATAGAGTTTGACTTTTGAAATGGAAATAAATTACTTTATAAAAAGAGAAATGGTATCATGTTGACGTTAGCTGGTAAATGGTAATGTTGTGAAATATAAAGCATTAGTATTCTAGTAGCTATGTAATTTCTTTCATGAGTATTATATATCATTATAAATGTATTTATACGCACACAATTAATGCCGATGGATAGAACCAAATTAAAGCATCTAATTCCCTCAATAAATTCTGAACTTTAGTTTTCAAATCGGGCACTGCACGTTAGTGGAATGAGGGATATTATGATTTGATGTGGAACCTTCAAGTTTGAGTTGAATTCATCTCAAGTAATATAGATATCACTACTTGAATATTATGCTGATTTTTATTTTTATTTTTTATTGAGAAATAACATAAAATCATGTCCATTTGAGGATTATTTTTAACATATGTCACAAACTAGTATTGGACAATTCAGTACAAAAAATAATGCTTACTCTTCAAGTTTATGTTTTTGTGAGGATCAAGGGTAAGAAACTGGTTGGGTGCCCCTAATGGTATGCAAATTGAACAGAATGATTCTTAAAAATCCAATTCCTTTGATTGGTCGTGCATGTGCTATCATTGATTTCTTTTAATTATTAGGAATTTTCATGGTTGAGATCCTCTCCAGTACTGAAATATGAAGTCCATATTTATTTGAAAATTAGAAATAAAAAAAATGATTGAAAAACATGAAATTTGGACCATTAAAAATTTTCAAAGTCCACTTGTCAACATCTCTATCTGTACTGGACCCTCTAGTATATGAGAGGAACGGTATTGTTCGCAATCACAAAAACCACCACTTTCTTGTGTCAAATGGAACAGGTTGACATTCTTAATCTTACGCTGAAGAAGAGGGAATATATTTACATTCTGAATGAGAGGTTTAACTTTAAATAACTTGCTAGGGTATATCTTTTCACACATAGCATAATTCCATCATCAGAATAATATAGTGCATGCATTTTAGCATATAGTGGTCACCTCAATTAAGTTCCATATCATAGGTCAGATATATTAAGATATCTATATATTAAACATATTGAACCAGCTAGGGACAAATCTATATTATGCTTGAGGAAGCAATTGTAAAATTTGGCTAGCCAGTTGTTCCCTTTTTATTTTATTTCCTAACCAAATATTGGTGTAATGATGTAAGATCTCATTAGTTTTTCAGTGATCAAAGAATATCAAATGAATACATATGGAATTTAATGTTTGTTTTCTTGACAAACAATTAGCAAAAAAAAAAAAAGGTATATAAAGTGAAACAGAATATCACTAAACAAAAATATACACCCAAATTTGATTGGCATTTTTACTTAGATACAAATATAGTTTCACTCATGTTGCAAAAAAATTTATTTTATTGATTTGGTTTATCTTACTACAAATTAAAGAGAAGGGGTCGATTTTTCATTAAGAGTTGTCCAGATCCAATCAAGTTTCAAAACAAATTGTAAATTGACACAAGAAAAATTAATTTTTTTTAGATTGATGTTATAATTGACCTAGTTGGATTACAAGTAACTTTTAGGTCGAATTTAATATTCTAATTCATTGGACATAAACTGAACCATAAGATTTTTTATGTTTATATCAGAAAACCTATTTCCTCAAGATTGATGATATTAAATCCAACCAAGAAAAAAACTTGTTAATAGAGCTGAGAATGACTTGGGCTTAGTTTCTCACATATGACATATGAATGTTTGGTAGTGGAGGTAAAAAAAAATTTATATTGACTATGTATTAATAATTAATATTAAATTATAGAATTAAATAAATAAAAAAATAGTTGTAAGTCTCACACCGAAACTGTCCATGTTTAAGGAAAAGAAGGCCCAAAAACAAAATGTTATGAGCTCAATCAATTTTCTAACTGTTGCGGAAGCACCCAGCTTTTACAGTTTACACCCACCGGTTGTGATTGGTCATCTCAGTCTTAAGTAGTAATTAGTAAAAGCCGTTAAAACATGTTTCATGTGGTCTTAACAGAGAGATAATAAAGATCGAACGAAGAGGAATAATTTGTTAACATAACTCTATCATCAATTCGCCAGTGGTAGAGTTTGGTGGCGGCGATGGAGAATCCTCCGTCGATTACTCCCAATTCCTCTTCTTTGGTTTTAAGAAGCCCTCTCAGTAACGAAGGGATCTGGAACCGCCTTAAACGCATTGGCTTAAATGAAGATTCCGTTAATCATAAAGACAAGGCTACGCTTGTTTCCTATATCGCCAATCTTGAAGCTCAGGTTTCTTTCTTCCTATCATTTATTATGTTCCACGATAAGGTATAGAAATGTTAACTATGATTGATATTGTATGTTCTTGGTTCTAATTTTTAATTTGGGAGTGATTCATCTTTATGTGTGGTTGTGAATTGTGATTCCAATTCTACTTGTTAATTATAGACTTAATGTATAGAGCCATATTATATGATTATATGCTTCTTTTTGTATTCATTCCTAAAGCTGTTCTTTGTCGTTTGGACAATTATTAAGCCTAATATCATATATGTGGTTCTGGAAATTAGTGACACGTCGATTAGAACCCAAATCTTTATGTTACACTGTACTTTGCATGAGACAAAGGCAATTAGGTTTTAATCATATCCTGCTATTTTTGCAGTTCTTTGTATTATATACACACACACACATATATATTGTAAAGTTGATTATGATCCTTTGACAACTTATGTTACTCTATATTGATGTTTTTTCCTTGTAGTTTGGACTATTGTAGCATAATTATTACTTCTCAATTGGTTAGCATCAATCACTTGCAAAACCTACTGAGAAACTTGTGTTGATGCTTTATTTGCTACTTGCTAGTGACATTTTCTGTAATGTAGTTTGATATCATTTAAATGGACTATTTACCCTTTCAATTGAATTGTATTTTCAAGTGAATACTGTATAAAGGATTTATCATTATTTCATTTTAATTTAATATGATGTAGTCGTTACCGTTAGGAAGTAAGTCCTACATTGTCTCGGAAATAGTTTAAGTACATGTTGGGTTACTTCTCTCATTGACAATTAGTTTTGAGATGAAACCTTAACATGATATCATAATCAGAGTTAAACTTCTCTTTGGTAGTCATGACCCAACCTAGTCCTTCAGGCTTCTGTGCAAGATATGTTGGGAAGTAATTCCCATATTGTATGCCTGATTGTTTCGGGAGTGGTCTAAATACGTTACTCCTCTTATTTCCAATTGGTCTTGAGATGAAACCTTAAAAGTTACCTTGCTTTATACAAGTACTGTTGAAACTCATTGTCACTTTCTTGCTTTCACTTTGAATCTGACCTGTATTATGTGTAGATTTATGATCACCAGCATCAAATGGACCTCCTGATCTTGGAGAAAAAGGAATTGGCTTCCAAGTATGGGCAAGTTAAGGCTTCGGTTGACTCAACTGAGTTTATGCATAAGCATGATTCATCTATGAATTTATCTGCACTAATTGAAGCAAGGAAACGGGAAGAAAGTTTGAAGAAGGCAGTAGAAGTCAAAGAAGTGTGCATAGCAAGTGTAAGATTGTTGAATACAGTTTTTATGTCATGTAAAATGACTTTTGCTATCCAATTGTTTGTTTACTTTCTCTAACATTAGATGGTAATTTTATATCGACTTATGTAGCTTGAGAAGGCTTTGCATGAGATTCGTACTGAATGTGCTGAAACCAAGGTTTCTGCCGAGAGTAAATTTTCTGAAGCACACCAACTAATAGATGATGCACAGAAAAAACTTACCGAGGCTGAGGTCAAATTACGTGCTGCAGAATCTTTACAAGAAGAGGCTAACAAATATAACAGTGTTGCTGATAGGAAGCTTCGGGATGTTGATGCACGTGAAGATGATCTTAGGCGACAAATCATAGCTTTCAAATCAGAGTATGTGTTTGTATAAATATAAATATGTTGTGCATGTTATCCTAATCCGCCTGTAATGATGTAATTTGAGAGAATGATTTTTGTTCAGAAATTAAATTAATCTTTCTTTCTCACAGTTGTGATGAAAAAGAGAAGGAGATGATTCTTGGAAGGCAATCCCTTTCAGAAAGACACAAAGTTTTGCAGCAAGAACAGGAAAGGTTACTGCAATCGCAGGCCTTGCTCAACCAGAGAGAGGATGACCTTTTTGGTAGATCACAAGAATTAGATTGTCTTAAAAAAGAGTTAGGGGGCACAAAAGAGAAATTTGTTAAGGAGCATGGAGCTCTTGTTGATGAGAAGACCACTCTAAAATTGATGGAGGCCAACCTAACAAGAAAAGAAGAGGTTCTTAGTTGGGTCAAGATGAAATTTATATGAAATATTTTTCTATCTTCGATTTTTTCGTGTTTTGATTTATGTTACATGGATACAGGTTCTCACTAAAAGGGAAACTGAGCTGAAAAAGAAAGAGCAACAGTTGCTTGATTTTCAAGTGAAACTTGACAGTAGAGAATCTGTATGTTCTTTCTCTCTATATTGTTCATTGTAACTTGTGATTTTTCTCTATACCATTGTTCTTTTAATTTTGTTTGATGGGAAATGTAGGATGAACTTCAGAAAGTTACAGCTGGCCAGAAATCTGCATTTAGAACAAGAAAATCTAATTTTGAAGCTGAGCTACAAAGTCAGCTCAAATTAGTTGAAAATGAAATTGAGATGAAGAGACGAGCTTGGGAATTAAAGGAGGTTGATCTTAAACAACGGGAAGATCAACTCCTTGAAAGGGAGCGTGAGTTGGAAGTTTTGTCAAGGGCACTGAGTGAGAAGGAGAAAGATCTGCTGGATATGTCAAGTGCTCTTGAGAAAAAAGATCGAACATTGAGAGCTTCGGAGGAGGAATTTGAGTTAAACAAAGCCCTTCTGCAAAAGGAAAAGGAAGAAATTGAAAAGGCAAAGCTAAACCTACAGAAGTCTTTTGTATCATTGGAAAATGATTTAAGGCAAGTTGACAATGCAAAGGACAGACTGAAGACCATGAAAAGAGAATCAGTTGACTTGTCCATTTTCGAAGTGAAACTAAAGGAAGAGATTGACCTTGTAAGATCTCAGAAGTTGGAGCTTGTAGCTGAGGCAGATAAGCTGAAAGCTGAGAAAGCAAAGTTTGAAACTGAGTGGGAGCTTCTTGATGAACAGAAAGAAGAGTTGCGGAAAGAAGCAGAATATATAACTGAGGAAAGGAAAGCGGTCTCGACTTATATTAAAGAAGAGCGTGACAAACTAAGACAAGAGAAAGAAAATATGCATTCTCAGCACACCCAAGAATTGAAGTTGCTTGCCTGTGAACGAGAAGAGTTCATGAACAAGATGGTGCGTGAAAATGATGAGTGGTTTGCCAAGATGCAACAAGAGCGATCAAATTTCTCACAGGACATTGAGATGCAAAAGAGGAATCTGAATATCCTTATTGAGAAGAGGCGTGAGGAGGTTGAAAGTTATTTGAAGGAGAGAGAGAAGGATTTTGAGGAAGAAAAGAACAATGAACTCCAATATATTAATGGTCTTAAGGAGAAAGCAGCAAAAGACTTGGAACAGGTTTCCTTAGAGATGGAAAGACTTCATGCTGAGCGAACAGAAATAAGTCTGGACCGCAAACAGAGAAATAAGGAATGGGCTGATCTAAGTAATTGCATTGAGGAGCTCAAAGTTCAAAGGGATAAGCTTCGAAAGCAGAGAGAACTGTTGCATGCTGATAGAATTGAGATTCATGCTCAGACTGAAGAATTGAAAAAACTAGAGACTTTGAGGATTATCTCTGAGGATATTGCTATGGCTGATATGCTTAAATCTGATATGGAGTCTAGCCAACAGAAAATTTCTGCAAATAAAAAATTGAAGCAGCGAGCTCGTACCCCTGATGATCAATTAAATTTCACTAAGGAAATGGATGCTACTCACATCAGCAATGGGTTTGATACTCCATTTATGCATGAGTCATCAGTTGCTTCTCCCCTTAGCCCTAATAGATTCTCATGGATCAAACGATGCACTGAACTAATTTTTAAACATTCTTCTGAGAAGCCACTCATGGACAATGAGGATAAGGCTGTAGTTTCTGATACTTGTAATGTTAGCAATGGGAAAAAGCTCCTGACAAATGACATTCCACTTGGCAATGTTAGTAAAAGACAGCAAATGAGATTTTATATTGAAGAACCAAAAGTCATACTTGAAGTACCCTCTCCAGTTGAAGATGTTAACAGAGCAAGTGATTTTGTATCTGAAATTAAGAAAGATGTGAAAGGTAAAAACGTTTCCTTGCTTTCGGATGGGAGTCATGTGGGCAGACCGAAAAGAGGCAGTGAGAATTTGACTACTGAAGTTGAGGATTCACTTTTAAATGCAAGGCAGAATAAGAAACTGCGAGCAGAAGAACAACCATATGAGAATCATTTATACCAGGGCACTACATGCAGGTACAACTCTGGTCCTTTGGATGATTTTTCTTAATCATATAGTTTGTTAGCAATTTTTATATGTAGGCGCAGCATGGTTTCATGTTTTATCTATTGAATTTTATTTTCAGTGTGATTCCAACCCAATCAGATGTGTCAAAGTCAAAGGTCCAGCAGTTGTCACTATTATCAAATCAAACAGAAGGAAATACTGAAGGTACTCCTGTAGTGATGGTGGATAAGGTTATACATTTATCAGAGGTGACGTCTGAAAAGGTTGATGCTATCATTGTTCCCAACCAAGAACTGCTAGAACCATTTGAGTAATTCTACAGTGGGAGTGGATCAATGTGATCTTCATCGGAACACAAATGACCAATCGAATCCTCAAATTATTGAGAGAGACATTTTACCTTGTGTTTCCAGTGGTTTGGCAAAACCGGAAGAAATATGCAAAGGAAACAATGGACAAGTTTCAGATCACTGTTAGGCTGAGTTACACTCAAGTTGCTTCTATGCTCCATTTTTTGTGTGGATATATTCTTCTGTTCAGTGCTTGTAGTTGTTTTAAGTGGTGTGATTTGTTGTGCTTTCGGTTGAGTCTGCTCTACAAATTTGATGTTTGAATTTGGGGTCTAAACTGTTTAGTTTGTTCGCTTACATGTGCTGTTTTGACATGTATTCTACTTGTAAACAGACTTGTACATTGATTCCTTTTTGTTTTTAGCTATCAATGATTATCATATGATTATATCTCGTGGGAAAAAGGCTGTTGTAAATTGCATCCCTTATTGATAATGATAGCCGATATTGTTAAAACATGCATGAATATGGGGAATGAGACTCATCTCCGTTACTGGAGAGGACAATACTCTTGAAATACATATAAAAATTAAATCATAATTACATTTATATCATTTACTTTAAACTAAAATAACTATTTTATCCTGAAAATTACACTAAAAAACATAAATGGAGATGAGTTTGACTCGTATTTGGGGTGTATGAGAATAAATTATCTTATTTCCTGTTTTGATTTTAAATAAAATATATTATAAAAATAAAAAATAAGGTGCATAAATTATGTATTTGTTAGTTAGTGAGTGAATTTCCTTAAATAAGTTATTTCCTAATATTTCTCATAAAATATATAAATTATGTACTTTCCCCTCTTTTTTTTATTCTTTTGGTATAAAAAAGTAGTATTCACTCTATACATAACAAATTAATCAATATATCTATAAGTAAAAAAAGTTCTGCCACATCATCACATACACATGTCACATTCTCCTTCACTTCTTCCATCTTAAACAAGTTCATACCTTATCATGTTCCCGCACACACTTTATTAATCCTTCATTTTTTCTATCAAACATTCATTCATGTTCTCATATTTTTTTCATTTCCAAGAATCTTTCTTCATTTTCCCTAAATCAATTCTTATATTTCTTCATTTTTCTTACACTCATATTCTGTTATTAATTTCTATTAATCATCAGATACATATGTTTTTCTCCCAACAATCTTCTTTATCTCATGTTTCATTTCATTAATCAACATGTACAATACATTTTTTCATTGATTTTTTATTTTTATTTTGTAGATCTATTCTTATTTTTTATATATCATATTTAACGTGCATTTTTTATTTATTTATAAATTATTAGTAACTGTCTCTTCTAATAAATGTCGTTGAACTTTCAGCCAATGTTGTGAAATCCGAGCCGGACGTCAAGTCGGAAAAGCTTCCGTATTAGGTCTAACCGGTTTAAACAGTTAAGCCGTCCGGTTGGACCGAATGAGTTTATATAATTAATAATTTTTATGTATAAATATATAGTTATATATAATTTAATTTTTTTATATAATTATATTGAAGTAGCATATATCTATTTTTTTGGGACCGAAATAAAACAAAATATTATAGTAATGTTCCATTTTTTTTAAGAATTGTCTGGTTTTTTCTCGGGTTATTCTGGTTTAACCGGATTTAGCATGGTTGAATCGAAATTTTTCCGGTTAAAAGCGGTCCAACTACTCATTCTTTCAAGACTACAAAACAGAATCGTTTTCAAGTCCAGTCAGCGATCGAACCGACCGGATCCGGTTATCACAAGACAGCTTTCAACGATGTAACATGAGATAGACCAATAACCTATTGGTTCTTATTTTTTGTTGACATAAGTTTATTTGTGAATAAACGTGGTTGTTGGGGATATTTTGAAAGAGAAATAGATAATAAATTTTTTTGTCTTAATTATTAGGATTGAAGCAACATCATAACCTAGGGAAGCATATTCATTATTTTGAACTTGAGACAAGAGAGAAAAGGCGATAATATTATTTTGAACTTGTTGTTGGTATTACATAAAATGGAGAGCGGCGCGGTCCTTGGAGGCATTAGATTAAGTTGCTCGATCTGCCCCTCCCTCCACACTTCTCGCTCATTCAACCCTTCTCTCTCTTTCCCTCTCAAGGTTTTTCCATTTCTCTTCTTTCTCTTCTTACTTTCTAACTTTCTTTTATTTCACTTTATTTACTTTTTTCCATCTCAGCTCCAAAATCAGTTTCCACTTACTTCTCACAATCTTCTCCAATCTGCTTCTACTCTCACGCCTTCTGCCACTCTATCTAATAATTTAAGGTTAATTATTATTATTATTATTATTATTGGTTTTATATTTAATTATTCTGCTGTTATTTAATTTTATTGTTACCACATTGAATGGTGCAGTGAAACACATGAATTGGCTGACATAGACTGGGACAACCTTGGGTTTGGTCTTCAAAATACTGATTATATGTATATCTCGAAATGCCAACAAGGTGGAACCTTCTCCAAAGGTGAACTCAAGCCTTTTGGGAACATTGAATTGAACCCTGCTGCTGGAGTTCTGAATTATGGCCAGGTTTCATTATTATTATTATTATTATTATTATTGTTTCACCCACTATTGGGTCTAACAGTCTCAAGAGTTTGTGGTGTGCTTTTGATTCTGAGGTTTTGACTGATTATACCTGCAATAGAAATTTGAAATATATTTTTTATTCAGAAGTTGAAAATGTAATGGCTATGGAGGTGCAATGATGTTTGAACTAAAATGTAAATTGTTTTGGTTTGGTGTAGAATTTAAATCTAATTGTTATCCTTTACGTTAGAATAGAATTTGCATGGTATGTTTATTTGGTGAAGAATGTTTTGTTGTGGCCTACTGTAGGGATTATTTGAGGGTTTGAAAGCTCATCGCAAACAAGATGGTAGTATACTCCTCTTCCGTCCAGAGGAAAATGCCGAGCGGATGAAATTTGGTGCAGAACGGATGTGCATGCCATCACCTTCCACAGAGCAGTTTGTGCAAGCTGTCAAGGATACTGTTTTAGCAAACAAACGTTGGGTACTATAGAACCCTATCATTTTCGTAAACCATTTATTGTTTATTATTCACATTAGACTGATTAGGTGAGTTTTTGTTTCAGGTTCCCCCTCCAGGTAAAGGTTCATTGTATATTAGACCATTGCTATTGGGAACCGGAGCTGTACTTGGTCTTGCACCTGCTCCAGAGTACACGTTTATAATATATGTTTCACCTGTTGGAAATTACTTCAAGGTATATTTATTGCTAGTTTCATATGTTAAAATATGGCATCTTCACTTTTTCCTATACAAGTCTTTCATTATCTTCTTTCAGATGTAAATAAAAAATTATGATCAAAATCCTACTAACATGAGAACTTTGAAAGATTTGCTCAAAACCAACCCTTAATAGATTTTAAGTTGTATGTTATGTTGATGTGATTGAGTGGGTTGAATTTTTTGTTTGAAAAGACGAAAAAAACTTGCAGTATGCTTAGCGGTTCAGAATGTTATCCTTTTCTTCTTTGTAGGAATTATTAGCAAGGCCTGAATGAAGTCTGTTTTGTGTTGCCTGATATATTTTCAAATTCTACAACATAATCTTGTTGGTATGATGGTATCACAATAATAATAATTTTTTCAAATATAGACAAACTTTCTCGTCTTTTTATGTATCTTTTGTTGTTGTTACTTTAAACATACATATTGTATGCCCCTTTTAAAAATTTATGGAGTATCAATGTCACCACAGGAAGGTTTGGCCCCAATCAATTTGGTCGTTGAGAATGATTTACATCGTGCAACTCCTGGTGGTACTGGAGGCGTGAAAACCATTGGAAACTATGCTGCAGTAAGTCAGACTACATACCCTTCATTTTTCTATTTATTTGTAATCTAACATTTCCTTGTAGATGTTCTCTTCTGTTTGCCCTAAATATAAGTTTTCTGCAACTTTAAACTGAAGATTTTCTAATTTTTTTCAATTTCAATTCGACATTTTAAATTTGTAAGTAAATAGAAACAAGTTGTTTACTTGTGCTTATTAGATGGGTAGATAGGTGAAAACTGAGGATTTTGCTGTGCTGCCTTCATTTTTCATTTTACAACCAGCACTTTTTTATCATCAACCATTACGCAGTGTTGGCCTGTTATGTTTTTGTTGGTTTCTTAACTTCCATTTCTTGCCACTGACATAACTTTTTTTAATTTCCTGACTCTGTCTGGGCGTTTGTGCATTTATTCTTCGTAGGTTCTGAAGGCACAATCTGCAGCAAAAGTGAAAGGATATTCTGATGTTTTATACCTTGACTGTGTTCATAACAGATATTTGGAGGAGGTTTCTTCCTGCAACATTTTTGTTGTTAAGGTATTATACTCTATAAACCAGTTTTCTTTTTCTCTCAATACAATGATCAATTTGCCTATACATATAACTCCTGGATAGTAAAATCAATAATTTGTTGTAATCAGTATTGCTATGCATTTTATTTACATGCAATTTTTCAATCAATTTCCTGAGTCCCATCTCATGATTGTGTTCGTGATACTTGCAAAATCAATATCTATAATGGTACCCTCTTGGTCCATGGTGTTATCTTCAACTAGTCGGTGCCTCTGCAAATTGCAAGCTTTCATCAACTAATCCCCTTTTTTTCCTCATGAAAATCAATATAACCTGTACTATGAATTATTTTAGCCAAGAGGCAAGGGTATTATTTGGAATAAGCTATGCATACAATCCTACAACGTAACTCACTGCCATACTGCTGGATCTATTCTTTGGCTCCTTTACATGAATCGAAAGATTTGCTAATTGCATGCAATTCCTGTCCAGATGATTTGTGATTATGAAGCTTTTAAATATCGTTGCAGTATGTTGTCTTTAGCCTATATTCTGGTGCTACTTCTTTGGTGCTATTGTGTGTATTTTGAGACCTAGTTTTCCTCGATGTCAAAGTTTGTCTTTTTTAGAATGGTATTTCATACAGCTTACTGCATTATGCTACCCTTTTTTATTTTATTTTATTTCAGGGTAACATTATTTCAACTCCCGCTATTAAAGGGACTATCCTACCTGGCATTACTCGAAAAAGTATAATCGATGTTGCTCGAAGACAAGGTTTCCAGGTACTAGTTTTTTTGTTTAGGTGATGAATAATGGACACTATCTGTTTGATATCCAAGGAGGCATTTGGGTTGTTTTCTATTTTTTAATTGATATATTACCAGTTTACCACTCATAAATCATAATTACAAGATAAGGACTAGGTCTGAAGTTTGACACTCATCTCTGATACAAGATTTGTACCTTAAGCTGTCAATGAGAAAATTATCATGTCAATCATATTCTCAATTTACTACAGTGGCCATTGTTCTCCGTCTTTTTTGTCTTCCTATGGATCTAAATCTGAGATATTTTGCCTGTTTTCTGCGCAGTCCCGTGAATTTGATTGGCATGATCTGTTAATAATTCAAAAGTTTGCCAAATATGTATAAAATGGATGATTTTGTCATGTAAAGTACCTTCTCAGGCCTTCCAGGTCTTAACATTTATGGGGTGATTATATGAGAATGTCCTCTGTTTACGTATATTGACCACCTTTCTATTTCTTTTTTACTTATTTCTTTGTTTCTTAATCAATTATTCATCCAAATTCCAATTCCAATTCCATTCAAAGATAAAAACAATGTTACGAATTCTCCAGGAGAAGACTTCACATGTTTGGGGTTCACATTTTTATATTTTAACTGCATTGCAGTTTGTTTCTTGTTTCTATTGGATTTAATCCAAAGATAAAAAAAAATTATTCTTCATTTCCCAATGTTCATCTCATCATCTGTGCAGGTTGAGGAGAGACTAGTGTCAGTTGATGAATTGTTAGATGCTGATGAGGTCTTCTGCACAGGGACAGCTGTGGTTTTGTCACCTGTTGGTAGTGTTACTCATCTTGGCAAGAGGTACATTAACAATAGATTAACTAATTGATTTTTTTAGTATAATAAATGGAAGAGAAAGATTTTGGAGTCATGAAATACACATATGACATGATTCTGAAGCCTTCTCTTTCATTTCATTTTCCTCCAAAATAAGCTGGACCCTAAGAAGTGTGTTTTGATGTGTATGAAATTTAAACAATCTATTAATTATTACTATAATCGATTTTATGTTCGAAAATATTTGATGAAAAACTATTTTAAGATAATCTGTTCATTTTGGTTGTGTAAAAAATTGCTTTCATATAGTAAATTACAATATAAATATAAAGTTGTTTTTACAAATTAATATTTCCTAAACATCCTAGGAAATCAATGCTGATACAATAGTAATGAGGAAACGAAGAATAATTGCTAAATGTTTCGTCATTCATGTCCTTTCCTCTCTACACAGCTTTAAAGAAAAGATCCTAGCAACCCATTTTTGCCTGAAACTCTTGCTTTCCTATGATTGGCTATACAATGTCATTAGTTTAGAGTTGACATCAGAGTGGAATAGTTGTTGGGTTGGCATCTTAGGAAAAGCAAATTTGTGTTAATGATTGACATTTATAATTTTGTGTAGGGTATCATATGGACAAGGTACCGGAACAGTGTCACAGCAACTTTATACAGCCCTTACAAGATTGCAGATGGGTCTCATAGAGGATGAGATGAATTGGACTGTTGACCTGAAATAAGCACAGAATAACTTGTTTCTTTGTTGAAAATTAGACATATTCTTGATGCTGAAGATTTCTTAATTTTTCACTTTAGTTTAATGAATTTTGGTTTTTGATTTTAGTCTCCACGTTTTATTTCGGTCTCACTGATTAAACGTGGACTTGGCAAAAGCAACTATGTAGATGAAACCGCTTTGCTGAATGGTAACACAACCTTTTTGGAGGGGAAAATAAGTTGTATGTCTTGATAGGACAAAAGAAATAACATGCCTTTCTTCTTAGAAGGAATTTTTGGCAGTCAATTGAAAGCAAAAAGTTATTCCTACACAATCACCCCCTCAACACTAAAATACCATTTTGCTTACATAACCAAAATCGCATAATTGTAGCATGTCACTAAAATGCAAATAATGCCCTCATCTTTACCTGTAAATAGAGGCATAAGTATATATAATTTGTGTCTTTGAATTGCTTTTCCAAAGTTATTTGAGCATCTAGTTGATTTGAAATGGTCATATGGAACCTTCTAGGATTTTAGGTTGTCACCACTCACTCCTACTGTTCACTTTTTTACCTTCAAAGTAGTCTTATTTGTTGACAAAATTGTCCGCTGATTTGACCGAAAAGGCCAAAAGTTAAGAACATTGTGGTCTACCTAAGTTTAACAATTATTGTTTGTGAAGAATGGTCATACAAACACAAGAAACCAAAGACAAAGAGGAGCATGGGCTAGTTAGAGTTGCCATAAGACTCCTTCAACCTATATAAGGCAGGTCCACCATTACGCACACAAAACATGGAAACAAAATCACACAACTCATTCTTTCTGTAAAGGTTGGTTAATTAACCATGGTTTAATTCATTAGAGAAGAGTGAGGACTGAAAAAAGAGGGTGCTGGCCTACCATCAAGACCATTTCCTTTCTAAGCACGTGAAAGCTGGTAACAAATGTTATGAAAATTCCACTGCTTTTGCTATCCAAATTCTTATTGGTATACATAACTAAAATGAATGTATCATATTTCCTTTAAAATAAGATATTATCTATGTATGTAATTTTTTTTGTTTGTAAACATTTAGATATATATTTGAACTGTTTAATGAAGATATTCTAAAAGTATGATGCTGTCAGTGATTATACAGGCGTCCAATAAAAACGAAATGAATAGGGTTAACTAAACATTTCAAATTATATAATTTTATGAGAAAAATGTGTATATATTTACATAATATAAGTTTTATATATTGTTATTCTATTATTTATTATTTATGTTTAATTATTATTGACTCTTCAACAAAAGTGATATACATCAATATTACACTCTAATTTTATGTTTACCCATATTTGTTTTAGTTTAGTTGTTTTGGGGTTTTAGCCCCTCCAAATATAAACAAAATCATAGAAACATTTTATAAATTTTAATAGAAATGAATTCTAGTTGAAAAATTAATTGAATTAAAGCAAAGCCAAGCTACTCTATATGACAAGTACGTGACATCTTTGATTCTTTAAAATCTTTCTTATGCATATTGAAAGAGTCATTCATCCTCTCATTGGATCCTCTGTCCCAAATGTATCATGTCCTTATCCAATAAAATTGTAAAAAATAATATAAAATATTACTTTATAAATTTTTTATTTTTTTATCTTAATTAAATAACATTTTTTCATTGGTTTGAGATATTATTGTAACACCAAATGAGGATATCATATCCTCATTCATCCTGTGGGCATTATGTAACGGGCAATGAAATGTTTACAATTTAACCTTTATAATTTATTTTACAACAAATTAATTTGTTTCATTTTTTCAATATACATATATACATTGAAATAGTTTTCAAAATAAATTATTGGCATATATTCACCAAAGAACCATTCAACAAACAAAAAGGGTGTGATGACTCTAACCTTCCATGCATCGTTTCTTTTGGTCCCACTAATTGCAGCATTCATGATATTTATTATCATCAACAATTCATATCCGAAATATTTTACAAAATAATAATATAAGAGAGAGAGAGTAAAAGAAGGAGAATCAGAAAAACATTAGTCTACTTCCCTGCCATTATCCATTATTTTAAACATAAAGTGAAGGATAATTAAGCTTCATGCCTTTTCTCTCCTACTCCAGGCTATTTCTCTCTCATCCCTTACCCTTCTCTTAATTTATATATAAACACCATTATCATTATCATAACTTATAATAAAGATAGACTTTACTTGAAAGTTGATAGACTTTACTAACACAGAGAGAGAGAGAGAGAGAAAAGGCATAGCAGACATGGGAAGGGCTCCTTGCTGTGACAAAACCAACGTCAAGAAAGGACCATGGTCACCTGAAGAAGACACCAAACTCAAGACTTATATCCAGAAACATGGTACTGGTAGCAACTGGATTGCCCTACCCCAGAAGATAGGTATATATGTTACTATGTTAATTCATTTGATTCATATTACAAGTGAATTAAACTTCTCTATACAAGTATTCATAGAGTCTCACACTTAGAGCCACTTATTGTAACAACTATATATCTATATGCATGTTTAATTGTTAACCTTCCTATCTCAGTTCAGAATACAAAATTTGTGATCCTTATTAGCTCTGCACTTTCTATGTTCTAGGCCTCAAGAGATGTGGGAAAAGCTGTCGTCTTAGATGGCTAAATTATCTCCGCCCAAACATTAAACATGGTGGTTTCTCAGAAGAAGAAAACAACGTAATTTGCACCCTCTATCTTAGTATTGGAAGCAGGTAATTAAATTCCTCAATGATACACACAAATTAAAAATAAACTCGCTAGCCTGCATACCATATAACTATGATATATCAAAACAATATATTTGTCTAGGAGGATAAAACTGCATACATATACATAAAGTCCCTCTATGTTGAAAGCAGACTCTCTACTTTTAGAACTATAATTGTGGACTCCAATTGATAGCTTAAGAATCATTATGCAGGTGGTCAATTATAGCAGCGCAATTACCTGGGCGTACAGATAATGATATAAAGAACTATTGGAATACCAGGCTGAGGAAGAAGCTCGTTGGGAAGCAAAGGAAGGATCAACAATCTCAAGCCTGTAGAGTGAGCAACCTCAAGCAAGAGATCAAGAGTGAACCAGAATATTTTGCTGGAGTTATCACCCAAACTTCATATTGGCCTTCAGAGCATAATAGTAATATGCATATGCAAGTTACAAATAACCATTATGTTTCCAGCCAACACTATGATCTCAACAATCAAACATCCTTCGGGAACTTGTTACTTAACAACAATACAGCCACTGCCACTGACACCTTTAACTCACAAGTTGCATGTGATGTTTCCTTACAACAAGAGCAGGTTTATCCAATCACAATGAACATGATAAACCCAATCAATAGCGGCAGTGACACTTGTCTGCCTTCAAATATATTTCCAAGATTTGAAAACTTACCAAATGAGTTGAGCGATCTGATCTGTGTGAACCAACTTCTACAAGTAGATGGATCAATGCAGGGTTTTCATGGAATTGGATCCTTGGACATGACAAATAATAATGGTAGCACAAATACCACTTCAACAGAAAGCACTAGTTGGGGAGATATAAACTCCTTGGTTTACTCACCTAATTTAGCTTCAGACTATGAAGGTTATCCACAAGGAATTCCTCAAGATATCACTTTTGAGGAATCTAGGTACTTCGGATTTCCAATGCAATAACAGCTATATGCCTATATATGTATATGGGGGTAGTGTAAATTTGTAACGCAAATGAAAAAATTGGCATTAGATAAAGTCATGAAACCCTAATGAGTTCACTTTCACTTAAATATTTGTTGGTTTTGTGGTTCTTGTTTCGTTCCAACTGTTTCCAGTTTTTTTCATTTGCTTGATTATTGATATAGAGTACCACTTTTTTTGGATTTAAATAAATATATAGCCTTATATATTTATTGAAATTACAGAATAATGAGGAACCGCTGATATATATATATATATATAATATAATATTGAGGAATCTTAGTGAGACCATTGAATTCCTAAATATGTCAGCTATCAACACCACCTGGATTGAGTGAAATTTGTTTGCATATATGTAACATATGTTATTATCCCACTGAAGGGTTTAATTATGATGGAATTTATGTCATCCGCTTTAAAAATATCCTTGTTCAATATCAGTTTGTCTTTGAAATACATGATTAAATTGTATTTTTCGCAAAGTTCTTCTGAATCACGAAGCCAAAAGCTGTGGTAAAGTTTGAAAGATGTGTAACGTGTTGGCAGTGACTTGCTAAGCTTTTAGCAACGAAGGCATCAAACTGTGGCAGCATTCTTTTATAGCTTTCTATATGTTTGACATTTAGTTGGCTTACATCTCATGTGAGTCCAACTAGAAACAATTGAGCTTTAAATCTCGTTGTCAATCAATTTGGATCCCTTATTTAGAATCGAGTTGAAAACCACAAATCCATGTTTGCAACTTGAATAAAGCATGTACTTTCTTTTTTTATGTTTGGATATACAAAAGAGTGTTAATTCAATAATTGAAGTAGAACTATAGACCCTAACCTCTATTACTATAAAAAAAATAAAAGCAATTCCCATTTTGGATCCTACATTAACTAATAGAAATATAAGATCACATATAATTAATTACAAATATAAAAGTATTGGTAATTTAAATTGTTTATTTATAATTATATTTTTTATTTTATTTTATTTTATAAATTTGTAATTGATCAATGAATGATGTAAATATATTCTTGAGAGTGTTAATAATCATCTCACTTATTTAAGATCATTATTTAGATTAACAAATCATTAATATGAAATTTTCAAGAGGATTATGTAAAAAATAACTAGAGGGAGAATAATATTAAAAAAATGTATTTGCATTTTTTTTATAGAAAATATGTCATTTTATACTTTCTTGCAAAAGTCTTTTAAAATAAAATAACATTTCTTAATAATTATGGAAATAGTAAACAACAATCCTTTGGAGTTGTGAAGCCCCAATATTTTAGAAAATAAAAAGGTATTGGTGCCATACTCAATTTGATATTAATATATGCATATGATCGAATATCAAGTAATAATACTTTTGGAGAAATAAAATCAGAATTGCTTTCAAATTGTATTAGAGATTTTTTTTCTGACATGGGAGAATATTTAATTATATTGACCAAAAACTATACCTTTTTGCTATAATCACGTGTATCTTTTTGAAAATTGTAATTGAATGAAATTGTCATTATCTTTATACATGTCTCTTTTTTTTTCTTCATATATATGTGTCTGTTTTTATAAATGTATGTTAATGAATGTTAGAGCATATTGTATCTTAAAAATTCATATATTCTCATTTTTGTCCTAACTTGCTGGCCTTCATTGTTCTCAAGTAATAGGGTGAGAGAGAGCACATTTATGACATTTCGTCTGAATCACTTATTACAATGTTATTTGTACTCCCAAATTCTACATGTAAAAAATTGGAAAAAGTACAAAAGGTGGTCCAAAAAATATATTTATTTCATTCCTAATTTTTAAAATAAATAACTTCGTACTGTAAATATTTCTACTTGGATTAATATGAGATTATATCATCTATAAATAACACGTAATTTACAAACATATATATCATAACAACTTTCAATTTTGTACCTACTTAAATGTTATTTCCTTAACCTTATTCATGTCATAAAATTTCAGCATTTGAATGATTGTTAGCAGCTCAGAAGGAGTTGTTGCAAGTTGAAGCAACTTGAATCAAATCACTAATATTTAATCTTGACTTTCCTCCTCGCTTCCTTTGGTAGCCAAAGCTTCTCGTGGATTTTTTTTTTTATCGTTTAATTATTGCTTTTACTTTTCTCATAAAATCTATGTACTGATTTGATAATGATAGTTGATTTGTCAACATTAGAAAATCTCATGTTCACCAGCCAATCCCACTTTCAAAATTCAAACCTTTTAAAATTTGAGAATAGATTCATTAGCTTTTATATTTTTTTATTACACACCTAACTCAAAAAGTAACAAAATTTATGTATCAAATTACTTATTCTGGATAAATTGTTATTCTTATAAAAGAGAATGATACTTAATTAAATATTCAACAATCTTATGATCCAAGGCAAAGGAGAGAATGTGTAATTGATTTTCCAATTCATTCAAAGGTACAAATCCTACTATATATAGTAGGCAGTTAAGAAACAACCTTTTAACCACTTTCTACCTAAAGGAGAGAATAATAGTTTTCTATTGTAAATTACAATGAATAGGATTATATATATCGCACATAATCAGGTTAAAATCCATTTCTTTAAACAGATGTGAATTATATATATCGCACCAGATTGTTTGCCCATTTCCCGATAGAAAAATACACGATATATATATATATCACACCAGATTTGTGTAATTTAATTATGTTTAGATTCACTTCATTTTTACACACTTGTACTCCTTTTCTTTGATAAAACTGTACATTGTAATATGATGTTTAAAGATAGGGATCACAGGTATCTAATGGTGTTTCATTTCATATTCCAAGTCAATGATATATTACAATATGAATAAAAGAAAATTTTAAAAAACAAAAGATAATAAAATATAAATTCTAATTGCTTTGAGATGGGGAATAAGATGTTATTTGAGACATGTGATCAAGCATTCCTCAACAAACAGCAAGAGGACAAAATGAATTAAGAAATAAGATTGCTAACAAGATATTTAATTTATGTTGAAAAAATAAATGAGAGAGGAAATGACAAAATGGAAAAAAAAAATTATACAGTATATTATCAACTATTCATTTGTATTACTTATATTTAAATTTTAAAAATATTGAAATATAAATAGTGCATAATCCAATACTAGTGTAAAAATTATATCATGATTATATACATATTTTTTCATTTTATACCGTAAGAAACTCTCGGCCGCCACTGCTGACAAGTTTCTTCCAAATAATTCAGAGGTGTAAGCTTGTAGCGTAAGCAGTGAAATCAACAATATAGAAAAGCCGTAAGGAATAATGGCCTTCGCACCACCCACCAAACTCATTTACAATCGTTTTTGCAAATATTTAAAAGAAAGATTTAATAAAGTGGCTTGGAACTTAGAATAATCCCTTGACAATAGTATCCATTTCAGAAACAGATTCATAGCATACCAACAAAGATTTTCAGTTTTTTTCTTCATATGGAATTAAGCTATATATTTTTAAATATAGATGCGTGACACTTCATATGGAATTGAGATATATTTTTAAACACGAGACGTGCCTTGATTGAAGCCTTCAAGTCTGCCATGACGACTTTGCAATTATATCTTATGGTAGTGAGTGCCAATTTCATGAAAATAAAGTAATAAATAAAGCGTCTCAGCCTTACCTATTTTTGTTTACTTATATACACGCTTGTTTAGTTTAAGGATCCATTTCATCATTAAAGTTAGCAATTTTGTTTCTATTATGAAGAAAAAATAGTCAAAGTGTATACCCTGATTATGGCAATTTGGGCAAAAGCTCATGGGTCCATCCATTCATACTTATTGGGCGGATAATACATGAAAAATGTATTTATCTGTCTTAAAATGTTCACCCAAGCGGACAAAATAGGCAGTCTATAGGTACTATTGGAGAAAATATGCTTCATTTATTATATGAATTTGTATATCAAATGTGAGAAAATACTATCATTTTCTTATTATATATATTCATTTGTATTTTCCATGTTTTATATATATATATATATATTAATTGGAATTGTTCTATTTAAAAAATATTACAATACTAAGTTGTTCATGTGTTGTAGAAGAATAGTTTTTTAATCTCCAAAAATTGTTTTAAAAAATAATAAAAATGACGAGATTTAATTGGAAATGGATTATTGCATTGAACTTCAACAAGGGAGAGGAAAAAATGAAGGTAATATTAAAAAGGGAGTAGGGAACCACAAGTTTTTTAATCTTACTTTAACTCCAAGAAGTTTTTTAAACTTACTCCAAGAGTAAGTTTTTTAAACTTACTCCACATCTTAGCCATCAATTCTAGGAAAATTCAATGGTTTATATCTACTCACTAATTCAAACCATTGGATTTCCCTAGAATTAATGGCTAAGATGTGAAGTAAGTTTAAAAAACTTACTCTTAGAGTCAATGAATCACTCTTAACAATGAATGAGATTTAAAACATGTTTTGTGGGTTTCAAATCTAATTATTTAGCCCATCCTGGAAGCATGGTTTTCAGTTCCCTCTATTTTTAGTTGTTACCCAAAGGGCTCAACTAATTTTAAGTAGCCCAACGTAGGCGCTAGTTAGGATGTCCAATCGATTACAGCCATCAGGTTTCATAAACTTTTAATAAAATTGGGTTACATTTATTTTTGCTAAATTTGACATTAAAGAAGGAAATAATGATGAGAAGTGAGAGACTGTTGCTAAGCTGGCTATATATAACATTCCAGGTTGGCGAGATCACTAAAGAAACTGCTTTAGTTAGAGAAACAAGCCAGATCAGTAGAAAAACTCTTTGCAACTTATGGATGATTCTTTCATGTCTCAAACATAATGGGTGACCCCCTTTCTAAATAAGTCTCAAGTATGGTATACTGATATACATAAAAAAATTAGGAGGACCAAGTTGCATGATGCATTGATGCCAAAGGCCATGTCATGTGTGACGTTCCCCCTTTAGGAGGCATAAAACCGAGAAGCATGATGACATCCATGCCAATCTTATGAACCCATTAATCAATGGAATGAAAGCACATTTAACCTTCTCCATACATAAAACCACGCTTCACCATGGTACTTTCGGTCTCTACCCACCACCATTATGCAAACACCAATCTGTCCTTTCATAGCATTATATATTTAATTAAATTATCTTATTTTAAAAAATAAATATTTATTTGAAAAATGTTAAATTCATAGCATTATATATTGAATACTTATTTTTTTTATGTGATCTTCATAAATTTCAAGGATAGATACTGCACGTTGGGGACCATGAGATGAAGTTATGTGACTATTGATTTGAATGAATAATATAATATAAACGTGTAAAATATTTTACAACTAAAGTAAGAAACAATTTATATTATTGTTTTTATGATAAAAATATGTATCTATTGTGAGTGAAACAATTTTTTTATATTATAAATGTATCACCGCTTATTCATTTTTATTTATCATTGACTTCTAAATATAATGAATATGAATAAACAATGGATAATGTATATAAATTTGTATAGTAACAATACATAAATTTTATATTTTTATTTAATTACATGATTGATAATGTTGTCATTCTTACGTGGACCACGACAACTATTTTTTTAGCAGATTCTTTTTCAGTTGTATAGCATTACATTTCTATCGATTTAATTTAATAAAATATAAGGGGTATGAAGATTATTACGCATACAGTTTCACATTATTAAAAATGTTTACATTTTCTAATAATTAACTCGAAGAATGCGTGTAATCGATAAGAAACAAGATTGCGTCCGTTCATAGCAACTGGGATGTGATTTCACACAACAGTAACTTAAAAAGGGACCGAAAGGCCCACTCAACTTACAAAGGAAAATATACCAGGCCAGAAGAAGAATAGGGAAACAGATAAATAAGTACCCCTCTGACTATAATTATTGAACGCACTACATTCACGTTAACCTTTCATCACTTTATGGCTTTAGATTTTAATTTGTGTTAATGCTTTGACCAACATCATCATTCATGAGATACTATCACAAAAAATTCGCATCATAAGATTGATAACAGCTTACTAGTTATAACATAGTCATCTAAATAAATAACACCAATCCTATTATATTAAGCTAAACTGTAAGGTATCGATCGCCACATTCTAAAACGTGAGCAAACAAAGGTTTATGTTGCGTTGTTAAGAGGAGACCACCCCCAATTTAATTATTAAACAACAAAGTCTAGTCTCAATCAATGTGTTGGTGGTGTTTCACACCAGCTCAGTTTAGCAAAGCACTATACCTGTGTGTTGTGAGTTGTGACTTGTGACCCTATAAAAATGTAAGAAAAGGAGGCACTTTTCTGGAGGCTCAAAATGATAAATAAAATAAAATTGTACAAGCTGTTTCTGTTTGTAAATATTTTAGAATAATATGGCCAGAAAAGTTTGCAGTTCAACTGCGCACCCCCACCTAGCTAGCACTAGGTATAAGAATCACTCACACTAGGTTACTTTGAATAAAGATCACCGGTCCCATGAAATTAATGTCTACATGTCACAAGCTAATCATATTGTACAAAGTAATGTATAAAAATTTATTTTCTATTTTTTTAATTTTTTTTAATTAGGTAACATTTTTTAATTGGGATGTAACACATTTATAACACCAAAAATGGGACAGGTGATTTTCACTACTCACCATATGAAAAGAAAAATTAATTAATAGTATAGCACTGGGAAAACTTTGAATATGAATATTAAATTTTGATACGGAAAAATTCAATTCCGTCACAGACAAACTAACCTAGTGCCCTACCACCCTACCAAGTGCTAACCCACTATCAAGGAAACCATATTGTCAATACAAGATTCCAAGAACCACCATAACAGAAAACTAAAGCTGCACAGAATAATTGACATAATTTTGATTTTGACCCAGTAGTTGCAACTACAATAATAAAGATAGGCAATCAAAACAGGGGAAGGTGAAAAATTGAAAATGTTAAATACTTAATGAAAAAGAGAAAGAAAATAATATATATTAACAATTTATAACCCCGTGATCGATAAAAGACAACGATCTGAACAAGCACGAAGTTAAAATGGGTAGCCCACACCTCAGACCTCACCTTTAAACCCTTAAAGGAAAAAAGGTAACTGGTGCTGACGTTGTAACAGTGAAGTTTTGTTTTTTCGGCAGAACCATCAACAATCAAGCTCAATCAAAGATACCTTGGATTTGTAAAATTGAATTAAACATTTAAGGATAGTCATAGTACTGAATCAATAATCAGGCATATGGTGACTGACCTTGCCTTCTTCAAGTGCCATCTTCCGCTCAGTAACTTTCAACCATATGCAAACTCCAGAAAAACTAAGCACCAAACTAGCGAGCCCGCTTCCCAACCCGATCCCAACAATGGCCAAAACGGACAACCCTTTATTCTTAAACGGTGGCAAAGGGTAACCGTAAAGATCATTATTCCCTACAAAAGAGGTGGAATTGAATCTAGCCAAATTTCCGGTCCGGTTCGCTAAAGAAACCGGAATTGGACCGGAGAGGTGGTTATTAGAGACATCAAAAACCGATAAGCGAAGAAGCAGGCCCAATTGCTGAGGGATGGGCCCAGTGAGACGGTTATTATGTAAATCAATGATGTTGAGATAAGCACAGAAAGTGAGCTGAGGTGGAATCTGCCCTTGGAGTTGGTTAGAAGAAAGATTAAGGACAGCAAGGTTAACAAGGGATTGTAGGTCAGGAGGGATAGGACCAGTGAGGAAATTAGAGGACAGGTCAAGGGATTGAAGGTTAGTGCAGTTTGAGAGGAAAGGAGAGATAGTGCCCTTAAGAGATAGGTTATTCAGGGAGAGACGGTAGATGCGACCATTGTTACACGTGGCACCTTTCAGATTAGCGGTGGAGTCGTTGCAAGGGATGGCGAAGTTGTTTTTTGTCCAGTCATCAAGTTTCTTGTTTGAGTCTTGTAACGAATTGCTCAGGTGAGTTAGGCATGCCTCGTCACTTGGATCTGATGAAACAATTGTAATAACTGAAACCAGTAACACAAAAATCCCAACATTCATCGTCTATATTATGTTTGTATTAACAATATATGTACAGAGGTTGAAAAAGGTGGTGATGTTGGTCGCTATTGATGTGTCTCTGTTCTATTATGTTAGGCGAGAGAGGGAGAGTCAAAGAGTGAGTGAGTTGGGGGAAGAGAAGAAGGAGAAGGGGATGGAATGGTCTTGCTCTTCATTTTTGTGATTCTCTACTATTTTTTGTTTTATATTCATTTATAATGTAATTATTTATTAATATTAAACTTTGGATTTTGGGTGGATGTAGATAGATATAAGGATATTTCACTAATTTGATTGTATGGAAAAAGGGATATATTAATGTTGTCTTATAAATTGTGTTACTAGCATGTCTTCAATTATTATTATTTAAAAAACTAATTAATGATTCAATTTTTAATTTACATATATTTTTTCAAAAGCATGATAATATGACACTAGATGTAATTAAGGAAGAGAAAGAGATGATAGTAGACTCCGGAGCATAGACACGAGGAACGCGCACGTGGTGTTCCGAGGGCTAATGGCAAAAATATATTATATTCCTGATCTAAAGTGCTTTTGTTTTTAAGTTTAACCTATAATAAGTTTTTTTGGTGTAAATAATTTTTATTTTTAAACTGTTTTCTATTTCTAATTAGTCTCTTAAGTTATTTTCCGGTTAAACTTGTAGTTTTAACTTTTAAGTCCATATTTTAATGTTGAAGTTTCCAAAAACAAACAGATGAATTTGGTAGGCTATCCCATGTTTATTAATATATTCTTATTTTCAACATGAGATCATAGATGTTTAATAAGGGGATAAAATGTTGTCTTATTAATTATGTCATTCCAAATGTAAGTATCATGATTGATGAGAGAAATTATAACTTTTTGGATTTTAATTAAAATTATTGTGTTGTGGCTAATCCTGCTATTTTAGTACATACAATAAAATGAAATTGTAGCACAATTCAAGGTGTTTGAACTTGCAATTCATACTTAAATTTCTTAATCATAATCCTTAAATATTTTCTATATTCAATTTTATTAAATAATATTCTCATAATACTCAATTGAATGACATCTTATTATATATCATAAAAAACTTATTTGTAAACTCATCGTTAATAAACAAAATATCATTTTATAACAATATCACATTTTTATCATCTAGAAAAATCTGTAGGAAAATATATCATTTTGTTACTTGCTTAATAGAATATTTAGGCCTATTCATCTTAAATGGTCTCATAGTATTATCCTCGAGACTATTAATGCATGTAGGTTCAAGGCTGTCGGGTCGTTTAGGCGTTTGGGGATGAGACTTGTTTTTTCTAGGTCGTTGGATCATTTAGCCATTTGGGGACGAGATCTTTTTCTAGGTCGTCAAACCGTTTAGCCGTTTGGAGACAAGATATTTTTTAGGCCGTCAGATCCACATGGTTGTTTGAGCGTCATGCTATAAATAGAGATCTCCCTCATTAAGAAAACTTGTCCTAGTTGAAAACATGTCCCCAACTTTTCTTCTCTCCTTATATCTGTCGAAGCATTTATGTTCAACTTATTCGCCTTTACTTCCATTGTACTATAACCGACATATGCAACCAAATTGTGAGAATTCGAGGATTGACACTTATAGTCAGATTGTGAGAAAGTAGAATTGGGACACGTAGTCATTCTGTAGGTATTTTGAGAGTTGATAATCGTAGCTATATTGTGAATGTATTTGAAATCGGTTCCTATAGTGCAATAGGAATTCGAAAACAAGAAACTAAACTATTTTATGACGTGGACAATATAATTGATAACCTAGTGCGGACTCAACCATTAATAATTCTTCAGTCCCATTTGGGATTCTTACCCTTCACTACAATAACAAAAAGTAAGTATTGTAATCCTAGAGGCTGAAGTAGAAATTCAGCTACTGGACATAAAAATGAAGGCATGGCAAGTTGATTTGTCATTCGAAGCACGTTATTGGGGACCAAGTAGAAATGCTCACATATATAGCATCCTGAACAACAATAATAATGATAGTGCAGAGATAGCACATGGATCCCTTCCAGACAGACCAGACAGCAGCAGCATCTTAATTCTTAACACAGCAACTTTATCAATATCAGAAGAACGAGTCATCAAAGAAATAATACCTGCTGAATACTGACTAGTACCCACTTCATGTTTCTATTATTTTACTTTTGAAGTGATTATGGCAAAAATTAGTAGAGAGACAAAAAGAAGAGAATGGGATGTTTTAAGTTTTAACTGAGTATTTTCGTTATTCTCTTTCTTTTCTTTTTCATTTTATTTTAGATATTCAAATAAATAAATGAATAGTATTTTTATATATGTAAGAGTTAATATTCAAAAGTACACAATTTCTTCTTACAATAGAAACATACAACCTTCTCTGTCTTTATAAGGCCCTTCTTTCTTTTCTTAAAATTGATTATATAACTCTTTAATGTACAAATAACATTAATCTAAAAGAAAATAACAAAATACATACCAAGGAAATTAGCAATCAATTAGCCATCCTCATTATTCATTGGTATTTAAGGATCCTACGTATCACATATATGAACGAAGAAAAGATTAATTGAATAATTATGTATCTTCTATTAAATTCTCAAAAGTGTTAAATATGCTAACAAGACAAAAATAGTACAGTATAGAAAGATGTTGGTCTACTTATCTTTCCCCGTCCTCAACTACTAACAAAAGAAAAAAAATAGTAATGATATTCAGCTAGGATCACTTAGGACTGATGATACTCTTGGAATATGATTTATCAAACATTAAATAATAAAAAATGTCCAACTTGATTTTTCTTAATCTTTTTAAAATTTGAAAACAAAAAAATTGTATAATAATTCTTTAATCTAAACAATTTCAGCCACCTGCTTGAAAAGTATAGTCAACTAGTGTGTACATTTTGTTAAATATGTGAAGCCCCATTTGGTAAGACCTAAGAGAAGCGAGTACACTGCAAAATTGAAGAGATTTTATTTGTTTACCTCCTCCACAAGAGATTGCGGATTGCAATTGGCCAGGAATAGAATAAAACAAAACACAGCATTATAAAAAAAATATTTAAAAAATTATAATTGATAATGAAATATGTTTAACATCTTTTATATAGTAGAGGAGCTGTTTAAGGACTAATTCATATTTTTATATTTGAGTCATTATGCCTTAAGATCGATCTGGGCTTTAATCATCAAGCAAGGTGGTCCCATAACTATTAGGCCCATATTTGCCTCAGCTATGGGCAACAAAAGAACCAGCATGGGTGCAGTTTGTGAACACAACAACATACTGTTGGGGCCACTTGTCAAGCATAGAGCTATGTAAAACTGAGTTGTCTCACTCGCGTGGTGAAAAATATGGGCCTTATTCAAAGCTGAATATATGAGGCCCTGCATTATCATGGATCTTCCACCTCCAGTAGCCCAATATGGCCCCACAACAATATTACAAGTAGACAAGAGAAATCTTCTTTCTTGTTTGCCTTTGAATTTGTTGAATAGTAGTTCATATGATAGTGCGAGACAATAAGATATTTTTTACTTTTTCTGTCATAATGCGGGATGTGACCTATGTTCAACTAACAAGAAACAGTATATCAACAAAATCTTGATTCTCTTTTCCTGTTTGGTGAGGGAGCGTAATTTTGATGCTTCACTATTTTTGGAAAAAGAACATACACATGCATACACACAAAAGTTGAATTATAGCAATATAATATACGAGAGAAAGATTAATATATATATTTAAATCGACACTATGTGAAAAATAGTAAAAATCGGATAAATAATAAATAAAAGTGTGCCATACAATCCTAGCTGGTTTAATTTCTAAAAAAGAGACCAACATAAAATGATGAATGGTGTCACTTCTATAAGATTGTTGTTAAATGCAATAACACACGTGAGATCTATTATGTGATTGCAGGATGACAAGTTAGGTTAAATAGTATAAATATATATTTTGCAAGTAACTAAATTCTTGAGTACCAATTTACTGCAATTATATATTATGTAAACGAAATCAATAAATAAAAAATGATGAAATAAATAAAATATCTTAATTGATATGAATTATGAACTGCTTTCGTTCTTATCTATTTTGTTTCCATGTGAAAGCTTGCCTTCATATTTGTGATCCGCATCCTATTTCCATATATCAATATATAATCATCCATATCTTCTAAAGGGTCCCGCGTATGCTTTTACCACTTCACTTCCAATGCTTATTAGAATTATCACATTCCAGTGCAATGTCCAACCAACTATGTGAGCCTTTTCTAACTTGCATTTTTTCCCTTAAATAAAATAGATATAATCAAACCACTGAACCAAAGTACAGAGACAAAGAACGGCAACAAATTTTGTAAGCATAATACAAAGAATTACAACAAAAATTGTTAGAAACTAGGTATGATCTACAATCTTTTAGAAAATTTGCGTCCATCTATACCAGACTGCAATTGAAATCAACCGTTTCAGATCCAATGAAACGCCTAAACTAGTTGGGTATGGCATTCATAACAGGTTTGTATGAGTATTGGCTTAATCATATGCATGTATAAGAGAACAAAACCTGTTAATATACACAAGAACAGCGGGGCATGCTATGAACGATGAGAAATAATCGACCTATCAAATTTTATTCTTAAATCCAATCATAAGGACAATGAAATTCCAAATACATGCCAATCTATGTCCACTCCGACAGTGGATTTATTAAATTTCTATGTTCTTACAATAGTACATATAACAAAGAAATGAAAGGCTCAGACACGCACAAATACTGTCATCAAGGAGCAACAAATTTTCTTTGGTCCTGATCAGAATCGAGAAATGTTGTCTATCATCACAGCCTTTTCTCTAAAACTAGAATGAAAAACTAAACAAAATTAAATCAGTTCTTGAAAGTTCAATGCAAATTAAAAAGAAAAGCGAAAGAAATAAAGAGGGAAAGAACTGCAAGAAGGATGAACTGTGGATAGAATATAAAGGAGACAGAGTGGGATACCGGGGATGATTAAAACCCTAATTCTAATGGATTCTCAGATTTGGGCTTGGGAGTGAGTGGTCCAAAAAGTTAGTGTTGGGCCGGTGGCCCAAACTATTAAATGTAAAGCCTGTTTAATGGGAGCGTCATATATAGCTGGCCGGATTTGCAAGCAATGGGTAAAGACAGTATATTTATTATAGAAAAGGGTTGGTGCACTAAAAATAAAACATATATTCAGGATGACTATAAGTTACATCTTGTTAAATGTTTCCACATTTACTAAAAATAATATTATAAGGGTATTTATTTTTCAAATATTATATTAGTGAAGTTAAAGTATTTGATTATTTGTGCTTATACAAGTGTTTTTCATATAATAATACCTTTAATGAATCATTTATGTGTTAAACATCATTCATTTTTTAATAAAAAACCATATAGATGATGGACTAATGACTTTACATAGCAACTCACACCAATTAACTTTTATAATTACAATTACTTAAAGTGATATGTTGTTATCGTCGAAAAAAGTATACTTTGTCATCCACCAATATTGAAGATTTAGCTAGGTTCTTCCTTTTTATATCTAACTCAATCTGCCATCCGCTATATATTTTTACAAATGCTTTTACAAATTTCATTATTATTTAATTACGAGTTAACTTTCACAATTGTTTTTATCTATTTGTCCTTCCAAACATCACGCGAGAATTTTAGGGTCAACACAAAAGAAAAAGGGTTTATAAGTAAAATAAATGTCTTACTTTTATTCTTTTGGGGAGAGATCTAAAGTGTAAAAAAATCTATTATACATCTTAGTCATTCAATCTTATAAAATCCAATAGTTTAGATGTACTCACCAATTCAAACCATTGGATTTCCTAAGAATGAATCATCATGATATGGAATATATTTTTTTCACTTACTCTTGGAGTAAGGGGAGCTCTCCCCAATTCTTTTTTATCCGTGCTATATAGACTTAGAAGTACATTGTTGGGTTCAATGTTATTGTCATGTGACCATTTCAGTGACGCTAAGAGTGCTTTCATGTGGAATATGTGCTGCTTCATGCTTATTTGATATCTATTTTTTATAAATAATAATAATTAAAATGCATCAATCCCCTATAGAGTATTAGATGCTTGTCCCTGTAATTCTGTTCACACTTCCACCATTAACGTAGAAAACGATGTATTAGTTTTTAATAATCAAAACCATCACTGTGCTTGAAGGTAGTCCTCTATGTAATTACAAAAGTGAAGTACCTACTTTAGACTATTTTAAAGCGAAAAACTAATAAACTTGCAAGCAAAAAGCACTTGGCTGGTAGAGAGGGACTCTAATAGTATTGACCCCTCATTAGACCTTAGTGCATAAATGATAAAATACTTAGAAGCACTTTGCATAAACTCTTCTGTATATATTTTAGCTTAGAGTATTTTTTTCATAAATAAGACAGTTGTTTAGAGGGGTTCAAATTCATACTAGTTTAAAAATAAAATCGTAAACCAATCTAAAATAGATTGAATGAGAAAAAACTGAATGTGTTTGAATTATATTTGATTTATTTTTTAAAGATTGATTGGTCCGATCTAGTTTTTGGTTTCATCTTTTGGATCGAAACTGATCCAAACTGGACTGAAATAATATGAAAAATTGAAGTTTGTAATACTTTTAAGTGTATTCCAGATAATGTTAAGTCTCAGCTCCAAAATTATGTTTATCTTTTATTTATTTATATTCTATTTATTATTTTTTAATAATAATAATTTTTCAAAATTTATAATTGATACAACATATTGTAATTGATAGAAAGATTTGGCAAATCTTTATTGGTGGTAGTTGGCGTGGCTGAATATGATAAAAAATATAAAGAGGGGAGACTTAGTATGGTGAAAGTAAGAAGGGGATTTCATAATTGGGTTGAGAATTTTCAAGGTCGATCAACATAGAAATACAAAAAAATACTTGAAGAATTTGGATAAGATTATTTTGATTAATTAGTTTCACATAAATTAAAAATGTTATTAATATTGTTACTAATATTAAATTTGTCAAAAGCTATATACAGTCTACACTTCGATTAATGTTTTTTTCCTTTCCAATATAATAAGAAAATAAACTTCAAATAACAGGATCCATACACTAAAGCAATACAAGAGAAGTGATATATGGAGCCCTGATGGAATGCACTACTGTCATCCTTATTAGAAAATAATTAAAACTAAATTATATATATAAATAATAATAGTTATTTTCCTTGATTGTTTAAAAAATGTTACACACTTACAATGTTAATCTTTTTATATTGATCAGTAATGGATAATATCTTCAACAATAATAAAATAGAGAATAAATTTTTAATGAGGAGAAAAACAGTAATAAAAGTTACATAAAAATGTAAAATATCTTACAAAATAACATCACAATTTACTAGAAGTTCAAATATAATTCTCATTAATGGGGATACAGATGCTATTTTACTTGTATTTTTAATGACAAAAATATTATACATTATATATAAAAGGATAAAAATATTTTATTATGTTATATTTTCCTTTGTTTCTTATAGTATTCGTCTCTCCATTAATTGAGAGAATCTTTACTCTTTGTTAAAACATATTTTTCTATCATGAAGTTTTGATATATTAGATGGTCGACATCCTCTCCCATGGAGAATGTAATATAGGACTTAGGTTTGAGCCCCTTAATTTTAATTATGATATATAATAAATTATTTAGTATTCATTTAAAAGTCGATGAAATTAATAAATGAATGTGGAAGATGCCATAATGTAAAAGACTTTTAAAAATTTAATATATGAACTATTTTCTTACCTTTAGTCTTTTTCTATAAGACTCTCTTTGCGCTCTTGTTTTTATACTTTTTATATGACCATTTTTAATGTTTCATTTACAATAAATAATTTTGTTATCATAATACTTGTATATACTTAAATACTTTAAGTGATCGAGAACAGTAAATAAATCAGTTTCAAATGTAAGTTTAATACTTATTTACTATTTTACATTTATTAATTTACTTAAAACTATTACAAATTGTCCTATAAAAATGAGGAGTGATAATATAATGCAACTTGCCGTAAAATAATAAAGTTAGAAATGACGAATGCACTTGCTTATTCGATGGTGATTGGTTTAGGTCGGATGGGGATCACCTGTCCCAAAATGGTGTCTCCATCCCATCAGAAAATGCTATCTCATTTAAAAAAATCTATATTACTTGCAATTCTTTTTTTCTTATATTTTTTCTCTTTTTCTAACTGGCTAGGACAGGGATGGGGATACCATTTTGGGACAGGTGATCCCCATCCGTTTAGGTCTCTGTTTATAATCTGTGACCCCTCAGTTATAAAAAATTACGATTATAAAGCCACCAATCACTTTTTATTATTATAGGATTAAGTACGCATCTCGATTGCACTTAATCCAAAACCAATCACCTTCACATAAAAGGAAAGGAGGGACTAAATTCTTACTTTATTTGATCAAGAAGGTGACGTATTGATTTTCCGTGAGAAGCATAGGGAAAATCGAATTATTTTATGTTTTTTATTCTAATTTCACTTTCAAATTCAACTACTACTCTATATCGAAAGAATAATTATAACCCAGCAAAAGAGCTAGACCTATCTTATAATATTAGATATTTTATACTTGAACAATATTGGTTATCGTGTAGGATATTCATAGTCCTGAACAAATTTATTTATTTATATCTTTAAAATATGATTTGATATGGTAATTAATTTTAACCCATGGTCCTGTTGTGGGAATTCATATGTCAGAAAAATAACTGATATGAAGAAATTGCAAATATCATACGTTTGGTTCACCAATCCTTCAAAATAAAAATACCCATGGTTTCTATCATATCAGAACCATTCATGAATATATATGCTACGATATAAAAGCTATGAGGAGTTAGCTCATTAAGAAATTAAGAAAAGAATTTATAGAACATTATTGCTTGACTATCTATTAGGATTGAATTATAGATTTAATTATAAGTTCTCGTGCATGTAGTGTCCATTCGTTTGTTGCTGGGGTCTCAGTGTACGTATTTTTACGAGATTAGACTCCAAGTCATTTATAGATCGATCATCATGTCATCGTATATTTTATTTGTTCTCTTAATTTTCCCCTTTTTATTTTCAGACTATGCATGAGTTAGATTCATATACACGAGATTTGGACTCTGAAGTCTGCAGCATAACCTTGCAATTTATATTTAAGCAAGTTGCCTACTAGAATAACTGAAGAAACGGGGATTTTCACATACTAATAACAATATATAATTATACTCGATTACAACCCATCTGGTTTTGAAAGAAAAAAGGGGAAAAGTAACAACGGTATTTTCAAAAACCCTTTCCCGTTCTCATAAAAAATAGCAACGGAACCCCACCCCCAACATCACTTTTAGCTAGATTTAACAATTTACAATTAGTACTTTGAAGACGTTAAGACAAGTTATTTTGTCTTAGAAATATTAAAGCGTGACCTAGTTATGATTATTAATTTAACTGGTCAATAAGGTTTATCCGCTATGAGATTATTGCATGACCATGCAGATGATAGGGGTTGCAGTTATTGGAAAGCCATAAATTGAGTTATGTTGGACAGTTTTTGACAGAGCAGGGTTCGCTCGGACCGAAGCCAATCGTTTTCGGCTCGCACTTGGTCACAGTGGTTATGCAGTATCTGCAACTGGGTGTTCAGTTCCCGGTTTTTCACCCTAAACAGGTTCAACTGGTTCCGTAAGTTCTCTAGATGCCTCTGTTTACGCATACGTGATCTCCGAGCCGATTCACGGTTCGACACCATTCGCCTCCGCTTACGCTCCTCCACAATGGTTACGCCACGGTCAGAGTAGTCTGATTCCGGTTTTAGTTTGGCAAGGGTTTGGTCAGGTTCGTCAGAACCGGTGCTTGAAGTAACTGGTTTGGGGGTGGTGGGTGGGGCTAGGAAAAATTCAGGGAAGTCCCACGGCGTGTAACCACCGTCGAACGCCGCATAGAAAAGGTTTGAAAGCAGAGGATCATTAGCTGAAAGAGCAGAAAGCATGATTCCTTGTAACTAAAGAGGTGTGGAAGGAGGGAGGGAGAAAGGGAAGGAAAGCAGTTTAGGGGCCTCATATTTAAAGGCATGAGGGAGGGGTACTCATCTGTAATTTTGAATAATTAGAAGGGGTATTTTGGTATGAAAACGTATTTTTAGGTGAACCACATGCGTATGTCGTATAATTTTGGGTCAGTCGGCACTTAAAGGTGACATCAGCAAATGGGTCCCCATAAAAGATTGGATTTTAAGCTTAGTCTGGAAGGTAAAATTACTGGCTTGGATTACAATGGACACGTGGCAGAGGCTAGGCTGGGCGAGCGTATCAGTGTCCAATCATTCAGAGGTTTGCTATGATTTAATGCATTAATTTGTAATAATTTTGAGTGTAATATTAATTTGGTAAATATTTATACATTTTTAATATCATTATTTATCTAATTATAATAAATAATAATTAAATATAAATGATTAATAATATATTAGCAATATATAAACTCTTAAATTATAAATACATACATTTAGTCCTTTGATATGTACGAGATAATAATAGTGTAAAAAACTTCAGCGAAAGAATATATTTTCTGATTATAAACTTATATAATTTAAATGATTAATATATTATATTTATTCAGCGTGTCCAGAACTATGTGGTTGTTTCGCAGGTTCAAGAATCTATAGTGAAATCTTTTCATTAGCACTTCAGTGAACTATGTGACGTTTAAGTGAACTGCTTTAACATACTTAATTATACTTTTTTTCATAAGTGTCAAGATTCAGTTCATAAAATAAATGATAACAAAGTCCACCTGATCCATATTCAACTACAAACAATATCTGGTTACCACTCCCAACAGAACTTCGAACTAAAACATCTCCAATCTGCATTCATTTTTATTTTCTGTTCAAATGTACAAAACATATATAAACCTAAAGTTATCAGATTGTATATATAACTGACCATTTATAAAATAAATGGTCAATCACCAGAAGCCTTAGAAATTAATAAAAATGAAAATATTTCAGACAAAGTTGATTAGTGATAACATTCAATCATTTAATATTTTCATTTTCCAAATATAAATGCATTATTTTTTCTGCGATAAAGATTAGTCAAATTTCTCTAAATTTCGACAAGTTTTTCTAATTCTCCATGATTTGAAAAATAAAGGAAGAAGAAAGAGATTTGGGATACTTTGGCGATTATTATGCCACTAATTTTTTTTAGGTAACAATATAATTGAGAATAATACCCTTGATGTAAAAAAAAGTAATATTATGACCCATCCGTTAACGAATCACTCAAAACGGATATTAGGTGAGATATGCACTATAACTATTACAATAAATTAAAGTATTTTATGCACTATCCATCTGCCACTTTGTTTAAGTAGACAAAATTTATTCACTTTTCAGCCATTTTTATAGTGAGAATGAGAGAGGTTGGATAATATTTTATTATAAATAAACATGCAGGGTATTTCTGCTGTAACATACACATAATGTGCGTCACTATACCCACGTATCAATGATGATATATACACATAAGTAGATGTGTCCGTGCGGGCCGGCCAATCACAACCCGAAATTTTGTAGGGCTTGAGTATTAAATTTGGCACTTTTTAGTGAATCTGGGCTTTTAGCCCGGCCCGGCCGGACTATATTAAAACCGGGCTCGGGCCGGGCTTACCCGGGCGGATTCGAGCTACCCGTTTTCTCTTATTTTAAAACTTTTTTTAGGACTTTTTGGCTAGGTAATAAGCTTAAGATGAAAATTATTTTACAAAATAACTTATGATAAAAAAATAGATAATATATACTAAATATTGTGTAATGAACTTTGAATAAAAAATAGAGTAATGTCTATAACATAAATATTTATAAATTACAATAATGTTATCAAGTTAATAATTATATTATTTTTTCTATTTTGCTTAATATCCTTTTAAGCACATTAGCAAAATAGTGTATCAAATTAACTGAGAACATTAAACTATATAGATTCTATTTTTCTTTTTTTAATTGTATATTTAATTAGATTTAACTTCTACAACAAAAACATAATAAAGAAAATAATTTTTACAACGAAACTGAAAAACAACTTAATTGTTTACCGTAGAGAACTCAACACAACCAAATTTAACATAACAGTTCACAATGAAAGTGTTGATAAAGAGTATACAAAAGATGTCCATACACAAAGTAAAGAAATATTATGATGATAATTATACTTCGACACATAGAATTCATTCTGAATTTGAGTTTATACTATCATTACTATAAACCAAAGTGATATTATTTTTTACTGTATCCATTTATTATATTGAAGTGAAGTTACAAATTATATTGTGTTAGAGATTGAGAGTCTAATATAAATAAAATATTTAATGAATAAGTTATGTTATGAATCATATCCGTAGACTTAACATCATGTCTTATCTCAAACACATATCATTATATCTATAAGTTTGGTTGCATTGAGTATAACAATTGTGTTAAAAAATTTATGCATTAATATCAAATGATATATATATATATATATATATTAAATATGTTAAAATTTTAATATTTTTTTAATATTATGTGGGTCGGCCCGCCACAACCCGCAACCCGCATAGGGCGGGTTTGAGCTACATTTTGATATACATAAATTGTATCCGAATTTTTTAGTCCGACCCGGTTTAGCCCGAACCCGATACAGGGTAACCCGAACCCATCCGCATAGCCCGTTTTGACACCTCTTTGAGACAAGAATTGTTTGTGAAAATAAAGCCTCTCAAAGTCCGAGGAGCTAGGGGAATCTCTAGGTTACTAGAATCACCATAGTGGTCGTAAAATTAAAACATGAATTATATATGTAATATTAACATGGATTACATAATTATTTTAATTGTTAATTATATATGGTCTATGATTGTTTTTTTATAATCAATTATTAATTTTATGTTTGAATACATTAGTTGAAATATTTTTTCCATAGTTAACAACAAAATACTATTTTTTTAGAGTAAAGATCATTAAATAAAATGATTGAAGAACTTTTGTTCCAGCATAGGGAAAAAGGTTAGGACATTCCGCGTATATAATACATATTTACTGATTTAAATACTATTTAATGAACTTAAGGAATATTTTTATGCAGACTTTTTAAGGACAATTATATTTAATAAATTCCTGCACGACTTGGTGGAAGGGGTTTGTCTATGACTAATAGAGTTCGAGCATCAAGTATCGCAAGGTTTTCCTTTTCTACGACGTCCCTACAATGTTACAAAGGTATCAAGTTTTGTTGTTCTTTAATTTTTGTTGTTGATAAGTTGTTGTTGTTGTTCTTTAATTAGTGACTAGTAGACAAGTATATAATCATTATTTAAAATATATAATGACACGTTTTCAATAATTGCGGAAATTATGGTTAAAAAGACGAACAATGAGACTATGTGAACAGGAAGACGATATAACTAAAAGTAAAGAAGCAAACAACTCACCAATGAGACACAATAAAAGGACCAACACGACATTTTTTATGCAAAAAAAGAAAGTTAAAATCAATAGAGACAATACTTATGTCAAAAAAGAGATTTGTTTGATGTTGCTTTAGTTAGCTCTTATACTTTTGACTCGATAGCCCCAGTTCCTAATGTAATGTTCGACAAATGGCCAATTCACATGCTGATGAATCAACATCAAAGAAAATTGCTTAATTGATAAGATCGAATAGTGAAAGGTTTAGAGTTCATTGCATTTTCATGAACTATAGAGGCCATGCATGAAGCTTCGTTAAAGAAAAAATTAAAGTGCTGAAGCAATATTGAAGGAGACAGCTTTAAAGTGCTATATCCTTCTATTCCTCGTCTTGATAGAATCATAGAACCAAATGAGTGTGTTAGCTTTGACGCCAGTTTCTTCTTACCCTAAGTTTTTATTGTTTCGACTTTGGGGTCAAACAATGTATGCTTGCTTTTTAGATTCAGGTTCTCACCTTGCCTCGTAATTTTCAGTTTCATTTAGCTGTCTAACTTACTTTTAAGAGAGCAAGGGTAACAAAGACAAGAAGGCACACGCATAAAGGAAACATTCTAATTCAATGGAAGGCAATGGATTAATCAAATATACCTATTTCATTCAAAAGTTGAGGAAAAGTAGAAGATGTTTTATTCAAAGGTCAAAGCATATTACAAGTGTCAGCAAGTTAAAAAATAATTAAAAAAGTTCAGGAAGACAATGCTCATCAATTCATCTCCAAATTGAAAACTAATTCTTTTCCAAGTATAAATATCAAATATGTGAGTTCTCACTCAAAATAAAAAATTAGATACACAGCAAAATGGACCCTTGATACTAATATGATTCTTAAAAAAATCAGTTATCCAACAAACTACGTTAAATTGTGTTTGTATTTTGATTAATAATTTCAAACTTTATGCTGAATATAAAATAAGAAAATACTCTCCCGAAAATAATTTGAACCCATAAGTAACTCGTGCAACTACACAACAGATTTCAGCCCGAACTATGTGGGTCGATATTTATGTCTAACAAATCAGCTATTATCGATCCAAATGTTGCGCATTCTAACTAAACATTTAAAATTCAAGCCCAGTGTACAATTGGACTGAACTTACGGGCTGCTTGTACATCAGAATGCAATCAATGCATGCTGGAGCCGACATAGTTAATTTTTAGAGTAAATTACACCGACATTCCTGAGTTTTAATGAAATTACATAAATAAGGAACACAACACAATGCCCAGTACAGACACTAAACAATCTTAATGTACATAAATAAAGTTTCCAGAGATTAATCAGTGTACAGAAATAATATTCATAGCCATATATTCACAAAATAGAAGAGGAAAATGGTGAAAACACACTTAGACACAGGACGGTTTCTATGGCATTATCACATTTCATCAATGTCATCAACGTTAAGCCAGTCATTAGAATCCTTGGTGTCAGAATTACGAGCACTTGAATGCTCAGAATCAGCATGTCTGCTTTCAGCAGAGTTTACTTCATTAGGGCGACTTCTACTTAACTGGACCCAATCTCGAGAGTCTTTCGTTGAAGAATCCGAACCCGATGTAGTTTTTTTAAGACTTGCTGGCACATCATCCTCCTCCTCCTCAAGATCACTGAATGATACATCCTCTTCATTACCAATGGGAACCGAAGTTCCACCGGGACCAACCATTTCAGAAGTATCCTCTTTCAACCAATCATCAGCATCATCCTCATATGTTTCATGACTATCACCCAAAAATCTATTTACTGAACCAGATAATGATTGTTCAGAAGTTGGATTTACTGGTTCAGCTTTAGCCACAGACATATCAGTAACGTGAGTTCCAGTACTTTGGACGGGATATTTCACCATTTCAACATCAGTTACAACAATAGATGGGATAGCTTCAACAGCAGACGTCTGAAGAGGTCCTGATTCAAGTTGTGCACTGCTTGGCACAGAGAGATGCTGCTCCTCTTCATTTGAGGGAACATTGCCTCTCAGAGATAAATCTGATTCTTTATTTTCCTTACTTCTTTTATCTAATGTCGGAGCTAACATTGCTCTAGCTTCCACTATCTGCATACATAACATGAACCACTGATGATAAAGGCTGGCAGATTATAATATCAAATGTAACAGGTAGTCAGAAATTAAACGTAACAAGCATAAGAACATAAGAATGCTTATTTGGTCATCTGAGAAAAGTTATGCAAGTGTCACATATCAGTTACAAACATGAAACTATAAGAATCAAATACCAAAGACTATAAACAATAAAATTATTAACTGTCTCTATTTCAATCATTAGTTCCACATGGTTAAAATAAAAACAATTAGAAACATGTAAATAACAAAACCTTGATTCCACATGAGGCATCAGCATTCGTTAGGATGTGGGATTTCCAAACAACAAATACATACACATCAAAGAAAGAAAAACAAATTCTAATTAAAATTAAACTCACTTCTGAGGTTGATAAAATATCAGCATCACTTTTGTCAAGTCTAGGGTGCAAGAGTACAAAGTAAATCTTCCAAAAGCAACCATCACTCATATATCCAGGGCAAAGTTCCATCCTAAGAGCGGCTAAACTTGGAACCAGACGTTCAACAGCAAGGGCATGTTCTTGTTGTGGATCAGACAATTCAAAGTCTGCAGAGGAAAATTATAAGAGATGGTACGATATAAGCATAAATCATATGGACTGCATGGGTAAACATCTTGGGACTTTAGTGCCTGTGGAGGAAAACGTGAGACATATAGACCATAATTTTGCAAGTGACTTAAATTTTAATGCTAAACATTTCGGGTCTGTCTGCAAGTTGGGCTTTGGAGAGAAATGGAAGGGTTAAGAGTCATCTCAAGTGTATTTCATGACTCCCAAACCTTTCTTTTCCCTTCATTATCCTCCAAAAACCAACTTGCAAACAGACTCTTAGGTAAAACATCAAGAGGACAATACAATATTATTCAATTATACTGGAATAGTATTAAAGTAATCAATTCAGTTCAGGTTGCCAAATCTTGTGGAGTAACGAATATTAGATAAAGGAAGAAGGTATACATCCAACGCCAAAAGGGATATGAGTTCAGCAAATTCATAATTGTTGCAGAAATGGATTCTAACTATGTCTAGGGAAATCAAATGAATCTTTGGCAGTGGTGGCGCCAGATGATAAGTTGGTAACTAAGAGGGAGCACATGTTGCCCTGAAATTTATGTAAAAATATAACCACTAATATTATGAAAATGTTTAAGGCTGATGTGCCCATAAAAGAAATACATTATCTCCTCTATATCCTCTAATCAGAAAATCACAGATGCATCTATGTTCCAACTTAACAGTTCAAAATCACTATGGTCCTTTGCCATCGGAATTTGGACATCAGCAGTGGGTTTGTGGAGAGCAACGACAACGTCAAGTTTGCAATGGCAAGGAATTACGCAAGATTTCCATTTGTCTCATTTCCAAATTGACCAAAAGTTGTTCTTGGCCATAGTTATTGAACAACTTTTAGAAAATTTGTATTCTGAAATGTTCAAGTATGGAGCTTCTATTTTTACTTTAAGGAAGAGTTGGCCTTTTTTATTTAATATTGTTTTCTACTGCTATAGGTAAGATTTATTTCACACAACTACTGTGAAGCTAATATTTACAAATCTATAGTTGTTGCTCTCTTCGTATGCCTTTAGACGTGGAATTGATATCTATTAAACTAAGCTCCCCCTAACCTCCGGGGCCTGGCTCCACCACTAATTTTAAAGAGATAGCATTTACTAGGATATTGATAACAGCATTACATAAGATAGTTCAATATATCTTTCTCTGCAAATTAATAAATTTACCACCTAGAAATTTCGATTAAAACAGTCAGAACTCGGAATAATTTACAAAGATTCCATAACCACACAACATTTTATTAGCAGAAAGATTCACAATTACAAATTCAATAATCTCAATATAGAAGGAAATGAGAGTAGGAAAAAGAATATACCATCAGAATCTGGATCGACGAGGTGAGGAAAGTCCAACCAAGTCTCTGGATGCATCGCGATATTTCCGGCAAAGGCCAACACCTCCTCGGTCAATCCAACGACACTGTCAAGACCGTTCCCTTCATCGGACCCGATTTGAAGGAAATTGGATGCGAATTTCGTGAATTCCGATACAGTCTTATTACCAGAAATCTTGGAGATCCCGCTCCTGAATCTCCCACTGATCTCCTCAAAATCGCTTCGGATACCAGAAATTATATCTTCATCGGTTGCGTTCGAATCAGAAGGTTCAGAAGGAGGATTGGGATCCGGATCAGGGGGAGGAGCAAGGAAAGAAGCGACGCCCCATAATTGACGGGAAATGGATTTGGTGATTTCGGAGAGATCCTCCTTGACGCCGCGCGCGGTGGGAGTAGATGCAGATGATGACGGCGATTGTGGATCAGATTCTAATTCGGATTTGCTTTGAGTGGAAATTAGGTTATCGTCATTGTTGTGAAGGTCTTCTTTGTCTTCTTCTTCATCGAGTCTGAGTGAGTTAGCGATGGTCCTTGCCAACCACGACATGATTGATTGATTTCAAAGCTCTCTCACCGCATTTCAATCATTCACTTCAACATTACTCGAGAGGTGTTCTTTAACCTCATAAGAAGATATTCTGCTGCGATCCCCGTTTTAGAGTATAAATAACCTCATGTGTATTATAAGTATTATAAGGGTAAAATGTAATTATCTTTTAAATAAAGAGAGCAAAAGTAAATTGTATTTTCAATTTTTTTGATTTTTTGGGTACTTACATCTCCTTATTAATAAATAACATCTTCATAATTAAAATTTTGAGTTTTTCATTATTATTTTTAAAAATAAGTTTAAAATGTAAACTCAGTTTAAAAAAATATTAAGTTCTGTAATTTAATATATAAAATATTATCTTTCTATCTTATCTCACAATTTATAATCTATCTGAAATTAAAATAATGGTTAAATATATTTGAAGTTGTTGAAAATATAAGTATTCTCAATATACTCCCTTATTATATTTCTTTTTGTTTTAGTTCTTATCTATAATTTAAAGAAATGTTATATTATTGGTAAGGAACTAATCTTTTTCAGTATATATGATTGTCCATCCAGTAAGTGTTATTTTGGGAAATAGAATCTTTAATATTTTGGTTGTCGTGAAGATCTAACATATCTTACCCCACTAAACCAACATATTTTTCTTAATCTTATATATGACTATGTTAAGTGCATCATCCATAAGAAATAAGCAGTTGTGTAATATAAAACAAAATTTTGATTTATTTTAAATGCCAAAAATATATTTAAGCTTTAAAATCGAAGTAAGATCCCGACTAAACATTTAAAATCATTAAGTTGCTCTAAAAAATAAAATAAAATTATTTTAGAGTTAACTGATCAAGTAGTGGAACAATATTGAGTGTCTAAGTGCAAATTCTCAAAAGTTTTATTTTTCTTATATATTCTTTTCTGTCCATTCCCCAACCTTATAAGCTTTTGATGAGCTACCCTTAAAAATATGAAATTGTATTAACATATTTATGCCTGTCACTTAAAATAAAATGGTTAAATTGCTCTTTTTGATATTTAGCTTCATTATATATCTCTATTACCATTTTGCTTTATTTTTTGAACACTAGAAGTGTTTAAAACCTACCTTAAAATCTACAATTGAAAAACTCCAACAATCAAGTAAGAGATCGTAATAAGGAGGGGGATGGGGAAATTGGGGCACTTAGACTAAAGAGGGGACCGTTTATAAAATAAAGATAAAAATAAAGAGGGGACCAAGTAATAAGATTTAAGGATAAATTGGTCCTTTTAGATGCTATATGCAAATATCTTAATGTGGGATAGCCAATGATTGACACGTATGGTAAAATATTTCTTTGATTGGCAAAAATCATAAAACCTCTTAATGAGTGTCATATCCAAATCTTAGATTTGAACCTTTATCCAAATTGCTGGTGAATATCCCAACGTCCTACCTCAACAAATTTCTTTACCTCCTAACATCCTAAACTGATTGTTTTATAGTAACCATAATTGAGTTTGTTATTAAATCAATACTTATTTACGTATAATAGTAGGTTTTGCTCACCTAGGGAAATGAGTTTTCTAGTTAGTGCAGATTAGCATTGTGCATCAAAAGTTTTAGACAAAATTAATTCTCCTATTTAATTATATTAAAGTTAGGGTTACGGATAGTTGCGGTGTGTTGTGACGATGCTCCGGCGATGTATTGCGACGGTGTGTTGCGGCGGTGTGTGAAGTGGTGTGAGGAGGTTTAGTGGTAGTGCGTGGTTTAGTGGTAGTGCGGTGGTGTGGGGAGGTTTAGTGGTGGTGAATGGTATTAGTGATTTGGGATGAATAAGTTAATGGGGAGGGAGAAAGTTAGGGATGAGTGAGTTAATGAAAATTATAAAACTATCCTTAACCCTAACTTTATTATAATTAAATAGGAGAATTAATTTTGTCTAAAACTTTTGATTCACAATACTAACCTGCACCAACTAGAAAATTCATTTTCCTAGTACCAAAACCCATAAAAGTAAGGTGTATAAAATTTGAAATGTTCCTACTTTTATTTAATAGCAGTCATTTTAGTAAAAGAAAATACCCATAGGAAGGAAGCTTTAAAGAAAAGGCGCATAAAATAGTTTGTTGGTGGATAACATAATCTGCGTTTACAGCTTACGAAGTAAACTTAATCAAGAAAGAAAACACCTTCAGCTTAAGAAGTAAAAAGCCCATAAAACCCAGCCCGGTTGAATGCTGTGATTGTTCCTGGGCTCATAAGAGGAAAAAGAATAAGGAGAAATTGAATTCCAGTAAACTTCAGTTATTGATGGAAGTTGACAGGTACTGAGAATTGAATTGAGGTGCACCCGTAAGCTTTTGAACTAGGTCTCTGAAGTTCACAGGGTCCACCTTGTATACTTTCGTTTGTGATGCCACTGGCGCCTTCTTCCACGCCTTCGGCTGTGATTTCCGCACTGTATGAGATTCAAAAGAGTCACCATTTTTTAGACCCTCAGGGTTTTGGGATAAGTATGAAGTTGTGGACGAAGCATAAGAGCAGGAATGATCTTCCATGGTGGTAGAAATTTACAAATCCAAAGAAAGAGAGAGCACGTTATAGTTGTGTGCTACGGTGTATTCAATTATTTATATATATGGAGAGATAATGTTGTGAGGAAATTGAGGGGAATGATAAAGGTGCATGTGTTATTAGTTGAGTTTGATTGTCAATAAAGGGTAACAACCTATCACCTATGAGAAGTTGTTCATGTTTGACTGTGGGCGAGATGCACGTAAGGAGTGACATATGCAAAACATCATAGTGGTCAACACTCAACATATTGTAGTTGGATGGATAAGTATCTTAATCTCGGCGGCCATGGCTCGGGGATTGTCCCATAATCACTAATAAAAATCGAGTATGACTCATCTCCATTAATGGAGAAGCAAGTAAATTTTTTATGTATATTATAAGGGTAAATATGTAATCATATTTTAAATAAAAAGGGCAAAAGTGACATTACATAGAGGAGTCTTACTCATAAAAATCATCTATCCCCAAAATACTCTCCATAGTTTGTTTAAATGAGAGTTATTAATATCACACAGATTATCAAGCCTGATTGAGTAGTGATATCATGGTACAATATTCAACATGAGGTTAACTAATTAAATTGTATATCAATGAAATTAGATATAAATATATATTATATTAAATTAATGTTTGAAAACTAAAAAAGTGATAAATACTTTTACTTGTAATTTGAGGGATAGATAATGTTTTAGAATTATAAATAAAGGTAGTGTTGGTTTTATTTTATTTTGTAAAAATTATGTCAATTTCATGAATGAAAAACTAGCTTTGACTAGTGTGATTGCATGTGACTAAGGATCCTCTCCATTGTACCACAAAAATAAAATGAATGATAATATTAGAAGACATTTTACCCTTTTATATATAATGAAATAACAATTTTGCCATTGAAAATACAAATAAAATGTGGTACTTTTCTCTCTATCCTTAATCGATTGCATGTATACATGACCAATATGAGTATTGTGTAGTGAGACCAATTTTACAATTGAAGCTAAAAATTAGGTCACCAGGTTAAACATACCTCATTTGGTATACTTCAAACTATCAACAATTTTTATATTTGGCATATGAATTATTTTCCGTTTCACATGAACCCCTTAAATTAAATTGGTGACCTTCAGTTGGTTTTCCACTTTTTGCTTTAAGTTCTATACTTCTAACTTATTGTGGTATTGCCTTCTACTTCCTATATATGGCCCGAGGAAAATTATCTGAGTGAACCTCCTTAAGTTTTGGTGTCACAAATTACACTGCTTGGAAGGGCATATAGAGCCCAATACATAGGGACATGCAAGCCCTCAATCATTAAAAAGAGTTGGTCCCAAAAACCTCAAGCAACGGCCAACGACCTAGTAAGGAAAGGCTTATGCAATAAGAAATACATTCCATTTCAGGGCAGAATAAAAGCATTAAACTTACTTCATTAGAAACAAAAACAAAAGCATTATTAAACAATAAAAGATATGGAATAAATGCATTACTTACTTTATTAGATTTATACAATACACACACTTAAATTTGATCAAAGTATTGAACTATCCTCTGTGAATAATTACAATAATCACGTTTGGTAACAAATGTTGTGGAATGATCACTCCTTTCTTTATAAGATAACCGAAACAATTCCCAAGAGTAACCAGGTGTTAAAAGAAATATCCTCATTATAGTTTATCAAAGTTCAAAGATGTTATAAAATGTTTTGATTATGGACATTTTGTCACGTTTCCATAAATGTAAAGAACAGCTTCTAGAGAACAATGTATTAAACATGTTTTAAATGGTCCCGAAAATGGGAATAACGAGTTAATTTTGTGCACTCCAAGTTGGGTTATTCTGCTGAGTTCGATTCATGTATATACGAGTCAACCACACGAAGCAAGAATGGAATCTTTACATGTGAGTCCTGCTTTATTTGTCTTGTTAATTTTAATTACTAGTTGGATCAGCATGCTGAAATAGATAAGATAAATTAAATTTGATATAGGTACAAAAAATGTTGACAAGCCCAAAACGTGTAGTTTGTCCACAAATATTGTTGCCATCAACTATGTAGTTTCTTCTTGAAGTTCAATTTTTGAAATAATATGCTCATGTAGTTTAATGAATAAATAAAGGAGAAATGCAAAGTACAACTAAGCCAGCAAAATGTAATTTTCTTTTTGAGCTTTTAGCTCTTTTGATCTACCGGGAGTTGATTTGCTACTATGTTCTTGGCATTGGTCAAATGTACTTCCATCCTAGTCCTGCTATGGTCTCAACTCTCAAGTATTATGAGCTAAAGTAACATTTTCTATTACAACAGTAGCATGAAAATGTAGAAAGATAAAATTTGTAATAGCATTAGTCTCAACAGTAGCATGAAAATTTGCCATTCATATACCTTTAACTGAAATATTACATTAACAATTATCTTTGATTGTACAATTTTATTTTTTATAACGTATAATATGTGTGGTATATGTTATAAAAAGAAAAGTTTATCATATTTGAATCCACTATGAAGGTCATCACTTGCGTTCTTCTCTTGTCATTCTAACATGGCTTTAAGAACTAATCTTGTTATTGGTGCACTTGTAAATGTAAATCCATCTAATTTCATGCTCTAGATTTTTAGTTCAAGCCAAGAGGAAAGTGTTAGCTGTTAAGTATTCAGTTGGTTACTATATAAACAGAAGGATGATGCATTTAATTATGGAAAAGGAAGTTGCACAGAAAAACAACAGTATAATCTCTGTAGTATATACTGTTAATCTGTTGTTGTAGGCTAAGGTCATCTCTATTTTACTTCCCCTCAAATATTCAAGTTTGTTTCCTTCAACAAATTTTATCCCTTGGCCCTTTACTTATGTCATTTTACATTTATACAATTTTATCATCCTAATTAGTAATTACAATTAATTCACATCATATTTTAAAAAAAATGAGAGATGTAAAAAAGATTATAATCTATATTTAAATACCTAATTGTCATTTTCCCCATGCATCTTTTGACCAACTCCAATGCCATTTGCCTAAATAGCATTTTTTGGGTGTGGGATAGCGTTTTATTTTTATGCGAAATAATATTTTCACACATGCGCCAGCATAGTAGTAGCACTATTTGCATACAGTTATAGTAGGCATAGCTGTTTTCTGATTTGTAGGTATTCCAAAAGCCAAACTGCAATTCAACGGTCCTATTCAGTGAAAGCTCTAACCTTTATTTTCCCATCAGCCAGTGTTTCAGTGAGTTGTAACATTGGGTCTTGTCCTCAAATCCTACCACAAAGGGATAAGAGAAATTATTTACCTACCCAAATGTCTAGTCATCCATTAAATTTAAGCACATGTGGTCATAGGTACACCCTGCCATTTCTCTACATTTCTTCAAAGACCAATAGTTGATGTCAGAATAAATAAGATCAATTATCACAATTTGAAGAATACATGTCATGTCAGGGTCAAGTAAAATTAAGATTTGGTTTTTGTATATGCAATGTCAATGCAGAAAAAATTAAGAACTTGTTGTTTCCATTGTACACATTAAAATTGATGATCACAACACACACACTCTCTAGTCCCTACATGTTTGAGATCAAAAGCAAAATTCCCAATAATATTTCTAATGGAAAATTGGAGGCCTACTAAAATTCCAAAAGGAAGAAAATACAATAAAACTGAACTATGGAGCAAAGCAACTCCTGAACAATTACAATTGAACTTGCAAGCTCCAATTTGGCTGTGTGATAAGCCTCTCCTAAGAAGTATCTTTATCCAACAATAGCATGACTTCAACATCCATATAACCCCAAAGTAGTATAAAAAAATTCTGGTATCTTCTTGATGGGGCTTATTGAAAGAACATTGAAAAAGTGTAACCCACATAAGTAATCTCAGTTATGCAAGTGTGTGTCGATGTCCACATAATGATTCTTCTTGGTTCAAATCAATTGTTGGAATCAAAATACTGAAGGTAGTATATACAGGAGAGACTTGCACCTTAACCCCATGTCATGCCCTGGGGTTTATTTGAGTTCATTGGCTGATCTTGACACTTCATTCTTGCCCCACAAATTTACAAATTGTTGACACCACCAGGTTTAAGTCCACAGTCATTGGAAGGTTCTGGTAAGCTTGCACTTAGAAATGAAGATGGTATCAGAATAATTTAAACTACACAGCTTCAAAAGCTCAGCAGATTGTTGTTTCAATACAGGATTGCAACCACTTTGAATAACAAGGAGAAGTTTTGCAGCAAGCCCTGCATCCACAGCAATGGATGAGCATTCCTCAGGTGCAAGCTTGCACACAGACCAGAGAATTGACAATGCATATTGGGTGCAGTTCTCTGAGATCCTCATCAACAGTTTCACCATGATGGGTATGGTGTTAGAACAATCTTTCAAAGCAAGTCTGCCTTCAGGTATAGATGCCAATGAATCTAAAACACAAAGGGCTAATTCCAAACAATCAGGCTCCAAACCAGATAACAATTCAACTAATTGAGAAACAGCCCCAATGCTAACTAGCAAAATTCTAACTTCTTGATGCAAAGATATTGTTTTGAGAAGGCTTAGTCCATGACAGATTCCATTGCTTCTTCTCTTATCCTTCACAAACCTCATCAATCCAACCAACAGGCTATGGCTTGAGATAATCTCCGACCGAAAATCCTTATCGTCAATTAAGGTTTCCATGAGTCTTGTGCAATTGATTTTAGTCTCAATTGAACCCTCATTCAAAATATCAACCATCAATGAAATTTTAGCAGGCTGCATAAGATTCTTTTTGGATTCTGAATCAAGTGCCAAACTTACAAGAATACCAATGACTTCAGAACCAACTGCATGTGAAGTAAAAGGACCAAGTAATGAGGACATAATAGATACTCCACCTTGATCAATCACCGTCTTGCGGGCAGTGGAATGAGCAGACACAACCTGGTGAAGCTCCTTGAGTGCTTGAACTCTAGCTTGACCCTTAACCTTCTTCAGCGTCTCGAGAAGCTCCGAAGCCCGTCCTTGCACATCCTCTGATTTCTTCTTCATGAGCAAGTACTTCTGAGAAAACCAAGTGTATATCAAACGGTAAAGGGTGGTGTTTGGAGTAATGGAATCATCCCAAAGCTCTTGCATTGTGGTGGGGCATGTGAAGTGCCCCAAATTGAACCATTTGAGAATGTTGGACCTCTCATAGGTTTGGCCAGTGCAAAGGGTAACAGGGTCTTGCATTGGTTCAAGAGAGATTGGGCAAATGAAGACAGTGGGAACTTCACACAAGTCAAGCTCTTCAATCATTTTTGACAGATCCAATTTCTCACAAACCCCACTTCCCACAACACCACCGTCAACACCACCCAAAACACCGTCTTTGACTGCAGATTCCAGATCTAGAATCTGGCCATCACCGCTACCCTCAAACCCAACAACAACCATGTCCCTCTTACAAGGCTGATACATTGGCATTTTGGAAGAGAAAAAAACCTTTTTGAGAGAAAAACAAAAAAATACCAACTTGGAAAAATGCAAAGCAGAGAGTAAAAAAGGGTTGAAGGAAACTTATAAACCCCAAAAATCACAGGAATGACAAGCACTCTTCAAAGGACATTACACATGAGATGTGTGAAAAAAGAGGAAAAAGAGTGAAAAAATTTACAAGCCACAAACTGAGTTTGCTTTATGATTGTACAAATAATGTCCCTTTATCTGATCTGTATTGTATGGTAAAATACCGAGGCATCATATCTCACATCATGAACATATAATCAAACTTGTTTGAGTTAATGAAAAAAAAGTGGGTGGGTTAACCGAAAAAAGAATCTAGACCAAACAGTGAATTACAGAAAGAGTAGTACCCTACAAAGGCCACCAAGTAAAATGAAATCTGACAAATAGAAAGGTGGAGTGGGTTGGAAGAGAAAGAAATAATTCAGAGAGGCAAATAGATGAGTTAAAAGAAGAGGTTGAGATAATTCACCACAGTGAGAAGAAAGAACAAGCACAAAATAATTCTTATTCCCTTTCATATCTCTTTCATGCGATAACAGCCAAGTTAACTAAGAAAAAAAGAGATTAATTAATTTTAACTTTTCCAGAAAGGAAAAATAAATCTATTAGACGCGCACCACTGAACTCCTACTTTCTTACTTTACTAATCAAATGCTACTTTATCATAATAATCATCCTAATAAATATGTCACTTACCAAGATCTTTTAAATTGCAATTACACTATAATCCTATGTACCAAAGTACACTAATGTCCCTTTTCACTAGATGTTTACTTTTTTTTTCAGCTTCAATCCAATCTTTGGCGGGAAGTTAACATGATATCAATTTGGGTCAGTTTTTGAACCCGACTATGACTCTAGAGTCAATTAAATATAATGCATACTCATTAGGTCAATTAAATATAATGCATACTCATTAGGTAAAGTCTTATCAATATTATTATTTATTATCATGAATATATAATTTGACATATGAAATGTTGATATTATATATATGATGAAAAAATTAAAGAGTTGATGATATATTTGAGCAAAAAAATGTTATTATTCTATAACAAAGTACTGTCATTTCCTTCGTACCAAAAAATGCTATAATTCAAATTTTACAAAAAAACATATTAAGAACTTATTAATTCACAATAAAAAATGAGATTATACTATTTATCACATATATGTATTTACATTGTAAGATTTTTTTACATTATTATTATATCATATGTAAAAGTAATACATATGAATGATAAATGATGTCAATGTGTACAAATGCTTCCATTATATTATACTCTATATTAACATGTATAGAGAGAGAGAGGGTAATTGGTGTTTTAAGGCATGAATAAAGAAGCAATTTATCTCGCACGATGGGAGAAAGGCAGAGGAGTTTCACACAAGTTCATGAAAAAACACACGGGGACAAAAAATGAATAACCTGTGCGGCTTACGATACCCCCAATGTAAAAAAGTAAAAAGCTAAAAACTATTTAGCGGGCCCCTCTATGGCCAAAATTACAAATAGCTTCTATTGTTCAATGGCACATCTCATTTTACCAAGCTAAAAACTATATATATAAATAAGATGTTTGTTTTAAGAAAAGGAAAATTACGATTTAAAAAATAGAAAAAACGACAAACCCCAGTCTAAAAAAAAACCGAAAGAATCGAAAGGGAAGAGGGGCCACCAGAAGGGTTCACTTTTTTATTTTAGGAAAAAAATGACAGCAAAGCCTTCGACCGTGACGGTTTTTGCTTTGACTGTACGTTTTGGTTTGACTACCTTTTTCTGCCTTCTCTCTAACCCAATTGGATACTGACACGTGACTCTGCCAACCTTGTCTGCATCCCACACTCTATCTATATTTCTCACTTTTATGTCTTAACCTTAATAATACACTTTACACATTTAATATTCCCCTAATTCTACTTTCCTTTTCATCATTACATTATTTACTAGTACCACTGATCACTCATCAGATTTATGCGGAAGACCAGATTTTGACCCACAATACTTTTCCCCCTTTTTGGGTTAAAATGGGGCCAAGGCTGATTATGTTTTTTTGGTTTTCATGTAGGATAATATTCATTGATTCTAGTTGTTAAGTACGTGGGTAGTAATTACATAATTAGAAATTGGGTGGGTTGTGTACTTTAGGTTTGATGGGTAAAGCTGCCTTATTGATATTGAAATGGGGTAGATGGCAATATTGGTAGATTTTTTAATTAAGGGGTATTCCCTCACTAAAAAATTAATACTTTCGGAGTGTGTAATTGTCTATCTAATAAGTGTCATATCCAATAATTGAATCATTAACTTTTTGGTCTATGTAACTTTAGAAGATTCATATATCAATTGACCAATGGATCCTTATAGGTAGGGTTCAACTCTACTTTACTCTATAGTTGAGGTTGGGACTTGAGGAACATAGATTTTTTTATTATGTTATTTTAATTTTATTAATTGTTAATTTTGAGTGGTCTTCGATCTAGAGGAGAGGAAAGCATGGAGTTATGAGTGGGAGTCACATGATCGTGCACGATAATATTTGTATATATACTATGTCACATGATCCACTTTGCCAGTCATTCATAATAGCCATTACGAGGATCTCTATTTTCTTTTTCAATGTTGGCGATTCAGCATTCAAACTTTGGAGATTAAATGCACAAACCCATTCCATGTTGCTATTATGATTTATGAAGGCTTTCCAGTCCTATAAATTGTACTTCCTAACACACATTGCAACCCAATAATTAAAGAAAAAGAAGATTACGTGAATGAGTGAGTTGTAGTAACAGTACAAGTCCAGCGGGATGTCTACTGTCTACATCATTTCCCATTTCCTAATCGTTTGTATAATCAATACAGCTATATATTCATTAACAACTTTTAAGAATTAAATTCTATACTTTTTGTTGGGTGATATTTTTTAGTACTATCAACGGTAATATCCACTTTTTTGGGTAAAAACTAATTTTGTTTGAGTAGTATAGTATATCATATTTGAAGCCTCCCCTAGATCCAATTAAGGATAAAATTCAGCTTAGATTTATAATAGAGGAATGCTAACAAGTGTTTTAAGACTATCGTTTTTTGGTACAAATTAAGACTGTAGTTTTAAGAAAGTTAAAAATATAATCTTATATTAGGAAGTGAAGTATTTAACATTTCAAAAAGTACTAGATTTAAATTTCCAATATTGACTTCATCAATTTCTATTCCTTACACAATTGCTCAAAGATAAAGCTAACACAACCCTTGTAATAATTAATTGAGGCTGTGTTTATTTCTTATTCCATATTTTTATGTTTACATGTTGATGTTATTCCAAATTTTATGATACTCCCAATAGATATTAATGATTTCTTAAACCATGTATATACTATTAAACATAAAAAAAAAATGAAATACAATGGAAATAGTTGTTATATGTAGCATGATGAAGTGGGAGACAAATTGGAAGATGAAATGGCAAATGCAGAAAACCATAGCCACATCAACAAAGCCAAATCTGGCAAGATGGTCAGCAAGGGATGCTTCATGGTCAACGTATGATCTCATATTAAGGAGAGTGTATAGATTTTGACAATGTTTCTATTTTCTCTCTCTATTCTCCCTGACACCTACTTTATCTTGTTATTACTCTTCACTTTTTTCCTTAGCTCATCTACCTCTCTGCACTTGAACCTTTACTCTAGAACTGGCTGCATTCATCCACTCTATTAAACTCATACATTACTTAATACTAGTGTAATTAACACTGCTGAGTTACAGTTATAAAAAGAGAAAAAGAACTATGTTATGCTTGGGACAAGAAAACTCTCTTCAACCTTATGAGGATATTATTGGTCTCTATACTGAGCATCATTAGTCATACAATGCACTTAAGAATCCAAATGGTTTGAGCACTATGAAACTTTAGGGCCAAGTTAATAGAACAAATTGCAGATTCTATTAAACAGCGGCATAGTTTGACAATTATTTATTTATTTTACAACCTAGACTGACACAATTTCTTAGGTCGCTTGTTGAACCTCCAACATAATTTAAGGTGTTTGTTGGTAATGTAAACTCCGTGGTAGGTGAAGGATTTATGAGAAAGTTGAAGATCAATGCTCATCATCAAGGACACAAACTTCAGTTAGGTTCTCTATCGTTTACAATAGCTGGAGAGTATTTAATATAGGGAGATTCATGGCTAGCTAGACACTCAAGCCTAATATACTTATTATTCTGCATTGACTATTAAATACTATTTAAAATGGAAATTTCATTTCTCTACATGAAGACAAAATCCTAAGCTACATGTTCAGTTAACTCTGCACCACATTTAGGGAATGAAAGAGACCAATTCTATCTCAGAAGTCTTCTACTGTACAGACATCCTTACATTACCTATGATCAAATGTTAGACCTTCACATGATATTGAACCAAAACTACCATTGCTTGTGGGAATTCCGTTTGAATCGGTTCTAACTTTTAATACAGTAAGCTATTCTATTCGAACATTAAAATAAATTTTTGGATTCGTTTAATTATAATTTTAAATTTCATTCAATCCAATAAGGTTAGAAGTGTTTTGTATTGGATTCGGTTCATTGTTGTTTTTGCTTATGTGCCAGTATATGTTAATGTAATTCAGAGCCGAATAATGGAAGTGGATGACTTGCTATTGGACAATTTAAAACCTTAAAGATGGTGTTTGGCTGTTTTGAGAAGAAAAAAAGGGAAGCTTAGCTTGAGACACTTTCCTATCATCCACAAAGTAGGGCCAAATCAAAAATTCACCACCCCAACAACTCCACCATCGTTTGGCTGACATCAAAGGCTACAGTCACTCAAGTACGGCCATGGCAATGGCCACAACTAACACTCACCTCACAGTTGTTACCCCATCTCCCATCTGTAGCTTAGAGCAAAGCCAAAGACTTCAGTCATATAGAGCAAATATGACACGACACTCTGAAGATTTTATAGAAACTACTAATGCAATGACATAACTTACATGTACAAAAACAAAATAATTTGAATCTAATTGAAAGCAAATAAGTTCTGTTGTCTCCTTGAAAGAGTGCAACTACTTTTGGGTCCATCTGAAATCAAGTAGATCCTCTTAAGTTTGACTACATGCCATGCCATAATGTGCTTCTACTAATTTTCCATCTATTTTGTCTTACGTGATAATAACAGTAGTTAATCTTTTTTTTGGCAGGTACTATATTCTTTCCCACACATAAGTCAGATATACTTACCATTTATACAACAGAGCAATCAACAGCTGATCTGCTCATAACTACACTTATCAACAACCTTGAAGGTCACGCCACCTGAGATAAACTAACCCTGCACGATAATGAGTGTATGCCCCAGCCACAACCAATACATGAAACAATTGGTGACTGTGTCCCGCAATGTCAAATTTCCCAGGCATCCATCGCTCCGGAATCCTAGTAGCATAAATCAGTGCTCCAATGCCATAGAAAGCGCCCATCAGAATCTCACACCCAGTTGTGTAAAACACCTCAGGTTCTCCCCAGAATAAAAAGAGCTTGTGCAGAATAGGTGCTGCACCAGAAAAACCCATCCCAAAGAAGAGGGACGCACGGATGGTGCGGTATTCTGGAGTCTGAAAGACTGGAAGGAGAGAAACGAACATGGTGGCAATACCCAGCAGAGTAATGAATCCCAAGTACAGTTTGCAGAAGAATGGATAACACATAAAAGAGTAATATACTGGAGGATAGAAAGAGGTAGATATCAGGGCTGCAATTCCTGCATAGTCAAGCCTCAGCATCAAGCACGATAGACGCTCAGAGTGGCAAGAAAGGAGATGACAAGTACTGCTAGCTAGCAAGCAAAACATGGCACCCCCCAAAAATACAAAAAAGGGCCACCTTGTAATCGGCCTAATCATCAGTGGTGCTATTATGTTCGCCAGGTCCTCTTTTACATTATGCTGCACATAATCAACAAAGAAATAAGCATGAGCTCCCAAAACATAATCAGTCATCGGTATAAACAGATCATAAAATCAAAAGAACAAACAAACTGAAAAAGTTTTGTATTGACATATATATAAAATATTTAAAGTTGAAACAAGGCTCCACTCTCCAGGAAAGAGGTTATTGACAAACTGCCATCTTCAATCTATCATTCAGTATTTTTCCTCTACCAACTCTAATTCTAAGATTTACTTTTTCTATAAAATAAAATAAATTGCTCAACCATTTTATTAACTGTATTACAGTTGAGATTTACATCTCATAATTTGAACTCATTAATTTATTAGGAAAATCACACTAACCTCCCTTCAGGTTTGACTTAATTATATTTGGCACTCCTATTGTTTTAAAAACTACACTCACCACTATTCACTACTCCTGAGATTCAATTATCATTCCGCACTCCCCTAGAGCAGAGGCGGTTGTAATTATACTATCCTCCAACTTTTGAAACAAAAGGGGTGCCAAATGATTAAGTTATAAGTCAGGGGAGGTCAATGTAATTTTCCTAGTTGATTATTTATCAACATTGTGGATACATTGAAAGAAGAATTTATCCACAACTTAGCAAAAAGTGAAATAACACATATCAAACGAGAAAGCTAGTTTAACATTTACTGCCTCTCCCCCAGGAATTACCAGAACACTAACATCAGTGTGATTGTCACTGAAAAATCTTTCAGGTAAACAATTATACAGAAGTTCTTTTACGTGCCAACTTGAGATTGATGGAAATGTAGTCCTTAATTCCTTCCTGAGTCTGTGAAAATCAGGCAATGAAGGGAGGCATATTAAAAGTTCTGACTGTAATTTGTGCAGGTCGACATTTTTTAGCATGTCAGGTAAATGCTGTAGCGAGTTTAGATCTACAACCTTTGGAATTTGCATGGCAGTGTATATGGTCAAAGCAAGAAAGAGGAAGAACCCAATCAAATGCCTGCAAGAGATATCATTTTGTGATTGAGAACAAGAAAACTAGGATTAATCTCGGACAAAAAAAAGAATGCATAAAAAAGTCAGTTATAACATTCTTGTGGCCTGTATTCTTACAAAATAAAAGACTGAAAAACAAAAAAATATAAAGGCAACATCTTTAATGGAATAGACATTATTTAACCCCACCAAATGAGAGAAAGCGCAAGGATAGTTGGTTAAGCTGCAGGACATGAAGTGTAAGTGATCGGTTTCAAACTCCTAGAAGTGAGATCCGCCCTCCTCATTAAAAACTAATAAATAAAAATATTCACCTATAAAGAAATAGAAAGAAAGAGGGCAGAGTTCACATATTGACAATTTTATTTTAACTCTTTGGAGCACAACTATTTTGGACAATATTTTTTGATGTTCAATTGACCTTTTACGAGATATACCATCCTTGCAAAGATAAAATGCAGGAAAGCGAATTATTATTTGGTTTTAAATTAATATAAACATGCATAATTAGAGGGAGAGCTTAGCAAACTATAAGGTTGTTGTTTAGTGACCTTAAGGTCACGGGTTCAAATCCTGAAAACAACCTAATTGCTGCAGGGGTAAGGTTGCGTACATCTACCCTCATCAGACCCCCACTAAGTGGGAGCCTTGTACATTGTGCTGCCTTTTTTTTATTATAAAATATACATAATTGAGGTTGATGCATTGTGAACCGGTGGCCATGGGTTCTAAATAATTGGTGCTTACAACATTGGGCTGCCATTTAACAAAACAACCAAAATTGAACAAGTTACATTCTCGTATAAAGCCATATTTCCTCTCTTCATTCATCACTGCTACATAAGGTCAGGTTCTCCTAAGTCCTAATACTTCAAAGAAGGAAGGGCATGATACATAAAGACCCAAAATTTGAGTGACTATGGCGTTACATACATGTTTCTATAACATAAGAAAAATAACTACAACCTATATATTGTTACTTCTCTGATATATATGACAATCTTGTTTTCTTTATGGGGATAAAGAGCCCCGGTAAATTTGTTAAATAGAGGGTTACAATATGTACTCTACAGTATAATCCAGCTACACAAAACCCATAATTGAGATAAATGCTTAGAATAGTGCTTATAAGAGTTGCTAAAAAAAGGTTTTAAATTGAGGTAGAAATATGAAAATCCAGAGATGAAACAGAGAAAGAGTTGTAAAACAATAATATGAAATGTGATGACGTACGTCCAAACATTGAGAGTTTCATTATGAATTGTGAAGATGCTGAGCAAAACTTGCTTCATTGGCCATTCAGATCGATAATGACCTAGAATGTATTCATTGTCTTTCAAAAAACCAGGCAAAGCGTGGTATTCAATCAATTGATATTTCACCTTCTTCCAAAGCCTTTTTCCTTTTCCAGAACATTCTCTTTGGTCTTTGAGATTTAAATATTCATTACTCATCCTATCTCAATCAGAAGAAAAAAAAAGAAATACTGAATCGATTAATAATGAATAATAAAATGATTAAAGAGAATAGATTATAAAAAGGGAAAGGTGGGTACCTGAATTGAAATAGAAGATGAAGAGGTGAGAAGGAAAACCTAAACGGAGAATATCGTTTGTAAAAATGGGTACGAATATATGGTTAGGAGAGAATGGAAGAAGAAGAAGATAAAGAGGGAAAATTGAAGTGGGTGAAAGGGAATGGTGACAATTCATCACCCGTATGATTTGGGCTTAAAAGACCCACGAGACCAACTTGCGGAGATGCCAAATACGAGTCAATAGTCAACTCTTCAGAATAACTACCAAATTAATTAATATTTAAAAAGATAAAACCCAATCAATACACAAATATTGTAGATGTTCATCAATGTAAATTCACCATAGATTAAAGTATCTTATAAATTATTCATAAAATGTTAAAATAAACTAATGTGAATGAAAATGGAAAGAAAATTATTATTTTATTATTAGTGAATGTTTGTTTTTGGATGGATTGGATATATATTCTAATGAATATATCAATGAATATTTGAATCCATCCATTTTTTAAAATATTCATTTGATTTTATTTATTTAAAAACATTTACTCTAATGGATGAATTTAATTTTTTTGGATTTGAATATATTTTGGATAATTTTGTTACCTCTAGACTATAGTAAAGTTCCCTTAAACGATATTAAATGTTGGTTAATTTTTTTTTTAATTCGAACTCGTGTATAGACTTGAAGGTTAACCTAACCCTAAATTTCGACTAAGTCAATTTGCGAAATCGAATCCAACCCTAGACCCGATTAAATAGAATGCATACATATTTTAGGTAAAGTTTTTCTCAATACTACTTATTATCATGAATATGTATTTTGACATATAAAGTAATATATATATATATATATATTTATTAATAATTTCCATATATGTATATGTGAGAAAAAAAATTGGAGAACAATAATATTTTGGCGAAAGAAATATGGGGACTCTCTACACAATTGAAAAATACATAGAAACATGAAGAATAAGGGAGCATGATACATGTAATGATAGGAGATAGGTCACGTCCTTTATTTAACCTTAACCGCTGCAGAATTGGCCAGCCCAAACAAGTAGCTTTAGAAGGGAAAGTAGAGCGAATTAGATGCCAAAAAGCTTATTGGATGCAACCAGTGTGTGTGGCATAATAACAGTAATAATAGAGCATAATGGCCTGGTCTTTATGAAATTTGGGGATGTAGGACGTAGAGCTTCTATTGCAATAGAGGGTAGTAACTCGTTTATCAATTATGCTCTATGGCAATAGAGCATCATTGCCCACCAACTTTAAGAAAGTTGGGTAGACGACATTCCTAGCCCCAACTGCATTGATATTTCTCTTTTGATTCCAATGCTCTACAATAATGATACAAATATCACCACTCAACTCAAACGCATTGTTGGTGCATGTCGGTTACCTCACTGGGTAATTAGCTACCTCTGATTGCCTCTATCGATCATCAAGCATTGAGATGCATAAAACAAAACAGCATGAGAAAACAGACACAAAACAAGTTTCGTCCTTGGCTCTTCCTTTCACTAAACACGTTAATATTTGTGGTGCCCACGTCTCTTACTATGGTAAGCTACTTTGTTTTCAGAATTTGAACTCGTTAAAAAAAGGAAGTAGAAACACATGGCTGCTAGTAGTCCAAAGCCACCGGTGTCTCTGAAAAACTTAGGAGAAACTTGGCATTCACGTTCTACAACTTCTGAACAGTTCTTGAGTTATGGTACAAGAGTGAGAACTGGAAGGTTCAGTTGTGATTGTGTTTCCAGGTTACAAAGGAGAAGAATGGCAGAGTTTTTGGTGAAATCTGGGTGCTGGTGTGACCAAGCTAGTAGTCCTTACGACTATGGTGTAACAGAGGAAGACAAAGAGTTCGTGAAGGTTCTTTGGGAAGCACAACCTTATGTTGCAGTGCATAGGGATAGTGTATTTGTTGTAGTCATCTCTGCAGAAATTGTTGCTAGTCCTTACTTAGATCCCATTCTCAAGGTACTCCATTTTCCTTCTCTCCTACACAAACTATTTAATGGAAATGATATTTGAATAATTTGACTTTATACTCTTTTAATATTTCAAATGAGTTACATTAAAGGATACATGGTATTACTGATATACATACAGATGCTACTACAAATTATAGGAAAAAGTTCAAGTATAGTAGGTGTATTATTGGTCTGCAGTTAATGTTCTTGTGTAATACCAAACTTCTATTAAAGATTTTTATATACTCAGTCTTTTAATTTAATTTTTCATTATCAGAACTAAAACATTCCTTAAAAGTTGAAAGCAAACATAAGATGGCTTATAGTAGTTTCCAATGTGCAATGGTGATGATAAGCATGACGGGAGAGAATGGAGATAACTTAATTTAGTGTCATGTCATGTCACAATTGAAGTGTTAATTAGTTAAGAAAAAAATTCAAAAAAACAAAAAATAAATTATATTTATTATATGGTGAAATATGATTGGATATGAAGATAGAAATTTTTTGGAAGATAAGGACATAGATTTTTTTGGTACATGTAATTGTAGCTTTTGAGAAGCACGTGTCACTCTTAATCCTAAATAAACAAACGTGTTGGGTTAAGAATGTGTGTCATCGAGCACAAGTGGGACCATATTCTATAAATGAGGTTTATGCTCAATTTATAACTGTATATTACCAGGATACCCGAGAAAATCCTGTCGAAAAATAAATGAGAAATATAGTGTGAGGTGGCTTTTTATATTATTAGCTTATCATTCATTGTCAGGAACACGATATCGGAAAAGATTCATTTTCAATTAAGAAATATATTAAACCCTAAATAAATGAGGAATACTAATAAAATACATTCACTTCAACCACAAAAATACAAAGAGCAACGGTTACTGTGTGACACTCCAACGTCTTCAATGGCGGCTTCATTATCAACCCCTTCCATATCCCTTCCAAGCTCTCTCAATTCTGACCTATGCTGCTATTCCTGTCACCGTCTCTATTTACAACCACAGCCGAAGTTAGAATTAAAATATATTTCCTCAAAACCATTGTCTGTGACAATTAACCAAAGGAAGGGATTCTCAACTAAATGCAATGTTTTCAGCGAAGGAATGAATGTGAGTGTGGATGAGGAGAGTTATAATTCGGTGGAGGATAAGCAATTCGTGCGTTGGTTCCGGGAAGCGTGGCCTTATTTGTGGGCCTATCGCGGTGGCACTTTTGTAGTTATTATTTCCGGTGAAATCGTCGCTAGTCCTTTCTTGGATCCCATTCTTAAGGCATGTCATAATACATCTTAACTTTTCTGTAATTCTCACTATATATTCAATGCACTTTATTTGGATTTTGGACTTATGAAAAGAGTTTGTAGTAGACTCATCTTAGCTTATTTCAAAAAAGTTTATTAAGTACATGCTTAACTATGTTGTTTACATAATACTCCCTTGAACATGTATATGCATGTGCAGGATATAGCATTCCTTCATCACCTGGGAATTCGGTTTGTTCTTGTTCCAGGAACTCATGTTCAAATAGACAAGCTTCTGAAGGAGAGAGGTTAGTTAAGATGAGTTAATTCCTTGCTTAATTTCCTTTTACAATGAAAACATGTATATGCTACTCTTGTTGTGATAATGTGTTTTTTTAACATTGTTAGTTGCAGAACCGTATTTGCCCCCTGCCCTGTGTTAAATAAATGGAAAAGTATTACTTATGGTGCCATGGCCATTTTGACACCTTTTGTTATTGTACTTGTAGGGAGCCAGCCTAAGTATGTTGGTAGATATAGAATAACAGATGATGAATCTCTAGCTGCTGCAATGGAAGCTGCAGGGGGGATAAGATTGATGATTGAAGCAAAACTTTCTCCTGGGCCCTCCATATGCAATATTCGTCGACATGGTGACAATAGCCGCTGGCACGAAGTCGGTGTCAGTGTTGCCAGTGGTAACTTTCTTGCCGCCAAGGTTTGATCTTTGTGATTTATTAGCGATACATTAAAACCATGATCTCCTGAAACTGTCCCTATCTTGCTGTTTTATCTATCAGTGTTAGAGCGGGTTTTTACTTTTATTTCTTTTGGCAGAGAAGAGGGGTTGTCAGTGGAATTGATTTTGGGTCAACTGGAGAAGTTAAAAAAGTAGATGCTTCTCGAATGCGTGAAAGGCTTGATGGTGGTTGTGTAGTTATTTTAAGCAACTTGGGCTACTCTAGCTCTGGAGAAGTATTAAATTGCAAGTATGCTTTAGAGCTTCTCATGATTACTTATAAGTTATAGCTGATTGCATGATGAGTTGCTGACAGATATGCTGTTTTCATAACATTTCTGAAATTTCTGACTATTCATAACTCATATCTGATTATCCGATATTGATTATGGCTTCATGCTATATTATTGTTTTATTGTACCAGTGCTCTATGTTTTATGCTGTTTATATCTTCAACTTGGTTTGCGAAGTCAATATCTTGGAGAATTTTTAATTTTTTCTAGGTTGTTTTTAGAGAAGTGGATTTAAGTCTTGGTAATAGATCTGAATAAAACAGACTCATGGGGAATATGTTTGAAGTAAATGCTAAAAAAATACTAAGTCGGTTGCATAGGAAAAGAAACAAATGGAGATTAATAGAAGGTTTTATCATGCTGGTCATCAATTGGCAAAATATCTAATAGTTAGGACTTTTCTTGTGAAATGTTAAATAGCGAGTAAGAAGTTAGTGCACATATTTTCCAGTGATGTCATTTACCCAATTGCTCAGCTATGTGAATCAGATTTTCATCTGTGCCAATGTGTTCAATTTCTTTTCTGATTGATTTTACTACATACTACTTTATATGATCCAAATCCAATAGAAAAGTCAATTATAAACTAAAGAGAAGAAATGAGCAGTAGAAAACTTACATGAGACCCATGACTTGCTTGTCTTGTTTGTATGAATATGTAATCTTGAGAACTACTGGACTTAAATTTGGTGCCCCTTCACCCAATTGATGAGTCTGATAAATCTTTCAATTCTGGATGTTAACGTTTTTTTCCTCCAGCGCATATGAAGTTGCAACAGCTTGTGCCTTGGCTATAGGAGCTGACAAGTTAATATCTATTATAGATGGCCCTATACTTGATGAGAGTGGACGCCTAATTCGTTTTTTGCCTCTTCAAGAAGCAGACATGTTAATTCGTAAACGAGCTGCCCAAAGTGAAACAGCTGCTAACTATGTAAAAGCTGTTGATGAAGAAGATTTCAACTCTCTTGAGCATAACCATTTTAATGGGACAGTCCAATATCCACCCAATGGGAAACCTTCTACAGAATGGAATAATGTAACCTTTCATAATGGTGTTGGTTTTGACAATGGAAATGGCCTAGGGTCTGGTGAGCAAGGATTTGCTATTGGAGGTCAAGAGAGGCTAAGTCGAATGAATGGTTATCTCTCAGAATTGGCAGCTGTGGCTTTTGTTTGTAGAGTGAGTCTATGATTCACCTTTTTTCCTCATGTCAAGTGCACTACATGTAGTTACTTAATTCTATGTTGCCTTATCATCTTAAATCTCTGAAAACCTGAAAATTTTCATTTACGTTCATCTCTTGCTGAGTTCGAGTACTGTATGACAGACGTGTTTATCTCTCTTTTCTGGGAATCCCCAACAGTCCTTGAAGATTTGACAAATGGCCAATTTTTCTAAATATATAAAGGCCTCAATGAAATGAATGTTTTGAAAATTTCCCTTTGTCTGAAAATGAAATTATATGTACTAACAAAATGAAATTATGGCATCCGCATATTGACCATTATAACACTACTACCTAATGTGGACAGATGGACTTCTTGAATTTACCCTTCCCCCTTTTCACAACTTAACCCTCTGTTGTTGTTTCTCAAGTATTATTTTAATAATTACCAATTAACATTTTCAGGGTGGTGTTCAAAGAGTTCACTTGTTGGATGGCACTATTAGTGGAGTTTTATTGTTGGAATTGTTTAAAAGAGATGGGATGGGAACGATGGTCGCTAGGTAAGCACTCCTTGCAGTCTGACTGTGGAAAATGTTTTGTTATGATTGTGAATTGTTTTGTGCAAGAGTTGATAACTATTTGATAAGAGGAATAGGTCTCAAGCTTTGGTTCTTTGAAATGAATTGTACCATCAACTTGTCTGACCAACTTTGTCAACCATGGTGTACCTGGCATTCCAGTGGCTTTTCTGCCGGTGTCATCATGCATTTATGCAGATGACATTAGAGATTTAGGCTTGTTTGTATTTTCCTTATGGTGAACTGATGATTACATTGACAGTTTGCTGATATTTTGATTGTCTGATTCTGCAAATATGTGGGTTGGGTCTGAACTCTATGCATGGTCATTCATCCTTTTTTCCTTTTATGAAACCATTGATTACAAAAAAGCTAGCAGGATTAAAATTTTAAATAACTGTGCATCTTAATGTTAATGAAGGTAGCCTCTTATGAAACCATTGATTACAAATATGCTTGTTATTCACCACTGCAGCTTCTTATGTTTCTAAATAGACATACCATACTATTGGAGAAAACTTATGTTCATGGGCCCTAAGCTCCTTCTTTTCTTAACAATCCTTTTAAGTTACGACTTACCGCGTCTTTTCTTATCTTTAAATTTTGCAGTGACCTTTATGAAGGCACACGAATGGCACAGATAACAGATATTTCTGGAATAAAACAAATTATTCAGCCCTTGGAGGTATCTGGCGTATTGGTTAAACGGACTGATGAAGAGGTTTGATTAGCTATATCTGATCATATGTATAAGATGAAGACCATATCTTAAACAGGTGATTCTGTTAATTTTGTTTAGATGTCTCTCATATTTTACCATATTCTGTTTACAGCTTCTAAAATCTTTGGATAACTTCATTGTTGAGGAAAGAGAAGGTCAAATAATTGCTTGTGGTGCACTTTTTCCTTTTTTTGAGGAGAAGTGTGGAGAGGTTGCTGCTATTGCAGTATCTCCTGATTGTCGCGGCCAAGGACAGGGAGACAAGTTGCTTGGTATGCTATTTTTTCATGGTTGACGATTCTTGTGCTTGACGGATAGTGAATAATGATTTGTGAAATGTATCGGAATTTATGGTTTTTTTTTTCATTTATGCTGGCTGGGATATTGTGTTAAACAACTTGAAACCATATTTGTTACAATAAGCTTTTGATAAAATAGCATAATTGGAGGGAATCCACTTCCTTTATTTCTTTCATGATTTTGGAAGTTTCCTTTTTATGAAACTCACGTCTTTACGTTTCATTTTCAACATTCCACCAGTTAATGGTGCTACAAAAGTTTCCTCGTTCTTATTTACTGGTGTGCATTGTTTGTGATTACCTGACTATTTCAACTTTTTACTCAATTACTTAATTATATGATGAAATATATGCAGATTATATGGAGAATAAAGCATCATCTCTTGGATTAAATATGCTTTTTCTACTTACTACTCGCACAGCAGATTGGTAAGTAACTTCCCTATTGCATGTCTTGTAAGCCGTTTCTGTGATCAGTGTCATTTTATACTTTCTGTGGCTTTCACTGCATAATCAAAGTATTCTAGGATACACCAACATATTCTTGTATGCACCATATGGTTTGATATGATTTATTGTTTTGTAGCATGTATTCATGTTTTTGTAACCGTTCCTATCTAGTAGGATTAAAGCTTGACTGTTATAGCATGTATTCATGTTTTTCTTCTTTCATTTCCACAATTCAGGTATGTTTTTCACAAGTGTAAAAATCAGGTTATTTTGGGAAAATGTACATTTGTATCCACTGGGTTAAGGACTTAATATTTCCTTGTACTTGAAGTTCCTACAAGAATTATTTGTGATCTATTCAAATTATACTAGAGATTTTAGTGTATGTTCTACCATAATCCCAGGGTTCAATTCTCTAATGTATTTACAACAATTTGACAGGTTTGTGAGGCGTGGATTTTCAGAATGTTCAATTGATTGTATTCCTGAAAAGAGGAGGAAAATGATCAACCTGTCCCGTAATTCTAAGTATTATATGAAGAAGCTTCTACCAAACAGAAGTGGAATTATTGTTGGTAGAAAATATGCTTCAAAATAGCGATATGTGGATAAATGCAAGATATTAGACTCTTCCAAGTTCCAAGTTGGAGATGTTAGGCACCTCTCATCACTGTGTAACTATTTTCTATTGCTATTTATGACCCTTCCTAGTTTTGCTTAAATGGGTTATGGGTCATGTTGGGCCGTCTGAGCCCAATAAGATTATTGAGGGTGATACATCCAGATCCAAGAGAATAATTCAACCACCAGTCAAATTTAAAGATTATGGTTAGATTAGTTTTGATGGAATATAATCCTAAATTTAAATATTATCTTATCTAATTAGGAGGAGATATTATATTTAAATTATCTTTAGATTTACTTTTCAAATAATGGGATTGAAATTATATTTATCGATCCATAGATTAATTTTTACTACTATTTAACTAATGTTAAACCTCATTCAAATGATATGAATGATATGAATAAAATCAGTATTTTCTTTTAATTTTAGTTCTTAGATAATTAGTTTTGAACACCTTTTAATTTTATTCAAATGATATTTTATTACATTCTTGCAAGTGCTCAAAATAATCACATTGTTTCTCTATTTTCATTTTATTTTAGTGTAAAAGCATGTTGCATAGAAACTTGTATAATTGTTCTACAAAGATTGCATGGCTATCATGATAAATACCTTAAAAGATTGTTCAACCATATTTTTGTTCAGATAAAGAAATCAAAACATACACCAATTGATATTTGACCAGTATATGTGGCAAAAACTCTACCTACAAAAACAACCAGGATGATAAATCATGCATTGCATTAAAAAACAGGATTTACTTCAATGGACATGTTCCCCACATATTTCACCAATATTTGTTAACTTAAAGTTATTCAGTTACTATCTGAGACGACAGTGTTACATGCATAAATCATAGAGGTAAGTAAGATAAGGCAATGTGAGATCAACACATAAATCTACTTATTTTGATGCTAATCCTATCAAGAAGCTCTGGTCGTAAATAAAAAAAAATAACACATTCAAATTTGGAAAGTAGTTCGAACCAATGCTTGGCGTGTGAGCCTCTTGTCTCCTTCAACTTCGATGCTTTCGTTCTTCGGCAAATTGATATCTAAAAGTGATAATTGTTTTTTTCAGTATGATGCTGTTATCCTTAGCTCTTCAACAGAGTAAACCAAATTCTCCACGTCAAAATTAAAAATAAAAACTAATTCTTTTTTTTTAAGTAAATAAATAATGTATATGATAAAACGGTAAAAGAAGAAACTGATGGATAGATTTTAAGGTGGGAAAAAAATAGTTAATGAAAAGGAATACAACACTTTGAGAAAACAAAGGATCATTGAGTAATTGCGAAAACAAACAGAAAAGAAAAGAATAAAACGTAATTTATCATACACCATATCTCGTGTTCTTCTTCGATTCATCGTCCATCGAAAAATGTTTCGGTTTATTTCGATTCGTGTGCCTATTAATACTTGAACTTTTCTCGATTCTCACTCTTCTTCCCTCACATTATCCCCTTTGTCCACCGATTCTTCTTTGATTTATTCCCCTTTTGCTCTCAATCACTACATTTTATGCTATTTCTCTTCTCAGGTCAGTGCACTTGATTCTAGATTATTAAGCGGTGATAAATTTTTCGTATTTTTAACTCAAATTTTGCTTATTTTGTCCGTATGAGATGAAAGGAAATTCCTTTTCATTGTAAATATGATTTCCTTGATGATCTTCAAACTCAGAAAATAACATATCTTGGTTTTCAATTTAAGGGGTTTCAACAATCCTCAGATAATTACATGTCGTTTTTATGAATTGTAGTTGGTTCTCTAACATCAAGAATTTATGTGAAGCTATAACTAAAATAGCTACTAGTAGAGGAAATTTGCAATTTTTGGATGTCTTAATTTGGGAATTATGGTTCATGTTCAATGATTGGGATTTTGGGATGTTATTCTTATTTCTAATTGTTTATGTTGATAATAATTGATAGACCAAAAGTGTTTACAACTTGTCTTATTTTTAGCATTCTGATTTTGTTTGTAGATCACTAATAGTCAGATTTTTGTGTGGATAGACATGCAGAAAAAGGCAGGACTCAACTTCCAAGCTTTCCTTTAGAATAAAAGGAAGATTGTTTTATCATAAAAGGTTGTAGATTTATTGTAATGGGTGCTCCAAAGCAGAAATGGACCGCAGAAGAAGAAGCAGCGCTTAAAGCTGGAGTAGTCAAGCATGGTGCAGGAAAATGGCGCACTATACTTACAGACCCAGAATTCAGTTCCGTTTTGCACATGCGTTCTAATGTAGATCTCAAGGTATGTTTTCTCAAGGGCCCAACAGGTTTTGAAAACTGTTCCAAAGGAAGTTTTATTATTATGTCAGGTTTGATATGTTACCAATGTGCTTGTAGAATGACCGTCTATTTTTGCATCATAAGAAATATATGCAGAGTTCTTTGGGTGGAAAAATTAGAAAACTTGTGGTGTGCCAAGGTGAATTTGTATACATACTTTGAACCAGTGTTTTCGAAGTTTGATAATACGAAATATTATAAGTTGTGTTTGAAATGATATGTATTGGCGGATAGAATTGGATAGTTGAAGTCCAGGCACGACTACCAGAATTGTGCTACTCTTCCAACTCATGAATTGTCAGATGGAATGCAATTCAAGGATTCAAACTGCTGCCTTTTTGTGGGTTCTGCAACCTGGTTCCGAAGTTGGATCTCACGGATTCTGCAACCCATAAGGAGAGGTCCCTCATTTTTTTAGAAAATTGAAGACTGTTTTGAATTAGGACCTAAAAAATGCACCTAGATGGTACATTCTGAATTACTTTGATATCTTCCTTCTATATGTTGCGCTTAGCGTTGGTTTCTATTGGTCTACTTTTACTTCGAAAATTTAGTTATGATTTCTGAATGGTTAAAAATGGAATTATCATTAAAGTGGGTTTCCTTCTTAATCGGCTGCGCCGCTGCGCCGTCACGTCAAACACTTTTTTCCTACTTATGTTTCTCTTATTTTACTCTGTTTCCATATTTCATCACCATATTTACTTATGTGTTTTGAGTATTTTTTTATTTATTAGCTTATATGAGTGTTGAACTTGTTGGTGCCAGCATTTAATTGTGAACTTATGAGTCATAAATTTATGATATTGCCTTTTATTCATACAGTAATTATATATACATAAATGCAACATTTAAATTGAACATTGAAGCTATTTTTCATAATGTTTATGAATCTCATGATTTGATAGATATATATATATGATTTACAGTTACTTGATAACCTTGCCTTGAACTATGAACAGGACAAATGGAGGAATATAAATGTGACAGCAATATGGGGATCCAGGCAGAAGGCAAAGCTTGCCCTTAAAAAGAACCTACCGACCCCCAAAATCGACAATAACCACTCGAGTGCTATAGTTCAACGTGATGGACAACTTGCTGTTACTAAGCCTCTGGTAGTTTTTGGTGGATCATGTCCGAAGTCAAAAGAACAAATATCAAGGTTACAGAATTTCCCCTTAAGTATATCTTCCATTTACTCTTTAAAGAAGATAATGGTTTGCGGTGTCTGGTTGGTTTAATATTGTTCTTGAGTAGCACATGGGCAAACATTGTATATTGTAGATATTACATCTCATGCAAGTAACTAGTTCTAAGATTGCTTAAAGCAGGGTGCTGGTATACGGTATACCAATCTCTTAAATACGTAAATGGCAAAACCTAATTGCTAGCATTTTTTGCTATTTTGTGTACATTGGACTGATTGGAGTATCTGGTATCTTCATTCTTCTTATTTATTGATTTTCCTGATGACTCTGCTCCAAGCATGGCAAAAATACAGAACATATAATTTAGTTACCTATATTGTTTCCATTTGCGTTTAAAAAAAGTTCATAGATAGTTATCTTCTTCCGTGTCACTTCTGTGGACAACATCCCATCAAGTTTGTAAATTATGTGGCAACTTGTTTTTCATTGATGACTGCAACATGCTTTTGAAAATGACAGGTTGGATACTCTTATATTAGAGTCTATTATCAAGTTGAAGGAGCCAAAGGGTTCTGACAGGGCTGCCATTGCTGCTTATATAGAGGTGTGTGTACTTCAATTTATTCGCGTATTGTTCTAGTATCTAAACTTCTTGAGAAACAAATGATTATCAATATGTTGCTGCATGTAAACTTCAATGCTACAGATATTACTTAATTTCTGCTTTCGTGAGCCTTTTCTGTTATCTAATGTTTTTTCTTTTAAATATATACATTTTATATTGATTGTTCTATCAAATATCTAAAGACAAAATATATGTACCAATATGCCAGTCTGCTTTATGGTCAAGTTTATGACAATTAAAGTTTATTTAATTGTTTGGAAGTATTTCTCTCTTACATCTGTAGAGTTATATTATATTGTTTATTAGTTACCAGCAATTTCAACAAGCTATTGCATGTAACTGTCATAATTCCTTTCTGCCATGTGCCAAAAATCCATGCTATTTTTTTATTTGAAAATTTCTTCTTGTCAAGTGTAAACAGACCATCCCACCGGGCGCAAGTAACTAGCTGTTAATTTTTTGCCCTCCCATGGTTCACCATTATTCAACCAATCGTAATATGCTATATATTGCTTGTCTTGTCAGATTAATCAGATAAGCTTACCACAATGATGAATACAGCCAATACTAGTATTATATTTTTTCTTTATGTGCTTGTCTGCACCATTGCATTCGAAGTAACTCTGAAACTTTTCACCTCATTAGGATCAATACTGCTCGCCGCCGAACCTCGAAAAGTTACTATCAACAAAATTGAAGCATATGGTGGAAAGTGGCAAATTAATGAAGGTAAGTTTACTGAGTAATTCCATATGAGTTCACATTGAGCATAGCGTCATATCAAAAGAAACTTATTTACCAAAGAAGCAGCATCCCCACCTGCAAATTTGTGTAATGAAGCATAGTCAGTCTGGTGACAAGAATAGATGTTATCTAATGACAGGTAAAGCGTAAGTACATGATTCCGTCAAACCTATCAAGCTCCGAGAAAAGAAGGTGCTCTTCCTCCTTACTCCTTGAAGGGAGGTCCAAAGATTCACCTAAAACAGAGAAGACTGGTGTCAACAACCTGTCAAAATCCCAAATTGATGCAGAGCTATTAAAAATTAAGGGCATGACATCTCAAGAAGTGGCAGCCGCGGCTGCAAAAGCAGTTGCAGAGGCAGAAGCTGCCATTGCTGAGGCAGAGGCAGCAGCTAGGGTGGCAGAGGCAGCAGAAGCTGAAGCAGAGGCTGCACAAGTTTTTGCAAAGGCAGTAAAGAGAGCATTTAAATGCAAAAAACGTTCTCCTTGGTAAGCTTCCTCACAAGTAATTTTAATTAATTCTTGTAAGTATTAAATTCATAGTTTTATTCAAAAATGCTTTCTGCAAATGGTTAATTTTCCCAATATATTTGCACAACTTTGTAGAAAGCTTATCTTTTATATGTTCAGACAATCTACACTCTGCTGTTGTATTCCATCATTTCCCAATGCTAAGCAATTATTCCCAAATAATGTGTCTCAAGATCTCTGCTAATAATAACCTTATAACATAGTTTCTAGTGAAAGTTAACATGGTGCCACTTTTCGTACTTGAGACCCCAAATTTATTAATTGTTGTGATCTTTTATCTAAGCTTTAATTAGTGCCACATTGTTTTGATGTATCTGTAGTTTGTTTTAGCTTACCCTGTTTTATATTTGCAAATTTGTGCAGATGGTGCCAGCTTCTGCATGGCTGAGGTGAAACAGTTTATTGACTTGAGATCATAGTTCTGCTGCTATGCTTCCTGCATGTATTCAATCTGTACATGATTTAGCCTTTTAAATCTGGAATATGCAGGAATGATCCATGAAGCATATTGTCCGGAGTCGGAAAGAGCTTATTGTTTATTATTTCCCTATATTTTTAAAGTAGCAATCTATGTGAGAGTACAAAGTAATAGAACGCATGATCAACATCGTGTAGTAAGTGAAAAATACAATTTTTAGTTGTGTTCCCTTAGCAGTATGTAGCGTCATTGTCTAGTGGATCCTTTTGTCCTAAGTTGATGAGTTACTCTGGTTATATCAAGTCTTAGGAACTTTACACTATTGGGTCTTGTAAGATTGTTTGGCATGGTTTCAGTTGTAAGTTAAGCTTTTGAGTTTCCTTCTCAAGGGAAACAATATTTGCAATTTATTGTGAAAGTAGGTGGTTGCTTTGTAGTCTCCCAGTTGTGGGGTAAGGATAAGTACATGTGGAAACTTTCTGCATTTGGCTACCATTTTTTATTAATGTGAAAGATGGATCCAGTTAAAATGTTGGTCTTTGATAAGGGCAACATTGCATCCTTTTCTTAGGAATACCAACTGCCCAATTTTATTATTTGTTATGTTAATATATTTATACATTTTTAGCTTACCCTGATTGGTGGACACAGTAATAAAGAAAATGCCATGAAACTGTTTTGGAAGTGAAATATGCACTAAGGAGGTGCTAACTTTTCTATTACATTTAATAAGAAAAGTAGAAGTCTTCCATTAGGCATTGGAAGTTTTCTGCATAAACCCGGTCCCATAAAGACAGCAGCTTGTCATTGTCAATTCTATAGAAAAGGATACTAAAGCTTTAAACTGCCAGAAGAATGCATGGGCCAGCATCAAAACTCCCTTTAAAAAAAGCACCAAAACAAATGAACTAAAAATGTTTTTAATTGAGGAGAGGAAAATATGCAGAAGAGTGGAGAATTGGTATATAGAAAAAGCCCAATAAACTTACACGAACTTGGTAAAAGAACGGAGAACACGTGTGAATCAATGAAAGTCACTATCATACTTAGAGACTATCTTCCCCAATCTTATCCTAAAAATATGACACTTAATTAAAAATTAAAATTCTAAAAATATAAAATAATATTTTTATGATGGGCTAACATGAGGCACGTATTTATTATGGTATATAAGATCCTTATTCTACGACCTTTATGTCAAGGCCTCCATGCACTGGCCCAAACCACCGCCTCCTCCTTCCACGACAAGAATATTCCGGCATCGGAGCACTGTCTCATTGACCAACCTTCCTTATACCTCCTCAAAAGCGCTCTAACGTCATCGCAAACCTCATCGCCAAACGGCACCGTATTCAGCCCGCTCCCATGCAGACGCTGCGACCATCTCACCGCCGTCTCACGCCGCTCCACTGACTCCTCCGGAGAACAAGCCACCAAGTCAATCACCGCTCTCCCCGAAGCACGTTCAAGCATCAAACGCTCGTTGTTCGTCCTTGGAAAGCTCTCATCTAAAGCTTCAAAGTAAACCCTAAACCATCTCAAGCATTCTTGAAACCCCTTCACAAACTCAAACCCATCGATTCCAACGTCCAAATCAGCTTCCTCCTCAACCACCGTGATTATCCTCGGTTGTAACCTCCTTAACGAAGATATCAACACGTCACGGGCATTACCAACACCCGTTATCGAATGCAAAGTGTTGACACAGTTAATCGCCAACGCTTCATCATCCTTAATATCCAAATCGTTCAAATTCAAGGTAGAAAGATCACCAACATGATGAATCACATTCAATTTAAAAGGAACACCCATGAGTCTCGCGAACTTCTCCATCCTAGTCCCTATTTCCTTCATGACTTTTTGCACCGCCGCGGTGGAGCCACCGAGCCTGGTAGTAACAACCGTTGTTAAACTCAGGTATGGTGCGTCGTCGTTTCTAGTGGCCAATGCTTCAAAGAGATTAGGCCATTGAGTGCAATAGGTGTTACTAATATCAACTATGTGTAACTTTGGCTCCCCTTCTAGGGCTTCTAATATTGCACCATTGCACGCTACGTGTCCGAATGTAATCCAGGGGCTAACTTCTTGGAACTTCAAAATGGTTTTTCTTGTTGATTCGAAGGAGCGTGTTTTCTCCGATGCAGAGGTTAGAGTACTATAGGTTCTATCTCCTGCTTCAGTCATGCGGCTAAACAAGGCTTGGAGGAAGTAAGAGGCAAGCTTCTGATCTGTGTCACCATAAGGTGAGCTTAGCTCATTGAGCATCCACATAAGTTGTTGGGCACGTGCACTGTTCTTGTCAGCAATGGCACGTGCAGTTTCGAGGAGGATGTGGTGTCCCCACTTGCCTGAGAATTCGAAGAGGAAGTTATCAGGGATGTGGGTGGTTGTTGTAGTGGTGGAAGTAGGGTGGTGGTGGTGGGGTTGATAAGGATAGTAGTGCTTAGAAGAAGAGGAGGAAAGGTCTTCATCATCATCCATGGAAAAGTTGAAGCATTCTTGGTCTTGATCTTGTTGGAAGTGATAGTTTTGTTGTTGTATAAAGGATCTAGAGCTGCTAGATGTTGTAGTTCTGGTGATGGTGGAGTTAAGGGATTGGTTATCGGCTTGTTGTTGTTGTTGTTGAAAACTGACAAGCCGAAAGAAGGTATCCATTTAAGGAGAGTCTTTTGTTGTTGGTTGCGTCCCAGCACAAGCAAATGGGCTTAACGTGTTTTTAACAAGGGTGGTGGAGAATGACTAGTGGAACTTCATTAATTTGGATTCTAGTGTTAGTGTTACCTCATTAGACTGTTTGTGCTTTAATTTCCTCTCCTTTTTGTGCAATCAATGTGAGGGTGAATACGGATGTGGGGTTGTGTTGTCTTTCTTTTCTAGGTTTATTCCTTTATGGGGTGGACACATGTCACATGTCTCATTCCCCCTGTCCCGCACGAATCAAAATTTTACTTTTTGTTATTTTTTATTTTTAAATTTTTTATTTTATTTATATTGTAGTATTGTGATTGGCCGGGTATATGAAATAGCACAAAAAGTGAGACGAGTGATTCTTGTCCGGGTATCGTCATCTCTTTATCAAAAATATATGTGGCTATGGAGATTGGATCGACCAGGAAGATATATAGTTTGTGAGTCAATATAACTTAAGAACATGGTTGGGGTATCATTGCCTAGCTGATACTTATAATAGAATGATGAAAAATAAGAAATTGTGAGCAAAAGGTAGGAATAAGGGATGTCATTTCCATTTTCACCCTTTTAGATAGAGAAAATTAATGTTTCTTTTACAAGTAGTGATTTTTGATGAGTGATGGGAGCATGCGTGCCAATTGGAATGAGGGAGAAAGAGTGTAAAGGTGTCTTCGTGAATCATCATTCATCTCTCATCAAACCCACTCATCCTCTCCCTCACTTGAATCTATACTAGAAGATGAAATATCAAAGGAGATGAGTTTTATGAATATACTAATGAAGGAACAAGGATATGCCGTTTGAAACCATATCTCAAATTATTTCTCTCCAAATATATTTCACGTGTTAGTTAAAAAATTAAGCATTCATTAGATATTGTGGTTACACTAACCATTTTTTCCTAAATTATTCCAATTGATTAGTAGTATCCTGAAATGCATGGCCATATATAAATGGGAAATGGGGTTTTCAAGGCCCTTTTCCCTATATCTTTTATTGCTTCTCCTGAATGCGGGTGTGGGGTGAGAGTGAAATAGAATTCCCAATAAGAGCTATATATTACATGCATTTAACGAACTTAACCACATACTTTATATGAGAATTTCAATCCCTTCTCTCTCCTGTCAACAAATAAACTAACACTAAGTTTTTTTATGCATTGGAAGCTATCACCTTCACAAAAATGGACGTGGTTGATTAGTTGATATGTCACTGCCTGTGTAGCAGACATTAAGAAGAACATTGTTTCACTTTTGGTATAGTATCATTTTCATAAATTTATATTATCTAATATATGAAACCATATACCCTTAATGCACACTTTAGACATATAAATAAAATAAAAAACTATGCATTGACACTATAATCTTTTACACTATCAGCACATCATTCATATGCTAATCATTTATTGACTCAAATAATATAAGTATAATGTACACAAGTGATAGATAATATGATGATATATTGCTCATGTATAAAATTTCTGTTTTCATTTATCACAGTAAAAAAAACTAGCTAGTCTAGCTGATATGAAAGTGCTACAATGAAGGACAATGTTGGCTGAAGTTTGCATTCACGCCAGACAAATTGTGCAGGAATAAAAGAAATTCCCTGCAAGCAAACATGGATTGGATTGATAACCCCCAACAAAGTGAGGAACAAAGAGGTTAAAATATTTACATCCGGGAAAACATAATCTCTGACTCTCTGCCATAAAATAAAGTTGAAATTTTTCTAACACTATTTGGGCAGTTACTCCATCAATTAAATCCATAAGCATATTATGAAACTCTTACAGGGCAGCAATGGAACATGATTACAACTTGTGATTCTCATGTGGACAGTGAGATGAAAACAGACTTAGGACAAGATGATTATATTCTTGTAACTGAAACAGTTGCGCACAAATCTTGAACAGGGTACAAAAATTTTCTCACTATTCATCAAGTGATCCCAATGCAAAGATTATTACCAATGGAAAAATGTAGTTTTTTTTACAAATGGTACGAGAGTGGGAGTTTTACCATCTAGAAAAATCTTTAAATTCACTACCGGAAACTCCTAACTTTCTTTTCTTCCCAACACTGGTGTCAACAGTAGCAGATTCAGCTTGAACTTGAGCATTCCTAGTTTTCAAGTACTTGCCAACACCGCCACCTACCCCAGCGCCTCCAGATTCAGATACTGCAGCACCAGGATTGCTAAACCAGGAGCCAACCCTATCCTGAAAGGAATACCAGAAAGAGTGAATATGTCAAATTAACAAAAACCTTATAGAAGTGGGGGAAAACAGTAAGAGATACAAAGATTCCAGAACAAACATTATCTTCATCCACTGTGCTCTTCTCTTCAGTATTATCCTGCTGTTGATCCTCATCTGGTTCTGTATAAGGATTGACAAAAACTGTGACACTTGTTATCTTGATTTCCTCCTGCAAGATCGAAAAATATACAGATCATTATGCATTGTTTGAAGCAGCATTATAGTATGCTTAATAATCTTTAATGGATCATTCAAAAGACATCAAATGTCCAAGCAAGCATTATTATTTAATATATCAACTCTTTAAACCAGTGAAGACTTGCAACCACTTAACAAATCAGCTCAAAGCCAGTGGCACAAAAAAGAAAAATATTGCACTTGAAATAGTCTTAAACCTCAATTATTTGAAAACCCAGATGAACCCCTCACATTTGAATAAAAATATCCATTAAAGTTTGGTATATGGTATACAACAGCACTACACCATACTCACAGAATACGGTGCTTGTAATACATCAGGTGTTCAAAAGAGCATTCTCCATAGTTGCAAACTTTAATGTTTGCATAAGAAAGTGCAAAATATTGTAATTCCATGCCATAGAGTTATACAACGATATGTTGAACCCATAAAGAAAATTTAATGTGTCAGACAAAATGTTAAACTGGCTAGATAGATGTATAGCTAAAGAGCATATTTAAGATATACAACACTGGAAGAGTTTGCTTTATCTAAATCAAATTGATGCAGTTGATAAGAATAAAACTAAGAAAAAACAGGGACAATCTATTGTAACAAAACTAAAAAAATACATAACCCACCAGAGGTCGGTCACTATCATCAACAGGAACCTTTTCCATTGTTGCCAGTGTAGTCATGCCTCCGACAACTCCTCCAAAAACTGTATGTTTGAAGTTTAAATGATTTGCAGACTTGTACAAGATGAAAAACTGAGAACCATTAGTGTGTGGGCCACTGTTTGCCATGCTAACCACACCCCTTCCAGAGTGAACTAATTTGGAGTTAAGTTCATCTTTAAAAGGCTTTCCCCATATGGATTCACCTCCTTTACCTGTACCAGTAGGATCCCCACCTTGTATCATAAAATTCCTGCATAAAATGGATAATAAGACATCAAAATGTGACTGGATTTAGACCAGAGAAAAACAGATGTTCACAAAGCAAAGGTTATTGTCATACCGAATGCTTCTATGGAAGGAAACTCCATTATAATATCCACGTTCACAAAGTGTGATAAAGTTCTCACATGCCCTTGGTGTTATATCACAATGCAGCTCAATGTTCAAATCACCATGTGTCGTATGCAGTTGTACATATCCTTTCTTCTTTGGATTCTTCTCAACTTTCAAATATTCAAATTCATTTTTTGTAACTGGATCAAATGATGTTGAAGTGAAAGACCGCGAAGCAGCACCAGTAGTGAAACGACTTTTGACCTGTAATAGGGAATTTCATTTAGAAGATGAAAATGCATATAATAGTGGTTAGTTGATTACTGGCAGTTTCTGCATATAGTACATAGCAAGGATCATTTAATTATGCATGAGACCACCCAGTATGTGTGTGTTACTTGGTCAAAAAGAGGCAATATCAACGAAACTCACCATCTTTGCGTTCACCGGGGCCCTGTCACCAGCTATGTGCATAGCTATTCTAGCAGCAGTTTTATCACCTGATGAGGCTTTAGCAGCAGCTGCACTTCTTCCATGTACAGAAGCTGATGCAGCATCAACAATACTAAGTGCTTGAGATGCTTTGGCCTCTCCATTTGGATTTGAATTAGAATCATCTTTAACACGCGACCTTGCAGCTAAGATGGCTTCAAGTGCAGCAGCCCTTTCTTTTTGTGCCTTGCTACCTCCTCCCCCAAGCATCGCGGCTTCCTTTCCTTTCTCAGTTCCAAGCTCCTTAAGCATTTGCTTGATATCTCCTGACACATTTATGTTATATGTTGGATCTGAACTCATTCTCTGTAGTTCTGAGAAAAGAAAAGTGAAGGTGTCATAGCTAATGCAAACAATAACATCGAAAGCAGCAACATTATAACAAGATATTTAAAGTTGACAAAAGACGAAGGTGCATGGTGTAGCAAACCTTCATCATCAATTTTCAAACTATTTTTAACATGATCGAAATCCAAAAGAATCTTGCTGTCGAGTGCATTGGGATTCTGCAAAGAGTTGGAAATAAAGGATATTAAAGCAAGACGATGGAAATAAAGGAATGCATAGAGTTGTTCCATTCAAAGCCAACTGACCTGAATAGTTATAAGGTCATCCTTAGTGAATGGCTCATCAGTGAGAAGCTCCTTCCAATTTTTTGTCTTGATGTTTAATTCTTTAATGGCCTATTTTCCACGACTTACATAAGTATGAGTCGCAATGCCATCTACAAAGGGATTAGCATTATTGACAAGAGGGTTCTCAAACAAACAAACCTCGTAGCAGAACACATTTCCTGTGGTCTTCACCGCCACAATATGTGTAAATTCGGTGAAAACTTTGTTTAGCACTGGACAATGATATTCTCCTGCACAGTAACAAACAAAGGTTGGTCAATTCAAAACAGTTAGCAAAATTAGATATCCAGTAAACATATTCAGGAAAACCATAAGATATAACCAAGCCCCAACCCCTTCCCCAAAAAGCAGAAACAAACTATATGTGAATGAAAAGAAGGTGTAGATCTTTATAGTGGCATAAAACTTCGGTTATAGACTAAATCCCAGACTTTGGTTACAGACTAAATCTTTACAGTGCCATAAAACTTCCATAACTCTATTTGATACGACAATGCACAATTTTTCTCAAATATTTATTCAATTATTCGGCTATCTGAAACTCTGTTGTGTTACAGCCAATGCAAGAATAGGGCATTCAATTGTGCTATGATACTAATAATTGACCATACCATGAGTACATAACAGGTGCACTCAAAGCATTTTCATTTGATAATGTGTAGATCTGAAGACATAGATTCTCCATTCAAAATGTTGAAGCTGGAAAAACTGAAAGAATCCAAAATCTACATATCCTCCTAAGTTACATTCAACATTAGTAACAAAAAAATGGATTTAATTGGCTTCCTTTTACTTTTTCGGTGAGTTAGGGTATGTGACAAATGTTAGCAAAGCATTATCTATTCTCTCCTAATAATACCATTTCCAGACCACAAAATCCCAAGAAACAAAAAGGTCACTAATTTGACAAAGCAGGTATGGTATTCTAGATTTACTTTCAGTCTCATTATTTGTTGGGATAATTTCTCATTTCCTCCTTCTCTACCTAAAATCCTCCAATTCAACATATCAAGCTCCATGTCTCTTGATCAATGTTACACTGTTATAAGCAAGGAAAACCATTTTCAAGAGAAATGAGTGGAAAGAATACAAAGTTATTGGTTGAACATGGACAAACTACACAATAGTCAGAGAAAATCCTCCATGTAACTAACACACATTATAAGGACCCTCAGCTCTTTCATTCAATAACAATATTGTTGAATTATGTTTGTATCTCTACTCCACAGAAGTGCATAAAATTGTTTAATTTTACATTGTTTGCAAGCAAGACTAGCAGCATAACCTAAAACACAGAGATGCCAATTTATCAAGTATCACATATATCTTTACCTCATGACAACATTACTAACTAGCTAACTACGTTTTAACAAAAAATAAGGAACCAAAAAGAAACAAAATCCAATGGAAGAGAAAAATAAAACCTTCAGAATTCTTGTGGAAAGTAAGTTGAATGAGATCTTGTTGCTTGAGAGGGGTTCCAGTGACAGGATGTTTTCCATATTTAATAATATAAGGGGTTATGCTCCTGAACCAGAAATTGCAAAACCAAATTATGAAACAATTATTATCAGGAAGAAAACATTAGAAGAAGAGATAAAAGAGAAGGATAGTGTACTGACATAACATCAAAAACAGTGCCATCGGCGGTGCAAACAGGATATTGAAAAGGGGTGAAAGTAAGGGCGCAACAATAGAAAGGAAGACGCTTAAAAGGGGTTCGAATCTCTTTGGATTTGGCACCGCCCCATTCTGTTGCCCACTCTGTTTTCGTGATGAACATCCTATCTTTGCTGTGCTGCTTCTTCCCCATTGATAATAATAACTTATGTCTATTGATTACGCTTCTTCTTCTTAATCAGGTTACTACAATTCCTCTTAACGCCTCCACGATTCGTCTTAACGCCGCCGTGCACACGATACTAGGTCGGGGGTTTTCGTTTACGCTATATTTCAGAGTTTTTGAACATCGGTGATTCTTTTTATTTATTTATTTATTTACCGGTCACTAATTATTTTTAAGTAAAATTTCTTACATTTTAAGATGAGTTTCCTAACAATTCCTAACATTGTCCGGTCATATACATTTATATGGTTTTTGTTAACAATTGCTTTGAATATTATTGGATTACATAGATTCTTAAAAATCAAATACGAAGTTGTTCTAATACTATAATTATCATTATGATTCATCCATGTAATAAAGAAAACTTATAAAACACTGAAGGGCAAGCTTATATATAAAAAATACCTAAAAAAATTTCTCTTCAAAATACTCTATGTAAGAGTTTAATATTTATATGAAAAAATTTATACATAATCATTCATCATTTATTTATATTACTCATATTTTTAAAAGATAATGATAATCAAATACAAATAGTAAACAATAAGATGAAAGTGTAATTTTACTACATAACTTTAAATTTTTGTAAGCTTCTATCTAATTTTATTTCAATTATAAATATATGCAATTTAGAAGATGTGTATAATATTGTTATTTTAATTGTATTTGATTTTATTTACTTTTTATAAAAATAGAAACTTTCCTTATTTTCATTTTTTAAATATATCGCCTTTAGGACAAGGCATTGTATTTTTTATGCATTATTTATTAATAATGTGTTTGTCCATGACCAACCCAAATTGTGAACAGCAATTGTATTGTATGAGATGAAGTATCATGACTAAATGATATGATAAAAATACAAAATGATAAAAGAATGCACGAAATTCCCTTTATACTTGAGGTAACAAATCCTAAAAATTGCGTTGGATACTCTCTAACCATATTCATACTCAGTGATAATCGTAGTGCAAGTGATGATTATGTACAGCCTTCATCAAATAATATATCCTCTATGATCAATCTTTTAACTAAGTTGAATTTGATGCAGAATTGGATACCCGAAATGCATTCTTGAGTCCAGTTATTAACCTCTGGCGAAAAGTCTTGTTCATCCTTGGAGTCCCATTCTGATTATGACATGTTCCTACAGATAAACTAGACCTCCCCACTTCATTTCCCTTCCTTGTGGTATCAAACATAAACCCTGAAGAAGAAACAGACCCTCTTTCTCCCCTCACTACTTTACCATTCTCACCTGTCACAGAATGAAAACTGGCACAACGTTCTGAGTTCAGCACATTCCTCAGCTGCTGCTGCTGCTGCTCCTCCTCCTCCTGTTCTTGATCCTCACCTTTAGCATGATGGTCCACCAATATCTTCTTCATGCTCGTGAGCTCATTTTCCAGGCTTTGAATACGAGAGTACGTGGAATCTATGGCCTCTTTGAGCTGTGCTGTTTGGCGATGAGCCGTGTCACGATGAAGAAACTCTCTTAGTGTTGTTCGTTCCACTTGATGTGGACCGGTAGCTGCAGTAGCAATGGAGTTGCGGGTGTTAAGATGCTCTATCAGCATTGCTCGCACTATGAATCTCAATGGCATTCTTGGGTTCTGAACACATTCTACTAGGGTGCGTTGGGAGAGTTTACTGCAGTTTATGGTATTGCATAATTGAGTTTTCTGCTCCTCGCTTAATTTCCCATTATATTTGTTATCCTGCACAATTAGAAAAACAAAAGTTAAGAAAAATAATAATCAAAACTAGAACGATCCCAGGTATTGTACACACCAAAAACTGAACTTTTACCCCCCTTAATCTTATAAATATGATAACCATTTTTATTTAAAAATGCAGATTTTTAAAATTCTATATGAATGTAGAAATTCCTTTGCACATAGGAGTTCGAAAACTTTTCCATTTGAAGCTTAATTTTTGTTATAATAAATAATACTTTTAACAAGTGATATTAAAAGATTAATTTGATAATTTGTTATTAAACTGACTTAATATCCAAAAGTCTCAGCTCAACTAGCAGTAAAACTACATCGTGTAAAGATATTTTATTTTTGTAACAATTTCATTTATATTGCATAATGAAAACAAAATCCTCAAACTAATATCATCAGAAATACTATAGCAAGATGATGTGAAAGGAAAAAAATAAAAAGGTTTATTTCATTATTTCCGATCATCGTAATCTTAATAATGCGCGAAATCAATAAATGTTGACAGATATGTTATGATGACATGGCGTACCTGAAGATAAAGATCAACCATCTGGTACAGAACGTCATGGTTGGAAAGCCGTGGGTTCATGGAATCAACAACCGTAAGAAAATCTTGAGTATTCATTCCTACGACGTCGTTTAAGCAAGTAGTAGCGTCGACGTTAAAAACGTCCTCGTTTTCCCAAACCAGCGCTTCAATACATTTACTGAATAGCGACGCTGTCGTTTCAGCATCAGGAAGCAAAGGCAAGCATGAACGGAGAACCATAGACGCGTACTCTTGGCCAATGCCAATGATTCTGCAAAAGTAAGATTCCGACACGTGACACAGATTCTCTCCGTCTTGTTCGCCTTTCATGCCAAGTAACTCCGCCGCTGTTCTGATGGCTGCCACGTTAGTGGGCGTTAACGGCGCCTTGTGGCTGTAACAGTATTCGGCTATCGCGGCAAAGGTTTCGGCCGTTATATTTAACGGCGGGGAGAGAGTGAAATCGGAGACTTCCGTTAGATGCCGTTTCAGATATGAGCTTCGTGATATCATACGATCCTAATAAACATGTGACATGTCGTTTCATTAACAATACAACAAATAGAAGTGATGCACATATTTTTACGTGGTGAGAGGAATGTGCCTCAGTTGGAAATTACTAGTCAAATTTGAGTTTGCAATGAAACTTTTATGGAAAACTGAAAAAAAACAAACCCAGAGAAAGATAAATACAAGGTTCCTGACACTTGAGTTACTTAAAAGTTAAAACTTTTCATTTCATTTTCTTCAATTCCAAAAGAATAATAAATATTTAAAGAAAAAATAAAAAGAACAATAAATATTTAATTTTTTTAATTGGTCTGATACATGGTTTGGTATATGATTTATGATATCACATCTTATCCCATAAAACTATTTCACTTAAAAGAACTTTCACTTAAAAGAAAAAGGAAAAAACGAAAACATAACTAGAAATAAAAGAAGCTTTGCAAAACTGTTTACCATCCTGTGAAAGATATGTTCTTTGGCTAACATCTGAGGCAATAATGCATGGATATTATTTAAAGATTCTGTAAAAAAGACATTTTCTCTAGTGTCAGTTCATCTTTTTTTGTCAATTAGCAGCATTTTAAACAGTCCAGTCATTTTGGAGACTTCTTAAGTTTGTGCCAAACAAATATATACTAAATTACTAATTAATGGTGGGGTATTGTGGGGTTCTGTATCATATATTTGATGTGATGAAAAGAAGGAAAGAGTCAGGTCTCCCGGTGTAGTAGCAAAAAAGATAACGATCTTAATGTCCCAAATTTTTCATCTACTCCTTTAACAATTAATAATAATTTCAGTTTTATAAAATTATGATTAATTAGTGACAAGTGTGTAAATAAAAAATTAAAAATGAGAAAATAATGATAAATAATTCATTCATGACATAAAAAACCTTAGACCACACTAAAATTTGTTTGAGTTGTGTTATTGGAGGAGAATTTAAACAGTTCAGCTGTAAAAGATGATTATACACACGTGCATATGGTAAATAGTTTTTATTAATATGATGCCAAGAACAAGTAGTTCAAGCTTAAGAAATTAATCAACACCTTGTGTACCCGGTGAAGGCAAAATATTTTCCCTTGGGTAGGTCTATTCATAAATTTTGTTGGGTAGCTCATATCCATTAATTGGATTCCCACTTGCAGTACATTTCTTACTCATGTCAAATTCCATGAATTGAAAATAATACTTACATTTTTCTCTCTTGTCTTACTCAATAATTAAGTCATATTTTCACATTACCAAAATCCCAAATAAGAATATTAAAATCCACCCTCTACTTTGTGATGTATATATCATCTGAAACTTGCTTTTCAGGTTTGTTATACGTCGTATCAAAGTCATCATTGCAGTTTCAGCCAAGTCGGTATAGAATCATTTTGATCCAAAATTACAAAAAAAACTACTATGAAGAGCTATAATGAATGTACCACACATTTAACGGAAAAGAAACGAATAAGGAAATAAACGCCATAAGCGTAACCAAAACAAAACAACAGTAATCAAACAAGAAACAAGAACATTAAGGATAAATGAAGATACCTTGTGTAGATGAAAACATGTTCCTTGAACACGTATCAAGATATCTGTTCCATGCCCAGTGTCGAGAGACCTAATTGAAATACAAAATTTAAATATGAGAAAACATAACACAACGTGATATAAGAAAAATAAAATAAAGAAAAGGTTAGAAGAGGAAAGAAAAAAAATGGAAGAGAGAAAAAAGAGAAATAGTACCAAGCCTTAACTCTAGAGAGAAGGGATGGTGGAGAAGAAGAAAATGATGATAAAGATGAGAAAGAAGGAGAAGAGATCTCTTGTTCTTCCTCATAGATGGTGTCAATGACCCCAAATTGGTTCCAACCCTTCATCTTTCTCTTCTTTAGAATCACACTTTAGGACTCTCTGAATGCTGCGCTACTGTTATTTCCATGGGGTTGCGGTTTTCGTTTATGCAATGTCATAAATATGGTTTGGGGAGGGTATTTAATGGTACATGTGATAACTCATAAATGCTGACAGTAATTTTCCCTTCCTCAGTTTTTTATTTTACACTAAAATGATATATTTCCCTCCTGTCTTTTTTAATATCTGTCAGTCTTTTATGGTAGGAAAATGAATATAACATTACTATTTTTTATAACAATATTTCTCATAATGAGTATCTGTTGTTAAAAATCATGGATCTAATACAATATTTAAAAATTCATAAATCTTATATCACCAACATTTCGTTCTAAGAAAATTCGAAATCATATTTACCTTAAAATATAAATAAGTTTTAACTAATTTTATTTTATTAAACGTTTTCATGAAGAGAAGCAAGGGGTATATTCATGAAAGGAAATATATATTTTTTCAAATCATGTTTCCACTTATAGAAAATATATTATTTAATTAAAAAAATTAAATATTAATAACTTTTTCTATTTTTATTTTATTATTATTGATGTAGGTTTAATATAAGATGGTGGAAGATCAAAACCGCTTGAGTAACTTTTAGGAGATCAGAAGTTGTCAATGTTACTTTTCTATGTCACTTTTATGTGCCACAAATTACAAATTGACATTTTAATTAAAGTTGCACCATAATAACTAACCAAAAGTTAACAAAATATAAATGTGAGTTTGTAATTGGTGGTACATAAAAATTATATAGAAAAGTGACATAGACAATTTATGCTCATTTTAATAGGTTTACCTTTTTTCCATACATATTTAACTATAAGTACTTTTGAAATAAGCTAATTTTTTTTTTACTAAATGCTTTTATTTCTAAATTATTCTTCATTTACATCACATTTTATTATGAATGTAACTTAATGTATTTTTTGTATTATTAAGTGTATTTCTCACGCTTTTGAGTAATGAATTAATCTATTTCATGATTTATGGTTATCTCATCCAACAATTATTGCTCATAAGAATCGAACTCTTAATCTTTTGAGCATCACGTGAACCGGTGGAACCTTATACCATTATATCACAAACTTGTTGTTATGTAACTTAAAGTATTTACTCTTAGAAATAAGTTTTTATTTATTTTAAAATTTAAATAAATTATAGATATGTTTTTCCATATACATTATTATATTATGGAGGACGATTTATGTAGCGATATTTATTTTTGGATAAGCTAATGAAGATTAATGAAATTAATTGACATTCTTCATAGGTCTATTATGATTTATATTTAAGCATGTGTTTTGTTATTATTATTTGTGTGGATAAATTTGTTTTTTGCTTGTGTCGGGAACCGACTCGCAATTAAAATCAAACGTTGATCTTTCCATCTCCAACTAACAAAATTTAATAACCGAAGGCAACAATTTCGCTTCTCCATTTCTCTTATAAAACCCACTTATGCATTCCAAGCGTTTCTTTTTTCAAACAGCAAAATGAGACTCACTCGTAAAAAACTAAAAATGACTGGCATATAATAAAAGAAAATATTGGATTCACCAATGTTTAAAGTGTTGGAAATTCTTCCTAATTGATGTGAAAGTATAACCAATGCTACTTGGTAGATGAACCATTGCATGATAACTTTTCAAATGACTCTCGAGAACCATGAAGTGTAATTTAGAAAGTTGGAGTAAGTATTGTAATTACTCTTTTACTCTTAAGATGCAACTTAATAGTTGGAGTAACATTTTCAATGTATCTTGGAAGTGTGATAATAGTTACTCCTCCACTATATCTTCATGATGAAGCATTTCTTTCCCTTCACTATATAAAGGGACTTGTGAGGAAGAAATACACAAGCAAGTGAGAAAGAACATCATAGAGAGAAAGTGAGAGAGATTATATTCACTTTACTGTGAGTTTTTTGTATTCCTAGTGAGATACTATAGAGTTTGTATTTCCATCTTTTTGGGTGAGATTGAGTGTTATCCTCTTTGTAAAAGATAGTCAAATATTGTAATCCTAGTTTTCTATAGTGGAGATATTTTCTGAACTAGGTCTCGTGATTGTTTCTTTCTCACATTGAGGAGGTTTTTCCACGTTAAAATTCCTCGTGTTATTCTTCTACTATTCTCTATTTACTTTATTCACTTGCCGCTTCCGCAAGTGTCCATTTTGCATCACACAGAGGAAGAAAATTGGTTCTGAATTTCCCAACATAAAGTAACCCAAATAATCAATTAGACATTATTCTAAGTTAATATTTGAATCATGAAAATGACACTTGTTTAGAGTGACATTCACAAACCCTAAAGGAATAATTATTTTCTCATTGGCTAAAAGGATGCTCGATAGTACCCAAAAAAAAAAAAATAGTAAGTCAAATAAATTTTATTATAATACATGTACAAGCCAATCTCCGGGAATAGCTTATTAGTCATCCTTAGTGTCTAATTTTTTTTCAAGATTCATCCTTCTTTTAACCAGGTATAGCTGATTAAAAGCTCATAAATATTTAGACCCATCTACCATACCTTCCTTTGAAAACAAAGTGGACCATTTTATCAAAAACATTTCCATGGCTCCATCATCCACACCCCCAAACCAACCAGAGTTGTTGTTAGATCATTGCTTGAAGGTAGTCATAAATAAAATTTGGCAAATCAATGCGCCATGATGTATGTTGGAATAGATTCACTACCAAATTTAATAGCCACTCTTTGAAATTCATTTTTCTCTTCCATATTCGTCCATCTACATTTGACAAGTAGTAGTTAAAAAATGATATACCATGTTACAAAAAAGTACAGAAGAAGTAAATAATAAATGTACTAATGCCTTCTTGTTTAGTGTTTGCCTTTTGTTGTCTTGAGCATGCTTGTTCCTAGGATTTTCTGACTGTGCAAGACTTCACCACGTGACCGAGGCTTGGAGTCATTTGGCCGAGACAAGTTGGCTTGTTGCTTGACGATCTGACCGAAGCTTGAAGGTCTGATGTCTCTGAGTCTTGACTGAGGATTTTTTTTGGATCAACAATGAAATATATTAAAAGAAATAGAAATAATTAGAAGAACAAGTGATACTCCTATCCACAACTACAAAAATTAACAAGAATAAAGACACAATAATATGTTTGACACTCATTCCATATAATCCTGAGTCTTGACTGAGGATTGCTAGAAGCTTAGTGCATGCCATACGATCTTTCTAATCGAACACTTTGTCCATCAGTTGAAATGGACAGCAAGTATTATTTTATCACATGTGCTTATTTGTTCTTTTTAGCACATGTTATTAATCTTCTTGTTAGTCTTGATTTGTTAAGAGTTAGTTATAGGGTTGGTTGCTTGTCTTACAAGCAACCTTCCTTGGCTTATATAAACAAGGGTTTTGTGGCAGCTTAATACATAAATAATATACATTTCTTACTTTACTTTCTCATGTCTATTTCCCTTTACTTTCTCTTCTTCTTCATTTCCTTTAGTAAGAAGAATACATGCAATATTGTCGTTTTGTTTCAGATGTTTTATATAAAAGAACATTCATACTCATCATGTCTATCAATCTATATACTATATAAGAAAAAAATGTTCTCTTGTGTTATTCCATGACAAGTGTCACAACCTCAACAAAAATTTTCCCTCCCAAAACACCTCATATTCTTAATATACAACCTCTCACACAAGAAAAAAGTATATCTACCCACTCATTACCTATTATATTATTTAATAAAAATAACACCCACAATAACGACACATCACTTTGTACAACCTTCAACATAGATAAAATATATACATTCACATTGTTCACTACTCAATATATTATTTAATAAATTATAATAATAATAATAGAATTGAATAGTTTTATTGATGAAAATATAACAATTTTATAAAATTATTCTTGAATTGGTAATACATGTAACATAAGTGTTCTTAACAATGCGAATATACGGATAACATGTGTGTTTTAACTATGCGAATGTATACGTAACATGTGTTTTCTTAGCAATGCGAATGTACGAGTATCATATATGTTTTTAACCATTAAAATGTATGAGTCACATGTTTGTTCTTAATAATATGAATGCACTTATAATATGTGTATTTTTAATCATTTGAATATATGGTTTAAAAAATACATGTTTGTACGAGTAATGCGAATGTACGAGTAACATATGTATAAGTAACATATACTCTTCTTAGCAATGTGAATGTACGAGTAACATTTGTGTTTTTAACCATTAAAATGTACGGGTCACATGTCTGTTCTTAACAATACGAATGCATATATAATATATGTGATAAATGTATTTTTAAACATGTGAATGTATAAATAACATGTATGTTCTTAACCATATAAATATACATGTAATATGTGTTATTAATCATGTGACAAAAAATACAGCTCGTGCATATGCACGGGTAACTTGCTAGTTTATATATAATAAGTTAACTCATCCTCTATTTTTATTTATTTTTTAAACATGGTCTTCTCACTCTTTTTTTATTGTACCTTTGGTTTACAATTTTTCATACATCTCTCTTAATGTTAACGAAAATTTAAATGAATAACGTAAATATAGGAAATAAACATGCTTTAAGGCACAAAACTAAACGAATAACGTAAATATAGGAAAATGAAAAAAAGATAACAAGTGGATTCATCCTATTTTACAAATTTAAAAAATAGGGTCCAACTCACATTAAATTTAGAAAGTGTAACAAAAATCTCAATCCCCTAAATAATTTTAAAAAGGATCATTAGTAGAATTATAAAGAATAAATAGTCACTTTGGTAAGTGATAGTTTAATCACTTTTGACTAAATTCCGTAACATGTGACAATAAATTTTAAATTGTTGATACTATAATCAATCTTCATTTTAAGAAGAAAATAAATTCTTTAATATATGATAATATTTCATGTTAGGGACTAAATTAAAAAAATACTATCCGAACCACTATTGGATTGGATTAATAAACGTATAAGAAGGCTTTCTAGGTAGCCCTTCTTAGGTGAATGTGGGCTCAAGCAAAACCTGATCCAAGTCAACACAAAAATAGAGAATTAAAATTTCAGTAAAAAAAATCACATCGAAAAGACGAAAACCCTAATTTCGTTATTTCATTTATTCATATAATTGCCGTCAAGGTAAGAGAACAAAACCCTTCCTGAGAGGAGAGAGAGAGAGAGAGAGCAGAGAAATCGAAAATGAAGTTTAATCCAAGGGTTTCAAGCAGCCGCCGCAAGAGCCGCAAGGCTCATTTCACTGCTCCGTCGAGCGTGCGCCGTGTCTTGATGAGCGCGCCTCTCTCCGGTGACCTCAGATCCAAGTACAACGTTCGGTCCATTCCGGTGCGAAAGGAAGACGAGGTGCAAGTGGTGAGGGGAACCTTCAAGGGTAGAGAAGGAAAGGTTGTTCAGGTCTATCGCCGTAAATGGGTTATCCACATCGAACGGATAACCCGAGAGAAGGTAAACGGATCAACCGTTAACGTAGGGATTCATCCTTCGAAAGTTGTGGTCACTAAGCTTCGTTTGGATAAGGACCGTAAGTCATTGCTGGATCGTAAGGCGAAGGGTCGTGCCGCTGCTGATAAGGAAAAGGGTACTAAGTTCGCTCCTGAAGATGTTATGCAAACTATCGATTAGGTTCTATGCTTTTTAAATTTTATGCTTTTTAGTGTTTTAGTTATAACTATTTTTTGTTGTTGTTTAAGAATTTGGAGACGATTATTATTTGTTAGTGTTTGGGTCTTATTGGTCTGGACCTATGAACTTATAATTAAATGTTTTGCTTATTACTGGTAATGTTTCTGTTCATTTAGTTTTGGTTTTAGTATTTCTTTATGATTGTAGTTTTAACAAGATGATTAGCGTTTGTTGGGTTATCTAAGAATTACTAGAGACTTTAGTGTTAGAAGAGTTTTCTTAATTTTGTTGCTCTTATTTGTTATTTGGAATTTCTGGGATTCTGTAGAATCTGGTGAATTATTTAGTTTCTTCACATTTGGAATGCCTTTTGGAATCTGGATCTCATATGTTAGGCCAATTAAACTAATGAACACTTTTTCGTTATTGGCTAAACATATATAGTTGGTAATCCTACTGTAATTTGAGATGATTATTTTTATGTGTAGTATAATCCCACCTTTTCTGAGTGTGAATGTTATGCTTGGCATTTTATGTTCATATGTAAGGCTATTGACAAGATTTAGCTTATATATAGCACAATACTACAATGATCACATATCGCCATGCATATTTTCTATGTACCTTCTTACCAACCCCTTTTTCTCTCTTCCCTACCTCTAAAACCAGAAATTTTAAAAATGCATTTGGAAGTTGCTCACACTATTGAGAATGAGTCCACCATGAGACATGCAGTCAGCAAACATTTTCACAACGTTCTTTGCTTCAATGTTAACTGTATTGAAGACTTGAAGTGTCTTGTTTTTTATAACCAAAAAAATGTTTTTAATTGTAAACTTTATGTTATCTTACTTTCATTTTCAATGATAGTTGTTTTAATCATGTAGAATATTCAATATTTGATCAACTTATAGAGTCTAATTGATTTGGACATTCTGGAAAGGATTTTCTTTTAAATATATGGTATAGTTTTTTTCTTCTAGTGATAATATGGTTAGTTGTTAATGTTTGAAGAAGAATGGTAATATGGTTAGTTGTTAACACTTTCCTGTTGTCTTTAGCGACTGATAATCTGTTGCTAGTTATCAAACATAATTTCTTTTTCTTTTTTAAAGAAAAAGAAAAGGCCTCACTCATTTAGCGTGGTTGGTGAGGACATTCGGAGTAATTTTCTTTTTTTGGGCCAAAAGCCCATAAGGCCTTCTTGTTTTCCCCTTCTTTTTTTGAACTTCAAGATTATTGACAATTTCCCAATAGTAGGAAATTTTCAAATGAGGCATGATCACTATTCTAGCTTGTTTCATTTTCAGGCTGACATGTAACAATTTCGATTTCCTGTGATAATATAGTTATTTTCAAAGATTTCAAATGACATTTTAATTGATCAAGAAACAACTTGAGGATAAATAACAAGCCTTCTCAATTTATTGCAGGTTGAATGAACAATTTTAAGTCGATTGACTTCCGAATATGTTCCTCCCTATCTGAAAAGCAGTATAATACACTAATATTGGCTACGCCCTTTTGTGTAAATCTAATGTTCATATCAATATTAAAGGGAGATGGTAAACTGCAATATCAAGTCAACCAGCTTCTTGTAGCACTTTTTTGCTTTCGAGTCTGGACAGTATAAAATTTCTTTAACATTCAAAAGAACACAGCATTGTGGTAAACTTTGAATTTCTTTAAAAGTCATCTGGCTTCAAAAAGACTTCACTAATTACCTCTCAAATTCCTACAAAAGGAGTAAAAAATGCTTAAAGAATAGAGGATACATCAACTCCCTTGCACGGGTCATAATAATCTTATGTATCTTGGTTTACGATTAAAGAATAAAAATGGATACATACGACAGTCAACAAAACAGAAAACATTATTCCAATAATAACTTGTCGTTCAAGGTTAAAATCTTGAATAAGATCAAATTCTATCCCCCACTCCCTGTGCAAGAGCTAGTTTTGTCAACAATTCACATGTCATGTAAATGAGACAATTAACTATTTTCCAATCCAAATAAAGAACGTTTTTCTTATGACATGCGTAAGAGCAAAACTCTATTAACCAAATGATGTAAATGTTTGTGGTCCAACAAACATATCTCTGCAACCCATTCCGTGACAGTTTATATATATAGAAAAACATTAATGTTATGATAGTATTTATCATTGGCATTGTTCAGCTTCATTGTGTTTTTATCCTCCTACCATATATCTTGTTTGGTTCTTATATATATTAACACAGCTTTGCATATCGTTAAAAAGTAAAAATTTTGTTTTACTCAGCGAGCTCTGATTCTAAACCATGCAAACCTTCATGGAATTCACAAATGAAATGTGTTCTCATAAGTGTTATGCGCCTAAGTAGAAGCTCCATGGTATGTTAAAGCATAAGAGACTATTGAAATTTAGTAATTTGTTAAAAAATATGAACACTTTAACAAGAATGAAGTCGTACTTGTTTCTCATAGGTATATTTTCATCATGCAAAGAAGATTATTGAGCCATTATTGATCGTGTGAACATGTTCAACAATAGATCTTATGTGTCAGTATTCATGGTAAATTTCAACCATACCTACAATTTTAAGTGAGATTTTTTCCAACAATGTGTTGCGGGGTCTAAAAGAATCTCTTTCACTTGTTACAGTCTCCATGTGAAGCAAAGAACAATAATAGGGTACCCACTGTAATATGTTCACAACAAAATACAAGATTGGTGCTACTCTGGATACGTATGCAACCCTTAATGGCTTGTGAAAGGATAGAGATTCTGACATCAATTTCCCTTCAATCTCATCCTTATATCCTTCCTCTCCACTGGTCCTAGCTAGTTGTTATACCCAACTCAATTATAAGATTTCTAAACTCATAATAGACTGAGCTTTATTGCAATTTGTTGAAAGGAAGGAACCAAGTTATAGCAATCACAGCATAATGTCCCATAATACCTAAACCAGTGTTTATAAGGCTTACACACCCGTCACTCCTTAAGCTAGCTTCAAGGTAGGATTAGGCATAGTTTGCAAAATTCTAATAATATACTTAGATTCATCATAGATGGTCCAACATCAAATAAGAATATGATGAATCCAAAGATTATTAAGGCTTTAGGCTATGAATAATTGTGGATTAAGTTAAATCTAATAAAGTTCTAATAATAGGCATCTTCATTTCTCATTAAATGCTATTTCAACCAAATAATTAGATCCATTATATAGTTGCTAGGTCTTGAAGCTGATCACTACTTTCCCAACCATAATAGTAGTATAATACACAAACTAAAATATTTTGCAAAAGAAAAATGAAAAGTGTAGCATCACGAAATGCCCTCACTCTTTTCTTTTCTGAAATGGTTGGCAACCAAATTGAAGCTTACGCAATGTAACCATTCAGTTTTTTAACCTTTCATCATTTTGATTGATATTTTAGTAAGTACAGGCAATGGTAGCACTGTGCCAATCCTACACCTTATTGCTTTAAGCCTTTAACATTTATAGTGCTCTAATATCACTTATGGCTAATGGTTACAGAAAGTTTCCCTATCTCTGAAAAGGAGCTTCTCAGTCTCAAGCAAACATATAATCACATTCAACTTTACAAGCATTATCAATGGCCAACTCAAATGCTACACAGATACATCAAATCAAACAAAACCAATTCCCATTCTCAATGGCTTTCAGCCTTTTGAAAAACATAGAAAGCATCCTAAGCTCCCCAACATAGGGTAGTAGGGTTGCTGTTACTATTATTGTGTACAAATAAAGTTACTTAACATATAAAAATATCATTCTAGTAAAAATAAGGGAAAGAAAGTAATGCAACTGAAAAAGTAAAAATGTAATAGGAGCATTTCAAGAAAGCAAACACTGCCCAAAGTCACTATCGAGAAATAGTGTTCAACTTAATTGTAGCTTTCTGGCTCTAACTCATCTTTCATTTCAACTCCTCCTCAATGACTTGTGTACTTTGAGTCACCTTCATTCTTCTCACTGTAGGCTAGAGTTAACAACTTTTATTTATTTACTCTTCCTTTTTTTCTGTCTTCTTGGTTGTTACTCCATAAAACTTTTTTTGTTGGGTATTGGAAAATAAAACCCCAATCATCAATACTAATTAATAAATCATTCCACGAAATAGTGGATGACACTCATTAAACCTATAAAACTAACCATAATAAAATCAGTGAAAAAAAGTTCCTATAATCTAATCAGTGAATAAAAATATCAATCAAACTTTCACTTGTAACATCACAAACTCTGCGAGGTGCAAACTATGGTCGATGTAGCTTTTGTCTTGGACTATTTTCACTGTTCTGAAAAGTAAGTTTTCTCTTGGTTCCTGAAGAAGTGTCAAATGGGTTCTCAACAACACACGTGGAGCTTGAATGGGTGGACAATAGATTCGAGGAAGGGGTCTTAACTATGTTTTTCTTCTCCTGTATTAGATTGTAACATGAAAATACATGTCCCTGTTGCATATATTTAAGAAATGTCATCAAACTATGTTATGATTCTTTTATTGCCTTAATTTTTTTATATCAAAATAAGAAAATTTGAAGAATTTAATTGCTGTGTGTGCTAAATAAACTTACCCTTTCTATATTTCCCCATGACGAGATTGCACTTAACATATGGTCCATGATATTTCTTGTTAATGTAGCATCAAAAGCTGCCATAACAGCAGCTGAAGCGATAATTGATGGCCGTTGATCCATCAAATTAATATCTACAGATATAAAATAAAAAAATAACCTTTAGAAGATTATATAATCATGATAATACTACTATTCAATTAGAAAAATGCGTTACTTAAAATAAAACCACCTTTGACCATGTTCACAATATGTTCAGTGGCTTTTATGATTATAATTTCTGGTCTGGATTCAGGGAAGAACTTGCTCACAAAGTAATGCAGATAAGGAAAAGGTGTTACTGATCCCATTTTCCATTCCAATGTACTCAAAATCATCAGCTCCATATTCTTAATCACTTTGCTCTCAAAGCGACATTCTTCTGTTGGATATTCAAATAGTGGTGGCACATTTTGCTCTTCCATCTTTGCTGCCAGAGATAAACATGCCACTAATAATAACTTAATAGCCCAAGGTTTGGATTCCTATATCATTAAGGAAAACTATAATCAGCACAAAATCTGAAATAAAAGATCAAAATTATGGTGAAAATATCACTGTATTTAAGAATAGACTATGTTAAGACTCACATCAATGGATCTCTTTGAAAGGAATTGATCAAAGTAAGTCATTGATAAGTAAGCTGTGTGAACTTTGAATCCAAATTTCACCTGAGTCTGAATCAACAATAAAAACTTCAAAAATCAGCAAACAAAGATTAAGAAAAAAATATACAAAGCAAAAATGCTTAGTTTGGGTGATGAATACTAACATTGAAAATCCAATCAATAGCATCAAGACGAGCACTTCTCAACCATAATCTTTCTGAGCAACCATGATTAGATGAGAAAACATGATGACTCTGGGATCCGAACCCCATTTCTTGTGTGAACAAATATTCAATGTATTCCTCTTCATCATCCAAAACGAAAGATGGGTTATAAAGTGAATCAATGCTAGTGTTTTCAACATCTTCAAAGAAGCTACCTTCACCTTCATCACACATAAGACTAGACAAAGAAATGAAGATACCAGAGCTCCCCATATTATTATTATTTTGTTTCAATTTATGTAATGAGTAAAAAAAAATCTGTGAAAGATAAGAACTTGAGTTGAGTTGTAAGTAGAATCTAAAGACTAAATAATAGGAGAGATATTAGATATGGGAAGGTGGAGGAATGAGTGGGAATAAGCAGTTATTGGTGGCGCCAAAAATAAGCAAATGAGAAATAGAAGAAGTACGGTTAATTAGCAGTTACTGATATTGAAGGTGTGTGAATGGGTGTATGCATCATACTTACAAGTACAAGTAAGAAAGAGAGTAGAGTGTGGTTGGTTCTCCATCCTAAATTCTCTCCAAATGTTGAGAGATTCCATACTTCACAATATTAAGACTGAGGTATTCTTATGTATATATGGTTCTAAATTAAGGAATTGAGGTAATTTAATCGAAATGGAAAGATATCTACAGTCTTAGAATGTATTATTTCATTCTTATTCAAAAATATAAAATTAATATATATTTAATTCAAGTTTTAAGTGACAATAGGAAATGAGTTGTAAATTTTGAAAGTGAAAAAACATTTGGGTCAAGTTTAATTCTAAATATTAAAATGATATTTATTCAACTCAACCGAAAATATTTTATTTCATAATCAACCCAATTCACATGAAACACTGACTAATGTACATGCTACACCACTTTTGGGTTTCTCTATAGTTTAGGACAACTGTTGGATGATTACTTTTGTCCTCATTTTTTGTCCCATCTATTGCAAACTGCAAAGGGTTTCATTTGGTCTTAGTGTTCATCATATAGTCCACCTTATTTCTACCTGCTCCCTTTACTCTTATTTTAACACAAATATAGCAGAATGGATAATAAGTAATTTTTACTGTTAATAATTATCTAAAGTTAGTGTTTAACATTAAAAATATGTGTATTAAATATGTAATAGGAGTAAAATAAACATAAATAAAAATCCACTTCACCCCATTCCTAAATATTGGTATGAAAGAAGTCATGTTTTGTTTCTAAATTTAATATGGGGTGTAGTAGCTAGTGTTTCACAATGAACTCATGTTCTGCTTTATGCATTCCTATTGTCTTTGCTAGCCTTCAATAATGAAGCGACCAAGTCTAAAGCTCAGACATACCCACCATCAAATATTCTATAACAGGATTTATTAGAAAAACAAGCAAACTGCAGAAAGTGGAATGAATTATAAACTATGAACTCCATGACCTTACATGCTGCCTAATTCCCTTTCATACATTATTATCCATTGTCTCACTTGTTTGCTTTCTATGTTTCTCTTTTTTAGTTTCACACATCACTCCTAGTGTGCTAAATTTTGATAATGTCCACATAACGTATAATTATAATCTATTTTCCCACATGTGGGCACATACATACCTAAGGAAAAGAACTATGATGTGATAAATAGATCTATATTATAAAATTCATTGGTTGATAAGTTTCTCATTTTGAACAACACAAGTAGGATTGTAATATTTATAATAAATATCAGAATCAGTCACATGATATAAAATGGGTGTACATTATTTCTTTATATTTATGTGTGTTATTTTAGGCATGAAAATGATTAATGTTCTTTTTGTTACTTTCTTACATCCATGTATTAATTTATTGTCCTTTATTATCAATGGAGATGATTTATTTCACTGTAAGCACAGTGATGCTCCTCTTCGTTTTGTCTAGCTAGGATTTTTAAAGGGATGAAAAGGAAATAAACTATGTGGACTTGACCTATCATTAGTCTTCACGCTTTTGTTTCTATACGATATCAAAGCATTTTCTTACTAAGATAATCAGAAAACCATGTCTATTTGAGAATTTAGTATATATATGTATATATACTAATAAGAATGATCAGAAAACATAGTGAATATTTTTATAAAATAAGAGTTATAGTTATGGCTCATATATTTCTTAATCAACATAGCAGGTTAAATAACTAACTTGATACTATTTAGAATTAAATTAAACTAAAGGACACAAGATCCAAAACCTGGGGTACCATTATAACCAGTGGAATGCCATCTTTTACAGTCCTTGACTGCCAGATAAGATCACACTGCTCATCTCACTAAAATAAATAGTGAACTATAATAATCATATTCCAAGCATTTTCATCATCAAGTGGCTTGTATTGCAGATACATGGTAACAATTTTAATCCAATAAGTAATTAACTAATGCTATCTTTAAAAGGAACTATTTTCCTTTAACAAGAAACAGAAGTAAAAATAAAATAAAATAAAAAGTTTGTTTACGTTGAATTAAGATTTTGAAATTTCATTACTAGGAAATGCTGATTCACGTTGAGGACAGATCATACAGTTGAAGTTTGAAATTAACTTCCACATAAGTCTATGAGTTTCAATATCCTTAAAGCTTTATTAAACTCATATTAGTTATGCTAAAGACGAGAGAATTTGGAATGAAAAGGGAATTGGTTTTTAGAGAGGGGCCACAATTAGAATGGAAATAAAAGAGTTGATGAAAGTATGATAGCACACGTGAATAAAATATAGCAGAGGAGGAGCGTCTTCACGTGTTAAGATTGGACCACATCCTGATTTTATAAAAAGGAAGAAGACGCTCCTGTTTTATCCTAACTTCCCACCCACTCATCATAATATAAATATAATATATCACTCTTTCTATTACATTGAGATGTGACAATTTGCATATACTATCACTACGTAACATATGATATCATTAATTTCATATCATACTTTATATATATAAAATCATTTTTTGATCTGGTGCACAAAATATATCAATGAGACAAACCTTTGAGTTGGGACATGCTTAACATGAATTTTCCCGAAAATGACAAGTTGACAACTAAGGTTCTGTTTCTCTCACTTGAAATTTTACGGGAATAAATGGAATGAAGTTATCTTACCCATGTATTTTATATATCTTAAGTCTTTCATTTTCATTCATTCCCTTGAAAACTCAATTTACAAACATACTCTTCAAAATTTAAACTTTTGATAGTATTAATAAAGTTCACTCAGGGCATGATTTACTATTACTACACCCAATCACCATTATAGATGACAAAGTTGTATATAAATTAATAGAGTGATAGAATTTTAAATTTGTTTGGCTTGGTGTGTTGAGCTTAGGTAATAGTGATGGGAAGACAGAAGACTAAGTTCCTAGAACCTTTGACTCTGAAACATCAGCAAACCCAAGATGGTCAACAAGTTTGACCGTTAATGCTACCCTATTGTCTTGCTTACAGATGCAGAATGGGGTGGGGAAAATCATGGTTCCAAGACCACAGCTTTAATTCAATCACTACTATGTGTCACTGAATGGCCTGGCCTGCACACACACTCACACAAATAATATGGACAATGTTCAATCTATATGTCTCATATCATGAGTGTGTGAGATTTTTCACAAAGACAGATAGCATTATAAGATACATGTACTGTGCATGAATGAATTTATATAACTATATGGAAAATGATTAAAAGGGAATGTGGTTGAAATTGCTGAGTTTGGGGATTATTGTGATATGTATTGCATTGCTAGCATTGTAGAAAATTGAACGTGGTTTGTCCATTATCCATTAATTCTCTCATTTATCATTTGGCAAGAAATACTTCAACATATAGAAGATTTTTATTATTTCGCAACAATTATCATTATTCCTTTTCCATTTTTTTAGATTCTATTTTTTCATTATCTGATTTCATACAATGATGGATAGTTGCTATTTATTTTTACTAGACAAAAGTAAAATCGGAAATGGGGTGCAAGAAAGATATACATTCCTAACTCCTAATTTATAGAAATTTTAGTATAGTAAATAATACGTAGTTTAATGTTTCTTCATTCTTGTAAATATAATTATGGGCTTTACATTCTCTTTAAGCCCATGACAAAGGAATCTGTCCTTTCTCGTCTTAAGCTTTGTAATGTCAGGCCCAATGGTATTTTGCCGAAACGAACAACAAAATAAATTCTTATTATTCTTCGTCAAGAAACCATCAAGAAAAAGACACAATCAGTTATAGCCTGTATAGAAGCCCGTGTCAATTTTGAGGACTGACTTTAAGCCCATTATATCCGATTGCCCACGCAGGCCCTTCTTTCCCCAGTCCATATGGAAAAGTATTATTTAAGCAATATAGATTGAGTATACCCATTTTAAAAATTTAGTATAAAACTTTTAAACATCATATTTTTCAGGATAATACTCTTAATTTACCAATCAAAATTTAGTTTAATTTATTGAATAGTCAACACTAGTATAATTTTATACAACTCATCGAACTTGTAAAAAACAAAGAGACAACACATTCGTGGCTTAACATAAACGTGCAGATTACTATTGTTGGATATTTTTAGCAAGGAAGAGTGACAGATAGATATTGTAAGTTTTTAAATTTATTTATATCCTTTTGGCAGAAATATCTTGAGGAAAAAAGTGCTTAGGAAGAGGGAGAGAGGGGTGATTCTGGATTATTTTATTTTACCCTCTAAAACTCTCTTCTCTCCTTTTCTTTGCATCACATTTTCCCCATTTCTGAGTATCTAACGAACGATAAAGACGTCGTCGTTTTGAGTGGTTGGGAGTTAGCGTTGGCATCATTAATCATTAATTAATATCAACAAAAAAGAGAGTTTCCACCTGAACCGGTTATTGGATTCTGGAGGAAGTGATTTTCCACCAGCTTCTGATTTTTTACCCTCTTTGCTATTTTTTCGATTTTTAGAAATTCAGAGAGGAAGGTTCTAACAAGGTATAACCTCAATATCCTTTTTCATTCTTCCTTTCATGTTGTATTCTCAATTTGTTGATATTCGAGTTAGTTCAATTTCGGTATAAGGCAGCAGATTTCATATGTTATTAAAATTTGTCCCCCACATTGCAAGTTGTTTCTTATTTTAGTTTGATTTTGATTATGATATGAGATTCTTTATGCGAATTTAAATATAATTTCTTTTTTATAGATAGGAGGAATGATAATAATTCCGTGATAATTTGACCAATGTTTAGATGAAGGGTTATTACAATTAAATCGAATAAGAATCCTATCAATATAGTAAAAACTGTATTAATGTTGTTTTTTCTTCTTGATATTATATTTTGTTTACAAAACAAGAAAAAGATAGATGAATTGACAGAGTTAATAATGAGTTTCAAGTTCGAGTCCATCACAACTGTGTTTGGTAGGGAGAGCTTTGCAGCCTATACCTGGCTTGAACAAAATTCCCTCCGGCAAAGGAAGAATACTTATGAAGGAAAATATTTTACAACTTAGCAAAAAAGTGTAAGATTTTATCCATATCTACGTGGAATAGTTTATCCAAATCTAAGTGAAACATGAGATTTTATCCATATATATGAAGTGTCATTATAAAAATTTATACACAATCACTATATCATCCATCATTTATTTGAATTATTTTTTCCGGAGGGTGGCGTTGATTAAATATGAATGTGAATACATCTTTTTCTCTTAATTGAATGTTTGCCATCTTTGCTTAGTTTGCTTTATTTGTGTATTTAAACAATAGTATGAGTAATCCACCACCAGTTTCCAGAGCCTTATATAGCTTTGATTTTATATTTATTTGTGTAGTAGCAGAGCATAATCTGAGAGCAAAAAAACATGGATAGCAGTTGTTGCAAATCTTTCAGCAAAACCAACAGTCTCACTCCAGCACCACCTACTTTACCTCCAGCAGCAAACGTTTGTTCCTCTAAGTGTCTGCTGAAGAATAATTACGCATCAAGAGGGCGCAGCTATGTCTCTTCAGCAACAAAAGATCTTTGGGGGCGTCTTTTTTATGAAGGTTATAAGGCAGATGCTTGCATTAATACTGAAAACGGTGGTGTTCTTTATGCCCATTCTAACATTCTTGTAAGTTCCTAACTTCTTTCGTTCCCCTTCATGTTGTCTAATGCATTTTTTTTATTTGATAGACAACATGTATTATTTCATAGTCACAACACATCCCCAATGAATTCATGTGTGCTTGGGCGAGCTTTCCGAAACATGATTTTGAATAAACTTTATTTTGTAAAATTGATTTGGATTACAATTGAGTTTAAAATGAAGTGATCCGTGTTTCGATATTTTATTTTAGAACCAAGTTTTACCTTGAGCATGGAATGCTTGTATTCTGTCATTTAACATTTACAGAAAAGTGGGTAGACCTTTATTCCATCTTGAATCCATTCTTTGTGGATACCACTAACATCATACTATGTGAACAGGCCATGGCTTCTCCTGTAATAAGGGGCATGCTGAAGCAAGCTAAACGTCTTGACCAGTGGCGATCAATCTCAATCTCTGGGGTTCCACATGATGCAGTTCGAGCTTTTATCCAATTCTTGTACTCTTCTTGGTAAGTTCAATCCCTCAATTAACCTAAAATAATCTTCAGTTTGTGTATAAATCATTAACACCACCCATATTATATGGGTAACACTTGATCTTATTCTCTTGATTTGTTAACTCAAATTACTCGTGTAATTATTTGAAGATAGTAAAAATTTGAGATTTGAACATAGATTTTTGTTGAGGCGTCGGGGTTGTATTGCTGAGCAAAATTGACTGAGTTCTCTTTGACTGTAATCCAAGTTTGTGGGTATTTTAGTACTTTTGGCGAAATAAAACAAAAAATCTTGATCTATAAGTTGTGATTTTATTTACAGGACTCGTCCTTTGTTTTTAATTAAAACTGTGCTATGAATCAACCTAGTCCTACATTATTTATATTGATATGCAAATATGCTGAAAGTTTATTTGCCTTTGTTTGGCAGTTACGAGAAAGAAGAAATGGAGGAATTCATCCTACCCTTGTTAGTGCTGTCACATGTATTTGTGGTCCCTCACTTGAAGAGCGAATGTGAACAGAAGCTAGAGTTGGATTTACTCACAATAGATAATGTAGTTGATGTATTTCAACTTTCATTACTATGCGATGCTCCACGTCTCAGCCTCATTTGTCACCGTATGATGCTAAAAAATTTCAAAGCTGTTTCAGAGTCAGACGGATGGAAAGCAATGAAACAGAGCCACCCAGTTTTAGAAAAGGGAGTTCTACTGTCTGTGGCAGAAGAAGAAAATGTAAGGCTGACATTTTCTCCTTATTCTAATGTTTTATCTTTACCCCAAGCAACTTGATTAGTCCATTGTCTAATTGCTTATGAATGAACTGGTCATTCAGGCAAAAAGTGAGAGGCTCAGAAAATTGAATGAAAGGAAGACCTATCTGCAATTATATGAAGCAATGGAAGCTCTTGTTCATATATGTAGAGATGGCTGTAGAACCATTGGTCCTCATGATAAAGACTTCAAAGCAAACCAGCCATGTCGATATACAGCATGCAAGGGACTAGAATTGCTTGTTCGTCATTTTGCTGGCTGCAAACCAAGAGTCCCAGGAGGCTGTGTTCACTGCAAGAGAATGTGGCAACTTTTGGAGCTACACTCCAGACTTTGTGCTGATCCAGATTATTGCAAAGTTCCTTTGTGCAGGTAACAATAACGAGTAAACCGTCAATTCAGTCCTTCATATAGGTACTTAAAAATTTTCGTGCCACCAATTCAATCCTTAAAAGATTTAATACATCACCACATGGTGACAACAGACTTTTTAACACCGTTTTGTGTCTTTTAAGGACTTGATTGGTGATACCTCTATTTTTCAGTGACTGGATTGGGGACTTTTCTCTAATAATTTTGTGTACTGTCTATCTATGATCTTACTTAGTGCAGCTCAACCATTCAACTTGACTGTAATTTTTTTGGTATTTCAGGAACTTTAAGCAGAGGATATTAAAACAAACCAAGAAAGACGAAATTCGATGGAAAATATTGGTCGAAAAGATCTTGAGAACAAGAGGCGTTGGAATAGCGCCATGGTTTCGGCCACAATAGCTATGGTGCTGTGGTGTGGATAGAGAATATTAGAGACCGCTGCAGTTGATGGATAACCAGATTCAAATTGTATATTCATTGTATGTACCATGTTAGAAAGAAATCAGTTGGAAAGTGCTCCTCTCTACCTTGATAGTAGAAAAGTATGAAGCAAGGAGTACTTTCTACCAACATTTACTTTTCTCATTTGCCTGTCGTTTTCCTATTCTTTTATGGAGGGTTGTACTCTAAATATACATGGATTATTTGACCCTTCAATAATAGACATGAATTTAGTCACCCAATAATGTATTATATGGACATTAATTATTGATTTTTTCTCTCTTTCACAATCCAAAGTATATCATTGAAGGAATTACAAGGGAAACTTAACCATATATAAATTAAAAATCAAGGTGCAGATCTATTACTGTACAAGTTTTTGTGTGTATGATGAGACGGCACCATCGTGTCTTTTAGAAGGAAATATTTTGAGTCACTACATGCAGAATATTTAGAAAGTCTCTGACAATCATAAAAATTCTGAAAGGGTGAACTTCTTCCTTTGCTGTATCACCATGAAAATATTGTTTAACTTCTTTGTGAAGGAATAGGGCCATTCTCTCATCACTAATTTGGTATTCATTTGGCTTTTGACATCCTCACTTACTGATTCACAATTTTAAGGAGTGTGTCTTTAGTATCACCTCGGTTGCTGCCTGAGAGTAGCTTAGAGGACTTCGAATAATAACTGTACGTTCCATAATTCCTCACTTAAAATGATTCTTAGTTTCTCATAAGACAACAAGAGATCAAAATTAACAACTACAAGGGATTGAAATAAGCTAACAATACCTCTTATGTCTCTTTTCATTAGTGGTTAGGGGTAGATGATTTCAGGAATGTAGTAATAAAGAGGGTGATGATTTGAGTCTTACCCGTCACAAATATTAACATATACTTCCAAAGTTGTTTTATATTTGTAAGGAAAACATCTTTATGGCGATTTAAAATAATTCTCAACTATATACATGGACTAGAATACAAAGCATATTTACTAAATTACTATCTAATGCTAAGGATATTCTGAAAATAATCTTATGTCATATTTTGTCCAATATGAAATCTTTTTGGATAAAAATATTTTCTAAATACAATAACAATATAGAATATTTCTTGAGCATGTATCTGGATGTATCATTGTATTGTATGCATATATATATATATTTATCTTATTTTTTTGTAGCATCTCACATTTACAAGTGTCTAGCAAGTGTATAAAAATGATATTTTTTTATAAAAACTAGCGTGTCGGCGGGCACGAAGTGCCTGTGAACCCGCATTCTTATTAAAAGTTATGATTTATAATATGTGTCGTCTAATTTGTGATTAGAAAAATCACAAATCTTTTATTCTGATTTTGATTATCAATTTATAATATGTGATGAATAAATAGTGTGAATGAATAAACCATGACCACACATATATAATTTATACAAAAATGGTGTATTATTTAAAAATAACATAGAATATGCATTAAGTATAAAGGTAGATAACATTGGGTTATATATGATTTTTTGTAGAAATTATAAAATAAAGAAGACAAAATAGACAACCCCAAATTATACCATAATAAATGATTAACTTGGGTTTTGCATTATATTCGGTATAGATAAAAATATAATTTATGTACGTCTAAAATTTATTATTATATTTCCAGTTCATCCTATAATAATAAAATATAATTATAAAATATTAAAATAGGGGTTAACATTCATTGACTAATATCACAGGTGAAAATAGGAGATAAATATCATTGACCAACACGTGCATACACGCTGACACATCTCCTCCATATGCATGACACTGCAGCAATAGCGAATAGAAAAACGTGTAGAAAGCCATCCCACAAGAAATGGGTTGGTAACATTAATGGGCGTCCGTGAGTTGTTTCAACTTTCAACAATTGTTAACTTTAAATCCACTGCTGTATCTTCCAGCTATATCCTCCTATTAATTCTTTTATTTATAGAAAAGTGATATTATATCATTTTCCTTATCAATTATATCCTTTTTCCTGTTTAGCCTCTATTCTCCAAATGAAGTGGATATCGGTGGTCCATAATTAATTCAAATTTTTTTGTCTCAGGTGTGCGAAAATCTTTTATTTTCATTAATATATATTTCATTCTTACCAACAAATCTTTATCTTATTAAAACATTTGATAACTTTTGTAAATGAGATAATCAATTAATAAAAACGATATAGAATATTAATGAAACCCGATATATCTGCAATTAATAAAAATTGGTACAAAATATTAAAGAAAATGATATTTCTTGGTACAAATTGGGATACCGAATAAGAAAAATGATATATAATTATTTCGGGCGATGCCACGTGAACAAAAGGCAGCATGAAACGCGGGAAAATGGAAGTAGTTGCATGTAAACGACGTAAACAGTACCTACCCGCTTTGCCGAACCTTATCTCTATTATTTGAGTTTTCAAAAAAACGTTTTAGGGTTTACAGAGACACACACGACGCCGCATTACTCAATGGATAATGTTAGGGCAACCTCTGCTTGGGTCGCTAACCGTTCCTCTCACGTACTCGTCGATTCTGAAGGTTCTCCACCACTAACTACTAATGCCCTTTTATTTTCCATTTCTCTGTTTCTTTTTTTGCTGGTATTTACATTTGTGGTGTTGTTTTCAGCGATTGAGAGAGTGGTGAAAACAATTGATGCCATTCCTAAGGTGGAGTGGGATTTCGAAGGGATTCACTATTTTGATAATGGACCACTCACCGTTCAGTATTTGCTTGTCTTGGACGCTCTCAATTTTTGCTTCTGGCCTGGTACACTCTGTTATGCTTCATTTTGAGTTGATAATGACAATGAACTATCATTTTTATTTTACGCCTTTAGTATCTTATTTAAGATAATCATGGTCCCCGGTTTTGGTGCAAATTCCTGTTTTTTTGGCTATTTTTACGATTGGTGTTTGAATTTATTTGTCGCATTTGTGTTTTCTGAGTACATGGTTTCTAGTATAGGGTTTCCATCATACTGGGATATATATGGATCAAGAAGCAATTTTTTAGTGTTATAGATAGAATGAATAAGTTGATATTCCTGCAGAACATGGTTTTAGCTCTTTAAAGTCATGAATATGGTTTGTGAATATGCATGAGAGTGCAAGCTTGGATTTCCGTATCTCTAATGTTATTTTTTTCTACAATGTTATGCTTCATATGATTTCAACATTTCCCCCTTGTTTTTTTAACCTTGCCATCCTTTCTGTTGTTTGAAATGGAACCTTCTTTTCTAATCTATTTTCAGATAAAGATTTGAATTATGATGACTTGGCATCTGGACTAAAGGAAGCTCTTCAAAACGATAAATCTGCATTTGATGCTGATCGTCTGCAAAAGTACACTGGTAATCCAGCTTTGTCCTTGGTTTCCCTGTATATGTAAATTAACATTCTTTCTGAAGTACACTGGTAATTCTTTCTGAGGACTTAGGACAGTGAACAGAACACTGTGAAGTCTTTGTTCATATCCAATGCAATACTTTTGCTGCTTGGAGCATGTGTGCTTGTTTAAAGTGATTTGAGAATGACACAAATCGGATTGTAGTTCTTCATAACTCATAAGAGAAAACCTATATATAAGATTTGTATTAAGTTACAATATTTATAAAAAGGGTATATCTACATATATGTTTACATGTACCCTTGTGTACATTTGCTTGCTTCCAATGATGAAATACTTTTCCATGTATAGAATATTCACAAAATCAGTTCATAATAATAGGTCCACAACTACGCGAGCTTTTGAAGTGGCCTAGACCCCTCCCTTTGGAAGATGAACGTGTTAGGTTACTTCATGAGGTAAAACAAATCATTGCTGAAGTTACCTTCAATCACAATTATTTTCATATTTACTTTTCCTGAGTTTCATTCCTTTTGCTGGTTTGTATTTCTATGGATTTAGCTATGAAAACAAGCATATCTTCAAACCTAGTCGCCATGGTCTAATACATTACACATTTATTGTTAGGTTGGGATGGAATTGGAAAGAAGTTTTAATGGAAAAGCATCTAATATTGTGGAGTGCTGTGGAAAATCAGCTGCGAATCTTGTTGATATTGCTGCGCGTCATTTTCCTGGTATCTAGCTGGTTTTATTCTTTTCTTAACCTTTATTACTCAATCTCTGAAAGAACTAATGACCAGTTAAATGACTACAATTTTGAAATGCTGTAGGCTTTAGAGACCATTCAGTGTACAAAGGCCACCAGGTATTTATATATAAAAGAGCTCAGATATTTGCAGCAGATTTATGGGGTGCATTTAGTGGCCAGGGATATGGTGAGTTCAAAGACATAAGTTCTCTGACTATAATGGCAGACTATATTGTCCCAGCAGTGCTTCATCAGTTTGGGGTGTTAAAATATAGTCCAACACTCGCTGGTACTATTGAGGCCGGTGGAGAAATAGGCGCAGGGACAGAGGAGGAAGTTGAACTCAGAGCTTGCTCTATTGATGCTGTGGAAAAAATGAGGGAGCTTATAAGTGTCAAATCAGGAAGACAGGTAAGTTTGCATGTAGAGTTCTATTTCTTTCAATGTATTAAAAATTGAAGTGAAAAACAGTAAAGAATATTGACTGGTGATTCCCTTTGTAATTTTACATTATTCAAACAATTAAGTCACTTGCTTAACCTTGTAAATATCTCTGTTACAAAATTTCCCTTTAATTGAAGAATTTGGTAATGTATTAGCAAGAAATGGTTGCACATTTTAGCTTAACCGGTTATTTTGTCCTTTCACTATTTTTATGACTTAAATCTGTAACCATTTATTACTTCAGGTGCTCAGTGTAGAGCTGGATCTTTGGCTCTGGGCTTCTGGTGTTCAACGTGCATCTCTGCAGCACCACCGAACACTGTCAATATACTACTGATGAGCACATGATAATAAATGGTAATAACTTGTGATCAACAGTTCAGTAGTAGAACTGGAAAAACTATGCTATTTTTAAAGGTAATTATTTAATATACTATGAATATCTGCCTCCTTTTTATGGAAAGCTTTGGAATGGAGGCTACTCTGTATGATTGACTATGTCTATATCCCCTAATGAAACAGTGTAGTTGTTATTGGAGTATATTTGCTGATAATTGTTAATGTATTGAGTTCTTATGAATCTGGTTATTCTAAGGGTTGGTGTGTTTAGAATATTCAAATGAATGTCTGCTTTCTCAATGTGAAGTTAAAATCAAATATTTGATGGAGTAAAGTTGGTTGATTGTATTAGTTGGCTAAATTAAGTTAATGTCTTGAATGGAATCAAGGATTAAGGATTTAGAAAAGTGACAATATTGATTTAGCAACACAAATTGTGTTTGAACCAGAAGTTATCCAACTTAATTTCAAGATAATGCAGCCCAGGCCTAACAAAATTTTCAAACTAATCCCGGGGATTGAGTAACTTCAGTATGGGATCTGGAGGTGAGTGTAGAGGAAAATAATTTATTTAATATATTAATACTAATATAAGGTATATTTCCTCTGGATTTTGGAGTTTAAATGAAGTGATTTCTTTAATATTTCTTCAGCTTAAAATGCATTAACCTCCAAGTGGTTCAAAATTCACTAACTCAATTTTGAACTTATGCAATATAATGCATAATTAACCCTCTGTATTTGTGCAACCATATCCCAAAATATCATGTTTCCTTGTCCCTGCCCAATAGAATTGCACAATTTAATATATAATATTATATTTTGATTTTATAATTATTTTTCTTAAATTAAATAGCAGATTATGATTGGTTTGGTACACCATTGAGATAGCAGATCTCCATCCCACTACGGATAGCTTGATGAGTTGAAAGAGAAGCTTAGTTATGTGGATTTCAAATTTTTACCAATAAATAGACGGGGGCGTATTACATTTTACCAGGTTCTTCATTTCAAAATTCTTAACAAAAAAAGAATTGATTTATAAATAAAATCCTAATTATTGTGCAATATAATAAGTTGATGAAATTTGTATTTATCTTAACAAGGAAATCTTGAATTTTCTTGTGACCCAGTTTAAGTTATTGATCCGTGATATATATTTTCCACTTGCTAATTGATTCTAATTACAGAGAACTACAGAAACAGTGTGTATTTTGCACCACATTTGTGTTTCTGGACAAAAGTTAAAATATAATGTGAACATAATACTAATTAGGAACTCACAATTGAGATCAGCATGTTTGATTTAATTCTATGATACTAGTGCCCCATTCAAGGTTCCTCATCTGTTTCCATTGCTCCTTCTTCACTATATACCTTAATTGTACCAAATCAATAGTTGGTTTATTCATTGAGGTGGTTCCTTCAATGGTGTGTATGTACCTTCACTTTCTCAAATCAAATGATGCTTTTAAAAGTGGTAGCATTTTGACAGCTACTCTTTTCTCTAGTGGGTGGACCCACTCACCACTCATACAAAGTTTTACACTGCTACTCTTACTTTGGTTAAATTAATAGTATGAGTCCACTTATACCGAAAAGAATAATATTTTTCCCTAGGTAATTTAAGGTAAAGTTACATCCACTCGTGAAGGAATAATATTTGTACTTCATCTTGACCATCAATTTAATCCTAGTTTGGTTTGAAACGATCCGAATTACTTTAACAAATGTTTGATTCGATGTAGTGTGATTAAACCAAAGTACTGTACTTGAGATGCCGATTGATTTGAAGAAAAATAAAGGATAACCAATCAAGTTACTTTATATTACGATACATGGGGACCTTACTATCAACTTACGTCATGATTTATTGGTGGAAATTGGATTCAATCTAATCCAAACATATATGTTGGTAGTACAGGGACCAACATTTCATAATCTTTAGTATATCTCCTGCATTTTCACCATGATTTGACTGTTGTGTGTTTGTATTACAAAAACAAACGGGATCAATTACATATATTGAACGACATCACTAAGAATTTTATTTCCATATAAGGGAGAGAAAAATTATATATATAGAGAAAAAAAGAAAAGGTTGACCTATAAAAAACATTTTCACCAATAGAGAGAAAAGGTTGAGAAATCAATTGTTATAGAAAAATTACAATTTTACCCATAAAAATCACAAATGATGTATTGGGGTGTGGAATACACAAACATAATAGATGGAGTGGGCTAGTGAAGCTAAAACTTATGTTAATAATTTTGTAATTAATTAATTTTAGTATAAATATGTTTTTTACATCATTATTTATCCAAATATTTAATTATAAAATAAAGTGAACATTTGTATATTAATGTTTATATCTTTAATAATGAATATTAATGTCATTATGTCTCTTCATATATTTTATATCCTCTTTTTTTATAATTTTATACTAAACAACTAAAAAATCATTATATTTTCACCATTTTATTTCCATAAATCGGTGGTTAATAGTATAAGTATTCTATAAGAAAGCGATGAGGAAGTTAGGTTGACCATATTTTTTTATAATATTTTGAAAATGTTTATTTAATAAAATGTTTGTATTATTAAATAATGAACTAAATATAAATTTACTTTTATATTTTAATTTCTAGGAAGGTCAATTTATATTTTATCCCGAACATGAAATAACTACCATCATGGTGTAATTTCAAATTTCCTATTTTGCCTCTTACATTTTTTTTAATTTCTACAGAAAAAAATCATATAATCCTAGGGAAACTACCATTAGTACATTAATCACCTATCTCACCTTAAATTGACATTATAATAAATATATTTTTTAACATAAAGTACTTTTAATACAAAAAATATTCTAATTATATAAAATAAAATATATAAAAATTGAATAATTAATATAATAAAATAAGAATGCGGATGAGTTAGACGTAGTTTAAATAAGCAAAATAGAATAAAAAGGTGGTGCCAATATGAATATTGTGCGCCACCTCACTCATGGTTCATTATGAGTCAGGACAATAGACTGTCTTTGCTTTTTCTGGCACTTTTAGAATAAAAAACTTACTAAAACCAAACAGCAACACTAATCATTAAAAAATGGTAAGCTGGTAACTGGTAAAAAATTAAGTGTTAAACTCAAAATAAATTGAGTGTTTTAGGTCTGGATTAAAAAAAATGAACAATTTTAATTTTTTAGCAAATTGCCCATGCTCACGTGAATTTGTTTAAGGTCGACACTGTGGGAAGAGATATAATAAAGGGTTAAATGAGCTGAAAATTTTGAGATACATAGGTAGGTTTAATTAGTTGTGCAGCTGATTAAATGTTTGATGATTGAGAGAAAAAATATACAATGTATGAGTTATATTTAATTATTATTAATTTTTCAACAAAAAGTATTCTAATGAATAGTAAATGATATAGTTAATATGTATAATTTTTTATAACTTACTCACGTTACCGAAATCAATTCTTGATAGTTTTTAAAAGGTATATAGTCAAGTTTCTCAAAATTAAATCTCTACCCAAAAAACAAAGATTCTCTGAAATGTTTATGCAGCTCATCAGAGGATATTTTATATAGTTGTTGGGCAAATATTTTATATAATATTTTCATGATATGAGATTTGGACTAAATCATTTGATTTACTTGGAGACTAGGGTGTGGCTTACAGTGTTACAAGTTTGTCAAGCCCATTAAAAAAATGTAATCAAAATAAGAGTAAGACTCATCATCTCAAGTAATAAAGAGATAAATACTATGAAAAAAATAAAAATAAAGTATAATAATAGTTGTGTCCTTTTTATTTAAGATATAAAATCACACTTTTATTTTTGCAATTAAAAGAAAAAAGAAAAGTTCCCATTCTATAGAGGTTGCTTGACCTTGATCACCTTGTGTATTTGTTTCTTTCTGCATGGGTAAAATGATCAACTTCAAATGAATCCACCACAATATATACTTCCACTTTATTTAGCAAGATAAAGATTAAGAATTCAAAATTAGTGGGTTTATAGGTGGTTTAAGCCTTTAAAGCCGTACATTATATAAAAACTAAAAATCAACTATAAAATGTTTATACCAAAATCATAACATAAAATTTACTCACGTTAATAAAAAGGGTAGGGACGAGTTATAGCAAGTGTGCTTATGTTGGGAAGAATAGAAACTAAAAATAATTTGACTTTCATGCAATTTAAAATTCGTGAACTTCTATGCTAACAATGCATGTGTATCCTGATCTTACACCAAACCCACAAAGTCATTAGTGCCCTAAATTATATATTATCTTTTCATACCCTCTCCCATTTTTTACAACCCTTTTTTATTTCCTTCCCCACTCGTTGTCCCTTACAACCTAGCACTTGGTACGGAATACTGTGTTATATATTTATAATATTTCACTATTTCTTTTCAAAACTCGTACATGTGCACGCCATTCCTTTGTTATTGGTATAATTTTATTTCTATACTCAAGTTAATAAGGATGACATCACCCTTTTTAGGAAAAATGTAGAAAAAAATACAATCTCTTTCTTTGCACCTTTTTCCAAAATGGATATGATCGATCATATTTGAGTATCAATTCTTTGATATACAAACACTAGTTTATAATATACATTTGATTGTGCTACAAAATTGATTAGAAGAGTTAGCATAATCTAGATACACGTAGCTACATCGTGTATGAGATTATTAATTCAGAATAATTATTGATTAATTATTCACTCACAATACAATTTTGAATAATAGGAAACTTAGTGAATAATAATTGTGAAATTACATTTATTTTACATTATACTCATAACTTGCCTCTAGACTTAGATGTACTCAAAGTCTCATTTATAAATGGATAATCTTTTAGTTTCAAAGTATAAGAGCTTTTAAGAGTAAAACAGAAATATCATATTGATATAAATTTAGTAAATGAAAAATTGAACACCAAAAATATCCAGGTTTATATGGAGGTATTAATATATCACTCTAACTCCTATATGCATTTGTTGTATAAACTTTTTTTAGATGTTTTTTCGTTATATAAACACATATATGCGATATTTATTACTTTATCCGACGTAATATTTTTTCTAAATGCATCCAAATGTAGATAATGGGAATTTTTCATCAAATGAATTATATTAATCTTGCAGCAATTTTTCAGTATATTTTTTATTTTCATCTATAGTTGACCTATAATAGATTTTAAAGTTTAAGATTAGTGATCAAAATAATAATTAATATTGTTGTCCCATTTTTAAACGTCATTCATAGCTGAAAATAAGAAGTATATAATTCTATGTGACAATTGGTCACTAAAATTTTAAATTAAGTACATTATTTTATTTGGTATAACACACTTTTTTTTGTTTGATGAGACTTTCGAAGGAATAAATATCATCTTAATTAATGAAGAAATAATTATTTATTTCCAACAAATAATATGATTTTATAGTAAATAGAAGAATAAAAACCCTATTATATATTGTCTTTTGTTTAGTATATATAGGATCTGTACTCCTCTCAAAAATATAAAGAAAGGTATCGAACGGTGGAGGAAGATTGATCTGTGGAAACACGGAGCCGCTCACGCCCAAGACTTTGGAATCTCACCCTTCTCTACATTCAGTGAAACTTTGTCATTCATGACTCATCACACTCCTTTTCTCTTTCTCTCTCCTCATCTCATCAAACCTAACCTTAGTTAATTACCAACCAAACCCACTCGCGGATAAGGATAATCTGTCTTAGAATTTTCCTTTCCTCTTATCCCTAACCAATCAAATTTCACAGAATAATATTGAAATATTATTTTTTGATTTTTTTATTTATATTTTTAATTGAATCTGATTGGTTTGGTACAGTATATGAATGAGCAAATGTTATCCTCATCCCGGCTCTCTCTCCATTCACCCATTTATTTATTTGCGCTACTACTTCAACTACACAGTCACCACCATTCCCATTCTTCTCCCAATTTCACATTATACTTATTCATGTAAGGGAGATTTTGCAACCAGCTCTAATCAAAGCACTAACACTATCTATCTATCCATTTACTATTGGTTTGAGGCATGAGTTGCAACGGGTGCAGAGTCCTTCGTAAGGGTTGCAGCGAGTCTTGTATTTTACGACCTTGTCTTCAGTGGATCAACACTCCCGAAGCCCAAGGTCATGCTACTCTTTTCGTTGCCAAATTTTTCGGTCGTGCTTGTCTCATGTCTTTCATTTCCAACGTCCCTCAAATTCAAAGAACTGGTCATTTTCTGATTTATAACTTTTCGACTCCACCTTAATCACTTCATATTTCTATATATATTCAAATCTTCTGAGGTAACATTTCTTTTCTTTTTTAATATGATGCAGCTTTGTTTCAATCTCTGTTATTCGAAGCGTGTGGACGAACAATTAACCCAGTCAATGGCGCTGTTGGGCTTCTTTGGACCGGTAACTGGCACGTGTGTAAGGCGGCGGTTGAGACTGTTCTCCGTGGCGGCATCCTGAGGTCCATGCCGGAGTTCCTTGCCATTGACGCGCCCACTCCCACTTCCGATGACGCATCCGAAGGGGAAGTTACTTGCACCAACATGTGGAGGTTGCGAGATCCGAACCCGAATTTCCGGTTCACCAGTTCAAGTTCTAAGGTCCCTTCTGGCGGAAAACGCAAACGATCGGAGGAAATCGATGATCTCAATCTCCGATTGACGCTAAGTTTGTTGCAGAACTCGCAAGCGTACAGTTGCCGACGAGATATTCGGCGGCCAGGCACGCCATCGATGAATTGTGAGGAGTCCGTGACGACGGCGACATGGTTGGATAGCGGGCTCGATGGTTACGCTGACGACGGTGGCAGAAAAGTCCTCAACCTTTTCGTTTGAGGATTCTTATCTTTCTCTCTTGAAAGGGTCACATGCACGCGTACTAGTGTACTATTTATTTTTCGTTCCTTCTTTTGTTAAAGGCTTTGTTTTGAGAAGAGCGTTTTACCTGAACTGAAATAGGGTCAGGTTTTGTAAGATACCATCACAGGATTTCTCTCTTCAATATTGTTACGGAGGGAAAGATGAGGGTTTGTCGGTGATAATTTTCATTTTTCTTTTTGTCTATGATGTATCAAACATGTTATAAATAATAATAATTAAATGGTTGTTGATAAAATAATATAAATCTTAATAATTTTGTTTATAATTTTTATTATATGATGTTTTGATCCATTTTCTGGGTCAGAGTAGCGTCCAATTTTACCAGCTAAAGACCCCTTACCTAAACATTTTTTGCTTGATCCGTTCACAAAAGAGATGAGGGGGTTTCTGACTTTGATGACACAGCCATCCAAAATGTCCTTATCTATTTGCTCTTCGTTGTACTGTGTAGTAACTACACATGTCTACATAAATTTAAAACATTCCGAGTTCAGTAAGAAATGGTCTCCTAATAGCTTGTGATAATATATATGGATTCCCATTTTTTCCCGTACGATTGAACTCAATAATGTACAATCAATTTCTTAACTACTAATTCTTTGAGTATAGTCTTGATTTTTCTTTGTCCTAATCTCGAGGATTCAGCTATCAGGTGGTACGGTCATTAGTTTGTACAAACTTATATTATGAAGTTTTGATTGGTAAATTACTGGAACGTAATCCAAATGCGTACAGGTAAGCTCTAACTACGTTCTTTGCTAAGAAGCTGGTAGGGACATATATAGTATTAGATAGATTTGATAAAATTATCTACAATTAATCTAAATTCATTAAAATTAAATACATTCAAATATATATGTTAGAGCTAATAAATTTAAATTAATAAAATTGAATTCATCCATTATATCTGATGAATATTCATGGATATATTCACTGTGATGAATATTTAATCAATAAAAACAAACAAACATTGGAAACAAAAAAAACAAGCTTAAATAAAGTTGCATGCATGTCCTTCACGGCTTCACCTACCAAAACCCCTTCTCCATCAAACTATCTCTCTGCCTTTTCTCTTTCAGCATTACAGATTCGTGAAACTTCGTTTCACGTAAACCCTAATCCCATGAGATCCAAGCTTCACCACAACCCTAATCTTAACTTAATTGCCTCTTTTATGTGTATAATTTTATTCCATGATGATACTCTATTCCGGTTTATATTTCAGTTGATATATGACACCAATTAAAATGTGTCATTCAATTATATAAAAAAGTCATGAAAGCAAAATTATATATAATATGGTATAATTTGATTAGAGAGAGACATTAAGAGACCAAGTTTTGCGGATATATAATGACAAAAATTGGTGAAACTCACGAATGAATTAGTGTAAATAATTAACTATATAAGCTGAAATTGTTATAAAGCATAAGATATAAGATGATAACTCCAAATAATAGCTAATACAATAAATTTAAACTTACTTAAATAAAATAAAAGTTACTAAATCATGTATTAATATTATTTTGTTGATGAAATATTTAAATGTATTGGTTGATATTTCCAATTTGTCTATCAAGAGCAATAAAATGCACATCTTTATCATAATTAAACACCATAGAAGAAATCATAATCAAAGTGATTCATATGTGATTCATATAATCCGAATTGGGGGCAGTGAGTGCGAGCCACTTCATGACCACAAAGCCACAGAAAATTACAAAATATTTTTGTAATGAAAAAAGGTAGGGATCCACCTACTCCACATCTTAACAATTTAATCTTGAAAAATTCAATGGTTTAGATGTATTTACCAATTCAAACAATTGAATTTCCAAATAATGAATGATCACAATGATGTGAAATATGTTTTTTCCATTTACACTTGGAGTAACTGAATCCCTCATCATGAAAAAAATAGTGGATAATCTTTATAAGATGTGGAGAAAAGGAAGTAAACAAACCGATTTGTGGATGATTTGAATGGAAAGCAAGTGGAGCATATGGCTTTTCTTTCTGCGATGCTGCATGGCTTTTCTTTATGCGATGCTGCCTCTCGCCACATTTGCTATGGACCCCATTCTTATGTCAATGACACTTTAATTGGTGGATTAAGTGCCATCAATGCGCCATACATTTTCAACATCATATTATTCACTTTCTATATTTAGTTATTATTGATTCTAAATAATCGAAATAACATATGCTTGAGCAAATTATTATGCTAGGAATAACAGGTTTGATTTTCTTAATTAATGAAACTTGGGTTGATAAAAGAAGCCCATAAAGAAGATTTGATGCGGTTTAAAAAAATAGATTTATATACTGCAAGTGAGAATCTTTCTCAGCTTCAAGATATTTTTTAAGACAAGTCATAATATGCCACGTCAGTCGATTCTCGTTGCCAGGCCCGAAAACAGGTTCGGTCCAATCATCATTTACAAAGGGACATTTTTATTCACGCACTAAAACGGATACCGAACCAAACACAGCTAAGTCTAAATTGCTAATGCTACGCGCGCGAACCATCACACTCTACTACTACTACTCCTCCGCTAATAGCTAGCGTGCACCGGTTGCGCTACCTTCTAACGTGCGCATCCTTCCTCATCCAAAAGATTTCACATCACCACAACGTTAGAGATCTCAGATTCGAAGCGCTAAGCTATGTCGAAGGCGCGTGTCTACACCGACATCAATGTTCTTCGCCCCAAAGAGTACTGGGATTATGAGTCTCTCACCGTTCAGTGGGGGTAACCATTCCAGCCCTAATCTCTCTCTGTTCTTATATCATTTTTTTTTGAATTTAAGGGAAATTATATGTTATGACTCTATCTGCATAGTTACTTAGCTTCTTGTTTGTCGTTTACTTTATCGTTTAATCGCTCCTTTTTAATTGGATTGTTCGAAAATTTTGTCGAGATTTATGGTAGATCATTATGACATTGTTAGCCGACCCCACATATTGGGATAGAGGCTCTGTTGTTGTTGTATCAATTAAATGAGGGATGTATAATCATGTCATATCTGTTGTAGTTATGTTATTTTGATTGGATCTCATGTTCTTGATTAAATTTTATTTAATTGGAAGATTTGATTGAATTTGTTATCTTAATTTCTAAGAATCCAAGATAACTGCTCGTGCACATTTTGTTTGTTCCTCACTGAGTTAGGTTTGTTTGCATGAGATGTATTGGTTCTTTGCTCCTTTTTTTATACGAGGTTAAAAGTTAAAACCTTAGCTAGTACCTAGTACCCTTGATCTACTTTTTTCACCTTTTTTATGCCAATAGTTCCGTTGAGTATTGATTAATATGCTTTATGGTTTTTCAGTGATCAAGATGATTATGAGGTTGTGCGGAAAGTGGGAAGGGGGAAATATAGTGAGGTTTTCGAAGGCATAAATGTTAATAGTAATGAGCGCTGTGTAATCAAGATACTCAAGCCTGTCAAGAAAAAAAAGGTAATTTCCCCCATTTGTGTTGGTTTCTACCCTTAAACATGGGACCTGCAGTCGATGAATAAAGCTAGCTTGGGGTATTTTATCTGAACTTGTTCTCCTAAAATCTGTTGTACAAGGAGTAGTGTACTCAGGGCAGGGGTGTTTTATCTGAACTGTTCTCCTAAATATGCTGCACAATGTGTAATGTTGTTTACACAAACATGTTTCTCACACACTGTTCTCAATCACTTCGGTGAGCTATTGGATAACAACTGGTCCCCTATGCACATCTCTCCCTCTCAGTTGTACAGCATTCATTAATAAAACATAATATAAAATTCATTATAAGAAGACATTAAGGTTGATAAGAATAGCTAGAGGGGTTTCTGAGACATGTCTCAACTTATTCATTTTATAAAATATGAGAAAAAAGGGTACACATTGAGTCAAGCAGGACATAATGTGTCTGATGCAACCTGATTCTGCAAATCCGATTTCATAGATCATTTTGTTTTTTCGTTTAAATTTTTTCTAGCCAGACCAGAATTCCACCTTGTGATGTAAATCATGTTTGCCATGACCAAGACAGCCTTGGTTCCTATCCTTTAAACAGTAAGAGCATCCATGTATTGTTGTAATTAGTAATATAATGTTGAAATTATATGTTGTTTCATGAACTATTTTTTGGAGAAGCTTTTTCTTACCTTATGAGCACTTCAACACCATTTTGCAGATTAAGAGAGAGATAAAAATACTTCAGAACCTTTGTGGAGGCCCAAATATTGTCAAGCTTCTTGATATTGTCAGAGATCAACATTCAAAAACTCCGAGCTTGATATTTGAGTATGTCAATAGTACAGATTTTAAAGTTCTATATCCGACCTTGACTGATTATGACATACGCTATTACATATATGAGCTCCTTAAGGTAATGCTATCCTTTAATCTCATGTGTTTTATTTGAGACTGTCATTGTAACTGTCCTCTCCATAATGAACATATCATTTTTCTGCATAAATTTTTGAGTTTATTTGTCTTGTGTAAGGCTTCATACATGAATTCTGCATTTCTTCATGTGTAAAGGGCTTATATAGGCTTTTGCTAAGGTATCATGAAAAATATTGCTTAATATTTCAGTAAATGGGTGTTGACTGTTGAGAACCTTTCCTTGTTATCTGAGTGCTTTAGGTTTGAATTGCAGGCCTTGGACTACTGCCACTCTCAAGGCATAATGCATAGAGATGTCAAGCCTCACAACGTTATGATAGATCATGAGTTACGAAAACTTCGCTTGATAGATTGGGGTCTTGCTGAATTTTATCACCCTGGAAAGGAATATAATGTTCGTGTAGCTTCAAGGTAATGTTCTTTGACCAATTGACCATGCTCTTGACTCTATTCCCAAAAGCACTTATATGTGAAATGGAGGGGCCTAATGTGACATAAATAAAAACTAATTGGATATGCGTAAATTTGTATATTCAATTTGGATAGCTTGCTGGAAATTGTCTAAATCTTGTGTGTCATGTCTGGTGTATTCATAAAAGTAATTGTGAACAGTGGTAAGACTTACAAAAAGGTTATAGTAAAATATGGGCCTGGAAGTGATTTTCTTGCTACACATAGTGGTAAGACTTTAAAGGGCTATAATAAACAACTTCAACCAATTTATGCAAAAGAAATATTACAGACAAATTATGATATTAATTTTCCCGCCCTTCGAAGACATCACCCTATTCACTGTCTTATCATCTTATGGTCATCAATTTCCTAACCATTTCCCCCTAGCTTTTCATTTGGTTTATAGTAAAAATGTAACCCTTGGTTTAATTTTTTGCATTAGTTTACAGTCACAGTTACCTTTATTTGATTTTGGTTAGCATATTTGTTTCTATAATCATATGTTGGTTAAAACTTGGCGTGAAAAAATTATTGTCTAAATTATGGTAGATTTTTATGCATTTGCATATTACAAGGTGAAAATGAGTTGTGGTTTCTCAAGTTCTTAAGTGTTACTGACCTAAAACAATTATCATGTGCTATTTTTTTTCCTCAGATACTTTAAGGGCCCTGAACTTCTGGTTGATTTGCAAGACTATGACTACTCCTTAGACATGTGGAGCCTTGGCTGCATGTTTGCTGGAATGGTGAGAATTATAGCTACTTAGCTGCAGGTTTCTGGTTATGTACAGCATACTCTTCCATTATTTATGCTGATGGTCTGAATTGAAACATCCATGTGTAAAGCTAGTAATTCTTGGTTAAAATTTGTTATTGTACTTAATGCAGATATTTCGCAAGGAACCTTTCTTTTATGGTCATGACAATCATGACCAGCTTGTAAAAATAGCAAAGGTAATATTCACGGTGGTTTACAATAATTTGTGTTTTGACTATTGATGCGTTACAATTTAATTTTGTGCTTTAGTTTCGGACTATGATATATTGTTCTCTTTTAAATGTTGGTTTTCGATATAAATCATTGACTAATTCATGACTTCATCTCCATACAGATTCCCCCTCCTAATGGTCCTTTATATAGATGCTCTTTTAAGATTTTAGTTGTTGCTATTAATTATTATTTGTGATCTCTAGGTGCTTGGGACAGACGAACTGAATGCTTATCTGAATAAATATCATCTGGAGCTTGACCCTCAACTTGATTCACTTGTTGGAAGGTATAATCTTCCATTTGATTTTCTGCATATTTGTTTGAAATTATGGTTTAGTTAATGGATTTACTTATGATGCACTATCAGTTTTATGGTTTGTTTACACCACCAACCAATCATGTATTACCAAATAATCGAAAATCTTGGACTCACCATAGCTAAATTAAAACCACAAATGTAATGATGTATGATTGTTTGATGACGGGAAAATATTCGTAGACAATACATTAAAAAAAACTTTACATAGGTAAGTGAAGAAGTATTAATGATGCTTTAACAAATTTTATTATGCAAATCTATATTCTTCTACAGGCACAGTCGCAAGCCCTGGTCTAAATTTATCAGTGCAGATAATCAGCATCTCGTGTCTCCCGAGGTCACTTAAGCAACTTTCTAATCTGGCATTGAACTTCCACTTAGCTTATGCTGCATTTTAACAATAATTTCATGTATAGGCTTTAATTCTTCCATGCCTGACATGCAGGCAGTTGATTTTCTTGATAAGCTCCTTCAATATGATCACCAGGACAGGCTAACAGCTAAAGAAGCAATGGTAAGAGCTCTGATTTCTCAAATTTGACATAACATGGTTATGTGTGCTACACTTTATAATTTTTTGGTTTAATTTTAGTTAATTTTTTATTTAGAAGTTGCGCACTAACCTTTTCCTGCTATCTTGGTGAATTTTATGCAGGCACATCCATATTTCTCTCATGTAAGGGCAGCAGAAAGTAGCAGAATGAGGACCCAGTAATTCGATGACATACATAAACATGAGTTCATATATTTGGGATTGTTTCATATTTACTTTAACATGCGCCTTGGTTACCCTCTGTGCTGTATAACAATACCATGTTTGTTTCAGTAGAGGAATAATGTTATTGCCAGTTGTTTGAAACTTGAACTTATGCCTTGAAAGTTTTGACTTCAATGATTCAAAGTGGTGAGGATTTCCCTGATTAGGTTTCAGATTTAGATCCTATCCAACACTCCATAGATTCTATCATCATAAAATATCCTAACCTTGCTTGGGGTGTTAACATTACCGGGTATAATTGAGGTTAAGTTAAAGAATTAGAAAAACATTAGATATAAAAAATTAACTCAACCTTTACTAATATTAAGAGTTTTGTAATCAAACTCTTAAAACATTATTACAAATTCGGCCAAAATCTTGATTAATAGTGATACATAAGGTGTCGCCAATGTCACTTACCCGGCCACTCTGCATGCCTTGCAATAATGGAAGGCTGTAGAACTGTGGCCAAATAAAATGCTACTTACAAGTCACTAGCATTGGCTTTTTACCTGACCTCTTTCTTGCCTACAAACAACTTTCAAGCAAAGAATTTACCATTAACCTCTTCCAAAACTAAGATCTTACGAAGGGCCAATCTTGAGAAAAAAATACATTAGCTCTTTGCTTGAGCTCATCATAATTACCTCTTGGCATAAATTTACCAATATCAAAACGAAAATACCAACTTAGTTAAGCATCCTTGATTTGTGGCTCATGTTAAACACAATTATTGATAACCTCTGATAAGATTCGAGCTTGTAGGACATAAATATTAACACTAATGATCATTAAACAATTACACATCAACAACTAGAGAAGGCCTCACAATTTCTTTCCCTATTATCGAAGGGAAAATCATATTCAACACCCCTTCTAATCCCAGTCCACGAGATACACACATCTTTATATATAAAAATAGAAATTGAGAAATATCTATGAACATAATTAAGAGGCCATGATGATATCAAGCTTGCGCTCCCGGAGAAGTTCACTTTTTCAGATGAGGGAAGCAAGTATTAACATCAGACTTAGGGTGTTTCGCTTCTGCGTGCTCCCGGCACTTCACTTCCGATGTGGTGCAAATGAATGTTTGCATACACACTTTGCACTGCAATAGTCAACAATTACAACATGATTGATGATCAGTAACAAAGCAGTCATAGGAATAAAGAATAAACGTACTCATTCATGAATGCAGAGCTTAAAAGAGATTCAAATCTATTGGTAATTTGGGATATCACACTGGAAATATTAAATACTTAAAAAGAGTTTTTAAGCGGCACAAATACGATAAAATGTTTTGACATCTCCCCTTGCCCAAAAATAACAGTAATTTCTCATGGTTTTGATGCAGCGAAACTAGTCTTTACATAGAGGAAATAAAGTGAAACAATACTTCCCAATTCTTTGTGTGTGCAAACCCTGACACTTTTTCTTCCAAAATCAACGGGTACTTATACTTCAAGTCTTCGAGAAAATACGAGACAGAATTCATGGAATTGAACCAACATTTCATAATTTCCCTAGTATATTGCAGAGTGGACAGCACCCTAGTATGAAGCCTAGATCAGTGTCTCAGTTTTTTGGCCCTATGTTATCATTACATTTTAATCTACCACATTTTTTTAACAAGAATAAGAATGCATAACCTATATCATAAATTAAAAACATACATAGTGAAACGACCCTGTGCCCGCACCTAAGAGTCTGCTTCACTGCTAGTGAATTGGGTTTTAAATGGGGATGGAAAAAGGAAAACCTTGGGAGTCATAAAATACACATGTGAGATGACTCTCAAGTCTAGAGCCCTCCCTTTTGCTTTCCCTTACACCCAAAAAAATAACTCACAAACAGACTCTAAGGAATGAAGGAAGCACAAAACAACTAACAAACTCTTTTAGCCCAACAGAAACTCAGATGATATTAAACCAATAAACTCCAAAAATTGGAAATATAAAAACACAGCAAGATCTAAGTATTGAACTTAGCTGTTCTACATATTAGTATAAACCCTGGATCAAGTATAACTTTAAGTGTTAAAAGAATAAGGGCCAAAACATGAAAAGTGAGAGAAGTCACGCTGGTAACAAATCATAAACACCATATTACCTGGATTGTCATTGCTTTCTTGTTTGCATCTAGCTGGCTTCCTGCACATATCAGAGAGAGAGAGAGAGAGAGAAATATTAAAATCAATAATTACACCGAACAGAGAGTGAGTTAAGGTTTGACTTGTGACCCACAGGTTATGGTTCAAATCCCGGAAACAGTCTATTCACTTCGGCTAAGTAGATCTGCTTCTCCGGACCCCACTAGTCGGGATCCGCCATGAGTAAGAAAACACAAAGCGGGGAGATCTCAAACATGCCCTCCCAATTTTTCAATAGAATGAGAACAAAAATGTTTTGAATTGGTATATTAAAAAAATTGAAGGGGTCAAAGTCTGGTTTCTAATGTTTGATCAACAACCCCTCTCTAACAAAAGAGATAGTGGAATTAAAATAATTAGGTATAGATACAGAAAGGAATTACCCTTTGAGGCACCCTTCTGCTTCTCAAGGTTCTTCTCGCGAGCCATCTTAGCCTTTTGTGCGTTACCTCCTCCCATGTCTGGTACCGTAGGATCGACTCACAGAAACCTAATATCCCCAAAAACGGAAGGAGCAGCTGAAGATTAACGCCAATTGCAATATATAACTCAATCCTTGAGGACTATTTCGTCACTCCATGCACTTCTCGATTCTTCTGTTTTTTTGGGGTTTATTATTATTTTGTTTTCTTATTATATTTACTACCGTGAATACGCTTTTCTATCGTTTGTAATGTGTATTCTATATTCAATAAATATTTTATATAGTAAATTATGTTATATATTTTAATTTGCGGTTGAATCAATTAAAGAGAATTGATAGAGATTGATGAGAGACATGAGAAATTTAATTACCATAATGATTAAATTAAAATTAAAAAAATATACTTGGTTTATATGTTTTTTTTGTGTGTAGAAATTAGAAGATAATGAATACAAAATTAGGAAGCACAAATTACACAATAGTGACTAGTTATTCTGGGTATTGACTTTATTAATATATGAGAAAAGATTCACTTACTTCAAGAGTAAGTGAAAAATGACTTACTTCACATTTTAACGATTAAATATTGGGAAATTCAATAATTTATATGTACTTACCGATTCAAAACATATTGAATTTCTAAAGAATAAATAACAATGTGGAATAGGTATTTTCCAATTATTATATATATATATATACATTACATACATAGTATAATTATGTTGGTAAAAATACATGACCGTGGTATTCGTATAGAAGGCACTAAACTCCATGGTATTCGTACCAACCTAACTAAACAGCTAAACCCTTCATCGTCCATCAATTCCAGCAATCACATTCGCGTATACCATCACCACTCACAAAACCTTATATCTGAAAGGATCACTAACTCCATTCTATTCTCTCTTCAAAATTGAAACTATAAAAGGGCAATGGGAGTGGTAATTGAGAGTTCCATTTGGGAGCCAAATCCATTACTATACATCTTCCTCTTCCTTTGTTGCTGCGTCTCTATCTTTTATTCCCCAATTTCCTCTAACCTTAACCGAACTTCAACAATCTTCGACCATGGAATCTCTTCCTCCTTTTTTCGCTCCCAATGGAACTTCCTCCTCCTCTATTCTCTCGCTTCAGGTTCAAATTCACTTCGTTTTCTAATGTCCTATACCACTTTTTCGTTTATTAGAAAACATGTCACTCGAAGAGCGAAAATCAACTCGTTTTATTTGTAATTATCTGCAACATTTGGATCCGAAAGAAGTAAAATCAGCTCCCGAAACTTCATTTTTTTGCCTATGGCGGCGGCATTGAATCTCTAAGTTGCTTTAACTGACAATTCATTTTTGTTGTGAGATTATCCAAATCTCGAAACTCTTATTTGTAATAATCAGTTTAGATTTAGGTTGGTGATGATCTCTAAGTTGCTTTAACTGACCCTTATTGTTCTCGTCTTTTCAGTTATGGAAGGTTTGTGGTCAGTGTTTGGAGAGTATGAGTTAGCTTCATATGGAATTGGAAGGGAAACAATGATCACGACTCTCTGTTATGGATACGGAACGGCTCTTTTTGCTGCTCCTGTCCTTGGCGTGCTTTCAGACTTGATGTGAGTGCCTCTATTTTCACTTTGCTATCGTTTTTAAATCACTTAAATTAAATAAGTTCCGGTAACTCAACATTTGCTATGTTAGATATGAAGTGCATCTTGGTTATTCCATGAGTACTGCTGAACCTTGCATACTCAAGATATATGTAAACAAATTGTAAAGTTTGCACAACTTTTGGTTGAAGTTGTTACATGATGAAATAACTTACTACTTACTATTGGTACAGAGGTCACAAGAAAGTTTGTTTAATCTTTTGCATCCTACACTTCCTTACTGCCTTATGGAAGAGGATTTTAGAGCAACCAAGCATTTTCATGACTAGCATATGCCTATCTCTGGCCAATACAATATTTTCGTTCAGTTTTGAGACTTTGATGGTCACTCAACATGAAAAGGTAATCAGGATTTTCTTTTCATTTTTTATTGATTTCCTCATAGACAAGTTTTCACTCCAAATATCTAAACTATGCCACAGGGCGTGGCTCAATAGGAGCTTATTTCTTCTGGATCAAATAACTTGGTCCATATTTTTTTCTATCACTGTATATTGGAATTATGTGGCTGCCTGGGTCATAACTTAGGGATACTTAAAATATGTAGAATTTAATATAATTCTGGATTTGTTTGTTTTCGCTTTGCAGCAAGGGCACAGACTAGATTCACTTAATGACACATTTTGGTTAATGACTTTCTTTGAGTCTGCATGTTTCATTGCCAGCCAAATATTTGCAAATTGGCTGGTTGGTAATAACACGGAGAAAAACAGTGCTCCTTCCTCTGCAATTATCTTCTTAGCAACCACATGCTTCACTTTTCTCACCAAAGGATGGACAGAAACTCCAGGAACAGCATCTCTTAAGGAGTACAGCCTGTCCTTCTATGAATATATTTTTGGTGGTAAGTTCGCACACTTTTCTAATTCCTGTGTAGTCATCTTTCTTTTATTTCATTTAGTCACTATTTTATTTATTTATTTATACAAAAAAAAAACTACTCCAATTTGTTAATAAGTCAGTACTTAATATTTATTTGGCAATTGGATAACTTAGATTAAGCTTGAGGATTCCTAGAGGCTCAATTGAATTAAATTTGGACCCAGTATTTGACTTCGTTGACAGAATGAAAATATATCTTGGAATTCATGATTGCATATACCAAGCTCTTATTGGTATTTTTTCACAACGTCTAAGTTTCTGATTAATAACTTGGTATCCTAGTAATCTATTTGTTTATACTCTGCCATGTCTACAGTTTGATCTTGTTTTTTGTTTCACTCTCAAGCTGTATTAGGCCTGATCTTTGCATGCATGCTAGACTCCATTTCTATGTTCAGACAAATATGGTCTGATAATTTCTTAGATATACACGTGGAAAGGAGTTGGTGGACTATACTATAGGCATCATCCAATTTTCAATCAATGTAGTGAAAAGTTCATTGAGAGCAACATACTGATGATAATTCTATAATCCACAGATAAAAGGATATGGCTGTTGGCATGGGCACAAACTTGCCTTCACTTCTCCATTGGAATTTTTTGGATCCTCTGGGCACCTACAGTGGTGGTATGATATCAAAATTCTAGAGCACATCTTATGATATACTGAGATATCAGTGTATGTGAAGATAGTTAAAACACTAATCTTATGGGTGCAAATGAATATTTTACCGGCTTCTTTTTTCTTCTTCAGAATTCTTTGTATTGGTGAATCTTAAAATGAAGTTGATGCATAAATTTATAAGGGATTTTTTTTCAGTCCATTATTATTATAGGAAGATTCCCCTCTCTCCATGCCCAAGTCATATTGAAAATTAGACTACAAGTTATTAATCTGTTACATTTTAAGGTTAAGTCTTAAAATGCTAATATATATTATTGATGCATGTAATTGTAGGCTGATGGTCGTGAAGTGCAATTAGGATTGTTATATCCTTGCTTTCTAGGCTCAAGGATGCTAGGAAGCACTGCATTTCCTTGTCTTACAAGTGGGCCATCATCTTTTAGAACGGAGGACTGCCTAGTATATGCATACATCATACTAGCTCTTCTCCTCTCTATTGTGGCCTATGACTATCAGGTGCAGTTATTTTTTATCTTTAAAAAAATCTCAAATTATCAAATATACTTTGTCAGATTTTCAAGCTGGAAGTCTAGAGTCTGCTCTGATAATTTATCATGTGCAGGAAATTGGAGTTCTGGTGACACTATTTTGCTTGTTTCATGCTTGTGTCGGATTCATTTTGCCATCACTTTCCAGATTGAGGACCATGTAAACTCATTAACAGGAGTTGTAGTTATTCATTTTCTTAATAATTGATTTGATAGCTCTAAATTCTAATTACGTCGTGTGTAGGTATGTGCCTAATGAGTTGCGTGGAGGGATGATGGGGCTTTCTCTGGCCCCTGCAAATGCCGCAATTCTGCTTTCTGTGGTACAAGTATGTATTTGTTCATTGTCGCGACCCGATTTTCGGTTGGAAGACCGGCCCTGCGACTTAGGGAGAGACGAATTCGATTTCTACCCCTTCCATTTGTTTTGGAGTCGCCACTACGTTTTTTGCGGATAAAACGTAGAAAACTCTTAATATACCCAATTAGGATAATTTGGTCTTTGAAAAGAGATTCTGAGCTCGGGAGTCGATTACGGATCGGGGAAGGTATTAGCACCCCGTCCGCCCGTATTAAAACGGTACCCTCGCTAATAACATGGACTTTTATACCCTTAACAATTATTTATTAAAATTCAATAATTAAAGCAAAATGTTTTATTTTTTATTGTTGTGCCTGACAATAGTTCATCTTGCTCCTACGTATCCCTAGGTGCAATAGGGAAATCAAGGCTACGTAGTTCTGGTTTAAAAAGTAATTAAATTGGTTTGGGTAGTTTTAAAATATGCTGAAGTACAATATGATTTTTTTTCTAAAATACTTTTGATAAGGAATTAATAGTTTAGAGTCGGTGTTGGTCGCTCACCTTCTTCCCATTTTCAGAGAAGTCAGAGTCAACTCGAACCGTAACCTTACTATAAAAATTCCATTAAAATTTGTTTTAGTAATAAGGTGATTTTTATTTAAAACATTTTAGCATGAAATTAATAGTTTAGAGTCGGTATTGGTCGCTCAACTTCTTCCCATTTTCAGAGAAGTCAGAGTCAACTCGAATCGTAACCTTACTATAAAAATTCCATTAAAATTTGTTTTAGTAATAAGGTAATTTTTATTTAAAACATTTTAGCATGAAATTAATAGTTTAGAGTCGGTATTGGTCGCTCACGTTCTTCCCATTTTCAGAGAAGTCAGAGTCAACTCGAACCGTAACCTTACTATAACAATTCCATTAAAATCGTTTGAGTAATGAGATAATTTTTTTATTTAAAACATTTGTTATATATGGAGTTAATAGTTTAGAGATGGTGTTGGTCGCTCATCTTCTTCCCATTTTCGGGGAAGTCAGAGTCGACTCGAACCATAACCTTGCTATAAAAATTCCATTTAAAAATCGTTTGAATAATAAGATAATTTTTATTTAAAGCATTTCGGTAAAATGAATAAAGATAGTGCATTATTTGATACATGTATCACTAGGAAATTTTTCTTTTAATTTTTATTTTAGCCAAATGTTTGTATCCATTTCTATGGAATCAATTGATTTAGACATAATCGTTTCTAAACAACTCAGTAAAAATACATATACATGTGCTAAGCATATAACATTGGATCAATAGTTGAAAATCAAATAACTAGGGGTAATTCTATTGAATATGTGTGATTGTTTGGTATTCAGGATGCACAAAAATGCATTGCTATTTAAAGGTTTGAACAAATGACTTACTTGGGTATGCTTTTACCTTTTGCCTTGTTTTCGGAGATGCTAGAATTACTGAATTTGGATTATTCTGCTTGTTGTGATGACTGAGTCATTTCCCTTTTCTAATTCCTCTATTGGGTGTATGTAGGATTGTGTGTATTATACGATCCCTGACTGATGTATGATATCTCTTCTAGTGTACTTTGGTTACATGTGAAAAAGTGTATGTTCTATATGGAAATCGAATATGCTTATGTATGAATGCAGGCGTTGTGTATTTGGGAAAGCCAATTTGGAGATTCAGGAACGTGGGTGTGGCGAATGGTAAAAGTAAGAAGCTTTTCTGGAAGGGGTTATGTCGGTCTATTGTATGTATATGTGTATAGGTATAGAGATGATGAGGGGGATTAAAGATGGAAGAGATAGATGGGTGTAGTGTGTTTATTGATTGTCAAAAATTCTGTCTAATGTGATGGTGGGTATCTGGATTAGGGTAAAAAATGAGTGTGGGTATTTTTTATGTCTCCTCTTTTTGAAATAGCTTACTTCCTTTTGTAATGATTGAGATTCATGAGAACCTTTTCAATTTCTAATATGTATCCCATCATTCATTGCATATCTGATTATTCCCTTTTTTATATTGATTGTCAATCATGGTTTTAATTTGTCAATCATGGTTTTAATGTTCTTTATTGCCTTAGTTTTCTCTCAATCTTTAGTTGCCTTATTGAGACCACTTATTTGATGCTTTATTTATAATTGCTGATTATCACCTTAATGCTAATCATTGTTGCTGCCTAATTATGCTTAATATACCATGATCCTTAATTTGCCTATTCTTAGTGTCATCTTTTTTTGGGATTATGTTGATTAATGAGTGTTGATTCATTGTATTAAATATATTTATTTAGTGCTATTTTTTGGAATTCTGTTTGATTGCCTTTATTGAATTGATGATGATATGATTTCTTTTCCTTTTGAGAGATTGAGTGTTGATTTGTTTAAGCTATAAGAGATGGTGAATGTATAATTTGGGAGGATCTTCCCATTAATGCACTTGAAGGAGTTGGGGGTGGGGGATTTAGTTTCCTTTTTAAGTGAATGTATTAGGCCCCTTTTTTAGTACCAAATATTGTTTATTTAAAACATTTGTTTTCAGATATTATAGATTGCAATTTGAATTTACAAAATTTCTTTATTAACTATTATTAATTTTTCTGGAATGTATTTGGGCCGGACAAAATTGAGTGTTCACATTCATGAAGTTATCTGAAATTATAGAAAGTATATAATTAACCACTTAAGCAATATTAACATGAATTGATATGAACAATAGATGGATGCTAAATAGTTTGAAGTTTTGAAGTTAGAATGCCATAATCGGGGAAGGTGTCATGAGAAATTGGTATTCAAGAGTGGCACTGCTCTTGTTTCTTCAAATACCTCCATGGTCTTTCTTAAAGTAGCAGAAACAATTCCTGGTTTATACTGTTAACTGGGCCTTCCAGCTAGTCTCAAGCATGAATGACTCTTGCCTATGAAACATCGATCAAACTGGCTGGCACTTTGAAAATAGACTTTTTGGTTGAACTTCTTGATGACTGCAACTTGTCCCTGTAGTTGGTTAGCTATATATGGTGACACCACAGGCTCATATGACTCTCAGGGAAGGATTACATTCTGGGAATATTTAAGAAGCAATATAGTTTTGCATGTTTTATACTTAATGCATTAAGTCTAAAAATGATTGTGAAATTTTGTAGTTGCATGTTTATCATGTTCCAGGCTTTAAGCTGGTTGATGTGTGTGCTGTCTTAAACATATTTACTTCCTAACTGTTGTTGCAGGGTGGCTATTATCGGAATGTTAGTAATGCAGTATTGATGGCATTTGGTGTGCTTGGTTTATTGCTAGCAGCTGGTTGCATGCATAGTCTGAAGAAATGGGGGAAGCAACCATATCACAACTGGCATAAACAGTGAATGCATATCCCTTTGGCTGTCTTTGGTAGTGGTGGATGTATGTCTCTGGTTGACAGCAATGAGGAGTGAAGAGATGAAGAACTTGGATGATGCAAACTCGACTACTAGTGAGTGCTGAACTAGGTACCTTCCGTAAGAGCAAAGTGAGATTGAACAAGGAAACATCAGTTTAATTCGTTCTGAGTTCTTTGACCGAGTTTTCTTTTATTTTAGGTAGCCATATAACCAGCAAGTATAACCAGAGTTTAAATCTATGCAGTACCAACAAGTTTCTAACTCTGCTTATATATTGTAGCTTGCTACATTGTTGCTTGGGTTTGCTTACGGAGGTATAACCAGAGCCCCACAAGCTTCCAAATCAACTACCAGAACCTTATTTGGTGACAAACGTCAGTTTCTCCATAATTGCACCTAAAGATCAGAAGGTGAATATTAAATCTGACCATGTTAGTTATGTTAGCACATTAGGGTTAGTTATCTGTTACAGGTTGGGTTTGTTAGTTTATTCTTAACATTGTTTAGATACCCGGAACACGTGACTGACCTTAAAATGCTAAGTTGGTAGCTATGACCAAAAAATGAATATTTATATGTTTAATTATTTTTGGTAGATTTTTTATGATATTGTTATATTTAATAAATTAGAATATAAGTTATATAACTATATTCATATGTTTTATTAATTTGACGACTATGCTATAAGTTATGTAACAACTAACAAGACCACACCCTCTTATCCAGTATTAGCAGGAGGCCAATACTGCAGATGAGAAAATCTGCTCAAGTAAAGAACAGACAAGGCATGTGTAATGAATTTCTAGTGACTCTGGCCCAAAATTTTATCCTAACAGTTAAGAAAAACATTTAAGGGTTTCGAGGCAAAAGCAAACAGCCAGGCCAATAAAGATAATAAGATCACGGTAAGCAATAATGTTATCATATACTAGTAGCATATATATTCATAGGGAAATACAGCATTGGTACCTAATTGAAGACTTCAAGAGGATAGATACACATGTAGACACCTGAAAGTGATGCTTACATTCAACAATTGCATTTCATATGCATTTTCCATATCAGGACAATCTAGCCATGTAAATAAAGCTAACACTTTACTGATTTTAATGTTGTCTACTTCAGTTGAACATCTCCTGGATAGGTTTTCAACTTCTAAGTTTTGAAGCAAGATCTTCTATCTATAAACTAATTGTGAAACAGATTGAACATGGAAGTAACCCAAGGAAAATTACAGTAACAAAGTACATATTGTTCAAATTTTCAACAATAATCTATTTACTGTACCTCATTAGTTATATATTTAGTAATGATTCCCTTTGTACATCATACGAATCAAACATTTTGAAATAAAGAAGTTTGAGTGATTCTTATACTTCGTGATTTTTTAAATTTTAAATAAAAAAAGTTTAAAACTTGGAGACAAGATATATCTTGAAATTTATATAGAGAAGATAGATTAATAATTATCAAATAAATTATAACTTAAAATAAAAAGTCTTGCATTTCAAGGTTATTGATTAATTATATGAACCACCACTCTTGCTATGTAGGAGGCATATTTCATCCAAAAGAACTCATCATCTTGCTAGGCTTGCTAAATAATAATTATGATCCAAGATAAAAAAAAGTCTATTATTTTTTTTAAAATTATGATTGAAATATTCTAAAAAATAATCAATTCAATCGGAGAGTTTTTAATATAGTTTTAGTTATCATTTTTCAATAAAAAAATTAAAAGTTTTAAATAGATTATAAGTTGATTAGTTCATTAACAATATTATTTTTGTAGTGTATTAATTAGGATTGTTACATATAGGGATCATAATTTAATCAACTCGATATTCATTAAAAACTCGACTCATTATTTAGCTTTATAAAATTGGATTATGAAGAAATGGAATTGAACTTGAACTAACAAATTAGATTATTAAATAAATGAGTTGAAGTACAAACAAATATATTTCGACTTTTTAGGCTTATGAATTAACTCGATTAGTATATGTATTTCTATACATACATATAATATTTAAATATATACACATATTTTAAAATATTTTATATTCATAAATATATATTAATGATCATTATTCAAGTTGGTGAGCAAAGTAAATTTGAGTTGGTCAATCTACTCAAAAGTTTGTAAACGTAAATTGAGTCGAACTTATGCTAAATAAATAATTTGCATTGAACTCGATTTAGTCAATTCTTAACAAGTCACGTTCAATAACCCTGACTTTTCCTATAATACATATAATACCTATTTTTATAATATATATTCAATCTTTCACTCATTTCTACTTAGTTATTACATGCTTTATACATAGTTAGGAAAAATATATTTGAAGGATATATATTATAAAAATAGGTATTATAGTAAAAGTAAGGGTTGTTGAATATTAAGTTACTCACTAAGATTATTGGTCTGTTTTTCTTATTGAAATTTGAAAGGTGATGTATTATTGGTAAATGCACTCAAGTTCATTGTCAATATTTGGTTATAAGATATTGCCGCACATTGTTTATTTTTTGGACTTTATGGGGGAGACGTGAATTCAAACAAAAAAAAGCTAATAAACACATTTTAAAAGAAAGCAATAGAAATGTCAAATTAAATAATTTTGGTTATTTAGATTTCTAGCCATTGCTACTCACCTAACAACTTCAACAATTTTCCAATTCGATCTCATTTTGCATTTTCTTACTTCTTTTGTATTTTGCATTTTTGCTATACATTTAATGTTTTTATTAAATGCATTTGAAAGCTCTTTCAACCGTTTATTTTATTTCTTCAAAGTATTAAACATTATTTTAGTTAAATATTTTATTTTAATTTAATACTCTAACATAATATACATGGATTTAGTCATGTAAAAAGTCAAATATGAATTTACTCATTTATTTTAAGTTAAAATGTGAAATTAACAAAGAATATGATTAAATTGATACTTTATTTTGTTAGATGATTAAATTGAAATTTAAAACATGATAAATGACTAAATTTACACTTTATTTTATTACTAATCAAAATAAAACCTTAAAATATTATTATATGTTAATTCTCTTTTACCCAGAAGATGCTCTTAATACAGAAAGCCACTTCTTGATACAATGCAACTGCAATGCAGATAATCTATTCCTAAATCTTATCCTCAGTCATATTTTGTTCAACAAAATTTTGATATCTATTAAAGTTATATGTTAAATTTATTATATAACAGTCAAAGAATTTAATGTACACGACCACAGAAAAAGAAGTAACTCATGCTGAGATTCATGCATTCTACTATCCTATTATTTTATTATTTATTTCCTATCATCTTATATATGCAACAATTACAAACTCTGCATTATAAATTCTATAAATTGGTTTCATCGTAACATACTCACATATCAAACAACGTAACGTGTGAGAAAAATAGTTTACTAGCATGAAGGTGTTTAAGGAACCTGTGGTAATGACTCTTGTTGTGTTGATTTTGGGTATTTGCATTTCTTCCATTGTTACAGCAGAAAACCTAAAGAGAACTTACATAATACATGTGGACAAATCCATAATGCCAGAAAGCTACGGGCACCACTCAATCTGGTATGAGTCATCTTTGAAATCTATATCTGATTCTGCAGAAATTCTCTACACATATGACCATGCAATGCATGGATTCTCAGCATCATTAACACATGAAGAAGCACAATTATTGAAGAGCCAACCCGGGATTCTTGCTGTGTCTCCAAGTAAAATATCCAAACTGCAAACAACTCGAAGCCCAGAATTCCTAGGGATAGATAAAATCATATCCCAATTTCCAAATATAAACTCAAATAGCAGTGATGTCATCATCGGAATCATCGACGGTGGTATTTGGCCTGAAAGCAATAGCTTCGACGATACCGGACTAGGACCTATTCCTAGTACTTGGAAAGGTGAATGTGAAACTGGTCCTAATTTCACAACCTTAAACTGTAACAAGAAATTGATTGGAGCCAGAATATTTACAAAAGGCACTGAATCCAATAATGGTAAAATCGATGAAAGTAAAGATATCAGATCGGCACGTGACAATGATGGTCATGGCACACATACAGCAGGCACAGCTGCGGGATCAGCAGTGAATGGTGCAAACCTATTCGGTTATGCTTCTGGAACCGCACGTGGTATGGCCTCAAATGCAAGAATCGCTGTGTACAAGGCTTGTTGGAGCACTGGTTGTGATAATTCTGATATAATGGCTGCAATAGATAAAGCTATTTCAGACAATGTCAATATCTTATCTCTATCACTTGGAACTATACCCCTTGATTATTATGATGACTTGACTGGTATTGGATGCTTTGCGGCAACGGAGAAGGGTATTTCGGTCTTTGCAGCAGGAGGAAACGATGGTCCTAATTCTTCTAGTGTTACAAACATAGCACCTTGGATTACTACTGTGGGAGCTGGAACACTAGATCGAGAGTTCCCTGCATATGTTACTATTGGAAATGGAGAAAAGTATATTGGTGCATCTCTTTATAAAGGTCCTCCTTTGCTTGATACTCCTTTACCGTTTGTTTACGCGGGGGATGTTAGCAATGGAGAAGATGGTCATTTTTGTATACCTGATTCCTTGGTGCCAGAAAAAGTTAAGGGAAAAATCGTGTTGTGTGATCGTGGAAACAATTCTAGGGTAGAGAAAGGATTTGTGGTGAAATCTGCTGGTGGTTTGGGCATGGTGGAGGCTAACACCGTGGAAAATGGCCAAGAGTTGGTGGCAGACCCACATATTTTGCCAGCATTAGAAATTGGTGCGCGAAGTGGTGATGCCTTAAGAAAGTACTTGTCTTCTGATCCAAATGCAACAGCCAAGTTTGAATTCGGGGGAACAGTGTTTGGAACCACGCCATCACCAACTGTTGCAGCATTTAGCTCTAGAGGCCCAAATTCCATCACGCCTCAAATCTTAAAACCTGATATCATTGGTCCAGGTGTCAACATCTTAGCAGCATGGTCAGGGTCTTCAAATCCTACTAGTATTGCTACAGACCCCAGGCGTGTGGACTTCAACATCATTTCAGGTACACTTTTCTTATTGTAAATATTTATTTGTATTAGAATCAATTATTACTAAATATAAAAAATGTAATTAACGAGTTAGGTACATCTATGGCATGCCCTCATTTGAGTGGGATCGCAATTCTAGTAAAGTCAGCTCACCCAGATTGGAGCCCAGCCATGATTCGATCTGCACTGATGACCACATCTTATACGACCAACAACAAGGGTAACCCATTTCTAGATAGTTTCAGTGAAAAACCAGCAACGTTGTTGGATTATGGTGCTGGACATGTGAACCCCGTTAACGCTCTTAATCCAGGATTGGTCTATGATATTAACACAAATGATTATCTTACTTTCCTTTGTGCCTTGAATTATACAGCACACCAAATCAAGATTGTAGCAAGGACAAAATTCCATTGTGATTCAAGCAAGCAATATAGTGTAACAGACTTAAATTACCCTTCATTTGTTGTGTTCTTTAATGGGTCCACCGTTGTAAAGCACACACGAACTCTTACTAATGTTGGGGATGCTGGAACCTACAAGGCATCAATTGTTGCAGACAACCCATCCGTTAAGATCTCAATTGAGCCAGAAGAATTGCGTTTCGATATAAATGAGAAGAAAACGTATACTATCACATTTACCAAGTCAGGAGAAAACTCACATAATGATTATGATTTTGGACGTTTAGAATGGTCAAATGGAAAGAACGTTGTTGGAAGCCCAATCTTGTTTAATTGGACTTGAATTTGAATGCTACGAATGTTACCAAATATTTGTCACTCACTTGTAAAATGATTGACTTGACTACTAAGTATTGTATTCTTCTAGAAATTAATGAAATATTTGAAGAACAAAATTTGATTTCCCTTTTAATCGTTAATCAAAAGTTTTGTTTCCATTACAATGTTTTTATCATACCCGAATATGTATTCATAAGTGGCATATGGCCTATCTCCTTTGCAATTAAATAAAATTTGGGATAATACATTTAATTCATGATCATAGTATTATGTATATAAACTGTTAGACTAAGAAAGAGAAAATGCACATACTATGTACATCTCATGAAGGAAAATGACAAGATGATTCAAGTTGTTGAAAGATTGAGAATAACTTCAGAAGCTTGGAGTGCATCAAGAAGTCCGAGGACTAAACTAGCAAAAAGATCAAGTGCTAGGCATATGCAAGAATATGTATTTAGGACAAACATTTAAGACATCATATCAATGAAACAAGCCAGTTTCAATTCAAGTAATACAAAGAATATTGACTTTAACTTGTCAGAAAATTTAAATAAATATGTAAATATCATACCTTTAATTCAAAAGTTTAGATAAAATATTGATTTTCTCTATTAAATATTATTTTTCCATGAACGTAATCATTTACAAGTGTGTATTTTTCTGTAGTACATCTTTCAGTAGGTGTATAATCAAGTACACTTTCGAAAAATCACTAAAACATTTCTAAATCATTATGTAATAATTAAATAAATATATTATTTCCTTTTCTTACCAAAGGTTTATATCGAAAATAAAATATTTTTATTTGTTGAATAAGATAGACACTTAATTCTTCTTTTACACACTTTGGAAATCACCTTTGGCTAGTCCAAAAGGTATGCGATATTATCACCATTATTCTTTTTATTTGTTATTGCTTTTCAGTTTGCAGGAAGATTACACTTTTAACACTCATATATTTTTTATTATTTAAAATAACATGATTATAAATTTATCATATTTAATAATAAAATTTAACATACTTCAATCACTAGGGTACGAAATGAAATGGACTTTAGAAGTGATACAATCAGCTATGTCGCGCACAAATACCTTTTTTTTATTCATTTAAACAAACATAAGGTTTGTTTTTGTATTTTTGTTTTTATTCTAATTCTAATTATAATTCCTCGTCCTGTGCTATGCTGTGGCAGCAGCGATAGCTCACGACGGTTGGCAAGGCTCATCTTCTTACCTCCTCCACCTCTTCAGTCTTATTTTCGCCGGCGCGCCACCGCCTTATTCTTTCTCCTGCTCTTCCTATCCCGATCATGACTTCCATCACCTCCGTCGAACTCAATTTCCTCGTCTTTCGCTACATGCAAGAATCAGGTTATTTTTATTTATTTATTTATTTGCTACCTGCAATATGCCAATAGTTTAGGTTTTGCTTGAATTGTGAGTATTCGGACGTTGATCGGTTTCGAGCGATGAAAATGTTATTACAATCAGATTATTAGGGTTAGATACTGCTCAGAAACGTAATTTTATTTACAGAGGGAAATTTCTAGTGCGAATTGATGTTCCGTATATGTGTCTTTCGGTTTTATGGTTCAAGGTGGGAGGAGGAATGAAAGTTGTTAGATCTGTCGAAGAAAATTGGATTTGGTGTTGAGACTTGAATCTTACAGTTCTTAAATCTCAGAGTATGTTGTAGGTTCAAATTATGGTTATCTTATATGTTAACATAAATTTGAATATGCAACTATTTGTTGAGATATCCTCCATTTTGGAGGAGAGTGATAGAAGTTTATAAATTGATATACAATGGAAACTCTGACTGAGGTTTATGTAGAAATGTGTATTTTATTTTCTAACCTAGTGGATGAAGGAATCTAATGTTTATCTTATGTTCTTCCATATTGTAAGTGTATATCATATTCTTTACTCTTCATTCGCTTTATTTTTTTAAATTTAGTTGGACTTGGTTATATTATGTGATAGTATTTTACTTTATGCGACTTCTCTGAGATGATCATGTTCACTGGATTTTTCCCCCACTTCATACCAAGATAGATAGCAATGATGCATATTATGTGCTTACTAATTTCTTATTCGCCTTTAGGAGATTACTTCTTAAATATGACTTTCAGTTTATTTAAGTTGGGAGACAAGCTTGTTGAGGATGATATTGTAAAATTGCAATTTTTCATTTTTTGACAAGGAAACATGCCCCTTTCCATACCATGTAGCTGAATATTGGTTACTTATGTTGTAACTGCAGGTTTCACACATTCTGCGTTTGCCTTTGGATATGAAGCAGGTATTAACAAATGCCCCATTGATGGAAATTTGGTGCCACCAGGTGCTCTTGTTACATTTGTTCAGAAGGGGCTACAGTATTTGGAGATGGAAGCCAACTTGAGTAATGTTAGCACTCCTTGTTTTTTGTACTCTAGTTTTCACTTTAAAGTCTCAACTTAACATTCATCTATTTGAATATATATTTTAAGCTTTCATACCTTAAGTTTTATGTTGATCAATGTTTGTTTTAAGCCTGCCAGTGTGATGCAGACCTGGATGAAGATTTTTCATTCTTACAACCAGTGGATCTTATCACAAAAGATATGCATGAACTTAGGAAAATGATAAATGAAAGAAGGAAAAAAGCCCAGAAGGACAGAAATAAGGAATCTGGAAAGGAGAACGGAGGTGAACGTGTAAGAGTACGAGAAAAGGAAAGACATGAAAGGGAGAAAGAATGTGAAAAGGATGGAGCGAAGGTAGAAAATCGCAAAGAGCAAGAGTCACCTGAAAATCAGATTAATAGACAAATGGTCATAGACCAAGAAGATATTGTTACTGTAAATCATGAAGAGAATGCAGCATTTGGAGGTAATCACCTGTCCATTAGAATTTGTTTACATCATTTATATCAGAGCTTGCTTTGTTGCTTGTTTGACATTGTCATGTTGAATAGCTCCTTTATTTTTATTAATAATTTTCCATGAATGTCAATTGCATATTATTCCACACTCCTCTATTGTTGTTGACGGATTTCTTTAAATCTTTACATTTTTTGCAAGTTTTAACTTCTTATAAGATTTATAATATATTTGGGTGCATATTGTGAGTTTGTTTTGATGTTTGAGTGGTTTAGCGACCCGTGAGTAAAAAAAGATTCAATTATATTTTAGTCAGATATCATTTATTAATTTTTCTTCTTCAATACTATATTTTTATCTATTCAATGCGTTGTCAATGAACATGATTTATAATAGAACATTATGATATCGTTCAATCCATGTAGCCGACCTCGCCTAGTGAGATTAAGGATTGGGCATTGTTGTTCTACTATATTTTTATCCACTCTCTAGTACCAATCATACTTTCAGCAAATCGGATTGTTCAATCAATATATTTCCACTAAAAGCTGTGTATCTGGACTGCTGCCTTGGTGAATTTCAATGATTAGTTACAAATTTACAAGCCACTTCTGCAGGTTTAAGATTACCATGTTTTTATAGCTGTATGCCTAATTCAGTTCCCTGATTATTTATGGTAGATCCCCCCCCCAACTTGTTCACTATAAGACTCTGTAAATAATGCAACTGCTTGTCTTCCTTCAGACGAGGAATAATAAGTTTTTATTCATTTTAATAGGCCCAGAACCAATGGACATTTCTACGACTTCAACATCTCAGTCATGTGAATTTCCTAGTTCAGATGTGACAATTTTAGAAGGGCATACTTCAGAGGTGAAGAACTTTGTTAATACTTCTTTGATTTGTAAACATAGATTTTCTTTTATGTACCGTTTCATCTGTTAAACTCACGCTGATGGGCCTGTTTACCATCCACTCAGGTTTGTGCAGGTGCATGGAGTCCTAAAAGATCTCTTCTTGCATCAGGGTATATGCCTCTTTCATCAATGATTTATTTCTGCATACAATTTGTATTCATCTGTGTATTTTATAGTCGATGTACACAATATTGCCCATGTTGCATTTCCATAAAAATAATGTTTGACTTTCTTTTTGATGAAGAGATGTTAACTGCATTAGTATCATGTGCTTGTTCGTCATTAGTTTGAGAATGTTATCAAGAGTAGTTTGATGTTGTTGTCAAGAGTAGTTTTTACGTGTCTGGTAGTGGTTAGAAACTTAGAATCCTTTCACCCTTCACTTCAGCTTCTGCATCTTTATATCACTGCTCATACTTTCAGAAATTAAAGGTGTATAGATTCCTCTTCTCAGAAAGCAATTATAAGTTCTTTAAAAAATAAAAATAAAAATAAAATTAAAGAAAAACTTTTAGAACAAGTTTTTGGTATTTCATTTTTTGCATTGTTAAAAACTTTTAAAACTTTTTTTAAAGAAAAACTCAAAATAGTGTTCGTTGTCTTTATGGTAATGGAAACTGACTGCACATATCCATGTTACCTATTTCTTCAGAAAATGAGAAGTGAATAGATTTTTTAGTTTTCTTTTGTTTTAAAACATTTTTTAAATAATGCTTTTATTATCTTTCCTACAATTTTAGAAATAATAAGCTGTTGTGGAACAGGAACCTGAATTACCAGATAGATGTCTTCTTATAATAATATTTCATTTTACTACAATCATTTCAACTTTTAGGTCTGGGGATTCAACAGCTCGTATTTGGACAATAGCAGAAGGGAGATTGAAGTCGGGTTCTCAGAAAGGCCCTTTGAACGTGTCAGTATTGAAGCATGTCAGTGGTAGAACAAATGAAAGCAGAAATGATGTCACCTCACTTGATTGGAATGTGAGTTTGACTGCATATTATGATATAAATCCAAGATGTCTACTGATAGTTACTTAAACCTCCTCTCCAGTTTTCTGATTTTAAGCATACATATTAACCTCCCTTGAACAAGGAAGCTTGCGAACAGGGGATTTGTGTGTGGTTTATAGGGCAGGTTTTGAACATTTCAGTGAAGGCTTGTGTATGTTCTGAAAACAGAAGGAATTTACGTTAAAACACAACAACAAAAACTAGATGGGAGGTTTATATTTTTCTTACTAAAATGTTTTTTCTGAGCTTTTAACTAAAATTCATTTAAGTATGCCTCTTGTTTTTTGACTTTTTTGACGTGTTTATGTATTTCTTGTGACTGTAAGATGTATAAATCCTCAGTTATAGTTGGTAATATTTAAATGTTCGTATTTATGTATTATAAGAGTTTGACCTCTGACAGCTCTTCTGCAGGGGGATGGGACACTACTTGCAACTGGTTCTTGTGATGGGCAAGCAAGAATTTGGACCACTAGCGGTAGGCCACTTTTTATATACTTACTCTGTAATAATGCCCTTTACATGTTATAATGCCCTTTACATAATGATGGGCAAGCAAGAATTTGGACCACTAGCGGTAGGCCACTTTTCCTATACTTACTCTGTAATAATGCCCTTTACATGTTATATGAGATATGAGATGAGATGAAAAGAGCACAGAGATTCCATAATCCATAATCTTGCTTTTTGGCATAGCATCTCTGTTTGCTAGCTATATCTTAGACAGTGTGATGGAGGGAACCAAGGATATATGAACCACTTGTATGTATGTGTCTATCTATCTATCTCGTGTGACTACCGTCAATGATTATCTTAGCGTCTGGTATCGTTAGTTGCATTCATACTATGGTATAGTCATTGAATCTATATTTTGTAGATTTCATGATCCATAATCATTACATTTGCTCTTATGACTAAAATCAAAATTCTTATTTCAATCGTGTGGTTGTCTTTGACCAGGTGAGCTCAGGACTACATTAACCAAACACAAGGGACCCATATTCTCTCTGAAGTGGAATAAGAAAGGTGACTATCTTCTTACTGGAAGTTGTGATAAAACTGCGATTGTATGGGATGTGAAAGCAGAGGAATGGAAACAACAGTTCGAATTTCATTCAGGTATAAGTTTTGTATATACTTTTCTATGGAAGGGAGAATTATATAAAAATAACTCTGGGTGAGCATATTTTAACCATGTTTACGAATGATTTTTTAAAATTTGGGCTTGATATGTTGTTTAGGTGCAATGCTTGATGTTGACTGGCGCAACAATGTATCATTTGCAACAAGCTCCATTGACAATATGATATATGTCTGCAAGATTGGTGAAAACCGCCCAATAAAAACTTTCGCTGGGCACCAGGTTTGTACTTCTTGAGAGGGAGAAGGGTTCATCTCCTACTTTATTAGTTTATTAATAAGAAGTTAAAAATCGCTAGCAAGGTTCATACAGATTTGACAAAGTTTTATGTTAGTCTTTGACTGTCTAACACAACATTCACCTTTTATCCGGACTTACGACCAACTATGTATAGCATTAAGTACACACGGGATTGTGCTTTCTTAGGTTAAACTAGAATTTCTTAGGTCAATGTAATATTGACTACACAGTTTTAAAATGAAACAAACTTTCTAAACTGTATTAACTTAAGGGTGAAAAAAGAAGTAAAAACCAATCAAGCAAACTACAAGTACTATAGATTTAGTTACAAAGTCAGTAGTTAGTGACCTGCCTATTGGTCCTGTGTGTTTGATATTTGTTGTCATATTTGGCTGAAGTTAAAGGTTAAAAATATGAACTGCTACTCAGTGTTTGATAAGCAATAAGTTGAGAGAGAAAATTTCATTGAAATGTAGTGTGGGGATTGGGTAAGTCTTTACTGACTGATAAGGATCTATCTGCAATTTCAGGGTGAAGTTAATTGTGTCAAATGGGATCCCACAGGTTCATTGCTGGCTTCATGTTCTGATGATATCACTGCAAAGGTAATATTAGTAACTGACCTTATCTAGTATATCATTTCAAAATAGCAGTCTTTTGCTGGTAATGGATTGTGCAATCAGACATTTAATTCATAAAATTCTGTCAGATAAATTTGTGATTTTTTATTTGTGAAATTAAGCTGTGTACTCTGTCGTTTCTTGTTTGTAGATATGGAGTATGAAGCATGATAAGTATATTCATGATTTTAGGGAGCATTCCAAGGTACCAAAATGAATAATTTTTGATATCTTGTATTTTTGTTTCCATTTGAATTTCTTACATGTTATGCATGTTGTTGGGAAAACTAAACAATTTTTTGTAGGAAATATATACTATCAGATGGAGCCCCACTGGTCCCGGTACAAATAACCCTAATAAAAAATTAGTGCTGGCTAGGTATGTTAGTTGTTTGGTGACGTTTGATTTATTGCACATTATTTATTCCCATGCATCTATTTATGATGTAATTGTTTGGACTCTTAACTGTTCTCTGTTACTATATATGTTGTGCATCAGAGTTTATTTACTTCCCGTCTTTGGTATCATATTTCTTGTGCATCAGAGTTTCTATTAAGTTGCTGCTGTTTAGTTTTCATAAAATTTTGTCATCTTATTGTTCGGTTTTGGTGCCCAATGCCCCACCTGCACAGATGGTATTTATGCTTGATTGGTTTTTACTTCTTTTTTCACCCTTAAGTTAATACAGTTTAGAAAGTTTGTTTCATTTTAAAACTGTGTAGTCAATATTACTATCTTAGAATTGTGTAGGCTAGTCCGAACTCAATCCCAAAAGCTAGCTCATAGTGTGACTTGTGAGGGATGCCTAAGCCTTATAAGCACCCTTATGGCCAAAATTCTCATACGATGCCAGAATATCTCAATACTCACCATGTTTGTGCAACACATCATTTGACTCAACAGTGTTCTATGTTATTAGAATTTAGTTGACTGCTCCTAAGCAAGTTGATTTTTAAAAGCTAAACCCATTTTAAGTACTTGTGCATCAGAGTTTCTATTAAATTGCTTTCTGATTAGTTTTCATAAAACTTATGCCATCTTATTGTTCAGTTATGGTGATCGGTGAGCAATTCCTGCCTGCATTATGCATTTATGCTTGCTTGTGCTTTCCCCCTTTTTCTAATACTTCAGAAAAGATTGTTTTTTTAACTGTTTAGTCATCTTGTTTGTGCAGCGCATCATTTGACTCAACCATAAAGCTTTGGGATGTGGAACTTGGGAAACTTGTCAACAGCTTGAATGGACACAGGTGCTGTCTTTTTAAAGCCTATTTAATTTTTATTTTATAGGAAGGGTGTTTCTACTGTGTGCCCAATGATACATTTTAACTTATCCAAAAGGGGTAATTTTGCATTGGGAATTGATGTATTTATAAAATTCATATGCATTAGTGAATATGTTTTCACTTTTCACTCGTCCCACTGCAAAGTTTTTCTTTTTGGGTAAGTTAAAATGTGCCTTTGGACATACTAAAAATACTCTTAATGCAATAGGCAGCGAGTGAGATGAAGCTGCTCGGCCTGAAGCTATAACTTTCCTTTTGTGTTTCTCAAATGCTGTAGATCTTTATCGAACTTTATTATGTTACAAACTAACATTTTATCTGGTAATAATGGTAAAATACCCTGTAACCCAGGAAAATGAATTCTCTGGGTGGAAAATTAGTGAAGGAGGATAATGCGTATTTTCTTCAATATAGCTAACTCCTTTAATTACGACTTGTTTATTTGGTCCCACAGGGATGGTGTATATTCTGTTGCATTCAGCCCAAATGGTGAGTATTTAGCCAGTGGTTCTGCTGACAAATCCATGCACATATGGTCCTTGAAGGAAGGCAAGATCGTTAAAACATACACTGGCAGTGGAAATGTTTTTGAGGTCTGTTGGAACAAGGAGGGTGACAAGATTGCGGCCTGTTTTAATAATAATGTTGTTTCCGTTTTGGATTTCAGAATGTAACATCACGAGAAGCACTGTTCTCTGGGTTAGTTAAGTTAACTCTTTATTCCCCCTCCTTTAGAAGAGAAGATCCAAGGAAGTGTCCTTTGGCTGGTTTAGTTCCCATTTTATTGGATCTGTTTAGATCACTAGCAATCACCGACTTGTAGGATTACATTCTTAACTAAAACTGGTATAGATTTAGTTGGACTCAAGATCCTGTACAATCGTTGCACTTGCACCTCTCTGTAATAATGAAAAAACCCTTTAAGTTTCTATTTGCATAACAATGCTATTTTGTAACGGGGTCATTATATGGTGTGTGTTATGTTATCTGACGTATATGGTCAAAGGTGGATCTTGGTTATGGCAGAATGAAATTATAAGCATGTAAAATACGCAGAGCAATCAACTTCCGATCAACTATTCTAATTGTTAGTGGAATTCTTTATCACGAGTAACCAGTCTTGTAACAATATTTGTAAAGATATTTTAGTCAAATAAAGAACCATGATAGATACCCTCACGTTTTTAGGGATATACCAGCATCCTTAAATTTCTTTCTAAAAAAATATGACATTTTTGGGTACTTGCAGCAATAAACTTGAGTCTTAAAATTACCAGTACTCTATGTCTACACTTCGGAATTAGTCTTCTAATTTCCCTCGAGGATACCTTTAATGTACATAAACAAAACACCAATAATTAATTTTTTATTATCATAGGTTTCTGCTTATAGAAAAAGTGTCAGGTTTTCCACAAGTTTAAGGTTTATAATAACTTCTTATTTGTATTGTTTGAATTACAAATATAAACTATTTATTAATAAGGATAAATTATGATAGTTAAATTTCATTAATTCTCTGTATAGATAAGGATGATAATGGTTTGGTGGTTTTTATTACAAATTAAATACAATATTTTATAGTTTGTTTTGTAAGTGCATCAATTCTCAATAAAACAATATCAACTTTTGATGAGGGAGATAAATATAAAATTTTGATTAATATTCGCTTCCTATAGTTTTACTTAATTTCAATAGTTGATTTGAGTTAATAATTAATTATAAATTACTTGTTACAATTGGTAATTGAGTTTAAATTTGATCTTGTTACAGAAAATATTTTGTCAAGTCAATTTTACATTTAACCTATTTTAATTAAATATTCTTTTATTATGCTCCTTGGAATTCATGTTAATAGGGATCTATTTAGCTATTTCTTTCCATCGCTATTTCTCTTGAAACATCCTCATAAATCATAATAACCCTAATTCGTAGCAAGAGGCTTCTTACACCCGAAAGGTTTGAAGATTTGGACCTACACTGAGGTACTTACCTGATTCCCACCACTTTTTCTAAATTTGATTTTGAGTTTTTTGGAATTTGGTTCATTCCATTCTGTCTCTAAAGGAAGGTATTTTATTTCATTTTTGCTTCTGTTGAATGGTTTTTATGATTGTAGCATAAACGCGGTTTGTGACAGACTCAAATTGTTGTTCACACTTGAGAAAATATTTCTCACTATTTACACAAGATATCAGAATTATTATAGGTTAATTGACTTATGAATGCATGATTTATGAGCTATGAATACGGAGGTGGGATGGAACCCTAGAAAATTGAAATTATAGCTAAGAGATCGATGTGTTAAATAGCAAATGTCACGCTAATGTTTATGTTGTGAGCAATTAATCTTGTCTTTAGTAAACTTATTTGGAGAATAATGAAAGGATCTAGACCAAAGTTTCTGAATACAATTCCGTAACAATTATTATTATATCATATGGTTTTGGTTTTTTGTTTATAGGGACTTAGCTGCAGTTGAGTATCGTTAATGCTTTTAATAGTTTCCAACAATTAAATCGAGTTGTTCTTGAAGCTCTTTTGGCCACACTGAATATGCCAGACATGGAGCAAGGTGGGGAGATTAATACACAGTCTGTGATGGAGCAGCTTGCTGAGGCATTTCTTGAATTGGAAGCTAGCAAGGAGGCTTTTGAGTGTAAGATTGAGTGGGTTGAAATTGAGCAACATTTCCATAACCTCGAGGCAATGTGGAAGAAGAAACTTGAAGAGTTCGAGGCTAAGGAGAGGGAGCATGAAGAGAAAGAATCAGGAATTCATAAACTACTTGCTGAGAGACAGGCAGCAGTTGCTTCTAAAGAGCAAGACCTCTCAGATCGGGTTCAGCAGCTTAAAGATGATGCTGTTGCTGCTATCTCAGAGGCTCGTGCAAATCACCAAACTGTAGCTTTTGAGTACGTAGATGACGGGGAGGACAAATATAACAAGGTAAGCGGTTCTCTTGGTGATACAGCTTCCCCAGAGGAACATTTTCCTCCTAAACCAGGCAAAAATTGTGATGGTGTAGCTATTGAGTTTAGGCCACGCCCAGAGCTGACACATTTTTGCGAGCAAATGGACGCTAAAAGTCTTCTGACTTTTATTATGGAGAACGAAAATAATCTTTCTGTTATTCGTGAAGAAATGTCTGTTGCACTAGAAAGTGCTACTGAACCGGCATGGTTAGTGCTGGAATCTCTAGAGGGGTTTTACCCCATCAATGACACTGCTGAACTGAAAGATAATATGGATGCTGCCCTTCAGGGCATGCACAAATCCTGTATTATAATTATGGAAGCCTTGGCCAACTTATTGGCAAGCGCTGACTCAGGTGCAGATCACTTTCTGAACCCTGAATTCAAGCAGCAAGCCAAGGCAATTGCTGATGAGTGGAGGCCCAAGTTAGCTAGTGCAAACATTGATGCTGCCAATGGAAATTCATTGGAAGCAGAGGCATATCTGCAGCTTCTCTCAACTTTTAGGATCGCTTCAGAGTTTGATGAAGAAGAACTCTGCAAGCTTGTAATTGCTGTTGCTCGGTGCAAGCAGGCACCTGAGCTCTGCCGTTCTATTGGGTTAACTCACAAAGTGCCAGGTTGGTGTTCTTTTGATTAACTGAACTGTGACGTCTGCAATGAAGGATTGTCATGCCAAATCCCTTACATTAGTTGACTAGCATTCTTTAAGGATTTGTAGCAAGTTAGATTTATTGGCCAAAGTGTAGGCATCTACTACATATATGCTACTGCTTTTGGTATGATTTTACGTGCTAGGAGGTTAATGTGATTATCATTGATCAGATATTGATTATTCTTACTTTCACTATTTATGCAGCTATTGTGGAATTATTAATCAAAGATGGGAAACCAATTGCTGCTATAGATTTCATTCATGCATTCCAGCTTGAAGAAAGCTTCCCTATTGTGCATCTTCTGAAGGAATATCTCAAGAACATAAGAAGAAATTCACAAGTTAAGGCAGGAAATGTGAATGATGTGGTATGCTTTGGTGCTTTGTTGAAGTTCAAATCAATTGTGTTTGTCTGCATTCTGAATTTCTATTGTTCTGCATTACTTACAATCATTTGTAAATTCTCATTTATCTGCAGAATGATGCTAATGCGCGTGAGTTGGCTGCATTGAAAACTGTAATAAATCGTATTAAAGAATACAAGCTTGAATCTGACTACCCACTTGATTCACTTCTGAAAAGGGTTGGTCAACTAGAGAAATCGAAGAGTACAGATAGAAAGATCAGTGGAGAATTTAACAAGCGTCCCCAGTCAAAGAAGCCAAGGACTAGTGCAGGATATTTTTCTTCTCGTTCATCTGGTGGCAGGGCTGCTTCAAGCGGTGTTTTCAGTAGGCAACGTCAACCTGTTAGGGCTGCATATTCAGGACTTCAAAATAGGTATCCTGGCCAAGTTATATACACTCAGCCACCTAACACTGCTCTTCCTAACCAGGGTCGTTATGTGGGTAGTAGCTTGCAATCCTCCGATCGGCTGTATTTGTGATGCTTCCGATCATTGTAGTTGTAGGGCAGACTGTATAAAAATTTGTTCGTGGTTCTATGCTTTTAGACATTTGCAATGTGAATTGTGATCATTGGTTATAACTACATGTGATTAAGTCTACTTTTCCCTCAAGCATTGGTATTCTCTTGTTTGTATTTCATCGTCAATCATCACCTTTACCCTCCAGATTCAGCATAATAGTACTGTTTATACAACCATAGTCAATCTATACGTGGTGAAATGGTGGATAGCGGAGTAGAAGGGTGTCACACATGTTGTGGGTCTAATAGTGGCAATTTCACGACCCAAATAAGAGTAGGGATCCTCTTCATTAATGGAAAGGCAAGTGATATGTAAAATAAGGTAAAAATGAAAACGAAAAAACAATTATGTCTTTCTATTTACACATGTAATGATATTTTCACAATTTTTAAAAATATCAATTGGATCCATACTCCCCAAATCATGGGTCAGTGCCCACCCGGATGTTATTGGAAATTTTATGAGGGAAAATTATGTTTCGCCTTATTTTTTTTAATACCATTCATGGCTTTTGTGTCTTTAACAATGATAAATTTTAGGGTTGTGTTAACGAGTATGTCAAGGCTATTGTTTAGAAGGCAGAAGAAAATTTGTTTCGGAAATGCAAGTGCAACACTTTCAAATTATGACAAATATCATTTTTTTTCTTCCCTTTCTTTTTCCTTATATAATATCATTAGGACGTTTGTTAACATTTTCCTAAATCTGCTGGCCTATCTTTTATGAAAAACTAGTAGGATACTCATGCATATGCATGAGTGGTAGTGTTTTTCGAATGATTTTGTAGAGTATATATCACTAACACTCATCTTTTATATAAGAGATAGAAATGATGGCAAATTATTAACTGTCCCCTTATCATTGTTTCAGTAGTTCCCTCTCATTTAAGGCCAGTTGATGTAGCTGGTGTGTCATTTTTATTTGATAAGTCATAGCCTATAAATTTAATTAGTTTAAGTTTATTTATTAATAATTAATTTATAAGCAACACATATATTTTTTTATAGGAGAATTTGTAAAATAATTTTGTAGAATGATATATAATAGGTTATCTTTTACAAGAAAGATAGACTTAAACTGCAAAATTGTTGAATTTCTCCTTATTATTGCTCAGCTGTTCCTTTATTTTAGACCAGTGGAGATAGGTGGAATGTCATTTTTAATTGATAAGTCATAAATGTTAATACAAAAAGAAAGAATACAAAAAAATTATGTATGAAGTCCCTTTTTTAACATGATTAGCAATCACAACTGATGAAAATAAAAAAAAACGGAAAGTTAACAAGTATATGTTCAAAAAAAGAAAGAGAAAAATTTATCTTAAAAATGATTTTGCACATTTTGAGATGTGACCTTAGTCTAATTTTCTTCTTTTATATTTCCTGAAAAATACTTTTAGAACACTTCCCATCAAATCTGCTTTTACATGAGTATGTTATCTTATAATCATCACAATTTACAAGGTATCAAGTAAGTTGTTAACTTAACACTTTGTACTGGTAACTGGACTCAATTGATTTTTTTAATTTTGTGCAATTGAATTTAATTAAATCTTGTCCTATGAGCAACACATTTTTCTTCTTTTCATTTAGGCATAGTGGGAAGCTATGTAACTTAAATTTATAATACAAGCCAAGGATATCACAGACCAATGTACCTAGTTAGACAACAGAAAAAGGAGAAAGAGAAATTACATCTATCTTTTGTCATATATAATAAAGATGTAGGATAGATTTGATTCCAAAACCTTACTGCCAGCTCAAAAATCCTTGCAAGCTAAGTTAGATAATATTTATCAAAAGACTAATGATTTTTTTATTTGCTTATTTTACTATACATTGAACTTGGGAATCAGTCTCCAATAAAATAATAACTGGTATAAAACATGTGTACTTTAAAGCTTCTATTTCCACATCTGCTATTGGTGGCTTCATATCATTATTTGGAGTGCAGTTTTGGTATTGAACATTTCTTCTCAGCAAAGGAAAAGCGAAAAGTGTACATCTTTAATAAATTTGTGCTTAAAGAATTACCTACTCCAACACTCTTTTGGTTTGGCCTTTAACCGGAAAAAACACTACCCCACACCACAGAAAATAAATATGGACAAGCCACAAAACCCATGAATAAGTAAGGTAGCAGTGCAGGCAAATAAATTACATAGAACTTTCCATTCATACAGTAAGAAAATATCTATAGTGAAAGTAGAACACTTTTATTCTAGTAACTAGAAAGTCATGTTGTATGGTGGCTATTAAAAGTGACTCTTACTAACCAATAATGATGAAGCCTTAAGCCTTTTCAAAAAATACTCCAATGCATCATTTTTCATCACATTTGGGGAAGCTTGGCATCTATGTGGCACTATTGCAAAGCCTTTCCAAGATGTTACAATGTTAGTATAATGTAGTAAAATAATATATACTACAATGGAACATGTATTTATTTATTTTTTTTAAATTGGGGTCCGTACTTTTTTCACATAATTTTTTACACTAATTTTATAATCATGGATTGAAAGATTTTTTAAACATCAAATATAACAGATGGTCAAAAAAATAGACGTAACTAAATGATATCTGAAAAAATGTGTGAGGTGATAAATTTCTCATTTGCACATATTTTCACATTGATGACGACATGCACAGTTTTTAATTAATATTGGCACCCCATCTAATGAATGAAAGTGGTGTTTATGGGTGGAGTTGATATATATTTAGCAGAGATTAGGTTTGTTATCGCAACAATAAGTTAATGAGGATATTTATGACTAACAATAAGTTAATGGGGTGCTTGCCCCCACTTCTCATTCTTCTTCGTCGGTGCTATCATTTTCTCTATCTTATTTATATTAATATTTTCTCTATCATCTTTTTTCTTTATTTATTTATATATATAGGGTTTATTAATGACAGTTATATCACCATGAACATACGGTTATACTGAATCCCAGTTACGTACCAGAAAGACATGGAAATTTTATCACATATAATTAAATCGGTCAAAATCGAATATAAAAAAAATTACATTTTTTAAAAGAGATATTAGAAATTCAAACTTTGAACTTAATAATTATTTTTAACATTGTTAGTGATTGAACAATTATAATGATTGAGTATATGCTTCAAACAATGTTTATGTTATAAAATTATTAGTGTACATATAACTTAATAAATATACAATTTAATTTGTAAATTACTAATTAAATGATTGTATCTACCGGTATGATATATTAATAAGGGGAGAGATCCATTTACTCCAAGAGTAAGTGGAAAAACATTTACTCCACATCATGACCATTCATTCTTGGGAAATCCAATGATTTGAATTGGTGAGTACATCTAAGCCATTGAATTTTTCAAGATTGGATGGCTAAGATGAAGAGTAAGTGTTTTTTGGAGTAAGTGGATCCCTCCCCTATTAATAATGTTATGCTAATGCTAATGATGATGGAGAATCAGACAGATTACCTAAAAAACAGCTAATACAAAAAGATTTAGAATGTCGGTGCTTACTCTTACCCCTCTAGCAATCCCAAGGGTACGGCAAAATGCAAAGTAAACGAGTCAATTGGCCTAGGGACATGTTATCTGTACTTAAGAATGATTTAATAGGTATATATTCATGTTATAAGTGTTTTATAAATGAAAATAACTATACTTAAGAATGATTTAATAGGTATATATTCATGTGTTCTATAAATGAAAAATTGTAGGCATTGACAATCGACAATATATAATCATGTTTAATTATCACTATCTTTAAAAGAATATAAATAAATGATAGACGATATATTAATTGTATATAAATCATTATAGTAATCTTGGAGAGGTATTACATGTTTTTAAATTATTAGCACGTCATTCTTCATTTATCATATATTAATTATTATTGATTTTTAAAACAAAGTTAATACAAATAAATATTAAATAATATACCAACAATTAAAAAAAGCTTTACACTTAGATAGATATTAAACTTTTTAAGAAAGTAAATTAATCTTAAGAAATGATATCTTTAATATCTTGAGATATAATATGTTTAATTTTCTCATAACAAGTTAGCCACTACCGAGTCATATTTTATAAACAATTGGAAAATAATATATAGAATAAGGATATTATGTCTCAAAATTTTCCTATCAAATGTCCATAATTATCAAATTTCATAAAATAAAATTAAAATATTAATTTTTGTTTTTTTAATTGAATGTAGATTTGTAATTGACTTGAGATATAAAGTGAGACATGAATTAATATATGTGATTGTGATGGGTATCAATAATGATAATAAACATTGTGAAGAATATGAGTTTGAAAGAAACAAGTGATAAATAAATTTAATATTTGCCCATAAGTAGGGCTGAAAAATGAAAACAAATGATAGAGGAATATGGCAACAACAGCAATGAAGTCTCTCAGTCTCTAGAAGATCAAAACAAGGGTTGCCCAGCCGAAAGCTAAGCATCCCACCACCTTCTTCAAACACCTCATGCTTTCCGCTCCACTCTGCAATATACAAGAACCACATATATCTCATATCCAAACATTTACTCACTTAATTTTTCAACAACATATACAGTAATCATTTGTCATGTATACACGGAACTTAATGAGTTAGTACAAATAATTTACTATATAAATTATAAAATTTGATATAAATGATGGAATAATAATTAAAAGATAAATTTAAACTTAATAGAAAGACAAGTATCACATTTTCTTTGTATTTTCAATGGCAAAAATGTATTCTCATATTATGATTCCTTTGTATTTTTGTGATAATCGCCTCCAGATCCTTACTCACAAAATAGATAAAGATATTCTTTATCCAAATATAATAATTAGTTAATCAATAACAATCAAATATTTACTCAAAATCTAAAAAAATTATTTGTTTAAAAAATGCCTAATAATGGGTGAATCCTCGTCAATAACGGCGCATCTTCACATCATAAGAGTTCAATGGTGTCAAAACAATCATGGACTCGCTCACCAAATAACATATACTGAGGCTAAAGTCAGTTAAGCATCTTAATGTTTTGTTTTTATCCCCTCAGATCTTAAACTACAGATCTGATGCAACTTGTAATAACCAGAAACTTCATCTAAAGTAAGAGTGTATCAATCTAAAGAACATTGAAATAGATCTGAAAATAGATACACTTTAATTTTAAAGACAAACTCAAATATTTTTCAGATGTATAAGCATAAAGACGTACCTGGTCGTTCTCAGAAGCTGGACCTGGAGATGAGGCATCCTCGCTGGGTCCCGGAGCACCTGCTGGCGGCGCGGGTGGGCCTAGCAATGACGGCGACGGTGCTGGTGCATGGTGCTTCTTTCCCTTATTAGTCTTCTTCTTTGACTTGGTCGGAGCAGGAACCTCGGCGCTAGGTGCTACCACAGGCACTGGTGCAGGAGGAGAACTAGCCGGAGGAGTTGCCGGTGGGGATGCAGGGGGAGAACTCACCGGAACAGGAACAGGTGGAGAACTCACCGGAACCGGTGCTGGTGGCGAGCTCACTGGAGTTACTGCGGGAGGTGAAGATGCCGGAGCTTTGATAACAACCGGAGCTGGTGCCACAGCCTTGGTAGGAGATGCAGCCGGAGATTCTGGCTTCGGAGACACCGCAGGGGTTGTTGCAGCTGCCTTGGGAGCAGCAACCGGAGCATCTGGTAATTTGGTTGTGGAAGGAGCTGCAGCTGGAGTAGTGACAGCTGGAGTTGCCGGAGATGTGGTTGGTGCCGCAACCGGAGATTGACCTCCGACTCCAGCAACAACAATGCAGATGAATGCGAGAGAAAGCACAGAACTCCGATCCATTATGTTTTGTATGAGTAGAGAGTGTGAGAGATGAAGGTGTATTAGAAGAAGTGTAGGAAAAGGGTTTATATAGGGTGTGAGAGATATATTTTATGATGCTAGATGGGTCCCTTGATTACTAGCCGTTGGATTAACGTATCCAATGTAAGATGCGGAAGCTTCGCATATTGGGTCCCTCGAAGTAGGAAACGAATTAACGAACAATAGATGACTGTGGCGTGGCGCGTAGCCCAGTCTGGTGTGGGCCCATTTGGTTAGTAGGCGCATGTGATATTGAAACGGCTTTGATTAGAAGAGACGTTCGTTGATGCATCAGCCACATACAAAATACTCTCCATTCAAGTGCATGTTTCACTTTTGTTTTTAATAACAAAAGTGTAATTTTATTATAATCAATGATATATACGCGTCATTGAAAATTATATATTTTTTTTAATTTTTAAAACATTTGTCTCTTCATTATACGATTTCAACTCCCTCACCATATGTTATTTGGTCCGTGCCTTTATTTTTCCTAGCCACCATCATCATCACAATTATTAGATAATTTCTTTACTACCCTCCAAGAAGATTATTGTAATTTTATCTTCTATCTGTGAGTTATTTTTTAGACAATAGGGAATGAAAGATGAAGATTTAGTCCAAAGTGGCTGGTTAGGTGGTGGTGCAACGAGTATTGATTGTGGTTGTGTGCAATATTATGGGGTGAGAGAATAGGAAATTAGTGAATAGGTATAGAAATCAGTACCAAATTATGATTACTAATTGTTTTACTCAACAATGATATGTTATGTTAAGTGTCATTGATGATTTTTGTTAAGTTAGCAAACCCCTTATTACTAAGGGTTGGAGTGTAGGCTATTGTATTTTCAATTAACTTTCCAAATCATGATTATAGTTAACATTGAATATGTACATTATTTTTAGGATACCATATAAATCATTTTGTTATTGAAAAAATCTCACAAATTATTTTATAATACACTAACTGTAACTATTTGTTTATATTATCACTTTGTTCTATGTTATTTTGTTTTAAAAATAAATGGATTCACTATAAAATTATTAAACAGACTTATAAAAGGAGTATAGGAAATACTCCATATTGTCCTTTTTACAACCCCTTTGGGAAATTGATTTTGATCCTTTTTATATGATAGATTAATTAAATTTGTTATCAAAAAATTCATATTTAATTATGTATCATTAATTAGAATATATATATATATATATATATATATATATATATATATATATATATATATATATATATATAAAATTATGAAGGGTAGTTTTGTTGAAACATTCATAAATTTAAAATTATCATATCAAAATAAATGAAGTATTTTTTTCTCTTCATTTCATGTAATCTAAATCAGTATGCAAATGGGGCTGATAAAAAGTAGTGCGGTGATCATGTAATAGACATGGCCAATGCAATTGCTATACCAACAAGATCTTCTCTCATGGATCTCAGCCATACATATCTCTTCGTTAGTTAGCATAGGAGAGTTCATTTTTTCCAAAAAGAATTCAATAACAAAAATGTATATAAAAATTACTTGATATTGTTTTTTCTACTACCATCTCTCGTGTAGAAATTTCTGCTCCTCATGATGATAGGGATGGGTTTGTATTGTTGTGTTATAATGAACCAATCAGGGTATGCCAGAAGGGATCTATGCCAATAATTGCGCAGAAAATTACATGAGGGTGTTGGTAATATTAGCTATCCACCTAGCCCCACCGCCAGCTTGTGGATCCAGCTCTATTTTTCTCTACAAGAAATGTTAAATTGAAAGAGATTGTTAAAAAATGAAAGGCTGTTGCTAATATCATGTCTTTCTCTACAAAAAAATGTTAAATTCTGAATTTCGTGATTTAAGTATTAAATGTTTTAGGGCTATTTCTCCCCTTATTATTGAGTTTCAGGGAAATTAAATAAATCATTTCTCTAATTTTTTATTTACATAAACCACCTTATTTTTATTCATATATTACATTAATTACATCTACATAAAAAATAAGTGTAATATTTTAAACAAAAAGTTATGAATGTAAGTAATTTAAACAAATATGTTATATTAGGGACACAAATCCAAATAAGAGTAATTGTCTCTTCATTGTTTTTGTTTGTTAAAAAATATATCAATAATTCTAAAAAGATATTATTTAAAGAACTCTTACGAACAAAAATAATGAATATGTATTGACTTGTATACTATTGAATTTGTCTCAACATTAAATCATCTTTTATTTAAATTAATTACATTTATCCTATTTTTTATTTAAAATCCTTCTTGTATAATATATATGTGTATATATAGGTATAAATGAATGTGGATTTGCATAAGTATAAAAAATAGATGAGTGTTTTGTGTAATTTTACTAATACATAGAGGTATAAGTGTAATTTACTCTAATTGAAATTGTATTACATAATCATAAGAGTAAATTACACTCACACTCTCTGGGTTTTAGTGAAATTACACAAACCACCCCTCACTTTTTTGTTTTTATACGAACTACTCATACCTCCTACATGAACCATTCATAGTTTTGTATATATATTACACTGACTACTACTGCATGTTATAAAAGTGTAATATTTTAAACAAAAAAACGTGTGGTGAGTGTAATTAATTTAAAAAAATATCATATATTGTGTAACATTTCAAATAGTACAAAAATCAATGTTTCTTTATTATTTTTGTCTCATTACAAAATATATTACTAATTCTAAATATATGTTTAAATAACTTAGCGAGCCAAATAATGAAGACTCTCATATTATTTGAATTTGTCTACACAATATACAATATTTTATTTAACTTAATTACACACGCCACATGTTTTTTGTTTAAAATATTACACTTTTATATTAGGCAAGGGTAGTCAGTGTAACATATATACAAAATTAAGGGTAATTCGTGTAAGGACAAAAAATGGAGGGGTGATTTGCGTAATTTCACTAAAACTCAGGGGTATAAGTGTAATTTACTCTAATTATAATTTCAACTATCAAAGATCGATAATTCAATTACCGAGAATATAAAGTAAGTAATACATTAATAGTTGGTAGTCAAAAAAATCAAACTAAAAATCATACATTTTAGGTTGAATAAAGGATAATATTAAGGCCCAACGGTACACACAATGAGGTTTATCCATTGAGTTTCTCTTCGTATTGCCTAATATACGGCCCACGGGCCTGACTTTGTATTACTATTTGAATTTGCTGTTTCCCTTTGACAGAATCCCGCTCCTCTTTAAATATAAATTTGAACTGCGTTCTTGATGTATAGAGCCGTTAGGAGATAGAGAGATAGTAGAAGACAAAAAGAAAGAGAAACAACAATGGCGAACAACATCGGGATCATGGATTCGGCTTACTTTGTTGGCAGATCTGAGATTCTCGCTTGGATCAACTCTTCTCTCCAACTCAATCTCTCTAAAGTGGAAGAGGTATCAACGCTATGTTTCTTTAATTATTTTCCGATCAGATTTTCATCTTTTTCCAAAATCACCGCAAACAATTTGATAATTACTTGGATCATTGTTGTTTTCAATCTTTCAGGCTTGTTCTGGTGCGGTTCATTGCCAGCTTTTGGATGTGGCTCATCCAGGGGTGGTGCCTATGCACAAGGTCAATTTCGACGCCAAGAACGAATACGAGATGATTCAGAATTACAAGGTCCTTCAAGATGTCTTTAACAAACTCAAAATCACCAAGGTAATCCCTACTTTCCTTGTTTTTTTCATTTTCATATCAATATCTATTTCAATTTCATGTCTGTGTTTTAAATTTACATGTTTGAGATTTGTGTTTCTGGAATTCTCATAGCACATCGAGGTCACTAAGTTAGTTAAAGGACGCCCACTGGATAACCTTGAATTCATGCAATGGATGAAAAGATACTGTGATTCTGTCAATTCTGGACTTCATCACAAGTAATTTAATCTAATCCCTTACTTTAATTTTTTTTATATTGCTGCAGATGCTAGTTTAAGTTATATTTTGAAATCAATGATTTGAAATAATGAAAAGTAATTCTCATTGATGCTGAATTTGTTACTTATTTACAAGTCACCGTAAATATTAATTAGTGGTAAGATGATTAAGGTTTAAATTATGGGATGCTGAATTTAAAAAAAATGGTATCTTGGTTCTAGTTACAATCCTGTAGAAAGGAGAGAAGTATGCAAGGGAGGAAGAGAAACTACCAAGAAATCTGCACAGTCTCAAACCTCAGCCAAAGGTTCCACAACTTCCAGACCTCACTCGTCCCATAATGCTCGAAGGAATGAGGTATCAACTGCTGCAAATGCTACAAATCAGGCACCCAAGGCTACAACCACAAGGCCTTCTTCTGCTGGAGGCCCTGCATATAATGAACAGGTAATTTGTGTTGTTACCTCCAGAATTATTCAATTGTGTAGTGATAGACTAATTAATAGTAATCTTTACAATAATCTTACACCGAGGTTAATGCAGATAACTGAGTTGAAGTTATCAGTTGATAGCCTTGAGAAGGAACGGGATTTCTACTTTGCAAAACTCAGAGATATTGAGATACTGTGCCAGTTTCCTGAGATAGAACACTCACCGGTATCATACTCTTAAACTTCTCGCCTTAAGTTACTGATGATTGGTAATAGGGTAAGGGTAATGATCCTTGGTTATTGGCATTTATGATTCAGGTTGTAGCAGCAATTCAGAAGATACTGTATGCTACTGATGATGATGGAACAGCTGTGGATGAAGCTCGAGCTATGATTTCTGGTGAACAGAAGGAGGCTGAAATATTTATGAGCCCCATTGCTGAGGTTTCGGAGGAGAAACGCTGTTCAGAAACTCTTAAGAGAAAGAGTATTGGCAATCTTGACTTTGATGCTGCTGGCATCACAAATTTGTCTCCGCGACAAAGGATTTCTGATGTTTCAGATGGTCATTGCAGTGAGTCACCTCTTATGACTTGCTAAAGAGGGAGGGGTAACCTGTGTTGTCAATTCAATTGTCAATCCGGAAAACTATTTTTTGTCACAATCTTATCTGTTTTATGGCAGGGTTGTTATAATGATTTTAGGTTGTTTTAGAGAAACTGTTATGAACATAGTATATGGTATATCTCAACCCTGATATATGTAGCCATAATTAAGGACCTACCTTACAGTAATTTTGGTTCGAAAGTTGAAACCATTTGCAATTTGAAACAATTTGTAAATCTATATTTGAGCATGAAATTTATTTCTGAATGTTAAACATGATTTGTTAGCGTTGAAACATATGCAAATCCAGCTAATTGGAGATCTAGCAATTGAATAGCCATGGAAGAACGAACCAATGTTACCTAAAGAAACAATGAAGGTTCAACCATTTTGATTTGGGGTTCCAAAATGTTATTGGTTTCTCCATTTTGATTCGATGTTCCAAAAATGGAGGTACGTCTATTGAAAAGTGGTTTTGGTTTGGATATGGTAGGCTCTCAATCTCATACAAACCCTCAAGAACAAATGTTTTTTTATATCAATTTGTTGGAAATAGAGGAATTAAGAAAAAAACATTCTAAACACAATGAAGCTTGATATTTTATCCATGCCCATGTTTTCTTTAAGTACATAAACTCCTAATTGGTAATACTAAGAAGCTACCTAATAAATGATCTGATAAAAACTTGATCAAAGTCTAACTTTATTACTCACAAATTTTAAAAAACTAATAAACCATAATTCTATAAAACACTTGAGTCATTAGGTTCCAACTTCCAACTACTGAGGCTTATTCTCCACATAGTTCACTTTGTTACATGTAAGTGCAGGCTTCAACACATTAGAGGAGTTTTGCCCTTGTTGTTCTGTATGTGTTTGCCTTTGTTAATATCTTCTATATGTATATACTATTTATGTATTATATTTACTTGCTCTATAACTCAGATTAACGTTTTTCTCTTCTAAAGTTGCTTTATTTTGGGGATGGAGCCATGGGCTTACTAATCTCAACCAACGATTCATGGCAGTGTTGAAGTTTCAATATTTTTTATATATCTAGAGATAAGAATATATGTAGGATACATGGGTGGTTCTATTCTATTTTTATTAACATGGTGTGGGCGTAATTATATAGGGAATTTCTAATGTGTGTACAAGAGCATAGGTTAAATACCCATTATAATGATAATAATAGATGAATGTGTATTATCCTTTGAACAGAGGTCTGAAAATAAATAATTGAATGCTTAGGTTTGACGCAGCTCTGAAATTTGTACCATGCATAAGAATCTCATTCATGGGAAAATTCATGACTTTTGCTATTTTTATTTTCCATTCCCATGCATGACTTCACAAACGAACACCTTTATTCTTTCAGCACTTCACATCAGAATCCTGTTCTTGCTTTCTCTTACTGCTATATAGCCATTAGGGTTGATGCTATTTTATTGTATTCCAATTATATAATACACCAATATCTCATTGATTTTTTTGCTTTCTCAACAACAATACTTCATTTTCAGGTAAATCATATCTTCCCTTTCTTAATGGAATTATAAGAATTCTCATTCCCATTGTAGGTTGGTTTTGATTTCAGTTACTTGAACCAGAAGCAACAATGGGTCTAACGATATCACGGCTATTCAGATTACTTTATTCAAAGAAAGAAATGAGGATTCTGATGGTGGGTCTTGATGCAGCTGGGAAAACAACAATACTCTACAAACTGAAACTCGGAGAAATCGTCACTACCATACCCACAATAGGTTCCTACTAGTTATTTTCCTTAATCCATCAGTTACAAATTACAAGCAGTTCCTAACTCTCTCAGTTTTCAATATGATGGAAATTTTACTTCATGCTTGCTGAAATTCTTATACTAGTACTAGCAATTATTGTATAATTTCTAATACGTGGGTAACAGAGGTGGAGCTAAAAGATTTTTATTGAGATGATCAAAGAAGAAAAACCCTTTGTTTACAATTTCTATATATATTTTTTGTTAAATTATGATTTCATGTTTTGTGATCCTATACTCCTATTTTCTGAAAAAAGTTACAAATAGAAAACTTGATTTTAAAGAATTTTGAGATTATTTTATCAGTGTATAATAGGACCACCCTCAAGTGTCATGCATATTGTATAAAATAATGATTGGGAAATAGCATAACTATTATATCTGGACTCTGGTGAATCAGGCTTCAATGTAGAGACTGTTGAGTATAAAAATATCAGCTTCACTGTCTGGGATGTGGGAGGACAGGACAAGGTACAATGTGTGATTTTCTGGCTTTATCTTAATTTATTGAAGACAAAGTTCTTAGTTTCTATGCTTTATTAAACTTTTGAGGTCAATTGAAATCTGATGCTTACATATGTATTTGTTAAAACAACCTTTCATGCTCTAGTTACTCAGAGCTAGTCTACTCTGATGATCTGATTATATGTCAAATTGTGTTTAGATTCGACCGTTGTGGAGACATTACTTCCAGAATACACAAGGTCTTATCTATGTGGTAGATAGTAATGACAGAGAAAGAATTTCAGAAGCCAGAGATGAGCTCCATAGGATGCTGAGTGAGGTCAATGCTTTTTTTTTTACATTGAGTAGCTAAGAATCATAGTTACTTCAAATTTATCTACAATATGATATTTCCCTTTTGTTACTTTATCTACATGAATGTAAAATGGTATTGCAATAATCTGGATAAGCATTAGTATTGCAGGATGAACTTCGTGAAGCTACCTTACTAGTATTTGCCAATAAGCAAGACCTTCCAAATGCTTTGAGTGTTGCAGAAATTACTGATAAGCTTGGTTTAAATTCATTCCGCCAACGCCGATGGTAACTACAACAAAATCGTTATTCTCTAAGGCATAGATTTAAGATTAAAAAGGATAATGTCCAATCCAACATTGAAAATTATGTGGAATGAAATTACTCTTGTTTTTTTTTACTTGTTCAGGTACATTCAGGCAACCTGTGCAACATCTGGCCAAGGACTCTATGAAGGACTTGATTGGTTATCCAGTAACATATCTAGCAAGGCAAAATGAACCAATCACTGATTGTGTTTCAAATGGTTGAAGTTGGAACTCTATAATGTGTATCACGTTTAGTTTGCTTATATGAATAATCCTAAGTATGACACAGACACATATAGACTTTTATTACATGTTTGAACTTTGAGTCAGCTACAATATTTCAAGGCATGGAAATTTTATAAGTGACATATTTAATGGTCAAAATTATCATTATCTAAAGTAGCTACCTCTCCTTGTCAAAAAGTTTTGACCTTTAAATAATTGCGGGGGGTTAACTTTTTTATTTTATTTTGGCAGCTAATGCATTAAGGTGGTATGGTACCATATTAAGCATGTGATGTAGGTTCCCTAGAACCAAAAAGAATGTCAGGTAAGAAAACATGGGGCGTTGTAAAAGGGTTAGAGTATGATTGCATAAACAAAATTGACTTACATAAATTTGGAAGTTTGAAGTTTGTACAGAAATAACAAGTCACCTAATGATTCATACAAGAGATGCATGTTGGCTCATCATGGCTTTGAGGTTAGGTAGCTACTCCACTTTATATCCCATTGTCTGTCTCTTCCTTGTAAGTCACCAGCTTTTAGCCCATATATCTTCCTACCTGTGGTCCTATAGCATAATACAGATAAATTCTGTCATGCTTTTTATATAAGTTTAATATCTAACCAGCATCACTTTTAAAGTTTTTGTACATTCCATCAATTATCCATAATTTATTTGTGTCATATTTATTTAAGATTTTAACACATATAAGTGAATAATGAATATATTAAACTATTTTACTAATTTGTACACTCAGTCAGACATTTTAACTAATCAATGAGTTTACCAAGATAGACTCGAAGAATAAGTTGTGATCCATGAGTAAACTCATTGATCACAACTCATTGATAGGTAATCTAAAAAGGACATTATTTTAGTAAACTGTGAACAAGGTTCGATTCGATCGCAACTTATTACCAATTGACCAAGCCAACCTTAACTTTTGCTAGTGCTTTTCGTAAGAATAAAGAAAGCATTGCATGCAACCACTAAATTTGACTCTGGATTTGACTCATTGTGTCACCAGAATTATTATTTGGTAGCAATGTTAGCTGTCATCTTGGAAATTTCACGCTACGGACACTTGAAAACCATTATAACAAAGGACCATGATGCAATGCAACATATTGTTGACTGTTGAGAATAACACCAACTCAAAGTGAAAAAAGCAAAGAAACAAGACCACAGGAAGAACATAGGCATGCCCCTTCCCACGTATCAAAATTCAAAACTTTAGTCATTTTCATGACTGGTCTCCCTTTTGATCTTTTCACCTTTTTGTATACCCATCTTCTGATTTTTCTCTTGTTTTAAATAGTACCTATATTGTCAACATACAAGGCTATCACAACTTTAGAGAGAATTAATCATTCCCAAAAATAAAAGTTCTCTCAACCACCCATCACCTATATTGAGGTGAAGTACCATGCTATAAAGCTCATCTTCTTAATCATTGCTTTCCTTATATGTGTGTGCAAGATACATTTTTTTTGTTTTAGCCAATTCAATTTATGTTGATAAATGCTCAAAACAAACAATGATGAAATTCCATCTCCTGATCTTTTGGTTAAATGGAAGTAGATATTCTCCTTTAGCACTCTTTTGCCTATAATAAGAAGCAGACAGTTTTGTCATATAGACTTGCACCGAATTGCTTGAAGTCCCATGTTCATACTTTATTGTCAAACAGGAAAATAAGTGTGATCTGACCATAGGAATACCTAATCATGCACACACTTCAAATTGTAATGTATTCCACATATAATTGGCATGTGAAAGGCTTTATATTATTATATAGACAGTAATGTAACACATAAGCTGAGTTTAATATCAGACAATTCAAGTGAGACCAGATAATAGAAATTATGGAGATCATCACATAAAACCAAATTATATGTAGTATATCCATTTGAATGTTTGATGATTTAGCTACATGACTCTAGAACAAGTCAACAAATTCCTAAAACTAGGATTTACAATACAAGCTTTTCTATTCCGTGAGCATAGCTTAGAAGATCTTTAGTATCTAGTTCAGACATAGGAAATTGCTCAATTATATATACCTAGATATAAACAGGCTGACATGATTATAACTTTAGAAATATAAGGGTTTGTTAGCGAGTTGGGCTTTGGAGAGGAAAGAAGTAAAATATAAGACTTTAGAGTTATCTCACAAGTCACAAGTATATTTCATGGCTCTAAAGTCTTTCATTTCTTTTCCAAAAATCAACTCGCAAATGGACCCTATGTGGATGGATTTGTAAATTTGGTCTGTTACTGACAAAACAGGTTCCTCACCTGCCATGTGACTAATTTGCTCCCAAGTCAATAAGGAGGAGGACTTGGGGAAAGTAACACAATAATATGCATTGATGGAAGAAACTATGAATATCTCCTTAATCTAGATGATTTTTCTTTGGGACTAGTTTGATCAGCTTCATTTATTTATCTATTGTGTCACTATAGAGTATAGACATTTTAGTATTTTACCATATTTGTTCATCTGTTAACAATGGATCTCCTATTCTAAAAGATAATTGGGGAAAAAGTAAAGAAACAAAGGAAAACTCTTCACTGTGCATATTGGGAAATATCATGTGTAAGATGAATAGAAGTTCCACTGAAAACATAACACAGGTAAAACTACAATTCATCTTTCCACTCAGCATCAGATCCTTGTTCCACTCACACAACAAAGTGAAGGAGGAGTGAAGTATCTTTGCTTCATTGATTTCCAAATGCCTGGCCAGCAAATGTATAAATTTTTTACAATAAAACTAAGAATATAATACATTTCATCTTAATAGCATAACACTTAAAATGTTTGAAGTAATATAAGATAACTTATCAATGAGGACTATTTAGAACATTAATAGAAGCACAATTTACTGAAGGCATTCGACCTTTGCTCCTCTTAAACATTGACTCAACTGTGACTGATGATTCCACAGTCCATGAATCATTTGAGCTGTCATAACTGAAGGATGCATCCATGACATCACCACCTGAGTTACTTGGTCCTGATAAGCATTTGCGCTTCTGCCCAAGGTTATGAACGCCTTCATTGCAAAATAATAGTTTCAGTACGAGTTTGTAGCACTCATTCACTTGTTCCTGTAACATAACCACATAAACTTTTCAATTATTCATCAAGCCTATATCAGATTTCAAAATCAGGAAATGCAAGTAACAGAACTAGTCAAATTAAAAAAAAAAGACAAACCTCTGTAGTTTTGAGTAAAGCCAGAAGTTGAGTTCTGCACTCCATTGCATTAAATGGATCGATCTCTTTAATAACATGGATCATTGTAGCAGCAGCCAATGTTGAAGGAAGAAAACTCATAACCCTAGAATCTGGAAACAATTGCCACAGTGGATTCTGTCAGTAATCTTAATAGTCTGATTCTGATATGAATGTGAGAATGTCCATATCTATATGGTTTTAAATTGCAGCACACAACCGCAATAACGGCCTTTGCAAGACCATATTTTCCTGTAATTATAATAAATACATTGCTTATTTTTACCGGCAATGACAGACAGAAGAACTCTTTCAGATCTCTGAAGAAACTCCCAATGCAAGGGACTCTTTAGACCAAACCTTCTCACAAAGTGTTCAAAGAATGAAATTGGGGTCACAGGATTCATCTTCCATTTTAGAGTGGACAACACTAGAAGTTCCATTCTCTGTATCGACTTTGCTTCAAACACAAACCTTGATTCCCCCACCTAATATCAAATTCAAAACCACAAAACACCCCACAGTTAAACACAAAGGCCAATCTACCAGAAAAATAAAACATACAACATGTCATATCAATTGAACAATATCAACAAACACCTGCACTTCATTAATATGTGATAGACATGTTTAACATGACGAAATCTAGTAGAATGTGATTTTACTTTGTGTTTGATGCATTCTATAACATATAATGAAAACAAGACAAAGGACTACAAAATAGAACATCTTGATTTGTTCCATCCTGTAATATCCATGGATCAACCACTGCCAAAACCTTAATTAAAAAAGAACATACTTGGAGGTCTAAAAGAAGTGGAACATGGGTCTCTTCCATTTTGGAAGCAAGAGATAAACAAGCAACAGCAGTGAGGTGAGTGATCCATGGCTTATTCATTTGAAAACTTAGGCTGCTGATAAACCTATCAAAGTAGTTAACAGCAAGAACAGTGGTCAAAGCAGTGAAACCATAGATCACTGAAACCTTAGAAATCCACATTACAGCATCGTAGCGAGGAGGAGTCACATTGGTATCAGAACAAAAAAGGGTGTGTCTCTGTTTTGAGAGTAGAGAGAGAAGTTCTTGGTGTTCCTCCTTGAACATGTCATTGTCCAACAAAATCAAACGTAAAAATGGAGACTTTATTAAGGTTGAGTCATTGTTATGACTCTCACACTCTTCCTCGGTGATGCTGTTGGGTCTAGAATGTTCTTCCACTTCCTCTAAATCCAAAGTGTGTGGCTGTTCTTCACAGAGGAACAAGGAGGAAGAGTGTTGTTGTTGTTGTTGTTGTCGTCTGAGAGACATGTTGTTTGTTTTCTTATACAATGGTTGTTCATTATTATAATGAGAAGAGAGCAAAGAGAACCATTTTTGATCCTATGCTTTGTAATTTGCATACGTTACTCTGCCAACTCTATCAGTGAAACTCACACAGCCAGGACAAATATTTTATGGCATGTCTTTTTCTCTATTTTATTTTTCTTCTTTTTCCTTTGCTTTTAATTTTCTCGGAAACTTCACTACTTACAAATTATATTGAACTTTCAGTTACTTAAAAATAATGGAATTTGACATTCTGCTTTAAAAAACTCAAGCTCCTCTGCTCTTGTCCCCACCAACCTGACCCGGTTTTTGTTTTATTGTTCTCTAATCTCTATGTAAGTGTTATCCTCCTGAATATATATTTTTCATTATTTTTATAACTATAAACAAATAAAGTCAGTATGTTATTCTATATATCAAAAGTAATATGAAATGATGTACGAAATTTTAATATGTAAAATTGTAAATATTCATTATTTACTTATATGCAGAAAGTCAACAAAGTCCCTTCATTGGACTTTGTGCATAAAAAATCTTGTGCTTTGTATTTTATGACTCAATCAAGTAGTAGAATCTTCATATTACTTATGTCATGTAAGTTTAGGAAATCTTTTATAAAGAGCCGATATATATAGCATTATATTAGTTTAAAAGAAACGTATGTGGCAGTTTTAAATCATAACAAATGTTCATATGTTTTGGGAACTCATGTTAATTTATAATTTAATAGTTTATTTGATTCAAAATAAGTTATATGTTGGTTTTTGGTAAATAAGCTTACAAACTCATATTTAATAAGTCATTTGAGGTGATTTATGGGCGTATAAGCTTTGAGCTTTTGACATTTTATATTAATCAGCTAGTTTCGGTTAACCCTATCAATCAATTCTTCAACCAACTAACTTGTTTATCAACTCCTAGTTTTATGCTCCAAGATTATAAGCTTTCAATCAGTATATCAATCCATAGTTTTAGGCCCCTACTTTGGAGAGTTTCACTTGGTTTATAAAGCATGAGTTTTAAACGAAATTATCATATAATTGTTACAAACAAAATCAAGATAAATATTTTGTTAACTTTTAGAATTTTAACATTTATTGCATGGGTTTAATTTTAATCAAAAAAATAGTGTGCAATTATTTTGTAGACTATCATTATATTATTAAAGGATAGGCAAATTTTGAGACCTCGTAAATTAACTTATTTTTTGTTTGAACAACTTAAAGAACCAGGATCCTCTGTCCCCAAACTTTACCGTCTCTGTGTATCAAACCAATCATATTTTATCAAATAATATAAAAATATTATTTTATATTTTTTATATTTTTCTTTTAAAGTAAATGACATCTTACCATTGGCTTGAGATACCATGAGACATGAAATGTGGGACAGCTGATCGCTGATACCCATTCCAACTTAACATCATGTGCTTAATATTAAATAAATAGCCATATTCAGGGACATGGTTAAAACTTAAGCCATAGTTAGTTGATACATAAGTTTCAATTGCATGAACAACATAAACAGTATGAAATTAAGAACATAACCCCATGAAACAGTAACAATCATACAAGACAACAAACGCACATGTACCAGCTTTGTTTAATTAAGTTATTGCCATTGTTTCACATAGTTTTATCATCAATATATGATGTTCTTAACTGAAATTCCAGTAACTCCAAGAAGTTATTGTAACCCGAGTCTCTTGCATGAGCGAATTAAGAGGTATCATAACATTTAGAACATGCATTTGGTCTTAATTAAAATAGAGATTAAAAATGAAAAACAAAAGTTGTGTAACCCTTTCATGACTTTGAAGTGTAATTTTTGAATGTATAGAAGTGATGATACATTTTCACAATAAGTCGGTGTTTGGTAATCCAACTTATCAAAGTGTTTAAAATCGTTACCTAGAAGTTGACATTTGCAAATCAACTTCTATATTTTATCCATATTACTCGCAGAAGTCGTAAAGTGAGATTATAACTTTTAAAAAACTTTGGAGATCACAAATTTAACAAACAAGATTAAGAACTATTCATTCGGCTAATAATAATACAATTCGAGTGGATGCTAGTCATTGCCGTGAAAGTTTATGTAAGTTAAATCAATCCCCTAAAAATAGTAAAAAATAATTCCCTTATTTTAAGACCGTCTATGTGTTAAAAAAACAACACAGCATCAGCAAAAACCTTTGCATAATCTTCCCGTGCCCTTCTTTAACTGTTTGATTGTACTGAACGATAGATTTGGTAAGATTTTTGTTTCACCCTTTATTTTTTATTACTCAATGCTGCACTTATATTTCTTCTACCATTACTTTCTCTTCTTTTTGTTGCTGCACTTTCAGAGCTCAAGCTGCGAGGCAGAGAAAGCAGTTAGTCCAGCAAATCCAACTTTGAAATAAAGATGCTAGTATTATTGGCTCCTCCGATTTGCTTTTCATTGTTAATTCTGCAACTGTTATTGTTTTTGTTTTAAAAAAATACGGTAATAAAACAATGTCACTTTAATACTTCATTCAATTCGTTGTTAAAAGACATGACTCTATTAGGTAAAAAGAAGCAGCACTGACAAAAGAAAACATATTGTGTTTGCTTTTTCTTAGATAGATAATTTATTAAGTTTATATAATGAGCTAATAGGTTATATGATCTTTTCTTATGCTCTTTTTATTATATTTTAATAACTTTATAATATGAATTTACCATAATAAGATATTTTACTTATTTATAAAAGTTATTGAATAAATACTTAATTAAGTCTATATACTTTTTGGTGCTAAACAGAGATATTTTTCATTCAATGGATAAAAAAAATTAATGTATTTTAATATGTGTGGTTATTTCTTTCACCTAATGTCACTCTCCACGATAGATTTTTAGTTTGTATGATTTTTGAGTATCCATCAAAAACCTTTTAAACTTAACGTTTTTACTATGCTATAACCTTTGAATTTGATAGCATTGAGATAATCTGTGGTAACTAGTTGTGGTTTTATTTCGTGGTGCCTCTTTTGCTCGTTAGGATACCCACTATGGATATTTACAATTATCAAATATGCTATTTATTCCAACAAAAAATGGGTAAACTAGAAGCTACAAACCTAAATCAATGACTATGAACTAAGAGAGTGGACATGCTGTAAATCAACATATGAAAATTTACCGAGATCTTATATCATTATATAAACATTTTATTGGTATCTATATCTCATTTATTTAATTAATTATTATATACTCCCTCTAATTTTTAAAAAATACACAAACCTTTCCTTTTTACCATTTTATGATGCAATAATCTTCCACACAAAAATAGTTTAAGATTCACAAAATTTAACCTTCTTCTTCTTCTTCTTCTCATTCCTTTCTTTCCTGCTATGCATTTGCTACAAGTCTGTATTAGTTTTTATCACTTGAATGCGTCTCAATAGTGGGGTATACTATTATTTAGTATTATGTGTTTGTCAATATATATTGATTAAAATGTAGAAAAATGAATGATGGAATTTTATTTTTATATTTATCTATAGTTAAATATTTAAATGAATAAAAGTGTAAGTGTGGGAAAACCTAGAGTGAGGAACACAAAGCAGTTAGTTGAGCAGCCAGCATAGAATCAAGAAAGAATGGAGGAAATTATTGAAACCACTAAGAAAAAGGCACGCCTCAATTCCTTGATTCTTTTTTTCTTTCTGTTATTACTATTATCATTATTATTCACTCTAACTAATGCTTCGTTGTTTCAATGTTTGTAACTGTAGGCGCTAATTGATATAGTTAGATTGGTACAAAAAAGAGGCCTCAAAGGTAAACTCGGAGATTGGAAAGAATTTTTGGACATTTATGATAAAAAGTTTGGTTCTAATTTGAGTGATCCTTCAAAGAGGTCACATGAGGTTTTGGCTGCATTTCTCAACACTTTTCACGACCAAGATCATTTAAAGGTATTATAACAACTTTTTTCAATTTTTTTAGGGAGAGTTTATAACCTATATAAGATATGATGATTACTCTTACCATTTTACCCTTTTGCTCAGTTTTTGTCCAACATAATGCAACAACATTCAAATAAAGAAATACTGGTGCAATTGAAAGATAAGTCTCATGATTCCCCTGAGCAGGTATGTTTTCACTATTCCAACTCATTTTTTATGTTTGAAGCTACGGCTAGGATTTTATCGTCATAGTCCATTTGCGAGTTGGTTTTGAAAGGAAGGAGAGTTTTATAGTAATTAAGTATAAACTGCTTCATAATCTAAATCATCATAAGTATAAACTGCTTCATTCTTTACCCTTCTTGAAATGTGTACAAATGCATTCAGATTTTCTGAGGGCAATATGGCAAATTTACAGTTTAATGGTGTGTTTCATTGGTGATTCTACTATATTGTAACCTTCTGACATTGGCAGTGCAGAGGCTAGTCCAAGAAACTCTCCAGAACCCATCATATCCATTCGATTATTCATTTAAACCACTTAATAAGGTTTGTTGTGACCTTTCGTGATCAGTTTTTTCTTTAACCATTCAAATGTTAAACAAGCTGTCATTTAAGTTTGTATTGCTCAAACATGAATCCCTTTATAATTTATAATACATAAATATGTGCTTTAGTCTTTCTATCATGGTCCTAGCTGAAGATCTCTTCAAAGTTCCAGGAGAAATTTTAGGTAAGGAAAACATTGATATACAAAATGTTAAGTCGTAAGCATTCTGCATCTTCATTTGAATAAAGAAAATTGACCTCATGCCAATCTTTGATTTTTACTGCGCATATTTTATTAGTTGATTTTCTCTGTTTCCATATGCATAGTGAGAGATGTCAATATTTGAACTTTTTTTGTTGTTGTGTTGAATGAATGATTTCCTATGGATTTCGAGAAACATTATAAAGTATAAACCTGCAACAAAATACCTTAAACTCTTCAATGTGCACCATGTAGATGGATGCCATTATGCATACACTTTCTGGTCTTTAGAAGAAATTGTGAACACCTGGCATCCAATCTTCTGAAAAACTTTTTGAAGCTGTTCCATATTTCTGAATTTAGTATGTGCTTGGGGTTTGACATGGAAGTATGTCATTGTTCTTGACCTTGATTAAGTAGTAGTAACTATATTTAAGTTTAGCTGTTTAGATTCTTAATATCTTTCCATTTATTACAATTGTTTTGCATGTGTTTATTTTTCTTCACCATGAGTTCTTATTTAAACAAAGCAATCACTTTTCCATTTATCTATCTTACTTTTTGGTGTGGAAATGAAGGGGTGGGAGGTTATAAACCTTAAAGACATGAACAAGGCAATCAAATATACTTCAATGGTTGCTATTGACTGTGAAATGGTTCGCTGTGTAGATGGAACTGAAGCATTGGTAGAAGTCTGTGTGGTTGACCGCAATTTAAAGGTACTTTATGCTTTATTCTAGGCTCCAAATAGAATGGCCTCTCCTTTCTGAGCTGTAGGTAGATAATATCAGAATTTTTCAGGTCAAACTGCGTGAACTTGTAAACCCTGACAAAGCAATTGCAGACTACAGAACAGATATAACTGGTGTCTCTTCTCCAGATCTAGAGGGTGTAACTTGCTCCTTGGCAGATATACAGGTATTATATGACTCACTTCCTAGTTTTTCAGTATCATACCATCAAGTGCCTAATGAATATGTGTTGCTCTTTCATAGGAATCAATGAAAAAGCTATTATCAGATGGAACCATATTAGTGGGACACGGTTTATATAATGACCTCCGTGGTGGGTGTTGTGACATTTTAGTTTATTTTGGCTATGTGCCTTACTGTTAGTTTGATTATATAAAGGGGATTACTTCTGTATTTCCATTAAATTTTATTTTTTGGTGGTTCTGTTATATTGACCAACTCCCATTTGCAGTGTTGAAGCTAGATCATGTTAAAGTGATTGACACTTCATATATCTTCCAAAGTTTAGATGGACCTATTCACAAGAGGCCTTCTCTGAGTAGCTTATGCAAGGCAAGTAGAAAACTATTTAGCTGCTATGATTAAAATGGTTTTGTGTTGCATGCCTGCCATCTATAATATTTAAAGCATCGTTATGACCAGATACTGGCAGATAGTCACTTCATTTTGTGAGGAATTCCCCTGGATACACACATACACCCGTGATCGTCAAGTCTCTTTTTCATGTCTGTCTGCTTTGATATTTAAGACATTGCACCATGAGAACTGACATTAATAAATTACTTGCAAATATCTTTTTTATTAAAGATCCACAAAATTGATATTAGATTAATGGTTTATCATTTATTTCTGTGACAGGCTGTGTTAGGCTATGATGTTCGGGAAAAGGGTGCTACACATAGTTGTCTAGATGATGCATGTGCAGCAATGAAACTTGTTCTTGCTAAGATCAAGCATGGTCTTGATAGAGTGATTCCTTTGATTGAAGAGCCAGTAAGGCTTAATATATACATCTCCAGTACTACATTGAACTCATGATGGTTACCATTTTTGCAATTAATATCATTACTTTTATTTCATTTTAGATTCCTGAAAGTGAGATGGTAAAGCTTCTTTTTCACGGGATACCTACCAGTGTGAATAGTGAAGAACTACATAGTGTTCTTCCTGGAGACTTCACAATAGAACTGAAGGTAGAGTTTGTCCGGGGTGTCTCACCATTTTGATGAATAAAATGATTAGTTAGTAATCATCACTACCCAGTGTAGCTAACTGACTACTTACGGGGTTCTTTTATGACCTGCTCTTTGAGTCTTTGTCTACTCCATTAAACTTATGCATGACGAAATTTGCATATGTATTTAGATTTACAAAACTGATTAAAAGATTTCCCCACATTAACTTTTTGTCATCTGCTCAAGCTAAGAAAGGAGCTATTAAGTGTTAATTCTTACTATTTCCCCCTCGTGCTCTCATGCATTTTGCTGTAGAATTCTAAGAAAGGTCGGGGAGAAAAGTATTCTGCCTTTGCAATTTTTAAGAACTCACGGGAGGCGCTTCAAGCTTATGAAAATGTCCAAGGCAGTCAAGAGAAGGTACCTATATACAAGTTGATATATTTGTGATTTGCATTTTTCTACAAAGATACAAGAACCTTTTATTCCTATATAGATGTTTGGACATTTATTTCTCTTCCAAGTCCGGATGAAATACTATTTATTATTTAATATTTATCTTTGATAAATCGATAATGCATTTGCTGTGTGCATATTATTAAAGCATATTTATGCACTTTGACTTTTGAGAAAGCTGTCTCCCCCGTATGATAAATTACATCAATTGATGATTTTAATTTTTGTGTTAGGATACTGCACAACGCCCACAGAAACTTGTCAAGTTTAAGCTCGGCACAGGTAAGACTGCCAGTCTATACGTTCGGAAAATGGTACCTGATGGCCATGACCAGATTCCTTCTAAGAGAGCTTTGGAAGTGGATAATGATGCATTTCATGTTTCCAAGAAAGCAAAGATGGATCCTAACTCAAATGACAATGACATCGATGCTCTAAAGAATGAGATTGAAGCATTAAATCAACAACTGAAGGAAAAGGACATGTTGATTGAATCTTTGCAAAAACAGTTGAAACACAATGATTTTGGAATATCCAAGCTGCATAATACAATGGTATCCCCCAAAAAAGAAAAAAAGAAGAGAATGAGGTATCCATTGCCATTGAAGGGCATTGGATTGTTTGATCAATGAGTTGAAGCAGTTGGAGAAACCTACATACAGCTTTGGTACATCCACACAAAATTGTGATTGGAACTACCTTTGTCGAGTTTGGAACTAAAATATTACCTCATGAATGAGTGGAGTGACGGATCATGATGTGTTCCTGCAGTAACGAATGTCATCTCTCTAACATTACTGCAATTTTCCTTTCCTTTCAATTACTATATTCTGTTGTTGTAGTGGAACTATTCTGTTTTTTAAATGTAATTTTCCATGCAGCCGAATTATCTTTATCCAAAACTATTAAGGACAGAGAAATTAGTTTCTGTTCACATGGTAGCTAATTTTTTTGGGCAACGTTAACAAAGATCTAAAACCAATGATTTAACTTAAAAACAGAACCCAGTTATCTAAATTTAACATGCATAATGTGCACGATCGAATATTTTGTATGAATACCTAAGTTAGTGAACCTGAATACATGAAATTAAGAATTTTGGTACTATAGTGAAACATTTGTTTTAAAATATATTTTAGAGAGTTACCATTTTGACATTTTTCCAAATTGCCATGGCTATTATTGTGTCACGTTAATTCCTCAAGTTGGAAAACGCTAACAATGCTAGTCTCTGTCATAACTTCCGTATTTTGTTGAGCATTGTTATGTTGTATTTTGTTGAACATCGTCATAACAGAATAATATATTTTTCTCTCACCTTTTTGTGAGTTTTATTCCAGGATATTCAACCTACTTCCATACCAATTGTTGCCACAGTAAAATATAGTCGATGGTTTTTCACTTTTTGTGAGTTTTATTCCAGGACATACTATATTTAACATTTACTAAACTTAGCATCAATGGAGTTTACTGATATACATAAATTAGAGTGTATAGTAATGTCTTATCCAATGTAATAAGTTTCAAGTGTGTATTCTACCAATTTATAATACAAATCTATGCTTTATAAAGAATAGGAGGAAAATGAGTGATTCAAAAAAGAACAATTCTTACATAAAAGTGGCAGGAATAATAAATTTATGACATACAATCATCATGATCACTTAAAAAAGTCTTGCATTTATCTTTAAATTTTAATCATTCAAATAAAATTCAACAATCTATATTAATTGTTCTCATTTCTCACGATAAAATCAGTTCTAATCATTTCGAATGAGGAAAATGCAATGCCATAAAGCCAAAGTATTCCACCACAAAGTATCTAAGTTTGATCTCAATGAAAAGGGTTACTACATATGAATTCCAGAATAATATCATATTCCCTTATCTCCTTAGTCACTTTCAAAATCTTCATCTGCAAAAGAAAAAACTGAAGCATCTGCTGCAATTGTCCTGAATTCACTTGCCCTTAACGACTCCATGGTGGTGCTTGGCCCTGTATGAACTTTATTATCTGTAGTTGATTGTACAGAAGCATTATTTTGCGTGCGCTCTTCATGCTGGTGTGACAACTGATCCGTCTTATGTAACATCCCTGCCTGGTCATTACTTGCCTCAGACACTTGATGAGGTGCCACAAATCTGTATTCACTGGCAGCTTTCCTGCTTTGTGTATCCTGGGTCTCCTCCTCATCACTATCTGAGAATACATCATCATCTCCATTTTTAGGGGCCTTGCTCTCACTTGAATTAGATGCAAGCCCTGCACTGACTTGATCATTGTTTGTGCTGCAATCAGATCCTTTGCTGGCGGGATTGGCTTTTGTCCTAGTAGGTAGGGTGCTATTATAGTCCACCATCACAACTTCGACCTGGAATCCTGGAGCAGGGATCTTTCTCTGAAGGGCACAGTCAAGGTTTTAAATTATAACAAGGTTCAGAGAATTAACCAATAGAAGTACATAGGGGCAAAAGAAAATAAGGGCACATCACACAAAATAGAATGTATATTTTACCTTGTCAAAACCATCCAGATCTAAGCCATTCAGAAATGTTCGGTTTTCTATCATTGTTGTATTCATCCAACTGCCAAGAAACTGATATATCAAGGAAACTGCTAATTTATGCATAAACAAGCAAATTCTTTTTCATAGCATACACAGCTTGGAAGAGAGCAAAACTTGAATTAAAGCATAGTTGGGAGTCAAATATTATCAAGACGAAACATTTCGATTCCCATATTGAATTAGCCTAAAAGGGAGGGTAGATATATGCACAGAAAACAAAATCGCTGTAAATGTAAAGCACAATCATTATGATTCTGATAAATCTGAGTTCTCCTTAACAATAATTCAGAGGAAAAAAAGAATAGAACGGGGTCAAAAGAAGGAGTTCTAAACAAACCAGTAGAAATCTCCCTGTCGTTCATGAAAATGAATTTTGAAGTCTCCAACTAACTCTGTCAGGCCAGGCTCTCCTGGTAGTGCAAAGACCACAATTCCTTTCTTCCGTGCACTGATCCAGAAATCTTCTGGCTGCAAACAAGTTTGAAAGGTAAGTTCTGTAAACAAATTCAAATGCATGTATTAGCATTCAGGCATCTGGAAGAGATCAAAATCGCTCAAAAGAAGGCATGAAAAATAGCATGTTTGTATGTACCATTAGATCCTTTGTCTTGGGATGCTTTCTCGTGGTGAAAAGAATTCCTAATAATAAGTGAAAACATTAATCTCTCTAGATTAAAATGTTAGTTGCAAGAACAACTTGACAAGTTGCATTTTACAAAGCACAGTATAAACTAGAGCCTTGCAGAATTAACAAATACATACAGTTTGGTGCAAATTCAATCAAGAAAACCAACAAGGCGTTGGTCTAGTGGTGTATGGCCCCACTAGATTCCCAAAAAGACCAAAAGGTTAAGAATTCGATTCATGGGAGCGACACTTGTTAAGAGAGACAGTCACGTACCCCGAAAGGGATTAGTTCATTACCCATATGGTGAGGGAATACCCGTGGTAGTACCAAAAATTCAATCAGGAAAGATACAGGTACTATCAGGTTGAAAAGAGAAAACATATCAGGGTACACATCATATCTTAAGTTCTGAACCAGAGTCCAAAGAATTTCTACAGTATGCTTTGTAGAGATGAAAATGAGTGAACATTGGAGACTTTTCTTAAGCTTTCATCTTATTTTACACCTATTATTCCACTTACCCCCTTATCAAGTGCAACATTAATTGAAGTCAACAACTCTTATTATAATTATAGTAATATACATTGTCCCTTTTCTCTCTCTACCAAACTAGGAATCTAAGTGACTTTAGTTTGCTCAATAAAGCATGTATTGAAATTTGACGAAATATATGTTGTATGTAATTTGATAAATGTTTGATCACTTATGGAAAAAGAGCCTTTCATGGAATGATTTTTCGATATAACTTTTTAATATCACAGTTCACAGAACAACATGAGGAAGCAATGAGCTTTGCTACTTACCACTGTGATCGGATATTGTAATGGAGGGCCTAACCCAATAAGGGCAATTGTGAAGCCTAAACCCTCTTAGCATGCACCTGTTAAAATCAAAATTGAGAAGAACCTCCTTTGGTTTTGGTTCTTTGTAACAAAATTAAATTTTACCTTCGCCCAGGCTGAACTTCTCCATTGAAGTGTGATAAAGTTTGTTCGAAGTATTTTACATATCTCTAAAAACATTAAACAAACAATCCATTTTAGAACAATGTCTAGAAGATTATATCTTAAATAAAATGATAAAGTAAAATAAATGACTGACAATCTGACTAGGGAGAACTAGAGCCTTTCCATCTATACATCTTTTCTTGTTAAAGTAATCAATGGCTTCCTCTGCAGTTGGGAAGAACTGAAAATGATTCCCACAGAGTTATTGATAGTGAAATATGCAAAATTCATAGAGGACATAGTACACAAGAGCTATGAGAGCTATTTATCAAGACTTACCTTAAGAAATAAAAGGAGGCTACAAATCATCAGTCCTGTTCTCCCCATGCCAGCTTTACAATGAACGACCACCACATTTTGAATATCCCCCTTCAACCATGAATACGTACTTTGACAAAATGATGCTATAAGTTGAATAGGAGGGCAATTATGATCACTAAATGGGAAAGTTGCAACCTGAAAACAATCCCAAGAGGTTAATAGATCTAACAACTATGATGGGCATTGTAATAACTTCATAAAGATCAATCAGTGGTTTATTAGTTATTTATTTAGATTAAAACCCAATTTTAATCCTACGAATATATAAGCATTAACAGTTTGGTCCTAAAATAATAAATACATCAAAATGGCCTTTCAATGCTAAAATTGACATCAAAATGGTTCTTCAATTCATTTTTTGACATCTAGTAGTTGGTCCTTAGAATTTAACATTGAATAACCACTAAGATATATTTATTATTGGAGGACCATGCTGATGAAACTAGAATCTTTGGAGGACTTAACTGGATGTTTAGTTTTGTTTTCTTATCTAATAACAAGTTATTTTCTGCATATTTATATTCATAATTTGATCAATAGTGCACAAACTGCATACTGATATCATGATAAAAACCTGAAAATGTTGTCTATGATCAAAATCATACCTTCCCCTGGAATAGTGATCCATCATACAACCTCTCTGAACAAAGATTGTATACTTTGTACTTTCCCTGCATTTTAAGGTTTTAGCGGACAAAAAGTGTCAGAAGATGGTAGATAAATTGTCAACCCTCAATTCACAAAGATAGAAGCATAGTTGAAGTTAGAGCAAATCACTCAAAGATACAAGCAAAAAGGATAGTAATTACTAAAAACTTGTAGAACAAATAAAGGTTTGGCAGAGAATTTCAAGATCTTCAGTATTCAAAATATCTTTTTAGGTGCAGTCGACATTATGTTACCTTATGATTGGTTTCAAAAAACCTGATCACTTCTTCCATGTGGTTGCGATAGAACCCCTGCAGCACAGCTTTCCCTTAAAAACAAATTGAATGACTGAACTTGACGAATTGAACATCATATACAAGACAGTGTGTATGAGTGTACCTCAATGTATCCAAAAACTCCAGAGCTAAAATCACCACCTGGAAATCCCATGGCAATTATGTTTTCAGTGATATATGTCATATCCAAATCAAATCCATCTTCCTGTTGCAAAAAATAAGGGTTAGAACTGTTTTGGTAAATTTAAAATGAAACCAACATGAAGGATGAGCCAGTTGTTCACAGAATTTAGTATTTGCTAAGAGTAAAGAGAGAAAAGGAAGACACATGATGAGATTGAAGTGTCTAACTATACAGTGGAGCAGCAGAGGCTGAAAGATATAGATTTAATGTAATAAATACAATGATTACAGTTACCTTAATTACCATAATTATATAATTTGGTTACCTCATACAATGAATCTAGAAACTATTTACATTGTTGTCAACATTATTGTTTGACATAATGGGGAAAATAATATTATGTAGTTTTAGAAATGACAGAGGACTGAACAACTCTTCTATGAGAGGTAATAAACCTAGGATTTTATTTGGATACTTGGAAAATACATTTTATTAAGAATGTGAAAGGACAGAACAACTCTTCTATAAGAGGTATCAATCCTAGGATTCTAGCAAGATACTTAGATAATACACTTTGAGCAACATGCTCTTCTACTACAAAATTTGCAACTCCAGTGTGTACAGAAAATCAAAATCACCATATGAGGTATTGTTTCTCTTGAATATCTGTTGTATCCATATATGCACAGAAAAAATAAAGCAAATATGATAGCCCAATTTGTATTTGAACTCTTTGCAGAGGGAAAAGTGGCACAAGCAAACGCAGCCACTGAACAAAGTTCCCAAAGCTGCAAACAACCCACACAGGTCCAACTGACCTATGGAAGGAAATTAATTGAGGTCAAACTGAACCAGATAAAAATGGTACTGATAACTGACCTGGTATCGACGTTTATTTTGAGAGACAATATGGCGTGCTTTGACCTGCACTGCCTTTACTGCACTCATGGAAGAGTCAACCAAACCTTTGGTGAATGATTCAATTAAATTAGGTTGCTCCACTTCTGAATTGACCGGAGCAGTCTCGTTTGAGGGCATTCTTAATCCAAGCCCACTAGTCAGGCGAGTCAAAGCTGATATCCCATTATTTTCAGTCTGCGAGTCCTGTTGCGATGCTCCAAGCCCAAAGGACTGTGGGAATTTCAGACTTCTTGCCCATAATGATATGCCAGAAACAGGTGACAGGGATGGTGAGCCATTTGCATTACCAATTTGTCCAGAGACTTCAGTTGATTGATTTTGGTTACTAGAAGCTGGAGGAATAGGAGTAGGTCGAGATGAACTGTCGGCGGATGCTGGTTCCATGAGTCACACAAAAGCAGTTCTGTAGAGTAGAAAATCAATCTCAGCCATGAACAGTTTAAGCAGATAACTAATACTATTACAGATCAATCGATCATAGCTAGTCAGTTAGTTAGTTAGTTATTCTGTTAGATCAATTAGTTAGTTCCCAATCTGTTATCAAGGTTATGAAACTCAGGTAATGAAATTATCTAAATCTCAACCACTCTCAGATTCAATAAATAATAGTAAAGAAAAGGCTTAGCAATATACAACGTAGAATATTGGTGGTAAAAATACCATACGATTGCGATGATGGTACTAAGAGTAACTAATGCAACTGCACATTCATTTTCACCTTAATAATTTCAGACATAAATTGAATCGAAATAGTGGAAAGACTTGTACGTCAGAAATGCAAACATAGGGATCTGAAAATGCATCAGAATATTTGGATCGTAATGGAAGATCGTGTGAATCGCTTACCGATGAGTCGGTGATGATTGCACTATTCGATCTGCTTCGCAGGGAGTGGAAGATGAACGGTTTTGTGAAGCATGAACGAGTGAGATTTGTTTTAGGATTCCGCAATGCAATGCAACTTTATTAGATGAAAGTCATCAAGATTCAACACTAAATTTGGAATTCATAGAGGAATGTGGTGAAGCTTTCTCGGCAATCGAATATGCCAAAAAATATCATATCCGTGTTCCTAAACACAAAAACAGGCCGTTATTTGAAAATTTGTAATCGGACATCTACGATCAAAATTCTAATGCAATAATGTACTTGTTCGAGACGTTGATCTAATAATATAAGACTCACCTAAATTCGAGAATAATAAAATTTGATGAGATACATTTCTAGTAACAAAAAATTTGTCAGGCTAGTGCTGTTGAAGAAATGTTAGAAATATGTTGAAAAAAGGAAAACGAACCTCAAATCGTGCTAAACACATTTTACTTTTCCATGGTAATTTTTGTTGTTGTTAATTTTCAGCAATGTCCTAAAAACTAATATATAGATAAACCAACTGAACCCTCTGATAATTTATGTGAGAATTTCACTTAGTACCACTTAAACAGAATACCCGTATAATGGTCTTAGTGGAAACAAATAAGTTCTATATTTGTAATACATGACAATAGATAATTATGATATCTTTGAAAGGTTTATATCTATAGTTTTTTAAAATTTAATGCATGAATTTATAGCTACACTTTTTCAAAATGTCAAACATTTATAAATATGATCAATTTATAATTTAAAAGCAAGACAAATAAATGTTTACCCCTTGGATTCACTTATATTTCTACAGATTCTGTCCATGATAAAATATAATTTAGTCCAATTCAATGAGTTAAAAGGAGAATTATCATAGTAGATTTTTCTTCTCGTATGAAATAAAAGCTTGTTATGGAAATTAAGACCCCTACAAATAGATTTCAACATTATAGTGTTCACGTGTACAAATCTATGTACAACAAGGATAATGACCCCTTAAACATAAGGAAGGTAATAGAAACAATAGCACTAGGCATATTGTAGTTCCACACTTGCCAGTGCCCCATGAATCCCATACTGGCCAATAGTACACACACCACACCATTTTCAGTCTCTATATCCAACAATAACCACACCACAGTTTAAGTTTATAAGCATGTGAACAGTGAATTGAAATCAATCTTTTGTACTGTAGGGTCAAATCTTGGGTTATGAAAGGAAGAAAATATTTATAAATTTTGAAATTATTTAATTTAAAAATGATTGAAGATCTAAACTCTTAAAAAAATTGGTGTCAAATGTTAGTATCTGTCCTTGAACTTTCAAGTACTCGAGATGATTTGAACTTGTGAGCAGTGAACATCAAGTAATAACAAATCACATGAGATAATAACTATTTATGTAAAATTGTATAATTGAAACATAATGCCACTAGGATTTTATTTCAAAATTGGCTATGGGAGTTGAGGATATTTGTATTAATTATGTGTTTTAAATTATATATAAATAAATATATTTGTATTAATTATCCACAATAAATTAGATATGGGATAATCCTTCAATGTAACCCCACCACTAGTGTTGGCTCATGGCCAAGTGGCAAATATGATGGGGCTTTGGAGAGTGACGCTGTAAGGAACCCTTGGCAAGTTGGCTACTAAATCTTGGACATGGACATTACTGTCATGAATCAAACCAATTTTGTATGTATGAAGTTTCTGCAATTTATGATGATGGATTCCTCCACCATCTTCATTCATTGATTAAAATTGTTGCAAATCAGGAACTAGCACTAAATTAGAAACCAATTTTCCATTTCCATGTAGTTACTAATCTCTGAGCTATGCCACGTGTCCAGCATTTTTTTAATGTCAAATTAAGAAGCAGTCCTGGGCTGAATCCAGAAAGAAAAATATATCAATAACCTCTTCTGGCATGCCAACTATAGATTATTATTTTTTGGCATGCCTTAGTTCCTTTACATAAGTCTACAAGTAATAAAATCTGCCTGTGAAAAAGAAAGTCATTTGTATAATCCTATCAAGAAAATGTATTAAAAACGAATAAAGTTGAATACAGGGCTTCCTTCAAGGCACTCCATATCAATAACCTCTCACTCTTTCATGCGAACATGATATATAGTACCCCAACTAAACGAAGAGTAAGAAAAATCAATGTAAAAAATGGTGGAATGAAACTCAAATGCACAAATGCTGGCACATCAATAAAGTTACCCCGCCAATGTATGTACATCCCAGCAGGACCATCAGCTTCTCCATTTGGTCAATCCAAATTCTTGTCGTTGAGGGCCAGCGGTCTCATATCAAGGCAGTAAATTCCTCATATATGCCTATTTACACCTTCAGTGCTCTTCAGAATGGGTAGAGACTTGCACACCTATTACTTTGATGTCATGCTTTCTCTTGCTTCTACTGCGCCTGGACCTGGGTATTTTGGTCTTTGTAGAGTGCTTGCTCGTCTGCTTTTGTATGCTAGTTAGCACTTTTTCATTAGATGGGAGCTCTGGAGGAGTATCTGACCAGGGAGTGCGTTTTGATGTAACCGTGATGTCCAAAGGAGGGTCAATTATCCATCTGAACCAAATAGCATCCTGTGGTAAGGGCTATGAACAGAAAGTATGTACAACCAATACTACCCTAAATAAATTGAGAATACACAAATCCATGAACTATTTGTTTAATGACACAACACAAATTACTAGCACAAAAATCTGGCTGACATGAGCACAGAAGTAAAATAAATGACATGCACAGGAAATTTAGGGATGAAAAAAATAGAAAAGTCACTTATCTTACAAAAGACATAGGTTACTACAAATTTCAGAAGCAATAAATTTTGCAATGAGCAGAAGTTGGCTTAATGAAGAAAGCAGCCAAGGAATAACATGAGACAGCCTTGAAACGAAAAATGCACCTAATTGCACATGTGGTGTCTTACAAAGTAAGAGTTTTGAGATTTCCGGAAAGTAGGATCTCAATACCAAAGTATGACGAAAAAAATAATGATCTCCATTCGCCAATCCCCATTATTAAATTTAACATCTGGCACCTTCCTAAATGTAACAAAATATTGCATGGATAAATTTATGCTCTGTTAGACATTAACCAACAATTTCCATTTAACATCACAAGAATTACTCTTTGGTGCTATTTGGCTTTTTATCTAGCAAGTTCAACTAAAGGAAGAAAGTGATGTGATAGATGTTTCACGTAATTGCTGGCATATAATGGGAAACATAAATTTTTAATTAAGTTACTACTGTTGATTTCATCTGTGATTCAACATTCAAGGACTTCAGCGAATCCAATTTTCCTGCATTATGGTGCTGGTGGAGTCCCTAGAACCTACTCAATCGTTATATTCAATGTATTTAGTAACCAGGCAGGCAATTAGCAGATCCTGAATGGTTTAATAAAGAACAATTTATTAATTCATTATGACCGAATCCAAAATCCACCCAATCCATTCATGTGACACCCCTTAATACCATGTGAGAGTATTTTCAAGGTAGCATGACAGTATCACTAGATGGCCAACAAATAAAAATATTATCATGATGTCAATAACAATTCTCCCCCAATTTGGCAGCAATTTGCTTTCTCAGCTAAGTTCTACTCGTCATAGTCTGGCCTGGATAATCTTATCTTAGTTCAAAACATTTACATGAGCTCGATAGTGCTTCAAAACATCTACATGAGCTCGATAGTGCTTCAAAATAGCTACATAAGCTGGAAAAATATGAACTCATCCCAGAACACAAGTCTATATAATATGATGCCCAACAGTCAATGCAGTTAAGATGCTAGTCCTATTCATAACAGGATAACCCTGTGGATAGCATAGACATGGTAGTTGCTGAATATTCTTTGGGTTTGCCACTATACCAAACACATGTAAATCTCACATATAATCTAAATTGCCAATCATTCCAAATTCCAGGCAGTAGTTTTTGGCTTCTATCTTATTGCAGAATCTAAAGTCAAGTATGAGAGTAGGAAATTTAAAAAGCAAGAGAGGACTCACTGGGCAGGGAATTTACTATCTGAGCGAGCTTCAACTCGCAGCCACCATAGCAATACTTCACGTCCACAACTCCCAAGGGGTTCTACCACAGAGGTGCTCTTGAGCAAGGACAGTGGACTCTCGATCTCCCCATCTAAGGCATCAAGATCCATAATCCACTCTGGCTTATTCTCACCATCCTTCCAAAGCAACTTGGAATTCAACACAAACCCGGACCATTCAAACTTTCTGGGAAGCACAGGTGCCCTGTCGTCAATGTAAACCGCACTTCTTCCTTTGTATTGCGAGGAATTGAAAGTGTGCCAACCAACCAATTGGTTGGTAGCATTGCAAGCAGGACCTTGCACTGGCATCATGGCTTCCACTTCATCCTCCCTTTGAATTAAGGATGAAGCTTCGTCTGAATTAGTCGAATGAACAAGTATGCCAACCGAAACAGCACCAATCCACTTCACACTTTGAATTTCATCAAACAACTCCATACTATGCATATTACTATCATCCACAAACATCACAACTCCATCCAACTTCTCTTTTCTCACAATCCTGTTCCACCACATGATAAAAAAAATCAAATGCTTCATGTAATAATCAAATTATATAATCAAATGCTTCATGTAATAATCAAATTCTAGTCAATGCTTCATATAATAATTGTCCTGTTCAAACTTCTCTTCACTTAACTATAATCAATTGTTGAAATGTTCTATTTTTTGCAGCTAATCCAAACACGTACTAACTGAGAGATAAAAGTGAACCTCAAAGCATGAAGACGCATACGAGACTCCAATTTGTGCCTTCCCTCCCAAGAATTCGGCATACTCTGACGGAAACCAACGTGGACTGTTCTGAGACCAGAGTTGACAATGATTGAAGCGGTTTCATTGGTGACTCCACCAGCTTCCACAACGATCCATATCAAATCGTACGGAACCAGCATCAGCGAGTGCATCACACCAGTCAAGTGAAGCTTCTGGAAGGTTCTAACATACGTCGGAGTCACCGCAATCACAGTCTTAGGGTTCTTCACTCCGAACAGCGACTTCTGTTCCCTCTGAACTCTCTCCATTATCCGGTGAGCCTTCATTACTTCAACCGGATCCGGATGCGGCCATGGCCGGATTCGGATCCCGTGCCGTCCAACCACGACCCGGCTAGTGGTTCCGCCGGCGAGAAGAGGATGAGTGGTTATCGTTTTGTTGGCATGATTTTCGACGGTGGCGACGAGATTAGAATCGACGGCGATTTCAGAAGCTGTGCGGAACGGAACGGTGTAGAGATTAGTGGAGAAGAGGAAGAAGAAGACAAAGCGAGAGAAACGGAAACCGAGGACAAGACTGATGAGGCAGCAGACGGCGTGGAGGACTAGCCAGAAAACCGACGCCGGCGACTTGACGGTAGCTTCGGCGGAGGATTCGAGCGACGCTCTGAAGGTGTTGCTCCGGCGGTTGAGGTAGTTTTGCTGCAACGCAAACAGCTTCATTTTATTTAAACTTGATATTTAAGATTGTGAGTGAAAGAGAGGATGAGATTGCTATAATGGGTTTGATTTGAAGTTTGGATCAATAGGGATCATTAAATAATCATCTAACATTTGCTTTTTTAAAAACTATAATTGTAACAGCTTTTTCAACTTCAGAATTCAGGAACCAACTTATAGAATGCATGAAGTTTGCTTATACATCTATCTCCTAATATATCACATCGAGGAATGTTTTTAATTCACTTTAATTTATCCTTAGAATCCTTCTAACATTAATTATAAATGAGATTATATTTTATAGTGAGAAGTACACCTCTAGTATCTCATTTTTTAATTAATAATTATAAATTACTTTTTATTTTTAATTATTCATTAAATTTTTAGTCAAAATGATGATTGTATAAATATATTTTTAAATTATTAACCGACCAACATAGAAATGAGTTTAATCAAACTCACAATAATAGCAATGTAGGTTAACTAATATTGATATCTAGATAGAACTAATTCATTGAGAAGAATATGATAAGTGAATATTAGTGAAAATTGATTAATGTATACACTTGATATCATAAAAATAAGAATGTGAATGAATAGACACAAAGTGATGGTCGACAATGTAGTATATAAAATAGATTTTAAAAAATAACAACAATCATATCTTAGTATATAAAATGTATAAATTCAAATATATTTATTGAATGATTTAACTTCAGTTTTAAAAAATTAATAAATTTACAATTATTATTTAAAAATGAATTTATTGTTTCATTTAATGTGCTTAGGGGATTATTGGATTAAAGATTTAGTTAAATATATATTTATTATTAGTATACAGATTTTTATACACGGTCATTATATTATTAATCGTTTGTTTATATTACTTTTTTGAATATAATGATGATTGAAAATAAATTATAAATGATAGACTGATATTGTATAAACTCTTATATTATTACTGTATATATACACTTTTATTTATTGAACATTATCTTAGGTGATGATTGGAAAAATGTGTACATAATGATAGTTTTTTTTGAGAAAAATATATGCACTAATAATAATATAATATCGTTATATTATCTATTATTATATTTTATTATAGTTGATTATTCAGAAAATTAATATTACATATATATTAGACTTTAGTTTTAAAGCCAGGTAATATTTCCGAAATGTAAAATATAATTAGACACGATTCACTTAATAAGTACTTCGTTAAATTGGAGGGTTTAAAAGCGTGTCTTGATTTCTTCCTCTCCACTATGGCAGTTATTTTTGGAGAAGGATTTATTATCGTACACTGTATCCCAAACTAGATATTAAAAATTAAACATTTTTTTTAATATCATTTATTTGACATAAGTTTGAGATAAAGTTTGACACAAGATTGTCCTTTATTTTTCTACATTTTTTTTCTGGAAATCAAAGGGGCATAGACGAATTGAGGGCCTCAAATATTGATTGGGTTTTCCTATCCACGTTTTTGGGATTATTTCCCCATAAAATCACATTTTCTAAAATAATTACTTATTATAAATTCACATATAATTCGTATGCTACATAACCATAGTTGTAGTCCAACATTTTCACTCAATTTCCATTTCTCGTAATCATCATACAATTATGGAAGCCCTTTTCCCCTTTTCCTCTTTTCCTAATTCATGGTATTGCTTTACTTATACATCAAAATTTAAATAGCTAAATTGAAATAACTATGTCGCGTCCCTATTTGTTTTCCTATATTTATTGTCTTTTCTGAAACCTAAAACAATTGTTTGATCCGCTCAAACTATTTTCAAGAAGGATTTGAATACTTCCCATTATTTGACCTTGTTCAAACTTGTTTGCATATATGATATATCATTCTACTAAGTTTTTTTATATGAAAAGAAAATGATATATGTTATTTATAAACTTTATAGGATATTAATCCTATATATATTGCTTTTCCAAATGTTACAATGTGATTTGATTATCTATTATTATTATTATTATTATTTTGCTAAGCCAACCAATGTTATTATTATACATAATTACATAGCACTTTGATAATGCAAGTTATGTGCCAATTATTGTTGAGTGTGACAGTGATATATATATATATATCCCTCACCTTGATGGCAGGTTTAACTCATGCATCACAGACAACAATTTTGGTGGTATATAAAACTATTTGCTGCAAATAACAATATATTTTTTCCCTGCTATGTTGCAGAAATAAGAAAACAAAACAAAAACCAATAAGAAATTTCATGACAACAACCCTTAGCCATATGATATTAGGTAGAATTGGCGTTGGTGGGTTGCTTCAGTTACAAACTCAATACATCCAAAACCAAATACTATAAACATAGAGTTCCTTGTGAATGTAGTTAGTTATAAAATATAATAAAATGGTATTCTTCTCTGCTAGATTACTCCAACTTAATTATCCTTAACAGCGCTATGGAAAAGTTTTAAATAGCAGAAAGTTTTAACTAGAAACTTGATCAGTGGAATTTTTAACTTTAATTATATATAATTTTTTGGGTCTATATTTAATTACATTTACATGCAACCACGTTTGATTTGGGATTCAATTTTTAAAGAGTGAAAGGCAAATGCGGTTGGTAAGTTGAAATGATATGTCAAAATCATGGGTCAGGGCCACATATATACTTGCAAACAAAGGAATTATTGTTACCTTTTAAATAAAACCCAGCATGCTAATAATCGTGTCTTCTTATTACTCATGTTTGCTTCAAATTCTTGGTATAAATAAAACGAGTTAAGATAGAGATGTAAGTGCTTTAAAAATAAATAAAAAATATAATTTTTAATGATATATTTATCATTCTAATTACAATGAAATTACAATGTTATAGTTAAAAATAAATGAAAATATAAATATTTGCTATTCGTTAATGGAGACTGTTGTTCAATTAAAACCTAGCATGCCAATCGTGTCTTAAAATCTTGTTTGCTTCAAGTGATAGCTACATTCCACCATCAATGCATATAAATACAGATTAATAGGCTCAGTCAAGAGTCAAGACTTGCTTTAATTGATTACTTGGATCAATTCACAGTGCCGAATAATTAACCATAACCGGAAACATATCTATTGTCGAACTATATAACATGGTTTACTCGATTTAATAAAATATTTTAATCTGGAATGTTAACCCTTTTATTATATGTTTTACTTTTACACGCTAACCTATTATTCTTTTATTTCAAATCACAATTAAAAAATAGTGAGAAAAAAACATTTATAATATTTGGGCCTGTGTGGTGGAGGTAAGCACAATAATTTTAATTTAGTATCACAGGCATGCCATTTATAAATTTAATGTAATAATAGTAATAACCTCAATGCCTATCTCCTTGAGAGATATCTTCATATGGTTGAGTTAGGCTTAATTTTTATTTGATCCCTTGTCGAAATATCCTCTCACCTTTTGAATAAATGATTAATTTTCTATGCGATACTGGTCATTTCTCCCTAATATGTGTCACTTTTGATGATCAAACATCAACTATAATATTATATAATACATAAGATCTTGTTTTATTGATCACTAGATCGTTTATTTAATGTGGTACATTTTTGAATGACCTTAAAATAATGTATAAAAGAAAACACTAAATAATACTAGCGGGCCAACCTAGTTCCCATGTTGAGTTGGTAAGCCCACGTCAATGCATGTGGGCTAACTATACATTAGCAACTGCAGGTACAGAGAAGCACGAGTCAATAAAGTGAGGTCCAATTATTTTTATAAACCAAGTATGCCACTCTCATCTGATTTTGATTCACCTAAGGTGAAGGCTAATACCAGCAAGCACCATATCATTCAGCTTCTTTTTTTCTTGGGTCATTATCTTCGTCAACTTATGACTAATGCGTCATTTTAGCAATTGCCCGAAACAGGTCTCTCCAAAACTGCGAGATTACATTCAATCCAAGTATTTTATTCGTACATAAGATACTGGACTTTCACCATTTAGACGAAAATATGTTACGTTAATTAAAAAATCTATTATATTTATATATTTGGTTTATTGTCATGGGTACATAATTTCGGTAAAGATTAGATATAAGAAACCTTATTCAATTGCAGAAATATCTTATTGACTAGACAACAATATATTCATTCACATAGTTATCAATAGTTTCTTTTTTCAAGTAATATGTTTGGTATTTCATTAATTATTCCGATAATATTCTAATACAGACAGTGACATTTAATGGCTAGGTGAATCCAACGACCTGGATATTTTCTTCTCATGCAGCCATTCAAGGATTGCATCCTTTATCAGTCTATGAAAATGATTGCAACTTAAACCAAGTCAAGACGAAGTGCACACGATGAATAACCCTCAAAATAGATTTATTTACTTGTCCAAAGCAACAATCAACAAACTTAGAATACTCCCTAGTTTATACACTAGGCCACTCGCTCACCCATGCCAAAAAACACACAAAAACAACAAAATTTATCTTCAAAAAATCAAAATGAATACTATTAATTATTAAGTAAAAATCATTTAATTTATAATTTGTTGATCCTTGCGTAATGGAGGGCCTTAAACAATTACCTCAATGGGACTAATGGAATAAAGGGGCCACCACCCCTTGGACAAGTAGTGTGAATGTGGTTAACGGTGAGCATGGATCGATGGCCAATTCCGGCACGTATCTGATTTGCTCTTCTTTAATCACAAAACAAAATTTCAAGCTTTGCGTCTGTTGACTTTGGGAACATTGTTGTCTTTCATTACAGGCACATGTGATGTTGTCTGCATTCAGAAACATGCTTATGCCAAATTTTGAACTATTTGTCTTATTACTATTTCTCTATTTGTTTTGTTTTCTTTGAACAAAAATGATAATTAGGACTACCTTTAATCACGGATAGGCCACAGGAGAAACGGTGATTCAAACACAAGCCCCAAAACAATATGGAAGAGGTCGCTAAAATTATAACATGTTAATAAAAAGAATATTATTTTTCTCCTCATATGTCAATAGTGAAAAGAAACTTAACTCATATTTTTTATAATAAATTATATTATATTTATCTCTCACTTATTTTTTATTTTTTACTTTTTATATGCACATTTATATAGAAACAAATCATAAAAATAATAAAAGTCATCCCAAATTAATTAGTTATATATAAAACATTACTTATAGCAACATGTATCTACTTGGTACATATGGCAATGTTAATAAAATATTTAAATTTATTATGAGGTCTTGCTATTATAATATCTGAAATTCTAATGTGTAATAACACACGTTCAAACATTGCTTAAAGGAAAAGCCACCGAGTATAAACGGAATAAAAGGAAATCTAGAAAATTGACAAAATGTGAGGTGGTAAGAAAACACACGGGACAAAATGACAGGAAAAAAAACATGAATAAAATAAGCAACAAGATTCCATTCCATAGCAAGGTAATCCAAGTCAATTGCAGCATATGCTGGCAACCAACCAATCCTCAAACTTGATTGATAAGTTAATTTAAAAACTCTTCATTTGATCAACTAATCTATGTGTAATAACCTTTTAACCTTAATATGTTTTTTAAATCTTTAACTAGTTTTTATATGAACAAATAATCATCTCTATTAATGGAGAGATAAATAGTTGATTTTACTTGTATCATATCATATTTTTCTTTATTTTTATTGTATTTTTCTCCCATTAATGCAGATGATCGTTACTGTTTTTATCTAGCTTTTCATTCAATTTTACCAAATACTTCCTTGTATGAGTTAGTAACACCCTTAAAACTATTTTCTTTATAAAAGTTATAAATTTGTCAACAACCATATATGTAAAAGAAGATTTTTAAGAATGATAGTATTGAATGTTAGTAGAAAATTTTATTCTCCTATACCACTTTTTAATATAATAAGTAATTTTGTTTAATTGTCCATATAACCACTAGCAAAGCCGATTTAAAAAAGAAAACTATTGCTTTAAATAAAAAAACTTTTATATGGAGGAAGAAACTAAGGTGACAATACACTCACAAATACAAATTCAAAAATGGTGTCACAAACCCTGTCTCAGCCAATAATATTATATTACGTCATTTAAAAATTTACACAACTCTTCACTAAAAAAATATATATTTCTGTGACTTTTCATTTCCATTATCTAATTGACCGGAAAGAGTTGGGTACGATGTTATCCCCATCAGTCACAAAGTAGCAAACCAAACCAAAACAGGCACTATAATATGTTTTACTATTTGGCATCATTTGACCAAGGTACAACCAAATGACCCTCTTTATCAACACATTTTGAGTGCCCTTTCTTTTCCCTTTCCTCTTATCTTCTCTCTTCTCCCACTCCTTTGATTTTGATGCTGCTATAGCAGCAAATATGGCCGTGGAACTCATGATGGGTTACATAAATCATAACTTAGCAGCCAAAAGCGAAGAGAACGCTGTTGAAGAAGCAGCCTCAGGGTTAGAGAGTGTGGAGAAACTCATCAGATTACTATCACAAACAAATACTCAACAACAACAATTTCATTCCTCTTCTTCCATGCAAATTGAGATGGACTCAGTAGCTGACGTGGCTGTTTCAAAGTTCAAAAAAGTGATTTCTCTTCTTGGTCAAAACAGAACCGGTCATGCTCGTTTCAGAAGAGCACCTTTGTCCCCTCACAACCCTGAACAAAAACAACAACCTTTGGAACACCATAGGGTTTATCATGCTACGCCATTGCAGCAGATTCCACCAACCATTCAAACTATAGTACCAAAAAATGGAGCTATTATTGAGAGGAAGGACTCATCTAACACCATAAATTTCTCGTATTCATCTGCTGCAAACTCATTCATGTCGTCCCTCACCGGTGACACTGATACAAAACATCCATGTTCTTCATCGCCGGCGACTGCTTTTCAGATCACGAATCCATATGCGGGAAAACCTCCCATTTCTTCATCTTCATTCAAGAGAAAGTGTAGCTCTGAGAACATGGGTTCTGGAAAGTGTGGTAGTTCCTCTAGCCGTTGTCATTGTTCAAAGAAGAGGTATGCGACATGGGTCTTCCATCAAAATCATTTTTTTATCTATATAAAAACCTAGAAAGACTAGTTTTTTTCTTCTGGTGTTTGGTTTTTAAGTAACCATAATGTTTTGTGTTGTGTTTGGTAGCCGAAAAATGAGGTTGAAGAGAGTGATGAGGATACCAGCAATAAGCTTAAAGATGTCTGATATTCCACCTGATGATTATTCTTGGAGGAAATATGGACAAAAACCCATTAAAGGATCCCCTCACCCACGGTAATTAAATTATATCATTAATCACTTATTTTAATACGTGCTAACTTAGTAGTTTAACCTTATGTTATGTGATTGAACCCATATGCTTCTTTTATTATTAACTTCCCCTTTTCTTATGATATGTTTTCTGTGAATTAATTGGAATGCAACCGTACTAAGTGGTTATGGAACATATATGACAGGGGTTATTACAAGTGCAGCAGTGTTAGAGGGTGCCCCGCAAGAAAACATGTAGAGAGAGCTTTGGATGATCCATCTATGCTTGTTGTCACATATGAAGGCGAGCATAATCATTCACTCTCTGCACCTGAAGCTACTAATCTCATCTTAGAATCCTCTTAATTTCATTTTCCATTAGAAAGTATCTTCTATTCTATTCCCATTCATACCTTGTATAATTGCAAGTCTCAAAGGAGATTGTGGGTGTTCTATTTCCCTGTACAATATTGGATTCCTTTTATCTTTATGGTTTTCTTCCAAGACTTGGACACTGTTACTCTGTTAGAGTGTTAATCCATCACCTCTATAATTTATTATTTATTTTAAAAAGGGTGGAGATAGTGGATTTGCTTACGGATTTTGAATCTGAACAAGAAAATGTAGTGGGGTTATATACATTCTTGGATTTTGCTTTGCATTCGTTCAACTAACACATTTTCAATTATAAGGATGCTATTATTGGGTACTTAAAAAGAAAAATATTTAGTTAGCTAGCATTTGAAATTATATTTGGTTGGTGATGTATATTGGTGACAATCTATGAAATATCCTTAATATTTAAAATACTATTTATATATTATTTGTTACTGTTAGAATTAAATGAAGAATATAGGTTTATTGTGTTGATATTTTTCATAATAACACAAAATGTAAAAAATATTATTATATAGAAATTAATATTTCTCATCATCAAAAAATAAAATATATTATTAATAGGTATTGATATTATTTAATTAAACGCAAGGTAACACTAAAATTTGCATAATTAATCGCATGTGTGCTATAATTGTTTTTTTGTAAATACCTGGGCGTGTCTTTTTGTTGGCGTCATATTATACATACACAGCTAATTAGCTATATAATATAGATAAAATATTGTTGCAAAATAGAAAATAAACATTCTTTCGCAAATAAAACTTGTATTAAAATATGAACTTGGAATGTTAGAGAGGGTGGGTAATTTTTGTAGTTTCACCATGTCATTCCCATAGTAATTGAATATACCAATGGTTGGAATCTAAAGGGTCAAAAGATGAATTGAAGAACCGTTTTCCTTGAGAATAACTGCTTCCTGCTAATAATTTGTAAACGTCAAACAAGCAAAAGAACAATATATTATCACCTTCATAATCCTATAAACAATCCAATATTCCTTGAAATTTGAATTGATTACCCATTAAAATTTAAATAACGTGATTTTGTACTTCTAGATTCCTTATATATTATTAAACTTATGATAATGTTAACAACACATATATTCCTTTTACAATTTTGTTTTCAATTGGGTTGCTTTATCTTAGTGCTTGCCTTGGATACTCATCCTCTCTCAACTTTAATGGGCGAGTTTCAATGCCAACGAGTCTCTGTCTTTTTTTAAGTGAGTATAAAAAAAGGGTACGTATATGGAAAGAGACAGAGTCAAAGGAGCGGAGGGAAATGATTGGACATGTCGTGTTAAAGAGGGTTTGACCAAGAAAGAGTGGTTGGGACTTGGCAGTTTATAGTGGGGACAACTAAATTAGTGAGTGAGTTAATGGAATAGGTTAAGGAAAGGAATGTGTGAGAACAAGAGTTTTAATGCAAATTTTGTTGGACACTTGGATGTAGGTTGATGGTTGAGAAAGCCTATTATTGCTCATGTGGGACAAAACAATGGCAAAGTCAAAATGGGTGGTTGAGAGTGGTGATGATGTCAAACGGGCAATTAAGACAATGGCTATGGCTGAGCCAATAAGAGTGGAGGATGAGAATTGAGAGTGAGTTTTTAAGGTTGAAAAATAAGAGGACATGTACCTTAAAAATAAAAATTGTAAAAAAAATGTATCAACTTGTGATAGGCTATCAAAAGTTAGGGTGATAGTATCTGGAACGCTCAACTCTTTTGTGCACTCACATTTCCTTCTTAAGTTAGATGTGTGGTTCATATTATGGTAAAACAACATGGTATAAATTTGAACTGCATGTATGCAACTATGAAACATGTAGCTGGGGCAAGCTTGATCAACACAAACCAACATTGCATAAACATAAACATATCAAGTCTCAAAGTGTGATTATTATTTAAGGAATACAAATAAAATAAAAGAAGAAAAGGAAAAGAATCGTTACGTAGTGACGTGTCGGACGGGGTGGGCTAATTGGCGTGAGAGGTTACAAATTTGTTATGGAACAGAGATTGAATAAAAATAAATAGCAAATGAGTGTTGATAATTGCCTATCTCTGCTATATTTTAAATAGTGAATCGAGATGTCTGGAATTGCTCGTGGACGCCTTACAGAGGAAAGAAAATCATGGCGTAAGAATCATCCACATGTTCGTACCTTTCCCTTCATCTCTTTCTTATTCACTTTTCTATCTCTTTATTATTCTCATCTCTATTTCTTCTCTTTATTTAGGGTTTTGTTGCCAAGCCAGAGACCCTTCCTGATGGTACCATCAATTTGATGATTTGGCATTGCACTATTCCTGGCAAGCCTGGGGTCCCTACTTCTCTCTCCTTCTTTCTCTTCATTCCCTTTTTTCATTTATATTTTACTTTTCTATTAAGGACTCTTAGGAATGGAACCATTCCAGAGAATTTGAGTTTTACAAATACTTATATTTCGATCTATTAATTAATACACAATTATTAGTCGTCAGCTAGGGGGATCTAGCTAGTCTTTTTTGTTGTTATAGAATTGGGTTGTCACGTTATTGGGGACACCCATTTATTTAACTTGCTAGTGTTGGAAGCAACTTTTAGGATTTTTGTGTTTTTGTATGATCTACTTGTATAATAACACTTCCTTCACACGTTTAGGAATTGACTTACTTCTGTCTTACTCTTACATCAGTTTTACTATGTTTACCACTTTATCTTAAGTTTCCATGGCGGTCCACTGAATTAGTTTGTTTGCTGCCAAGCTTCACAGGTTGCGTCGCTTATCACAAACATAAACCTTATTCTATTTTATCTGATTATTAGATAAAATCACTTAATAATTCTCTTTTTACATTTCTTCTAATTCAATACATAATAATTAACAGTGTTTACAATTAATGATGTTGGTTGGAATGCGACCAATTCACTCGGGGAACAAAAGGGTGAGGGAGGGAAAAATTGCCATCAAAATGCCCAATGCTTGTTTTTTTAGTTCTTCTGCATTTTACATAGATGAGGTCATTTTTATGGAAAGATTGTTGTCAATGAATGATGTTGTTCGACTTACAGGCCTTTGGTTAGATTAGAAAATGAATAAGCAGTTTGTTTAATAGTACGCACTGTTATATACTTAATGGTAATTTTATGTGTCATTTGCTGCAGACTGATTGGGATGGTGGCTTTTTTCCACTTACAATGCACTTCAGTGAAGACTACCCTAGCAAGCCTCCAAAGTGTAAATTCCCCCAAGGTTTCTTCCACCCTAATGTTTATCCATCTGGAACTGTTTGCTTGTCTATACTTAATGAGGATAGTGTAAGTATGACTCTTTTGATAATTGCAAGACTACTTGAAACTAGTGTAGTGTTTTTTTACATGTTTCTGAGTGAGCAGGTTCTTACATTCGTTCTTACATGCAGGGGTGGAGACCAGCCATAACAGTAAAGCAAATTCTTATCGGCATCCAAGACCTGCTTGACCTGCCAAATCCTGCTGACCCTGCCCAGACAGAAGGCTATCATCTATTCATCCAGGTACCTAACGTGAACCATCGTACATTTCCTATTGGAAAGTCCATAACAATAAGCATATTCAGTATAAATAAATAGTTTAATTAATCAAGGAAAGTGTGGTGACACAGTTATATACTTTTCTATGTTTTCGTATCGGCAGCCCCTGCTCCCTAAGAATTGTTTTTATGTTTGCTCACCAAGTTGAATCTTAGGTCCTTGAACATAGTACAAGAATAATTTGTAGGAAATGGTTATATGATGTGTAACATCAAATAGTGACCTTTATCAAAGGCATGCCTTTATAATTTATATCATAATACTTTTTTGCAGGATGCAGCAGAGTATAAGAGAAGAGTCCGGCAGCAAGCAAAGCAGTACCCTTCTCTTGTCTAGTTCAATTGCTGCCCATTTAGGAACTATTCGTTGTACGCTTTGATGGATTTGCTGTTCCTTGCTCCTTGTTAAAAGTGTTATGTGATTGATGGCTGCCATAGCATGCAGTCTCCATGGTTTTAACTGTTTCTGCTTACTCTCAGGTCTGGATAATGTGTTAAATATATAACATTGTGAAAGTTAACCAATAATATTTGTTGGCGAGACATGTTGTGCCTGATGTATGTTTGTTGATTCATTTTTATATGAAAGGATATTTTTTTGTGATGAGTTTATGACTACCTTTTTTATATTTTTAATTTCTTTATATTTTGGAGATCAAACATAGACCTATTGCTCAATTGGTTTATCATTTGATACACTTTTAACCGTGTCCCATGACAGCATAAACTATCACTGAAAGTTTTGCTTCCTAGTTGATGATGAAAGCATTTTCCTCTAACAAAATACGTCTGTGGCATGGATTGTGACTGCTGCTTGGTTGACCTTCTGAATTCCTCCCCCAAGAAAGAAGCGGGGGAGAATATTCATGTAGCAATGACTTTGCTCCTCTATTTCCATGTGGGATTTAAACTTTTTCACTTGTTCCTTTGACTTTAGAAGTTGAGATATATGTATGATGTAAATTTACATGTTCATACCTTAATGTGATAGGGATCCTCTTGAGCTATTTGTGAGGTTGGTTTTGGAGGGAAATAAAGGAAAAGAATAGGCTTGAAAACCCTCTTTTAAGTGTGTTTTATAGCTCCAAAGCTTCTTCCATTTATTCCCAAAAATTAACTTGCATACGGACCATAAAAGAACATACATCGTTTGTAATTCAAATAATTTGGTAGCTCAGGTTCTTAAATTTTCCCTTGGTGATTTCCGCATGTATGCAGTTTTTTTCTCCCCTTGTAAACATATTAGGTGCATGACATTTGTTGTAATACCTGCCGACCAGATGTTGTACAACACGAAATGATTACTACAGTTAATTTCCATACAGAAAATCCTTTATGTCCATTAGGGTTTGTTTGCGAGTTAAGTTTTTTATGGGAATAAATTAAAGGGGAGAACTTCATTGTCATAATCAGACGTGTATGTGGCTAGTACGACTTATTAAATAACCTATTCCCCACTTTTCTTCTATTAATTGAAGAGATAATTTGAAAATAAAACAGCACAGTGAGGATAATGACTTAAGGAAGCATACAATATTTTTCTCAAAACTTAAACGAATTCCCAGTTCTGTGGCACTAAAGTGGTTCCTGAATCTGAAGCCGTGGAGTGATTAAGGAATTGCAGTGACTTTCCTGTTAACCCTTTGAAGTCTTAACTCCTTCAGCTCTTGAACCAATTCCAACATATTGGTCTGAGAAGATCCACCAACCTGTACTGCTCTCTTAGCAGCATGGCTAAGCTCTCTAACTCTTCTCCTCATATCTGCGCCTTCTCCACTGCTCATCAACAAAGCTACCGCCTTTCCAATTTCCTCCTTCTTCACTACCTCTTTTCCAAAGTCATTCCAATTTCTCCACTCTTTGGCTCCCACTGCCACCCCAATTTTCAGCACATCAGTGACCAGCTTTTCATTGAAAAACTGCTCTGCAAACAGAGGCCAAGTTGCCATTGGGAAACCTGCATTCACACTTTCAATAATTGTGTTCCACCCACAGTGAGTCACTAATCCTCCAATGGCCTTATTTTCCAATATCAGAAGCTGAGGTGCCCAACCCCATATTAGATAACCTTTATTACTAGCCTTCACTCTCTTCTCAAATTCATCAAGAAAACTAACTTCTTCACCTTCATCCTTCTTCTTGATAACCCATATGAAATCATGCCCTGATTCTTCAAGGGCTTGAGCTATTTCAACAAGCTGAGAAGAAGGGAACTTGCTCATGCTCCCAAAACTCACATAAAGAACAGAGTTGTCTGGCTTGAAATTAAGCCATTCAAGCCATCCTTGTACTTTGTCTTCTTGTTCTACTTTACCATTTCCCCTTCCAGCCTTGTCGGAAGCATCTTGGTTAACCCACAAGAAAACTGGTCCTAAGCTCCAACTCTTAGTTCCTGTGGCTTTCTTGTAATGCTCCTGGTATGTACCCTCCAACTCATAGAAGCTATCAAACAAGGACCCGTAGCTCTTTTTCTCCGAATCTCTAATCATCTCCATCAGATAGGTGTATCCAGTGGGTGCTCTAAGCCAATCTGGCAGCTGCAAAGGTGTCATCTCCAACTTGTGAGGCAACCCTGGCAAGTTGAATTTCTCAGTATCCAATCCTATCTCCTTATGAGGCATGTAGTTTTTCACAGAATGTTGTGCAGAATGAGCAAGGTAGCTTCCACCAAGGAAAAGCAACCTTGGAATTCCCAATTTTGCAGCTGCATCTGCTGTCCAAGGATAGAACATGTCAGTGACAATGCAATCAGCTTCGAGATCCTCAAACAGTTGCTCCATCTCTTCCTTTAGCATTGAGAGACCCTGAGAAATCTTAGCAATCATGCCTGGAGGAGTATCAGCATTGAAGGTTTCCACCCCTTCAGGGAGCCCAACTTGAGAAGCTGGAAATTTGATAATGTGTGTTCTGATTGAGTGACCGCGATTGGTGTCGCGGTCGATAGAGTTCTGGAATATGGAGGCAGCAACTGGTGTGGTGATTATGGTTACATCTACACCATGCATGGCAAACAATCTGCCTATATCTACAATGGGAATTATGTGACTTGTTGATAAGAAGGGCAAGAAAATAACCTTTAGCTTATCAGCTTCTACTTCAGCTTGATGAGACCCCATGAGAAACAAGTTAATTTTCACTATTTCAGGAACCTCAGAGAGGGGTGAAGTTGATCACCACCAACAATGTTTCTATGTTTTAAGTCATGGACTAAAGTATATGCATTTAAATCAATATTTATATAGTTGTTTAATTCTCATTGGGAGACTCGTGTTGCACGAGTGTCACAAGTAGTGACTCACGCGATGCACGCATAAATAAACAATTCATCATTTGATTCCCCACCACCATCTCAGCCATAAAGAACACACCACCATTAGTGGGCTTGCAACATGCAAGAGCCCAACAATAATAATATTTATGTTATATATGGTCTTACATTTTGGAGAAAAAAACAGTCTAACAAACATTATGAGAGAAGGGAACATTTCTCTTTCTTGGTTAACATTGTTTATGAATAGAACAGATTTTAAACACAGACATGGTGCCTAAGTAGATGTCAAATTGAATACTATACAGTACAAGGTGTTAATTTAATTGCTCATAAGTTCAGCCTGGTGTGTTAAATCATCACATAATATGCATGATTATTTACTAACTCCATATTTATTTATTAACTTAAATCTTAATCAGTTGATTATTAAATGTCATATGTCTAATGTCTCCTAGAATTGGATATATTGAATGAAGCATGGGATGCTCCAAAGGGAACAGGAAAGTGGCAGGGCATAATGTGGACAATGAAGGATTTCTTTCACTATCTTTTTACCACTCTAGGGAATTGGGTTCCCTTTCCGTACTTCACTATTAAGGGAAAACATACGAGTGTCTTGTCTTCACCCACATTTGACTTTTAATTTCATTATGGATTCAATGAACAACTTCATCAAGCTCTCCGTAGATCTCCGTCATCCTATAAATGTAGAAGAACTTTGGATGTATAAAAGAACATTCCTAATGACCATGCATAAATATTAAAATCACTATTAATACTCAATTAAGCCCAAGCCAACTTTAGTTTGACGGAGATCATAATTTTCAATTCCTAACAGAAGAAATTATTCACAAATAAGATAATATAAGAGTTTTTCAGTTGTAAATAAAGTAAATAGAAATCAACAAATGTATAGTATATGAATTATAAGTAAATCTGAAGTGGAAAAATATGAAAGTAAAAAACAAATTGTTATATGAGGATAAAATGGGATATTCATTCCAATCTTATTATTGAAGCGAGTATTAAAAATAAAACGAAATATAATTTATTAGCGATTAAAGAATCATTTTATTAACTGAGTATTAATTTCATTTCACTAGCTACGACACCACCAACCAACCACCCTCATCATGCATCACAAATTAGTGAAATTACATCTTCCCTTATTAATAAATTTTCATTTCTATTCTTCTATCATTATAATAAAACTTTAATAATTTATTTAAAAAGATAATAATGACGATTGAACTTGATCAAGTAGCAAAGTGAGAATTACACATTCACAATTTGCTTCTTCAACACCATTAATAATCCACATAGATTATTTATAATTAATTTCACTTCAATTTTTAAAATAGACAATTTTCTGCCTTGCTCAAACAAATAACAATGAAATGAAGGTGGAAAATAATTAGGAGGTTAGACATATGGAAATATTTTTCGAACCGCCAACGGGAATATTTGAAATAGGAATATTACAATTAGTTATAAAGTTAAAAATGTCACTCGGAAAAGTAAAATCAATGTATAAAATTGTTACTTCACATATTTCTTGTAAGTATCGTCCTATGTTTTTACACTAATCAAATGAATCATTTATTTTTGGTTTTAACAAAATCACTATTGTTTTCTGTTATAGGAAACACCATAGGAATAATAATGTTACTTACAGATTTAATGTTATATAAGTTAATAGTGACATTTTACATAGGTAATAATCTATGGTTAAAAAATTTAAATTTAGAAGTGGTAAGATTAGAGTAGAACTAAAATAAAATACGTTCCATGGCTCAATTTATAGATAATTATACCTTGTCTAATATACTTATGTATTCACTACAATATTCTTATATATAATACATCCAGTTTATTTCACTTTTAATTTTTATCGATTTTATTCGGTAAAATTTCTTATTAAACAAGAGTACTAAAATAGTTTTAGAAAGAAATAATTTTTTTTGAAAAAGATTGATAATTATCTCATCGGTAATTGATATGATTTAATGTGATTGGGTATAAAGAAAATATTAATTGAAACCGACGTGCAGGTTTACCCAAATCCAACTGAACTCAATTCATCCTCTCTCCAAAACCCATTAACACCACATTCACTCACTCTGAATCTCTTTCTACATATTAACAACAACAAACATAGAATTTCATAGAGAGAGAGAGCAATATGAACGGTGAAGGTGGTGGAAGAGGAGAGAGAGAAATGGGTACTACGAGGAAAAAAGTGTTAGAGAGTGGAGAGAGAAGGTACAAAGGAATAAGGATGAGGAAGTGGGGAAAATGGGTTGCTGAGATTAGAGAACCTAACAAGCGTTCAAGGATTTGGCTAGGTTCTTATTCCACACCCGTCGCAGCGGCGCGTGCTTATGACACCGCACTCTTCTATCTTCGCGGCCCTTCAGCTCGCCTCAACTTCCCTGAGCTTCTAACTGGCGAAAACGGCGCCGTTCTTACTAACTGTGACATGTCGGCGGCTTTTATTAGAAAGAAAGCGACTGAGGTCGGTGCCAGAGTTGATGCCCTCCAAGCCACCCACCACCACCACGATGTTGCGGCGGCGCCGGGGATTATCGCTGACGGCGACGACAACCGTTCTAGTCAACTGGCGAAGCTGGTTGACCTGAATAAAATACCAGAACCCGAGAATTCGGATATGAATTAGGAGAACGAGAATGAAGAGAAGTTCTCCTTTTTTCTGGGAGAATGGGTTGGTACTAACATGCGCCATGGAGGGTATTACGATGGCTGAAGCAAAAAAAGTGATATTGTTGATGAGGCCTTTGGTGTTAAATTACTGTACTCTCTATCTCCTTGATAGACTCTCTTTCTAATTTTTAGATTTTATAAAAAGAAATTTTGGCGTTTTAAAATCGTAAATTAAGTAGTCATTAGCCTTCTTCTTTTTGTTATTTTTTCAACAAATCTCACCTTAATCTAAATAATCTCTATTTGAGCTACAAAAAGAGTCAGCTATTTAATTTCTCAGTTTCTATTCTCTCTTTTGATTCTAATTTAATTTGTTAACTTCTGTTTTTATGAAATTCGGTGGAAATTACTTCATTCCTTGTTTATCCACATTTATAATTAATTTGTACGTATTAGAAATAGATAAAAATAATTGTAATTCCCAAAAAAATTAAAAATATATATGGAATAATACACCTGGTTTAGTAAATGTCAAAATATCTCAAATTTGTTCCCCATCATCGTATAGTTATAAATTATATATTTAATCTAAATTATGTAATTCATTTATATATGGTAATAGGTAGGGATGTGAGAGGAAGATTATAATATAAGTGAAAAATGATATACATTCTTCTATTACATGTAAAAAGGTAAAATAATATGTAATGTCAATTTTTTTTTTGTGGGTAAAAGAGGATTAACTAAAATCATAACATTAGTATGATATAAGTGAGTGGGGTTGTTTTGAGTTATAGGGTGAGAATGTAGCAGTGAGGGGGGACAGAGAATGGCTTACTAGGCCTGGGAGTTGGTTACAAAAGGAGAGTGAGCCATGGACGGAGATCACCTGTCCCAAACGGTGTTTCATTCTCTGTCCCAAATCAATAAGAATGTTACATTTGGTTTTTAAAAAAATTCTTTTATTCATATGGTAATATACCATTTATCCGGGACATGTAATGAGACACCGTTCGAGACGGGTGATTCTATCCAGTGAGCCATGCTAACCACTAAAGTAATAATAACAACTCAAAACTCATAGCAATGCATGTTGGGGCTGGTTTATCGGTTTTGTTGTCTCAGATTTTCTTTCTAGTTGCAGTCAGAAAGAATCTCGCACAACAAAAATATGTGGCATGCTCTTTTAAAAATAAAGAACCAAAATAACATACTATGGTCTATGGCTACTTTTAATTTTAAGCCTACGGATAGCCCATGATTAATTATATATTGGTTTTTCCTTAATGAATGTCCACCGCTCAATGATTTTAAAGGTTTGTTGTGTGAATAATAAATATTGTGATTGATCTTGATAGTTTACACATACAAGACGTAGCTACTGATTTTATGTTTAGGTGCAAGTTTGCATTTCTTTCTAGCAGAAACTAATAACTTCGCTAATGTATCGTTTGTTTTTAAAATTACATACAATCATTGCTTAAGTGCATCAGTCACTTATGGAAGATTGAAGTTTAAATTCCAAACTTCCATTACACTGTGAGGGTAATCAATTAGGGGTGAAAAACAGGTCAGATCAAGTCAGACTTTGCCGTAAACGGACCTATATAGCATATAGAAGTTTGGATCTGACCTATTAGCTTGTTTAAAAAAAATCAAAGTCTATGTCTGACCTGTTTAAAGTCTGGTTTGGTCTGTTAGCCTGTTTAAAAGCTTGTTAAGGTAAAAAATTCAACACATTATGTACGGACTAGAAAAATTATTATAATTATAGCAATTAGTGTAAAAAAATTACATTGTTATCACAATTATTTTTAACATCTTCTAATATTGCGTAATGTATTCGAATGATTTGTGGTGCATTTGATGTTAGAGTATATAAAACAGTGTATTTTAATATCATAGTAAAATATGATATTGTTCTAATATTTAATATGAGTTGAGTTATGTACTTAAGCCCAAGTCTCAACAATTAAATATTCAATTATTAAATAGCATAATCTTTAACTTCTAGTGGATTTACATAAAAAAATTATTATTTAGTTTTTTATACATCTTATGAAAATAATTTATAAATGTATAATAACATTGCATAGGTCAACCTGTTAGACTTAATAGACTTTTTAAAATGTCTGGGTCTGACCTATTTTAGTTAAATAGGCTTTTGGAGAAACCTAAGTCTGACGTATTTACTAAAAAGGTCTGACCTAACCTAATCTATTATAGACCAAATAATAGGCTTCTGGTAGACGGTCTGACATGTTTCCATTATTATAATGAATGCAAATTTAGCCCAAGTCCTGAGCTCTAACGGGCCCGTGGCATCCATAAATGATTTTACCTTGTACTGTATACATAAATTCAAAATGATGTTCCCCCCATCCCGGCTTCAACAAATAAAATACTCTTAAAAGAAAAAAAATTAAAAGGTAAAGTCTCGTCCAAGCGGCGGAAAAAAATTGAGAGCCTATCCCCAATTTATTTATTTTGACAACTTTTTGAGGATTGAATAGAAGACGTGGATTATTTCCATTTTCATTATCAAACCGTTTCTTAACGCTACACTGATGATTACTTTCTTTGCAACTATTCCAATTTCTTGAATCGGATCGGATTCACTTTCCAAATCGGATTCCGACGTTGCCACCGTCAATGGCGTCGTTTCTTCCTTCCAGATCAGAACCTCCCGTCGATCTATCTGTATACTTTCTACGCTTCACTCCTTTATCTCGTTCTTTTCCACGATTCATTGCCTTATAGTGTAGTTTTAGGCATGATAGTGTTTTTGTTTCAATGCAGACAAGAACCGCTGTTAAAGACGTGTTACTGGTTATTGATTCTTTAAAGAAACATGTTGCTGATGAACGGGTTGTTTCCGTAAAGGTGTTATAGCTTATCTATGATTGTGATTCATTTTTTATTTTTATTGGACCTTTTTCTTGATCCTCATAACTCTTGACACATTAAAATAATCATGCATTTGATGAATATCAGAAAAGAATGGAAGAAAATAGACAGAAGCTGGTTGGTGTCACAAACAGTCTCTACAATATATCTATGGACAGAAAGACCTGCAACATTACTGATTCACACAGTAGTCTGGACCTAATGGGAAAAAGACAAAAAGAAGCAATGGATATGCACAATGGTGTTCATGAAAGTAATGGTGATGTGGAGAGCAATGAATATCATGAAGATAGCCATGGTTCTACAGCAGTTCTTCTGGGATCTAATGTTGCTGTCAAGAATGCTGTTCGCCCTATCAAGTTACCTGAACTTAAAAGATTACCTCCTTATACCTCATGGATTTTCCTGGACAGGTTTGCTAAACGATCTATGTTTTCCTTGTTATTTTTTTCTTCATAATCGTGCCTACAATTGAAATAAATTAAAGGCAGAGAGCAAGACTTAAGAATCCTCAATCTATAAATGTTTTATTTATTTAACTTGTTATTCTTTTTCTTCATAATTGTTACTATTGTATGCTACTCAATTTCTATTGTCCATAACATACTGAGATTTTATCATTCCTTTACTACTGTGGCTCTCACAAGATAAAAAGTAATATCAGTATGATTATGGTGATATATAATATACATTTGGAGGGGAACTTATACATTTATCTTTTGTAATCAAATTTCTTTTTTGTATTTCTTTATCATCATCATTATTATTATATATAAGGTAAGAATATTATATATAATTATATTTATACCTTGTGATAACCATTACTGCATGTTGTGTCGCACAAAAGTTTAAAATAAATTGATGTGTTATGATATACAATCTGACGACCATGGATTTCTTTCTTAAGCACCCAAATTTCTTCCTCTTTACCTATTTCTTTGACCATTCCACATGGCAATGGTTTCTTTTGGTAGTTTTACATTTTCAATTTATTAATTAAGCCTTAGTGCTTTACACATTTCATCTATTTTAATATAGTGAAATGTGATATTTCATGATGTCGGTTGCTTATGTTAATTCTGGTGCAGGAATCAAAGAATGACAGAGGATCAGTCGGTGGTGGGTCGGAGACGAATCTATTATGATCAAAATGGTGGAGAAGCACTTATTTGCAGTGACAGTGAGGAGGAAATAATGGAGGATGAAAAGGAAAAAAGAGAATTTTTAGAATCTGAAGATTATATACTTCGGTAGGTATAGATTAATAAACTGTTTTTGGCTGTTTTTGTTTCCTTTTTCTTCTTCTGTTGGATCTTATTTGTTTGCATGTAGAATAAAATTGAAATATATGTCTTAGCTTATCACACAATGTTCATTAGGTTAAAAAACTATTTGTGCACTAAAGCACCTTTTCTTTCTTTTCTATTTTCTCGCCTCCTTTGCGCTAAAAGCTCGTGGGTTTTTCTGGGCCCCAGTTTTTAAATGTAGTCTGCAGTCCTATCCCTATGCTGTTTGTGCCATACTTTGTGTGCATTAGCCTCTAATTGACCAAAGCATTGATGTTCCATTGGACCATTGCTGTTTTAGAAGTATAATACCAGTTTATTCTTTTCTGGTTGTTTTAGTTTTGCACTGGGGCCTTTTGTAGTGTCACGTTCATTATCTTTCAGTTGACTAAATCAGAAGATTTTGACAAGATGGTTTGGCAGTTTCCTTTTTATTGTATTTCCTACATACTAAAAGAATTGAAGAACATTTTTTATCTGTATAATGTACACTTCAATCCTTTATGGGAAAAAGAAACTAGTTATTATTTTGTAGAATAAATTCCATGAAACTCAGCATTGAGTTTGTACCCTTCTAGTGTGATTTTGTTTTAAATAGGAAACCTTTTTTAGGTTATGTCTGTATGCTACTTGATGAATTTCATGTTATGTTGCATTATGCTGCATATATTTTTTTCTTTTGTTGCATGTGAGACTGTTTTATGAAGTGTAGGTTGATTTTACAGCATGACTGTCAGAGAAATTGGTTTATCTGACATAGTTCTGGAGTCGCTGGCACAATGTTTTTCTAGAACCACTAGCGAAATTAAGGTATGTGTTTTGTCATTTACTGATACTCTTTCTTTATTTGTTTTCCACTTCTGCCATTTCCCGATGAAAACTGGTCTTAGTGTAAGCTTTCGTCCAGCTGTTTCCCATTTTCTTTGTGCTGCCTTTACACAGATATATGAAACACCGTCAAAATCTTATACAGGCAAGATATGAAACTTTTAGTAATGAAGATAATGCTGGTGGGGGTTCCAAGAATGCAAAGACCGAAGAGAATTCTAAATGTGGAAATTCTTTTCTGGAAAAGGATCTTGAAGCAGCTCTTGACTCTTTTGACAACCTTTTTTGCCGACGATGTCTCGTAATCTTCTTCTTTCCTCCCATGAAGGAATTGAATAACTTGCAGTTTCTTTTACTCTTGATATATTATTGGTTGTCCTAATTTACTTTGCAGGTTTTTGATTGCAGGTTACATGGATGTTCACAGGATCTTGTCTCTCCTGTAAGTTCTACTTATTGGTTATTTCTCATGAACTACTCTGTATATCTCTTGACTCCGTACGTTATCAGGCTGAGAAGCAATGTATGTGGATCCCCACTGATACCGAAAGTGCACCTTGTGGACCAAACTGTTTTCAATTGGTAGGCATTAGTCTGTTTTTAGGAATCTTTCTGGAAAATTTCTGTAACAATTCAGTAAAGTTGCTCAAACTTGACTTATTTTAGGTACTTCAATCAGAAAGATTTGCTAAAGCTCCCTCTTCTGCCCAGGCTGGTTCAGAAGAAAAACCCTCTGGTGGTTCTTCAACTAGGAAGAAGTTTTCTTCTAGAAGGCGGATGAAATGCAGCCAAAGCGAAAGTGCTTCGTCTAATGCAAAGAACATTTCTGAGAGTATTGACTCAGAGAATGGTCCTGGGCGGGATGCTGTTTCAGCTTCCCATTTGGCACCACCAAAAACTAAATCTGTTGGGAGAGGTGGAATTGGTAAGAGGAACAGTAAGCGAGTGGCAGAACGTGTTCTAGTTTGCATGCAGAAGCGGCAGAAGAAAACCGTGGCTTCTGATTCTGATTTCATCGTGAGTGATGATCTTTATTCAGATAACATGGTTTTAACTTCCATTCCTACTGAGATAATGAAAAACAATGAATATTTCATCACAAAATTTTCAAATTTCTTAATGGTGGAAGATCTAGAAGGAATAGATTCATATTAATCTCCACAAAATGTAGGGTGAAGCTCTTGACCGGTCTTCAGATGACATGGTTACTATTGAGTCACCAGTCATGAGCAGTGAAGACAACTTCAGGAAGGAAGAGTTAGTGGATGAGAACATTTGTAAACAAGAACCCACAGATAATAAATCTTGGAAAGCTCTTGAAAAAGGGCTTCTGGAGAAAGGAATGGAGATTTTTGGTAGAAACAGGTCAATATATTTGGATTATATATTAGAGATACTTGTTTTTGTTCCCCCATTATATGTAAATGCATGAAATTTGTAATTATTTCATACTCTTACTTGAGTATGAGTTTGATCATCGATCCAAGTGTGTGTATGCAGATAAGCTTGTCTTTAGTCATTCTCATGGGGAATGAATGATTAGTTACAATTTGGAAGAATTCTGTCCAGCCTGCATAATTAATCTTGTTCAATTCATAATTAACCTGGTTCAAAATGCAGACACTGGGTTGGTTCAGGCTGTACGTTTTTATTCTTATTATAAAACCAGTCTATGTACGATTCATTGTTTACTTGAATTAAGCACAATCAGTGTAGCCTTATCCCACTTTTGTATTTATCAACTATCTAAGACAGGTTTTAATTGTGAAAACTGAGGTCTTCGTGGGTGTTTGATACTTAATTTGTGGTAAGTTACAGATTACCCATCTGCTTTAGACCAACTTCAGTTTGCTCACATGTAATTTTGAAGGTCTCACTTTTCCCACCCATCCCTTCTCTGATATGCATATTTGGTTGAATGATCTCTGAGCTATTTTTGGATGAGAACTTTTCTATTAGATTGTCAACCACCTGATTAGTTACATCTTTCTGCTTTCTGCCTCAGTTGCTTAATAGCCAGGAATCTCTTGAATGGTGTAAAGACTTGTTGGGAGGTATTCCAACACATTAATTGCGAAGAAGGAAAGATGTCAGGTCCTGGCGGGGATGCTGAAAATTATTTTGTGGAAGGCTATCCCAAGGTTGATTTTAATGCAACTATATTTGGTGCATGTTTTACTTTGTTTTTGTTGCTTACATGCAGTGCTTACTTGAAAAAGTTTTCGTCAATTGAATTTAAGGGTAATAATGAAGTGAGGCGAAGGTCAAGATTTTTGCGTAGAAGAGGAAAAGTTCGTCGATTGAAATACACCTGGAAATCTGCTGCATACCATTCAATCCGGAAAAGGATTACCGACAAGAAGGATCAGCCCTGCCGGCAGTACAATCCTTGTGGTTGCCAAACAGCTTGTGGAAAGCAGTGTCCTTGTCTTCTAAATGGAACATGCTGTGAGAAGTATTGTGGGTATGCCTTTAACTTACCCAAATAGAATCTAGAAGATAAAGAGAGACTTGCTAAATTGTTGTGTTCTGATGAATTGATGATTTTCTTGCTTGCCACAGTTTTTTTCAGAAAATTCTGGGAATTATATTTATTGTATTGTAGCATGATTACCTACCAGCATGTGTGTATGGTGTCCATTGATATATGAAATGATGTTTTTCATATCAAGGTGCCCCAAGAGTTGCAAGAATCGATTTCGTGGCTGTCATTGTGCTAAGAGCCAATGCGGAAGTCGTCAATGTCCATGCTTTGCTGCAGATAGAGAATGTGATCCAGATGTTTGTAGGCATTGTTGGGTCAGGTGAGATTTTACTTGTTAATGATTGTTGGGTGTGCTTTGCTCTTTCATTTGTTAGTTTCATACTTTTTGCTTTTAGATCCTAATGATTAAGGGCAATCCTATTTGCACCCTTAAACACCTTACTCACACCCAAACATATTTTCAGGTAGCCTGTCCGACATTCTATTTTCATTTTTGAATAAGCTATCCAATGGTTTTTTTTTGCACTTTCGGATAAGCTATCCATATTTTTTGCACTTTCGGATAAGCTATCCATTTTTTTTGCACTTTCAGAGAAGCTATCTTATGGGCGTGGATAGAATTGCCCTTAATTGCTAAGTTCTATTTTTTATGTTTATCCTTGATAACCTAATTTTTTTAAAATATTTTTAGAACCTAGCTGCCTCATCATTGTAAATTTGCTCGTAAATTTATTTTGTTGAATTGACTGTTTGGCCAGCCAATGCTCAACCAAGTGCCTATTGTAATTTTCTCACTTTCCCTTTTAGTAGGAAAAAAATAGTTGTACGTCTGTACTGAGTTTGTTGCCTTCATTTTTTTCTTCTCAACGAAGTTTAGTGCTTCCAATATATTAACTACTAGTGGTCTATCTCTTGTCTCTTTTGCCATATCACTTTCTGTTATTTGAGGGAAATTACTGTTGCAGTTGTGGTGATGGTACTCTTGGGATTCCTAGCCAAAGAGGTGATAACTATGAGTGTAGAAACATGAAACTTCTTCTCAAACAGCAGCAGAGGGTAATTCTTGTCCCGTTTTTTTTATCTTACCTTTGAAGTCTTACACAGATATTCAGACTTGTTTGTTTTCTTTTCAGAAATCTTATTCTCTTATCAAAATAATACATTGCGACTTGTTTGTTTTCTTTTCAGAAGATTTATCTTTTTATGAAAATAATACATTGTGACTTGTTTGGCTTCTTTTCAGAAAATTTATCTTTTTATCAAAATAATACATCGAGACTATTTGCTTCTCAAAACTATCAGCGATGCATATAATTTTAACGATTGATAGAAAAGTTGATGAGATCTTGTTGAGTTGTGGGTTTTCTTTTTGGCCTATCCCATATTGTAATCTTCATTGTAAATATTTCTGTCTGCTCTTTCATGTTGGTAGTTGTATCTTTAAGTTGATTCTTTCTATTATGTTGTAATGATGGTAAATTCTATTCAATTTGCTTATATAGGTTCTTCTTGGAAGGTCTGATGTATCTGGGTGGGGAGCCTTCTTAAAGGTATTTTCCAAATTGATGATGCTATATGGCTATTTGTGGTTTTCCCCTTCACTAATGCAACCTGTTCACCCTCCAGAATAGTGTTGCCAAGCATGAGTACCTTGGAGAGTATACTGGAGAGTTAATTTCTCACCGGGAGGCAGATAAGCGAGGAAAGATATATGACCGTGAAAATTCATCCTTTCTATTTAATCTGAATGATCAGGTATATTAATATGTTGTTTGGGTCTTATATGCGTATATCAAATGTAGGATGAACGTGAACTATTAAGATTTTTGTATGCAGTTTGTTCTTGACGCTTACCGGAAGGGAGACAAATTGAAGTTTGCGAACCATTCTCCTGATCCAAATTGCTATGCAAAGGTATTCAGTTCTATCAGACACTTTTATCATTGGAATTCCATTTAACTTCGCATTTAGTGGACTGGTAAGGTGTCAGTATCAATGTCATTTATAAACATGTACTTAAATGTCAGGTTATCATGGTTGCTGGGGATCATAGGGTAGGCATTTTTGCCAAGGAAAGGATCGGTGCCGGAGAGGAACTGTTTTATGATTATCGATATGAGCCTGATAGAGCACCTGTTTGGGCTCGGAAGCCAGAGGCATCTGGATCAAAAAAAGATGACTGTGCACCATCAAGTGGTCGTGCAAAGAAGCTTGCTTAGTGAGATTTCATTTAAGATTCAAAAAACAATTCTTTTGTTATTCTTTCATACGAGTAAAGGAAGCAAACTCATTTAAAGCGGGAAGACATTTTAGTTTTGTCTTGTTTGCAGCAAAGCCATTCAATCGTTGCTGCCTAGGTAACTAACTACGTTTAAACAGTTCATTTTGTTGTTAGTTAACTGATTCAAAATTTCCATGTGATATTTTCCCAAGATCTAATGTGCAATGCAAGTGCACGCTAGCATCACCAAGAGTTGGATGGTTGGGCAAGTTTTATTTCCTTCATAAAAGGGACAACATAAATATTTTTCTCCTATTGATTATAAAAAATTGGCTAACCAACAAGGCCATAGAAAAACCAAAATGTCAAAGTTCGATTCCTTAGAAGGACACTTGTTGAGAGCGACAACCATGAATTCCGGAAGAGATTAGTACAAATTTTTTGGCTAATCTCTTCAATTATAACACAATTCATTTTTTGTTTATTAAGATAAAACTTTGTTTACTGCACTTAAAAAATTGGCCTGCATATCATATGTTTTTAACCTAATGGAAATTTTGTGATACACCATTTTCCCCATCTCCACTTAACCTAATCCTAATACTTTTTATTCAGCTTGGCAGTTATATTCTATCAATCTTCTTGTTCATATAAAAAAAAATACTGGATTAGGCTTTAATTTGAAGTTTTTCCAGGTAGCAGTGAAGTGTGAACAATAATTGCGAATTATCAGTGGCAGGGGGTTTCGTGTTGCTACCAAAAAGAAGAAATTCTGTATTTATATATTATTGCTTGAATCCTAGTTTTGGTATGTCCTTACGGCTTTGCTTGTAGATATGACATATGAATATGAATTATGCTTCTTTTGCACCACAGTTTCATCTAACATTGTATACTTTAATATTTTGAAATAGTGCTTCCTATATGGTAATTTGTATTATTGTCCGTTATTTGAACACGTACTGTAATATTTGACGTGTCTATATTGATATATCAGATATTTATTGTATTTTAAAAATATGATTTCCAACAAAATTTCCTTTACAAAACTCTTGATTCACGATTTCACTTTTATGTCTTTTTTTTAGAACAATGATGTTTTTTTTGCCGAAACAATTTTAATGGGGATTTTTTTTAATGATATCGTGACTCATACATGCATTTTAACAGTTCCTTTCAAGCTCACACTATATATGGGTCCAATTACTTGATCATATCCCTTTGTGCATATGACCAAACAAACCCATTGATAAGGTAATTTATGTCCTGCTATTATCAAATCATGTATATTTTCTTGAAAGTAGAAATTATAAATTGATGTTTGGAATTTTAATTGTACACAACTATAACTATAATTCGATCGAATTTAACAGAAATTATCACGAGGTTATTTCAATTAATATATGCGCTTATTGTAATTATTATTAGATTAAATTATACTCACTCCATGAGTTTTAGTTAAATTACATAAATTATTCATACTTTTTTTGTCCTTACACGAGTTACCCCTAATTTTGTACATATGTTATACTGACTACCTCTGCATGATATAAAAGTGTAATATTTTAAACAAAAAAATGTGTGACATAAGTAATTAATTAAACAAAATATTGTATATTGTGTAGACAAATTCAAATAATATAAGAGTCAATGCGTCTTCATTATTTGGCTCGTTATAAAATAATATAAGTTATTTAAATATTTCTTTTAAATTATTAATGTATTTTGTAATGACACAAAAATAATAAAGAAACACTGACTTTTGTACTATTTGAAGTGTTACACAATATACAATATTTTGTTTAATTTAATTATATTCATCACACATTTTTTGTTTAAAATATTACACTCTTATAACATGCGAGGGTAGTCGGGTAGTCAGTGTAATATATGTATAAAACTATGAGTGGTTCGTGTAAGAGATATGAGTGGTTGGTGTAAGGACAAAGAAGGGAGATGTGATAAGTGTAATTTCATTAAAACTCATATGTAAGTGTAATTTACTCTTATTATTAACTCTACAAACAAAAATAGTTGAAAGGGAATATTTGTATTTATTCATTGCTTAAATATTTGTTAAACTATTTTTGTCATTCCAGTGGTTTTTGACATATATCCTATAATTTAAATTAAATCAAGTATTGATCATGTTGTTCCTATTAAAAAGGGGAATAATTCCTGCAAGTCACAACATTTAGAGAAAAAAACAAATTTCTCATGAAAATCATGGATACAGAACATGATTAATTTTAAAAAAATACGTATGAAGAAGAAAATCATGACCATAAATCACAAATTAAAAAAATGTAGAAGTAAAGATTTTAGTAAAATTATATTATTTGAAAAAGTTACCTACAAAACTGATGAAAGTACATGAGTTAGTGAGTTACTTAAATTTTCCCTTGTTGCAAACTAGAATTTATATTTGTTTTGCTTTGCTAAAGTTTATGAACCTTTCCTTTCTCTGAATCTGGGGTGGTGGGTGGTGCCATGTGGTGTCTTCTTATGTTGGATCCCAACACCAAATGCAAAGCACCCTTCATCTACTTCTTTCTATCTCTCTTTTTCATTTCTTCCACCACTGCATGTTCCAATGGCAATTGCCAAGTTATGCAAGCATGTTCATCTGTCACTGACTGTGCACCAACCCTTTATTGTTCTAACTGTCCTTCTTTGGGAAGGAAACAATTTCTCTGCACCAGAGGCCAAGCCACCTTCCCTACTTCATTTGTATGACTTTTCATTCTTTTCACATCAAAAACAATGTTTTTCATGTCTTTTGGTTGCTTTCTGTTTTTTGGACATGCAGGTGAATGGATTGCCTTTCAATAAGTATTCATGGATCATGACTCATAATTCATTCAGCATCATTGATGCACCCCCTTTGCCTGGTGTTCAGAGACTTACCTTTTACAATCAAGAAGACACTGTTACTAACCAGTTGAGGGTATGTGTTTTCAGCATCGTAGATTTATATATTATATCATATAAGAGGAGAGTTTTATTCACCTTATTGTGAGATTTGGATAATATTTTCAATTAGGTTGTATATGACTTTATGTTTTAATCTTAACAGTTACTGTGTTCTCCAACCTAGTTCTTACTTGGCATAGTTGAGCAACAAGGTCATTTACTTACAATCTTGTATAAAATCAACATAATAACTATTGATATATTCTAAGATAGGATATATAGAGTTATGTTGAAACAATGAATTCTAAGACATTCCCCATTTATGTTTTTTTGTTGAAACTGTCCCTCAATGTGAGGTTCAATTGTCAACTTAAGGTCTTAAAATAAAGCACTTCTCTTAGTTGATATATATAACATAGTTATTAATGTTGTGATTCTTATACATATATTTGTGAAATATTCTTTAGAATGGAGTGAGGGGACTGATGTTGGATATGTACGACTTCGAGAATGATATCTGGCTGTGTCATTCATTTCAAGGACAATGTTTCAACTTTAACGCCTTTGTAATCTAAACCCTCTTTGTTTTTTTTTTGTTTTTACTTTTTGTGGGTGATATCTAATGTGTCAAGTGGAAATGTTGTTAGCAACCTGCAATAAATACTTTGAAAGAAGTGGAAGCATTCTTGGCTGAAAATCCAACAGAAATTGTCACCATTGTAATTGAAGACTTTGTGCATACTCCAAAGGGGTTGATTAACCTGTTCATAAATGCTGGACTTGATAAATATTGGTTCCCCGTGTCTGCTATGCCAAAAGAGGGTGAAGATTGGCCTACTGTAACAGAAATGGTTCAATCAAATCGCCGGCTTCTTGTTTTCACTTCTGATGCTTCAAAGGAGGCTGAAGAAGGAATTGCTTATCAGTGGAGGTACATGGTTGAAAATGAGTGTAAGCACGCTATTATTGTAACATACTAACATGTATATATATCTCTATGATGCATTATACCAATGACAGCCTCATAGTTCACTTAACTTTCAGTTGGAGATAATGGAATTCAAAGGGGTTCTTGTCCACATAGAAAGGAATCAAAGCCATTAAATTCTAGAAGTGCATCACTTTTCTTGCAGAATTATTTTCCAACATATCCAGTTGAAGCTGATTCGTGCAAAGAGCATTCGGCTCCACTTGTAGATATGGTGAATACATGTTATAGAGCTGCAGGGAATGTGTTGCCCAACTTTATAGCTGTTAATTATTACATGGTATTCCTTACTCTTCTGACTTGTTACCTTGAATTTAATAATATAGTTAGTACCTCACATATCCCCTTTATAATTCTGAATGAAATTTCATGCAGAGGAGTGATGGTGGTGGTGTTTTCGATATCGTGGATAAAATTAATGGCCGCGCACTGTGTGGATGTAATACAGTCACTGCTTGCCAGGTTTGTCTGCATTTCTTGTCCGGATACAAATTGTTTGTATCCCATTTCTTTATGAACTTTATTTATTCTCATAATGCAAGAAAGTGGCTACAAAAATGCATGAGATAATGAATCTCTTGTTAATCACTTATTACCTTAACATCATGTCATGTCTACTAGTTTATGATAATTTATAAGAATGTGATGTACTGTTGAACACATTCAATTCTGGTCCCAATTAGCTGCATCTCTTAGTGTCTTTCTGGTAGTATTTTAATTGAAGAGTCACTTGAGATACCACGTCTTGAACCAAAACCTTAAGGTAATGGTTACATGAGCATTTTTCACTTATAAGCTCCTCTCTAAACCATCCCTTAATATCTAATGTGAGACTTTACATCTGAATATACCCAACTGTATTACAACAAGGAAGAATCCTTGATGTGTATCGAGAGAATTTCAGACAACACAGTCGTGTCTCTGGACACGCGGCCGTGTCTTTTTAATTCAACAAATTGCACCCTACGACGGGAGCTACCACGGCCTGGCCGTGCCTCCTGGCACGGGCCGTGGGTCACCCAGTTTCTCCTCTATTTCAGTTTTGCTATATTTCTTTGATTCTTTCTAGAAGTTTCTTAGGGTTGTTTTACTCATAATATTGTTACAATATAGCAGTTGGATAGGGAGTTAAGTTAGTTACCTAACCAACATGTTTTAGCTTGTTCATGGAGCAATCTATTCTATTGATTGTACAAGTGTATATAAGTCCCTTTTTGGGGTTATGAATCATCAACGAAAATTAGAATGAATTACACGATTTGTAATAATGTGGACGGTTTTCTAACCGGGAACAACTTTTACCTGTGCATTTTGATATAAAGAATTCTCGACTCCACTAAGTGGGGATCTCATCCACCGGGTTTCTTTCTTTATTTTGATATAGAGAAATTATAGCAAATACAATGACATAATTAGTTAAACTTTGCAGGTGGGAGCACCTTTTGGATCTTGCAATAACATCACTGTACCTACCACAAGTCCAGTGACCAACACTGCTGGAAGCTTTACTGGATATGTTCAGTTCTCTAGATCAGCTTCAGCAGTTCATTCTCCAAAATGCACACCTCTTATGGCTATTATTGTATATATTCAAGCTATGGCTTTCAAAAGGACCTTCTAGTATTACTGTAGCTGTATATCATATATGAGCCTCTTTTAACAAGGGCTTCTAGTATCATAGTATGTACTCTGCAATATTGCCTCAATCTATGAAATGTCATGGAGCCTTTATAGGTTACACAATTAGATAAACAAACTTTTGGGATTTCTGGGGCTATATTCTCTGAATTCATCTGAGGTCTATAGTAACAAAGAGAGACCAAGAATGCATTTGGAGAATTTCAGGTACGTTGTATGCAACTATGCATGGCAGTAAAACTCAATTTCTAGATATTGCAACTCTGGATGCATAAACTTCTTTTCTATCCTTTCATTGCATTTTGGTGCATGATGTGGTTGGCAAAGCTCTAATTTTGTGCATTTATTGACTAAGCTCTAAGCTCTAGTTTTGTGCACTATTTGTTTCAATCTAATTGTGTGGAATTACAATTAGTCATACTTTACAATAATAAGTCAATGAAGACAATAAAGGAATTACATTAGGATATCTCCATTATAGAAAGGGATTCAGATAAAGTTGAGAATACAAGAAGAAAACAATTAACAATCTGTACATAAAAAAGATAGTAAAAATATCACTGCTAAATTCAGCACCTTGGACATCATTCTATAGTTGAAAGTCCAGTTTCAAACTTTTATCTGAAGAGATGGATTTAGGATAAGCAAATTGGCAAGAGAGTCCACAGGAACTCTTGTTCCCCACACATTCATTGACTTGATTTTGAGGCATTTATCAACTACAGCAATAAGTCCACTATCAGTTACATGACGGCAGCTCCACAGAACAATGGTCTGATCAACAAGAAGAAATACCAGAGATATGTTATCCTCTTAATTTTCTCAATACCAGTAAACAATGATGTAAAGTTCTAAATTGTGGTTGACGTTATCATGTATTTACTGTAATGGCCGATAAGAAAATACATTTAATACAACCACAATTTTGACTGCAATATTGTTAGGCAGAGTGCGCAATAGTCTAGAACTTCAAATTATGGATAAATATAATAATACCAAATACATCATTCCCAAATAATAGTTGGGAACAGTTATTTTACTCCTTAGTTCATGAGCATCAAAGGAGCCCTTTGCTCCAAGGTACTTGTCTCTATTTTTCTTCATGTAAAAATTGTATACAAGATTCAATTTCAGCTTACCTCCAAATTTGGACAACTATTTGCAATGGCAAACAGAGATTCATCTGTGATGAATGTACCACCAACATTCAGATGTTTTAGGGATGTAGTTCTGGATATCTGTAAGAATAATTGTCAATATAGAAGCAAAATATGTAACTTCATTTCACTTTGTATTATTGTCCCCTTTAAAGTTTAAACTAAGTAACATCTTATTGATGATTGAGCAGAAAATCAAAATTTTCAAAACAGAAACAGAACAGTGACATACCAGTTGAACAACACCTTCATCTGTGATGCCAGTCAAGCCCCACAATGATATGGATGTGAGATTGTTCACACACTTTGCAAATGATATTCTGCAAAGGCCAGCATCAGTTATTTGGCAACCCCATCTGCTCCTTGGTCTGAAAAATACACAAGACATCATACAAATAATAACTACGCTGCTGTTGAATTGGTCGTACAATCAAAAAATTCAAACTCAATATTCATAATTCATCCTCAATTATGAAAAGGACAATTTCAGAAGCATCTTATTCCTCAATAACATGGAATTATTATAAGAAAATCAGAACAGAAAAGAAAAAGAAAACATAATTAAGAATACATGTCGAGTTTTTTGAGGTTGTAGGCATGCCAAACGAGGCGAGCAGTTGAGTCATCATCCATTTTCCAACCAGCAAAACTGAGATTTTGTCTACGAGCCAGAGATTCTTTCACCCCTTGTTTCCATTTCTTGCAAACACTGCCAGCCCTTGTAAATATAAAGCCAAATAATCATTAATCAGTAACAATAAAAGTATAAGACTTTATAGTGAATGAATTAAAAACATTGATGATCGTGATTCATGAGTAAACTTACTGTGCCAAATCAGTGAAGGAAGTAAAGAGAACAAATATATGAGCCAACAAATCAATGGGTAAGCGATCAATCTCTGCCTCACACTCTACTTCCATAATAATAATATCTTCACAACACAACCTCAACCTCAAACTCGATGAAAATAGCTTCTGCTTCAGCAAGTTAGCTGTAAATTATAGAAGCATGAATAAGGAAAAGTGTCCTCATGTTTTCGTCATTGTTTCACACTATTTTTGTTGCCACGTGCTTTCTACCTTAATAACATGTCTATGTACTCTTTTTATTTACTTTATTACTGTATAATAATGTAGCATGCGCTATTTATAATTTTAATTTATACACGGATTCTAAAATTATGTTTTAGATACTGTTAGATTCAGCATTATAAAGTATATTAATCAATGGTAGGCAACGCATGCCCATCCATATGTGCATTATTTTCTACCAAGCTTTTTCGTTTCCAATATCTTATATCCACATTAATAGTTTAATACATGACTAAATGATTGAGATTTGGGAATAATAATGAAGTCCATGCGCTGATAAATGATATTAACTACAGTTTTATTAGCTTGTTAAATTAATTTTTATTTAGTGCTAGTAAAAAGTAGCTTTACCACACAAAAAAACGTTTTTCTAGTGCTTTTATTGTGGAGAAATATTTTGTAGCTCTATCCCTTCTGAACTTCGACTCATAATATTTATCTTATGGTTTTTATACGAAGAAGGACTAATTTACTTGTTTCTTGGGAAACGTGTAAGTCTTGTTCAATATTTCACATCAATATTAATTATTGCATAAAAGAAAAGCACTACCAAACATTATTTCATTTTTTTCTCTTTTACGCATGAAAAAAATTGAACATAGTTTCAGTGACTAAAGTCTAGAGATATATAACTATCGTGCTTCTTTTTTTTAATTTAACTCAGTAGGTAACTAAAATTAAGCTTGGAAACGTTCCTAACTACTTTCTTTTCTCCCCTTCATTCACGTTTCTGAGTAGACTTTCTTCTACGGAAAAGTTCAAAAGTAGAGTTTTGTGACGCACACAAGAGGATGTGTTATTATATTTATTTTAAGAGCTTGTTTATATTTCAAAACTTAAGCAATATACTTTTGTAATCAACATGGACTATAGCCCAACAATTATACTGGACTGAAGTTAGTTGATGTAGGCTTGGCCTTTTCAAAGTAGAAAATTCAAAGGACTAAAAAGAATAGACCTACCCATATTCAAAGGACTATAAAGAAGCCTGTTGTATTCACCAAAATCAAAAATAAGGTTGTTACATATTTTCATAAATTTGTGTTTATAAACTATTTAATATAGTTTATGAGTTGTAAGCTACAGACTTGATCATTTATCAACTAATTTATTAAACAATTCTAACTCCATCAATTAACTAAATAACTTTCAGTTCATACTCTATAAAATGTAATATATGTATCATGTATCAACTGGTTAGTGTGATGATTTTCTAAGTTGATATTTAGTGGATGGGCAATGGCAAGTATTGACTTGGCGTGTATAACCGTTAATTCATTATGTGTGACGTTGAATGACATTGACGCATATATTGTGGCTTTGGAGCATTGGATTTGAGTTTGGTTCCTCTCCATTATAAAAGAGGGCAGTGCACACTTAAGATATTAACATATGGCAAAAATAAAATATAAATGGATCAGATTTTATACTTTTTATAAATTTTAAAATCGCTTCCTCTCACATTCCCCGGTACTGGAGTGTCCAGTAATAAAAAGGAATCTTATTCATTGGATTTGAGATATCAGAAGCCAATTATAACTAGCCACGTAGTCACAGGAACAAAGAAGAGTTTAGAAAAGAGATATTAGTAAATAATTTGGTTTAAGGTGACGTTTGTCGGAGAAGATAATGATAGAGGAGGTAGAGAGTGAGACGTCTTATCAAGTTATCATCTCTCTATTCATGTCTTTAGATGAGGCTTCGGAAAAGAGAGGGGGCAGGAACAAAAATATGAAGATTTATAACATTTGATATTTACTTAATTTCCTAAATAAATGGAGACCGGGAATGATTTTGTAACCCATTCTTCAAGATGTTAAAGTTGGGACAGTGAGGCGCCAAAACCATGAATTTTGATGTTATATTGGGAAACATCCATGTTATATATATTGTGTATTCATAATTATAATTATAATGTATTATCTTGATTAAACATATTTTATGTGTATGATATTATGTTGTTAAAGAATATTGTGATATAGTTAACTTGTAACTATATATAATTCACATTTATTACTAAATAAATTTTCTCCGTATAGTCTATCCGTTGATTATGTTTATTTGAATTAAAAAAATTATACATTGTGAATAATTTAAATTGTGTTATATATTTCTCTCATTTTGATAGTATAGGATAACACAATATATTATAGTGTACTATTTGCTCATTGTTGATATAAATATTTATATATATATATATAATTATTAAATATCAATAATAAATCATACAATGATAATGTAAAAACACTTGCAATGTAAGTATATATATATTTTATGATAATATAATTATTAATTTTTTATTTTTATTTTTAATATTTTCTGATGAATTTCGGAGTGCTGATGGATCTGCTAGATAATCAAGTGCAAGTAACAAATCTAGTAGTACTTACATTGGGTCATAATCCAAGAGTAAATGAACGGAGTTGATTCAGGCACTCACTAGATTCATATAGATCGATTATCATCCATAATGGAGACTAATGAACTAAATTTAAAAAATTCCACGAAATAGATCTATACAATATATAAATAGAAAACATAATGTAACTACTATCATGATCATGATGTAAGTTCTACTTTCCAATTTACTCTTAACATTTTTTTACAAAAACATATAAGTTTAGTTAATAATCATCAACACATTAATTATATCTCTCACCTTAAACTGAAATTAAAATAAATACAAAAAAATATAATATAAAGTATATCGAACACAAAAAATACTTTTATAATTGATTTATTGGGGACTAAATGAGACTTGAAATGATGAGTATTAAATTCTGTGTACATTTTAATGTACAATGCACATATTGCAGATCGCCTTTTTTGTTGGTGACAAAGTCGTATACATATCGGGGTATGGAATAGAACAAAAATTTATATAGTTTAGTTCAATTTGAGTAGTTTTAAATTTGTGAAATAAAGAATCGAACAATATTAAAATGATTTCAGAAAATAAAAATGTAACTCAACGTTTAAACCAAACTCAACCACATTTTTCTTATTTCCACTTCAAATAGGAAATAGGTGTATAGGAGAAGGAAAGGGAACACACTTTCTTATATGATTTGTATTATTATATATGATATTAATTATGATTAACCTGAAAAATATTTAATAGTTAAATTTATAATTTAATATAATTTTTAATGAAACTGTGCAAACACTGTCCTGAGAAAAAGGCAAGGTAAGGTTAGGTATTGACGTATTGTAGCGCGTTGGAGTGATAGTCTGATAAAACCTGCTCACAATTCCCCTGTCATTTAATAGATAAACAAGTAATTTTTGTATATGTATTGTAAGGGTAATTATGTAATCTTCTTTTAAATGAAAAGACAAAAATGACATTACATCTTTCACCTTCTTTGATCTTTTTGGGTATTTCCTTCTCTATTAATTATTAATGTTGAGGAGTTTTACTCTTAACTTTCTTTACCATTCTCATTTATTCCCTCCAATAACAATAAACATAATCATCACCTCACAAAAACAAAAACATAAACACCCCAACAACAACCATTTTCTACAACAAAAACCATAACCCATAACAATGGGATATGATGATGATGTTGATGATGACATGTACCACCACCATCACAAGAACCTTTCTACTTCTCAGGATGATGTCTCTTTTTTTCTTCGTCAGATTCTTCTCCCTTCATCATTTTCTTCTTCTTCTTCTTCACATTTCCACAACTCTAACTTCAACCATTATGACAACAAGATCTTCTCAGCTGGACCTGGTGGAACCACTAATTCAAGGGCAACTCACATTTCCATCAAGGGCCAAGAAGCAATCATTGAGAATGACACTGATTGTGAAAGTGAGGTATTTCTTCTATTTTCTACTCATCAAGTTTCAAACTTTGGTTTACGCCTTTCTATAATAACTTGTTAGTATATAACTTCGCTGCTATATTTTGCTTCTCAGTAATACTTTTGGCTTTGCCAGTTTTGCTTTGTTAACTTACTGTTGTAATTGTTTTTTGGCTAGGTCTCCTGTTGTTAGCTGAGAGTGTTAAAAAAAGTATATAACTTCTATTTCATACTCAGGATCTTTGTGAGGACCATTTGATTGGGGCAAAAAAGGGTTAAATTTATTGATTTGGATTTGAAGTAGAAAAACGGAAGTTGTTTAATGGACTTTTGAAATGATTGTATTTAAAATATATAAATGGAGATAGAGAGGATGAATCTATAGTTCTATACCATATATGGCGTATCATATCCAAACCATTTTGTAAATAACATCACCTAAACAAAAACTACATCTTTGCTAGGGGGTGAGCTTTGGTCCAATCATAAATTGTTGCCATGTCACTCAGAGACCTTCAGTTCAAATACTGAAAACATTCGCGCCATGTGGGCAGCCTCGGGCTGCCCTTTTAATTAATTGATAATTTCTTGATATAGGACTGCGTTGAAGCATTGGCAGAAGAAGTTCCAACAAAGTCAGGTCCTTCTAGGAGTTCATCAAAAAGGAGCAGAGCAGCAGAAGTTCATAATTTATCTGAAAAGGTTTGCCAATTTTTGGTGATGACTGTTTTCCGTTACTTGGGTTAGATTTTATTTCATGCTTATATAACTTTCCTTGTGGCCTTGGTGTGGGGCTTGTTGAGCAGCGAAGAAGGAGTAGGATCAATGAAAAAATGAAGGCTTTGCAAAATCTAATTCCAAATTCTAACAAGGTACTCAAGTTGCTTCAACCTTATTTTAGCAGGTGCATTTTATGATTCTTTGTTCTTATTGTAATGGATTGTTAATGTGTGTGGCAGACTGATAAGGCTTCAATGCTCGATGAAGCTATTGATTACCTTAAACAGCTTCAGCTCCAAGTACAGGTCTGCATCTCCTATATGCTGCATTATTGCTCATATTTAGGGAGACTGTTTTTTTTCAGTTTCTCCCGTGCTCTCTAGCTTAAGTTTAAATTTGCACGAGGTTGCTAGTTCATGAGTTTTGATTTCCTAGTTATTTGTTGGTGAGAAATTTCGGACACTCTGTAATGATGCACACAATTTTGTATAAAAAATCCCATTGCATAGTATGAAAAGTGTTTTAACCTGGGTTCCTGGGTTGAAATGGGGTGTTTACACGTAAAAAGTACTCGAATACTTAATTTAGAAGTGTTGTCAGTATACGAATCTCCAGAGGGAGAGAGCTATACCGGAGAGTCCTTTCCTCTCTATATAAGGTAATGGGTCATGTTTGGAGGGGTGTTGGTACATTTATGTGTTAGTCCATTTGCTAAATGAATTCCCGAAGGTTCTGAATCCTAATGCACATTCCAAGTATAATGTGTTTTTGTCATTGTAATATTTGGTAGATTTGTCAAATTAACACTCACTGGCTCACAGCAAAATTAAAATATTTTTAAATTCATGTCTTACATTTTCGTTTTAAGTGGGAGCTTGACACTGATGCTAGATTTTGCATTCTGAAAAAAGTATTCTTTCTTGTCGGGAACTTTTTGTCTTCACAGTATGTTTGCGAAATTGAAGGGAAGCCTAGCTGAAACCGTTGTCTTTACTAAGATGTAAAAGCTGTTATGCTTGAATGTGTAAAGTGCTGCTACTTATGCTGAAGCCTGTGGCAAAACTTATTTACATCAATTTGATGTTACTTTGAAATGATTTTCAAAGGCATATTAGTCCCGTGCTGAACGCAACCTTTATGATAATATTTTAGATGCTGTCAATGAGAAATGGATTAAGTCCACATCCAATGTGCTTTCCTGAAGGCTTGCAGCCTCTGCAATTGTCTCAGATGAATATGGAATTGGGTGAAGAAAACAGGTCTATCCCTTTAAACATGGCAGCTACTCTGCCTATGCACCAAGGGAACCCCTTGAACTATGCATCATCTAATCTACCTAACCAACACACCGTGCATAATCCTCCATCAGTGCCTTATCCTTCATATATTAACAACTCAGAAGCTTCTTTCGATCTGGAATCCCCAGTCCTATCAAATATAAAACCTCTTCAACCTAGAAGATCTTCTGAGGTAAGCCCAACCATGTCAAATGTCGCATCTAGTTAACTTAAAAGTATAACATTAGTCATTGTTAGCAGATATGTAGGGAATACATGTTGCAGCATCAGCAATCAAATGCAAGCTATTCGGATGCCAATCTATTATCTAGTTCTCAAGGTACACATTACTTGCATGATTTAGTGGAATCATACCATTACTATATCATAGCAATCTCATCCTACTCTGTACATTTAACATTTTCAAACTCCAGTTATCAAAGAATTGGAGTCGGGCAAAAATGCGGTATCACTATCCTTTGACATGCAGACATCCGAAGCTAAGGACAATAGCTCTTTGCAAACATGCATTGCTGAAAGAGAACAATCAGGAGTGATCCTGAGAAACAGTAAACCCAACATCATTTGTACATCACAGTTAAGTAGTTAATTGGTATAAGATGCAATGTGAGAAAAAAAAAGTGCCCACAATGGTAACTCCAAGACAGAAACATCAGATTTTTGAAGTTTGTCAAGCTTCCACTAGTTTTGAATTGGAATCCCTTCAGCATTGAGTGGTGTTTTTAACACTCCTCTACCCTGGCTGACAAGGTAGCAGAATTTATCTTTTACCTTTTCAAGTTAAGTTATCTATAATGTATGATGAAGATATTACTGGCAATTGCTGTACAAGTAAATGCTTAACACTCCTGAAATCTCCTCTGTGGTGATTCCAGCTTAAGATAATACTAATCATATATTTCAAGTTTCTGTTTTGGATTTGACAAATCCTCATCTGATATTGACACTTGTGATAATGAAATTTGAGATATTAGTTGTACAAGAGCAATTATTGAAAGCAAAAACCCATGAAAATAATTTTGTTTATCTTGTCTGATAATGCCATCACAACCTGTATCAACGAGATTACTCTTTGAAAAATCAAAGCGTTCAGTATATACCAACCAGTTAGAAGGACAAGCCATTTAATGGATTTTCGTTGAAATTTGTTCAGGGTTGCACCATGGTATTTGGGGCCTCCAAGCATGAGATTTTATGAAAGCCACATTTTTATTTGTTCCATTTTGAAATCCTTGATTTTTAGGTTGGGAAGAAAATAATCAAGCAAGAAAACTGTAAAATTATCATTAAGAGAAGCAACAGCAACGGTAGACATATATTTTACTATTTTTAATTGTTTCCTAGAAAGGTTAGAAAAAAAGTACTTGTGCAACAATCATAAGATTAAACTTTTAAACACTAATATTTTTCTGGTGGTCAAGAAAGAGTTACTGTGCCAAATAACTAACTATATATAGACGAGAAGAGTAAAAAATAATTTCAAAATTTTCCATTCATCTAAATAATATCATTTAAAAAGTTAAAAAACATAAGAAACAAATTCTTAAACTAATATTTTTAATTAAAATTAAATAAGGTTCGAAATTTCGGGAAAATAATAAGTCAACACAAATTTAATAAAGGTTAATCAGTTTAATTGATCAAAATTGAGGAATAATTTTATTCTAGATTCCTTAATTTGGCACATAGACTATATAGTTTGTAATGTTGATCATGATTTTGTTGACTAGTATACCAGCGTTCCATTTAACACTCTCTATATGAGGGTTTGTCCCAGTTTGGGTGCGATTGATTATTCAAAGTCTGGAGAATTAAACTTAATATTGATGATATTTGTTTGATGGGTCAAAATTCCAGTGGTGGTGGCAGTGTATACCATAGTTATAAAAACCGTTTCGTACCGCCCGGTTGAACCGGTAAACCAGTGAACCGGTCCATATACCGGTACGGTACTATAATTATATCGATCATGCAATTATACCGGTCAAAACTGACCAAAACCGGTCATACCGACCGATTTTCAATTAAACCATACCGGTCAAACCGGTCGATTTTTATTTAAAAATAATTTTTTTAATGAAAATAAAAAAATATTATTTTTTATTGTTTTTTCAACATTAATGTTAATATATTATATATGTATATATAACTTCACCGGTATACGATTTAATTAGTGAACCACCAGTTGAACCGCTATACCACTATACCAGTACTCATACCGGTTTGATGACCGGTACGGTATTAATAACATTGGTGTATACACAATCATGAAGGTTAACGGCTTTTACAATATTCAGCTAATTTCTCCCACTAAATTGTTGGTTGTGAAACATGGTTTAAAATTGATTTGAAATTTGGATCATCCTCATGTTATCCTTGAATATGATTGTCTAAGACTAAAAGTAATGCAAATTATTACTCAAGTTATCTCAATTTGTATATCACAAATCTCATCGGTTGTTAACAAAATTCATTCTTATCTTATAAGAGGATGAACAATTCATTTTAGATGTGTTGGAAGGGATGTAGATATATTAATGGATTTTATGGTCAATTTAAGAAGACACTCTATGAATAATTACAAATTCTAGAATTTAGCACATTATGTAAGATCTTGCTACCGAATAAGGATCTTCCGTTCCAACAAATTAGTGTCTCTATGTCCCAAGCCAATCACAGTGTACTAAGTAATGTAAAAAAAATTATTTTATATTCTTTTGATTTTCTTTTTAATTATATGACAGTTGTTAATTAAATTGAGATACAAAAAATGAGACATGTGCATCCTTCAGTTGGATTTCTCTATTGAGAATATGTATTTTATAATAAAGAATCAAATTTGTATATACTGGCTTGGCATTGGTGGGTGTAGCTTTCTAGTTTCATTGCTTGATCGCAGGTTCACACGTGAAACACCCAATGAATCAAATTCAGTTTCTTAAACGTGGCCACGGCCACCCAATTGCATCTTCCTAGAACTTGTAAGAGCTTCTACACTAAGGTTACGTGCATAGTTTTAAAAATGGTTAAATAATGTAGAAATTTGAAACAAAAAATATCATTTTTAATGCATATTAAAATAAAATAAAAAGAAATGGAGAAATACAAGTGAAAAATAACTAATAAATACTGGTATAAATAGAAAATAAAATATAAATGTTTATTAAGTTTCTAAAATATTTTTTTGGTATAAACATGAAAACATTAAAAAATTAAAAGATATGAAATGGTGAGTAATAACTCATTGTTTAGCAGGTCAATCAATATTTTTTATTTTATTTTTGTTACTGAATACTCACTTTTTCTCTAATCATTCTAATTAAAGTATTAAACTTTAGCAGTTTTTTCCACTAATACATAAGAAAAACTTATTTATATGATAAGATTCGGTAATTTGATTTAGAGGTGATTTTCATAATCACATTTGATATTGACCACAATATACCAAGCTAACTAGTTTGGAAGTATATATTTTATAAAAAATCATTACAGTAGAAATGTTATTCTTGCATGTGCGATAATGTTTACTGGGTTGATATTGGAGATTTTCTTAGCTATTAGAGAGTATGTAGAGATATTGACATTGACATCAATTTTTTTAAGAATCTAGATTTTAATTATTTTTAAATTAAATAATTTAGAAAGTTGTAAATAAATTAAAAACTTATAATCTAGATTTTAATATATTGAACAATGAAACGCGAGGTGCACGCTTGAGTTTTCAGGGCCCCACATTTTTTCCTTAATTGAAGTCCATTGTGATGATTTACAGTTGGCTAGTTAGATTTCACATTTTTCATTCTCACAAGTGATAAATAATATATGTTACACTAAAATATTATATTTTTTTTGTAATATTGTCTTATACTTCTAAATACTTAAGAAAATACATTTTCTCCGAATCAAAAAATGACAAAAAAATGTATTTTTTTTAATCTAAACCAAATAAAAAATAATTATGTGTAAATATTATTATTCTCTTATAGTTCCCTACCACTCTATCACTAATTAAAGTGGTCTGGTCCATGTACCACATCATAATATCCTTTTAAAAAATGCGTTTTGAGATATGAACAACAAAATCAAAGAACACAATAATTTTTGTGGGGACATAATCAACACAATAATTTAATCTATTCATCTGAATCCTACTTAAAATATCACTTTACAAATCGATACTGATTGGCATGTCCCGTCAATAATTGGATTGGATTCGTGGTAGCGTTCTAGCTAGGAAGTTACTAAATATAGATTATTATTTTTTGTCTGGCTGAAATATTTATAAGACAATTTTAAAAATGTGGTGTACAGTAAATAAATATGTTCAAAAAATATATTTTATCTATTTAAACAATTTGAGTGAAAAATAAAATAACTTAGTTCCATTCACGAATAACAATTTTAGTAAATGAATATAATAGCTGATAAACTTATAAGTAAACCTATTTAAAAAAATATAGGTGTGTCAAAGTCTTCTAAACTTATAAGCAAACCAGGCCTATTTTAAAAATATAATGATAATTATTATTGTTAATATTATTATATTATATAAATTTACTATAAGAATTTAATTAATTTTTTAAATCTATTTAAAGTTTTAAACCCATTGGTATATATAAATGCTTAGTTAATTAACTTACTTTAAAATATGTATTTTAATATTCCAAAGAACGGTCCAATATATCTACTTTCCCTCTTCTACCGAAGAGAGGATCATAGTTGATGTTTTTTTTATAATATATATATATCCCTCCACTTTGTGTGTATTAATTATGTTAGCTCTTGAATATTAGCTATGACATCCAACAAGTGCAACAAGAGCTTCGCCAACAGCTATATGCTGTTGAAACCAGAAGAAGCTCATTTCTTTGATATAATCCGTATCTTATTTTCTAGTAACTTAGGGCATAGAAAATTTGTGGAGAGCAATGAAAAAGGCACTTTGGTGGAGGGAAGCTTCCGCCATAGATGGCTTATATTTATCTCTATCGTGCTCCAGAAGCTTATGCTGTTTGTTGCCAAACCACTTTCAACCTTCGGATCTTGGGTTGAATGGTTCATAAACCTTGTTGTTCTCAATGGTGGTTTTCATAGGATCCCATTTAACTATCTTACAGGTTTGTTTTATTTATTTCTTATATATGTTTCAAAATTTGTTCATGTTCTTTTTATTTTAAGCTTGTTTAGTGTGTACAAATCATCTATATATAATTGAAGATCGATCTGCTGCTTCTTCTCCACTCAGAGCATTAACTACATGGTTATTTTAATTTTTAACTCGATTTCATTATTTCCACATCAGAATCTCATAACTTTAATATGATTATCAGATATTTTTAATAACAGTGATTGATTCTCTTGATTTTTTAAAACTATGTCCTAATATTATGTATTTACCCTCTTAAGTCTTATTGCAAACTATATTCTCTATTTTTTATTTGTGCGCCTATGAACACAAGTTTAGGAATTAAAGAAAAAAGTTTTTGTGAATACATTAACTAAAATAATAAATACATCACTTTCAAATTAATTATTATTTTATTCAAAGCAAGTGCTAGTTAATACACAATAAAAAATCGTTAATTACAAAATAAAATCAATCATTGGCTAGCATGCCTAATTTTCTGAGCATCAGAAGTTCATGTAGGATAGAAGCACTTTTGTTTCTGACAACTTCACAGATAATTTTATAAATCCCAAGTCACCCCCAAATATTTGTTTTATTTATTAAGAATTGTCACACTGGACCATCACTAGTTACCTATATAAAATTGTCTAAAAACAATTGCATTGGACTTTTTGGTTCCCAATTATCCCAGTGTAGCAAAATTTGATTCCAGCACGATACTTACTATCTCAAAATGTTTAAAAAATCTATAGTTAGTGGGGCTAGCTTAGCGGAGTTTCTTTCTGTGTGTCTTTACATGTACATGTTATTATATCTTAGATTTTTAATTACTATGAATACCTTTGCCTTTTTCATTACCCCTTACAGTGACTCTGTAATCAGTGAGAGATGTAAGATTCGATAACAAAGATATTTGTTATATTGACTGATTCAAAATACATCATAATATCTAAGACTTGAGGTGTGATTCATCAAAGTGGTAATCAATAGTTTGGTGTTGCAAATATATATAAAGAGACAGGAAGAAATAACACGAGAATAACAGTAATATGGTTAAACCCATGTTCAGGCTTAATCATCAATAATAATGGTTAAAAAAATATAATCAATGATCTACTATGTCAAAGTAAAAAAAAATGGTTTACAGTAATATGGGATAAATATGTGATTTTATAGTTCAGAATGGTTAGAATAGTTAATGAGCTTAAGTTTCTTTAAAAGCCTTCACATGTGATCGACTTGATATTGATTAGAGAAAGAAACATTCTTGTATCTGTCAGGAAGAAGAACGACTTTCAATTCTCTAAGGGTTAGTTGCTGGTTATATTACTAATTTAATATAAATTAAAGTTAATCCATCAGTGGATGAAAACTAAAGTTAGAAGCTGGCTAAGTTTAAGTAAAATAAATATTTGATTTTACTTACGGTATGTGGGGCTGGCTTAGGGAAGTTGCATTCATTGAGTCCTTTACACAATTACTTTATCATTACAAAATATTAGTGCGTCCTTTTTTCTTCTTGTATCGTGTACGGTGGTGTTACTAATGTGGTAATAGTTATTAAATTAGTGAAAGTATTATTATAGTGATATAATAATGTGGTTCAACTCACAATTTGTTAATCAAAATTTATATGGTAATATAATAATAATATTAGTGTTGGAAAATTAATAAAGAAAAACAATAAGTTCTTTTATTTATATGATTTGTTAAAACTAAATGTTATTTTGGTCGCACTAATATTTTGGAAGTATAAATAAATATAGTGGTTGTATGTTAATCTTCCATATAATATTTTGGTAAAAAATTAATTACTTATAAATGAAAATTGGCTAATATGAAATAAAATTTTATTTTCACATGTATCATTATATGAATAATATAATTGTCCTTTAAGTAATTAATTTATGATAGGTGGGACTGGCTAATTAGGTAAGTTGCTTTCAGTGTGTTTTCTTCTTCTTCTTTGCTTTATGATGTTGCTCAATACTTTATGCTTTTTTCAACCCTCTCCTGTGTCTCAAACTCAATGCTGACTAGAGCAAGAGATATTTGTTTGTCGTTTATGGAGAGGAGAATTTGAATCCTAATTGATGAATCAGATGCATTTGAATGCTAATTGATGAAAAGTTATTCACTGATATATATATATATATAGTTTTATTAAATTATATTTTAAATTACCCATTCATTCATATTTAAATTTAATGAATGATCAAATTTCAATATATATGTTAAACCATTTTAATGAATTAGATAAATAAATATTCAATCCATTTAATAATTTTGAATTAAAACTAAAAAACGTATTTACAAAAAAAATTATCATTTTAAAAACTACTATTTAAGTAAACCATTTTAATGAGTGGTAGATTCTGAAAAATTTTGCCAAAAAAAACTCATAAAATTTTCACAATCATTCATGATTACTGTGCAAATAATTATTGATTTTTATTCTAAAAATAATATATATGAATAACTCATGATCTATTGATGTCAAAATTTTAGCATTGGGAGATCAAAAATATTGTAATATAGTGATATGTATTTATGGACAGTATAAAAATTTATATACAGTCAGTGTATTATTTAATATTCATTTGTATTGTTTTCATTTAAATTTAATAATGAACTTTGAGTGCGTTAATTTTTTTCTCTTAAATTTTATGTATATAACGGCCTTAATTTCTCATAGGATGTCTAACTAATGGTAACATGTATATTTTCTGAATTATTTACTTAAAACTTTATGCCTTCAACTCCCAATACATATATATCTATCACCATACTTATTTTTCTCTTGAGTATTTGCTTTTCTTGAGAAGTAGCAGTAATTGAGTGCGTAAATATTTCTTTATTCTTTACTATTTTCTGGCAGATGTGTTTTCTTTAATTTCTTGAGCAGTAGCAGTAATTAGTTTTTTCTTTTACATTTTTTATATAATATTGTCAAGACATCTGTTAACAAAAACATTATTTAGAGTTAACCCCTAAAATCCTAATTCATAGATATGTTAACTCTTTGAACATCATTAATATTATAAGTATAGTTTATCTAAAATAATTGTTTCTGATCTAATTGCATTAATAAAAACAGGTAAGCTGGTAATCCCAGATTGTACATCACACACATTCATGTCTTGTATTGGAAATTTGGATGGACGAGTAAGATTGGGTGATCTCAAGCGTGAAGATAACAAGTACTATGTTTCAGTAGCTATGATGGCTTCAAAAGCATGCTATGAGAATGCTGCTTTTCTTAATGCCACAATCACTAATGACTGGAAGGTATCAAATTAAACTCTTTATATTTTCACTCATTTTATCTTTTAAAACTCTCAAAAATATTTATTTGCATCCATAATTGATCTTGTTTTTATATTTGTGTTCTCTTACAGATGGAATTCGTGGGATTTTTCGAATGCTGGAATGGTAAGAGACAAAAAACATATACCTTATTGAATCTGTTCACACTTTTGTGGAAGAATGATTAATTAACTGAATATTAATTTGGCAGAATATCTTGGAAAGGTCACAACACAAGTCTTGATTTTTCTAGACAAATGTGAAGAGAATGATACCTATGTGGTGGCATTCAGAGGAACAGAACCCTTTAACTCGGACGATTGGTGCACTGATCTTGACATCTCATGGTATGAGATTCCTGGAGTTGGAAGAATACATGGTGGTTTTATGAAAGCCTTAGGGCTACAAAAGAATGTAGGGTACCCTAAGGTGATTGAAAGAGATGAAAGTCTTCCACCTTTGGCCTACTATGTTATTAGGAACATACTAAGAAAGGCTTTGAGTGAAAATAATAAAGCAAAGTTTATAGTGACGGGACATAGTTTGGGTGGAGCATTGGCAATTCTGTTTCCCACGATTATGTTCTTGCATGATGAGAAGTTATTAATGGATAGGTTGCAAGGGATCTACACGTTTGGGCAACCAAGAGTTGGAGATGAAGCATATGCAACATACATGAAGCAAAAGTTGAAGGAAAATTCTATCATGTATTGCAGGTTTGTTTATAACAATGACATAGTTCCGAGGTTGCCTTATGATGATAAGGACTTGTTGTTCAAGCACTTTGGAATCTGCCTTTTCTTTAACAGACACTATGAACTCCAGGTACATTCATTATTATTTTGTATAGGTTTGATCATCAAACAGTAGTGTGTGCGTATTTTCATATATATATTTATTTACCTAGACCATTTTAAATTACAAAATTTGAAGCATAATAACTTAGATACTTATAATGTTTACATTAAAAGTATTAGATTTCCAGATAATATTGTGTGTAAACATATTAAGAGTTAAAGTATGAATCTAGAAACACATTTCCGAATGAAAAAGTAAGTATCTGGAAATGTGTTTCCGGATGTATAATTAAAATGTTAAGGCTATAGGTTGATTTGATTTTAATGTAGGTTGTTGAAGAAGAACCAAACAAGAACTATTTCTCATTATGGTGTGTGATACCGATGATTTACAATGCTATTTTGGAAGTGATAAGGAGCTTTACCATTGCGTACATGAAAGGACCTCATTATAGAGAAGGATGGTTTCTTTTTAGTTTCAGAGTGTTTGGTATACTAATTCCTGGGTTACCTGCTCATGGTCCTCAAGATTATGTTAATTCTACTCTTCTGGGATCAATTGAAAATCACTTCAAATCAGATTGATGTCCATGCCCTATCTTGTAATAAGCTACATTTAAACACAGACTTTGCTTCTATTGCCACTGCTATATTTGTCGAGTTTGCTTAATTGGTTGAATCATTAGTTAATTATTTCATTTTGTAATTAACTTCTTCTACCTCTAGTATTATAATAAATAAATAAATTATTTTTCTTTTGCAACAAAAAAAAAGTTAATTACTGATTTTGTTACTGCATGTTAAGTTGGACAAAGATTACCCAAGGCTATACTATCTTGTATTCTGGATAACTCAAATATTGCCACATAAATAAAAAGAAAACTTTTAAATACAAAAAATAATATCTTTACGTTATTTATTAAAATTTGATTAGTCCGAAACATGAAATTAAATTTGAGACATGTTTTGATAGCTGAGGTTTAGGCTGGGATACCCTTTTAGTTTAGATACTATTGAGAGGTTGTTTAAAATATGTAAATCTTTGTTTTCTATTTTGGATTTTTTTTCCTTTCTTCATCAGCACGTATGTTAGATGTTATTGATCCTCACATTTTTTATCATCCAATGGCTGAATAATAAGGAAGGTAGATAAATAATTTAAAGCAACAAAATACTATATCTGTCATCAAAGAAAGGAGCGCGTGGTCCAATTCTAAGACGTTGATGCTTGCAACATTTTGTATAATATGAAATGCATCTTATAGTCCAAAAGTGAGATATAAGGAAATTAGAAATTTGATATTTTTTAGAATATTTAACAAATTTAAAAATTGAATTGTTAAAATTTTATGTATAATACATGACACCATCTTTATTCAGTATTGCACTATCCCATACCTGATAAGATCTCAAATCTATGAAATGATACTTAGCACATCTCAAGTGAATGATAGACCCTAATATTAAGTTTAGTGGTAATTGGTGCACATATTTTATAATAATATTTTCTTCAAAATATCATATTTGACACCTATTTTTTTCTACATCAAGGATAAGTAATTTATTTCCTTCCTCCATGTATATTGAAATAGAGAACAACAAAAAATTACCTAGTACCTATAGAAAACAACATAAAATGATTGAATTTGTTAAAAAATATATAAAAATAATATAAACTACAATAAAAGAAATCAGATTTTCCATAATGTTAATAAACAGTTTGCTTCTTTACTATATTATGAAGAGAAAATCAATGTTTTCATGGAACCTAACATACATGATATATTTGTTTTAATTATTGGTTTGGATTTTTCAAACCATCTATAACCAACAACACACTTTGTCTTTGTCTTGGAGTTTGTGAATTTGTATGCAAAGTTGCAATGGTTGTGAAGAAAGGCAAACATCGGAACCGAGGGAGACAACAACTGATGAATCCTAAATTGATGATTTTTGCCATAAACTAATAAGCAATCCGTTCAAAATTTTCTGCATAATCATTTTTTTTCAGATTAAAGGAAGAAGATGAGGATAAGGTAAGATGACAAATTTAGACTTATGTGGTACTTATAAAAATACTCACATGTAGCCACAAAAATAGTACATGGGTGAAGACATATATCTTCATAAGCTTCATACACCCATGTATTTACTAATTTATTTTTAATTAAATATTTATATATTATATATTACATATTATTGAGTTTACTATTTATATATTAATTTAGTGGTTGGAAGAAACTGTCATCAAAATATAAATTGATCCAAAATAAGATGGTAAATAATTTGAGGGTTAAAATGGGAAATAGAGTTGTATAATATATACAAAATTTTAAAATTAAGTAGTAACAGTAATATGTGCCTGGAAATTAAAAACAAAACATGTGTAGAGATTTTTCATTATTAATAATAATCAGGAAGAAGAAATGGTTTATAAAAAAAAATTAATGGGAATTTCTCCCTAAATTAACAAACCCCATGTTAGTTATTTTGCCTCTCATCCTCTACATTTCTTATTTTCTACAACATCTGTGGTCAGATTGAATGAGCTAGCTTTATTATCGACGATGTTCGAATTTTTTGATTATAAAATTCTGATAAATAATTGTAAGTCTTAAAGTGAGAAGAGTAAATTGATAATTGATTAATTCTAATCTATCGGTGGTTCTTCTTGCATTCACTTGTTGGTATTCAAACCTTATTTTCGAACACAAATATTTTGAACGAAGAATAGTGCACTTCACATTGTTATTTTTAAATGGCATGTATACAACTAGACAATCCTAAAATATAGTATAAGGAAATAATTTGTATAGAAAAAAGTTGGTGGGTATATGAAATAAGGAAATAAATTAATGGCTACATCAAATAAGAATATCAAGAATTAATATATTTAACTAAGGAAACCAAAACATAAGAAATTTAATCAACATTAAGAAATAAGAGGGAAAAGTGAAAACACAAGAATTTTGGTAATAAAATAAAAACTGTAAAAGATAATGCACATATGGAAATGAAAATACTTATTTCTATATTTATTTTCAGAATTAGTAGAGGAAAATAAAGAAAATAATAAATGGAAATAAGGAAACTTATTAAATTATTTTTAATAATTGATAAAGTAATTTTCCATTAACAAATATTTCTCATTCACAATTCCATTTTCAAGTTTGGATATATAACATGAAATATTCATTAACAAATTATTATATGATATAAGATTAATCATTCGGTAATATCATTATTGTTGCTTGAGAATAATCCCATTATAAAACATTAACACATTATAATAATTGGATTGAATTGATTGATGGTGGAAATTATAATAATTTAAGAATATGTTAATAGAGCGACCAACCTAACATGTTTCATAATTAATACAGTTAATATTATCGAGATATAAGTGCTTTAAAAACAAAATAAAAATATAACTTTTAATAATAAATATATTATATCTTTTTTATTATAATAAAATTACACTTTTGTTTTTAAAAACAAAGGAAAAATATATAACTATAAAGAGTATCCAAATCGGTTAATACAGGTCCTTCCTGTACGTGTCACAAGAATGTAGCCAATGACTATTCTCACTTTACTCATAAATTGCCACGTGGCTTAACCTTCTCCATTATTGGGTATCCCGCGTTTGTTGTCTTCAAACTCCAACCTGCAAAGTGCAAACCCCCACTTCCATTTTCCATTGCATTCTTTACTTTATTTATTCTTTTCTTCGTAGTGCGTCTCACCCAACATTTTCTATTCATCCTATAACCTTATGTATGTATTGTTTAAATCCTTCAAATTATAAATAATATTCACATTAGTCCTTGCATTTAAGAAATTATCCTTTTAGACATAAAATTATGACTCATATTAGTGCCTAGAAATTATTGTTGATTCCAGGGACTAAAATGATAAGTTGTTAATTGCATAAAGAGACTGATGTAACAACTACTTACAATTTTAAGGTCTTGTTCTGCTGCTATTTATTTCACAGAAGACACGCACTTGTGATTTGTGTTGCTTATACACTTAGGACTTAGCTATAAGCCTTTAACAATGGCTTCTTCTACCTTGTGTTACACCTCTCTTAATCCTTCAATGGCGTCTTTCACAACAACCCATCTCTCAATTCCTATGTATAAGAAATTTTCACTTCACATGTCACCTTCTGTCAACTATAGCTACTACCTTGGAAACACAAAAACCAAGGAGAGTACAAGTTTGAAGGCAGTGAAAGCAAAAGTGGTTGATGAAGCAGTGAGTGAAAATGATCGAACCCCTCAGAAGAAGAAGCTTCGGGTTCTTGTGGCAGGTGGTGGAATCGGAGGGTTGGTTTTTGCTTTGGCTGCAAAGAGGATGGGATTTGAGGTGGTAGTGTTTGAGAGAGATATGAGTGCTATAAGAGGGGAAGGGCAATATAGAGGTCCAATTCAGATACAAAGCAATGCTTTGGCTGCTTTGGAATCTATTGATCCTGAGGTTGCTGATCAAGTTATGAGAGTTGGTTGCATCACTGGTGATAGAATCAATGGCCTTGTCGATGGGATTTCTGGCTCTTGGTAAACGATTTTTATTACCATATTTGTGATCATTCCTACTGTTTTCTATTTCTTACTTTATGGTAGCAGTTTTTTATTTGTTCTTAATCAGACCAATTGGTTTTGTCTGAGGTATGAACTACTAGTCTCTTAAAAAAAGATTATTTGGTTTCAAGTTTATGATAGACGACAGAACATTATGATTTTGTTTGATGATATAGTGGAAAAGGATCAATTGGTTTGTATTTAGTTTCAACTTTCAAATTACTATGTAGCATGTTCACTGAAATTGTAACCATCTTAGTTACTTTGCGAACAGGTAATATATCTGCTTTGGCATCTCCTTTTATAACTTTTCAATAAGATTGACTGGCTTGATAGTACCCTCATGTTTCATTAGAAACTTGTGGAAAAACAGAAAGTTTGAAGTTGTTCCTTATGAGCCACCATTTTGCCTTGGTAGGCTCAGAGGAGCGCTGTTAATGTAAATTGCCATTTCTTTCTCAAACGAGAATCTTGCTTCCTTAATATTTTATATAGGGTGGAGATTTTTTTTACAGTCTACTTCATTGAATTTTAGCATGCGCTACGGTGAGTTGATGTATAATTGGTTGTCAGGTACATCAAGTTTGATACATTCACTCCTGCAGTGGAGCATGGGCTTCCAGTCACAAGAGTTATTAGTCGATTGTCTTTACAAGAAATCCTTGCTCGTGCGGTTGGGGATGATATCATTATCAATGGCAGTAATGTTGTTGATTTTGTTGACCATGGAAACAAGGTAATTAGTAAAGAGTTTTTATGTTGAAGATTCTCCTCATGTTACTATCGATAGATACTTTTGAAGGTTTTGTTTCTTTCTATGGGAAAATGCATTGGCAGACTGATGTTATTACCTCTGTCATCTCACATTTCGCATTTGCAGGTAACAGTTCAGCTTGAGGATGGTCAGAAATTTGATGGAGATCTCTTGGTTGGAGCAGATGGTATATGGTCCAAGGTCGTAATTTTTCTTTAATTCTTTTTGTTTAGGTAACTGTTTCCCCTCATACAATTTCATACTTGGCATAACGAATATATCAAGTGCGGCGCAATATATGAGGCTCTCCCATAGTGGTTTCTGAGAATGGTAGATGTATATACCCTTACATTTGCAAGCGATGAGATTGTTTCAAGGATTTGAATCCATAACCTCCCGATCACAAGACAAACAACCTTACCATTATGCTCATCCTCACCCTCATTAAAACAACAACAACAAGGAATGCAAAGTCAAAAAGGGTGGCTCTGAACCCACCTAGTGGAGCCTAGGGATGGTTGATATACGTAGCCTTACCCTCGCAGCCGAAAAGACCGTTACCATACAAAGATGCTTATACAAAAATATCCTTTTAGAATAAGTTGGTCTAATTATGTTTGATGTGTGTGCTTTTAATTCTGTGCACGTGTATTGTGTTTTGGCCTTGGTCTTCCAATTAAAAATGCTGAACTCTGTATTTTATTTAATAGGCCCCTTCTTTCTCTAGAGTACATTCATTCCAATGGAATCTTATCTTGTACTATTTTGTAAATAGGTAAGGGAGAAGTTACTGGGGCCTAAAGATGCTACTTACTCTGGCTTTACTTGTTATACTGGTATTGCAGATTTTGTGCCCGTGGACATTGAATCTGTTGGGTAAGTTGGCCATTAGTCATGTCTTATATGCCTATTTGTCCATTTTTACTGGATATTATATTTTTTGTTAGTACTACTTATATCATGTTGAGAAGCTTACTTGAACTTCCTTTCTGAAAGGTACCGAGTATTCTTAGGACACAAACAATACTTTGTATCTTCGGATGTTGGCGCTGGAAAGATCCAATGGTATGCATTTCACCAAGAACCTGCTGGTGGTATTGATAAGCCCAATGGTACGCGCTTTTATAGTGTTTGAATATTCACATCTCTTCTCCGCGGATGTTAAATTTTCTAGGTGATCCCTTTATATACATAGTTTTTGAATTGTTATGTCCTGGCTCCTAGATAACTGATGCTGACTTTGAATATATAGAAGATAAAGGATTTGATTCAAACTTCTATATCATATCTGGAAATAGATTTCAACTATTTCTATGCGGTCAATCTGATTAAGGAATTTGAATTTTTGAGCAAAGATAATTTGTATGCACATAATAGCTAATTGTTCCTTGTTCTGCCAATAGTTGCTAAGATAGTGATACATTTTTACCTTTATATATGGAAAAGGGAAAGTAAGGCAGAAAAAGATTCTCATATACAAAATGGTTGCATTTTGTTACCACACCAAGATGCACTTAAATGCCATTGACACTTAGCTCCATCATTCTTGACATATAATACAATGATTTCTATCATATTGGTATTGAAATGAAGATTTCGAGTCAGAGTGACAGGATTCTATTACAGTAATTGTGGCATTGGAAATATAGAAATTGCATGAAATTGAAAAACAATAGAGATTTATCTTTATTTTTCATTATTTTCTATGAAAAAAGTATGAATTTTATCATATGTAACTCTTAATTCCTTATGCCGCAGGAAAAAAGGAAAGGTTGCTTAAGATATTTGAGGGTTGGTGTGAAAATGTGATAGATTTGCTACATGCCACAGACGAACAGGAAGTTCTGCGACGAGACATATATGACAGGACGCCAACAATGACATGGGGAAAGGGTAGTGTGACCTTGCTAGGGGATTCTATCCATGCCATGCAGCCAAATATGGGTCAAGGTGGATGCATGGCTATAGAGGTATATATAGCTTCTATCTGTTTATACTTTTATCTATTCTTCCCCTCCCAATGGGATCTGAATTTATTTACATTTTTTAATCAACTTCAACAGTTTCATACATATCCTAAGCATATATTAAGTTACTTATCCCTGGCATCTCAGAATTTTTCTTTTTCAGTAATCTTTATGCTTGCTTTTCTATATAAAAAAATCATAATTCTTATCTTCCAAGGCTGTAGAAATAAACAATTTTATCCCACTGACATTTACAGAACTAAGAAAAAACATACATAAAATTTAAACATTCCATACATCTAGAGGCTATGAAAATCAACAAAGTGAAACAGTATAAGGGACACTCAAGTGATGAGGTTTAAAAAACGTTTTCTGAACTGGCTTATCTTATCATCACAGGATAGTTATCAACTTGCATGGGAATTGAACAAGGCATGGGAACAAAGTATAAAATCAGGATCTCCAATTGACATTCATTCTTCCTTAAAGAGGTAACAAACCATTGTTCATATTGGTTGGTGATTTGACAAAAAAATCTCTATACTGAATCATAGCATTTTTTGGTCCTATTTCCATTGTTGATATTAGCTATGAGAGAGAAAGAAGAGTACGAGTAGCCATTGTTCATGGAATGGCTAGAATGGCAGCTCAGATGGCTACAACATACAGGCCATATATCGGTGTTGGTCTCGGCCCTTTAGAGGTAAGAACTTCAGTGTTTAAAAGAGATAATGAAGAATAATGTAGAGGTGACAACTTCAAACCGATATCTTAAGCGCAAATTTACGAGTGTTTTCCTCCCTCTGCAGTTTTTGACCAAGTTTAGGATACCACATCCTGGAAAACTTGGAGGAAGGTTTATTATTGACAAGGTGATGCCTTCCATGTTGAAATGGGTCTTAGGTGGAAATAGGTAATGAAATGAAACGCATATTCCTTTGCTATAAAATTTTAGTCATGGATTATTCTTAATACTCCTGACCTCTCATGCAACATACAATTTTGAAGTACTTCCAAGTTTCGCAATTTTTCTAAAGTCATTGACTAACAACATGAAAAATGATTCTACTTTTGCAGCTCAAAACTTAAAGGTAGACCGCAAAGTTGCAGGATCACGGACAAAGTATGTCACCGAAATACAGATACTTTTCAATTTTCTTACTAAGAACAAATGGTAGCTGATCTTTTATATTTTGTTTTGATCTTTATGCTTATAGGCATTTGACTATTTATGTAGGCAAACGACCAGTTACAAAAATGGTTTCAAGACGATGATGCACTTGAACGTGCTATTAATGGAGAGTACGTACATGAGCTGATATGAATGAATACCTTCATCCTTAGTATATTTCCTATCATATATGTTGATCACATAACTATTTTGTGCATCCTTCTTGCTTGAATTATAGATGGTTTTTATTACCTTGTGGAGACGAAGCAGGTTTTTCGGAACCTATATGTTTAAGTCAAGATGAGACGAAACCCTACATAATCGGGTATGCTTACAATTCCACCTTCTTACAAGCTATTGACATGATCACATCACACTGTGAAATTGTATCTATTAATCAATCAGATTCTGGATTAAATAGGAAAATGTTGGGAAGACATTCTAGGATTTTTGTATATTCAATTTATTGAAAACCTGACAATTCCTAACAGATTTTGAAAGTATATTGTAAACCAAAGGCGTAGTTCTTTCTCCTTGATCTTTCTCAATTATCATAGAAAATATTTTCTTTTAACTTCCAACACATTTTCTATTATTTGTTGTGATTGCAGTAGCAAGCAGCAAGAAAATTATCTAGGCGATTCAATTATGATATCTTTACCCAAGGTAACACAATTTATCATTACCTGAACTAAACATGGTTCTAAAATCTAGACATAATGATCTTGAACATAATGTAACAAAGTTTCTATTTTGAAGATTTCTGAAACCCATGCTCGAATTAACTATAAAGATGGTGCCTTCTTCTTGACTGATTTGCGGGGTGAATATGGCACCTGGATTACTGAGTAAGTTGAGGAAATGTCAGGGTACTATTTTTTATTTGTTTTAAATTCATGAAAATGTATATTTAGTTTCATTCCCATTTTATTTTCAGCAATGAAAAAAGGCGATATAGGCTACGTCCAGATATACCAACTCGTCTTCGCTCATCTTATGTTGTTGAGTTTGGTTCTGATAAGGTAATAGATTGATCCCTTTAGTTTTCTTCAAAAAAGTAGTTGCATTATCCATATTGGAAATTTGGTCATTTTCTTTTTCTCATATATAAGTGTGTCTAGTTGTCCATCTTGAAAATATTTTATGCATATTAATTACATTGTTCTTGCCTGAAAATTATGCCAATTTGCTTCATATAATGATGCATTACTACAAGTGTCTGAAATCAAAGTTATTTTCAGGCTTCGTTTCGTGTTAAGGTGACAAGTTCTGCTCCAAGAGTGACTGAGAGGGAAGGGACACAAAATCTCCAGGCAGTATGATTTTGATTCTGTTTAGTTACAATTTTTCTTTCAAACTATAGAAATTAAGGTTGTGCGGCATAAAAATTTGAGTCATAAGGCTATCTGCATTCTTAGTGCAGTGAATGCCAATCATTTAGGATCTGAACATGTCAAAGGAACTTTTGATTGAGATTTACAGAAAGGAACTATATACTTATTGATAGAAGATAATAAAATTCAGTTCATTTCTCCGATCTCTTTGTAACTCTTCTTGTGTTCGACCTGTGCCTATTTACTTTAGCCTAGCAAAATTTTATTCCTATAGTTACCAGGTTTGCATTCTTTGGAATGTGACAATGCATAACTGTACACGCTTCATTACTTATTATGTGATAATTGTTGAAAAGAGGAGGGATTCACTTACTCCAAAAAACACTTACTCTTCATCTTAGCCGTCCAATCTTGAAAAAATCAATGGTTTAGATGTACTCACCAATTCAAACCATTGGATTCCCAATAATGAATGGTAATGATGTGGAGTAAGTGTTTTTCCACTTACTCTTGGAGTAAGTGGATCTCTCCCCTGTTGGAAATGTATTTATATTTCTATATATATGTCCAAGACCCAATCTGTCATTAAATACAATTAAAGTAATTGCATTTATTTATTTTATCATATTTGTTATGTAATTAAATAAATTATATGATAAAGTCCTTGATTAAAAATTAAAAACTTGTTATTATAATAGAGATTATAATAAATGAGAAACATGTCTTTTATAATTTTGTCTAAATCGTTCCTGATCGTAGAATCATTGAGAATAGGACATCGATGACTTAGATAGATCAATATATGTGTTATATTATTTATTGGATAAATATTAATAGATCTCATTTATTAAGTAGCACATATAAATGATGCATATGTGAATATGATCATTGAACTGACTCAACTGAGAACTCCTAATGGTTAATATTACCTTAAATTGTCAATAGGAAATTCTCAAGAAGAAATGAAATAGTTTCCTTTGACCTGAGATTAACATAGTAATTAACATGTTATTTATTATACTTTGATTTCGGACACATAATATCTTAGGATATTATTTGAATGAATATTGGGTATGATTAAATGCATGTAGAATTAATGATTAATCAAGAAGGGATCCATCAACTCTTGGTAATGAGTTTGAGCTCTATAAATAAAACATTGGTCAAGGTATTACAATTAATAAAGAAATGAGTTTCTTTGAGTTATCTTGACAACTTATTAAGTTTGACAATTGTACCATACTTTAAAGTTAGTCAGAGCTGTAAAGATGGAAGGAAGTATTTTAATTGATCTTCTAGTGGTTCTTGAAAGTGAAATATATATATATTGCTTCATATTAACTGGTCGTTAAGGAGTGTTGCTAGACGCCAACCTTGATTAGTGAATTATTTATTTAATTTTACTACCAGCTTGATATTGAACCTACGGGGTCACACACTAACGAGTGTTCTAATCTTTGCTAAATAAATTATATTATTTGATAATTAAATTAGAGAATTTAATTTGATCAAATAAATAGTTTTATGGAATATTATTTTAATTCTTTGCTAGCACCTAGAATTTAAATAATAGAGCACATTCTAAATATTAATGTGTAGCTAAAAATAAAGGAATAATTATTGTATTATTTCATAAAATAATATGTGATAATTGGTTTGTAATATTTCAACCAATATGTATCACTTCATATAATATCAAGATATGCCTTTTCGGAAGATATGCCTTTTCGGTAGGCAAATTGTTTCAACGGAAACATGTTTGCATCCATATATATATATATATATATATATATATATATATATGTGTGTGTGTGACCATGCTAACATAGTGCTGTGATAGAAAGAAACAAAGAGAGGCAGTTTTGGTAGGTTATTTGAAATAAACGAAAACGTGAGACAGAGAGTTTTGTTTTGTTACAGAAAAGGGAAAAACAAAATTGTGTTGTTTTGTGTCATCTTTTTCTCTTCCTTATTTGCTACACAAATACATATAATTAGAGTGTTATATTTCTCCTCCATTGATCAAATAGTTGATAGCAAATGTTAGTATCGGTGTGGATACACGCGTAGAGTCTTCACAATATTGAAGAACAACTATAAACATTCGGCAGAACTACAACCGGGTACGCTTTTTATATGCAGTTTCGATTATATATAGTTTTAAACACAAACATATCAATTTTATTCCGCTGCGTATGTTAAGAACAACCACAATTTATCATTCCATAATAAGACTTTACATTATAAAGTATGCAAAAAAACGCAGTTTTGGGGGTTACACAAGAACTATTATAGATTATGCCTCTCATGTTGTAAAGAAACAAATATTTACATAGCTCTTGTCATTTAAATAAACAAATAAGGTGTCCACCGGTGTTATTATTTTATTAATTGTCGTAGACAAATTGGAACATATTAATTAGAATGGAAAATTGAAATAATGCATGAATATAATTGTTAGTGTATACCCAAGTCACCCAACAATGGCTTCTGTCGCAATTCCTGTACACGAAGCCAAAACTTCTGGAAAGCTGTTATTTTCAGTATTAATTTGAAGGGTATTTTCATTAGTCAAATGAATAGACCCGTCAATGGTTATATATCAAAAGTGCAGATTTTATGTTCATAATTCAACAATGGTCCCTGAATGATTTTGCTGTGTTTTCTGAATATGATGACATTGACAATTGACAAGCACAATATTTGAAAGGCAAAGTAGGAGCTAGGAGGACACGACTGATGCAAGAGCCATGGCTGGTCCTGCAAATAATTAATAATGGAAAATGTATGCTATTACATTAAAATATGGATATTCCATTACTATATATAATATATAATATAATATGTGTAAATAAATATTGCAGTTTTTCACAATGTTATTAAAACCGTACCGGTTATCAAATCGGTTAGGGTACTGGTATAGTGGTACAGTGGTTCAGTAATTAAACCGCATGCCGGTTAAACCGGACATACTTGCTTATATATATATATATATATGTAAACCTATAACAAAAAATTTCAAATAAGTAGATATTCATATTTATAATCCATATTCATAATTTACTTCAAATTCACACAAACAAACAACATTAAGTCTTTAATAAAATCAAAGTCTAAAGTACAAAACATATATTTATCCAAAATTATCACTTAACAAACGCAAAATACAAATAAATGACTCAAGTATCAATCATTGAAGTTGAAGAATTGGTGAAGAATTGAAAATTTGAAATTTAAAAAAAAAAATTAATGTACAAACCAACCGGTTTTCACCGGTTCTATTGCATATGCGGTATAACATACGTACCATACCGGTTAGGAGTCCGGTTCACCGGTTTTCCAGTTGAACCGACCTGTACGGCACGGTTTTTAAAACTATGGTTTTTCATGTTTTTCCATTTTACCAATCTGTCTATTCAAATTAAAAAAACTAAAATGGTTAAAAATTTCAAATGTTTATCAAATTAGTTATTTTAATATATTTTACAAGACTAATTTGATCTACACTGAAACTTTTTGCAATCATTTTAGGTTTTTCAATTTTTCGGATTAAAGGTGTAAGATCAAAAAATGAGAGAATAAAATGAAATTTTAATTTAAAAATCAAGTAAAACATGGAGATAAAAAAACGGTATCGATAGAATGACATGTGATGTTTAAATTTAATACACAAGTAGCAGTACTTATTAATAATGCGACGCTAGTGTAAGAAGGTTGGCTTAAACGTATGGTCACAATCTGTGATCACAGTGCATATTGTTCAGGTGATAGATTGGAGCAGTTGAAGAATAAAAGTTGAAAGAAGGAAAGAGGAGTGGCAACATGACCTTCAATGTGAGATAGTGAGAGATGATAATATAACTTATGATTGACGAAATTCATTAATGACCACCACCACCGTCCATGGTCACATCACTCTCCCTCTGTTTTGTCTAAGGTTTGATTTCAAATATTGTTTAAACTAACTCCTAAGAATAAGTGGAGCCTACAATGGATTGGATATGAGGTGTTGTGTCTCAAGTGGCTCAGACACAGAAACGATTGAAGAGACCAACTCCATACTAAGTAATTAATGAGAATTCACGATAATGGAAAGAGTGGACAAGACACACTCCAAATCAGAGAGATACACAAATAAGAGAGGGGTGATAAGTAATGTGCCATGATTGAAATGGAGAGATAGAAAATAGAGGGTAAGTTATTAGATAAGGGAATTTTAAAGTATCATTTTTTTACATTATTATTATATCATCTATCTTTATATTTAATCAATAATAATTTTTAAATATAAGTAATATAATATACTAAATATTTATAAATCTTTACCCATATACTCAAAATACATATATTATACTAGATTCAAATTGAAATATAATTACTAGTCAAAAGAAATGTTTCTACTTTCTAATGTTACATCATCTTAAAATTTAAACTTAACAAATTGTTACTTAAATTAAACAAGGTAATTACTAGGGGGAGGAAAAATACATTTATTATATTGAAATATATAAAAGTATAATCTTTTTTTAGTTAAGATAGTATATAATGTATATATATTATTTGCGTAAAGATTCATCCACAATTAATACATCATCTATTATTTATTTGTTTTGTTTTTTCAGGAATCAATAACTACTAAAAATAAATGTTGAATAATAAATTGATATCTTACAATTTCAATATATATAAATATATGCATTCTAAGAATTTGTGAGACCATGAGGGTGGCACGTGGAGCAAAGATATAAGCATGGGCGGTGGTATTGCATTTGCATGCACATGAGTCAGTGTCAGAACTTACAGGCATTGTATTGACAAATCAATTTTGTTATTTTACCACTTAAAATAAGTTATCAAAATGATACTTCAATTATTCAAATTTAAACTGTAGTTGTGAAAAAGATAAAAATAAAACAATATAGTTGATGATATAACTATAAAGGTAATAAAAAATAGCATTGTAGTTCTAAGTTCTAACTATTAAAAATTTAAAATTCAATTTAAATCCTGATAATTTACATTCACTATAACCATTTTAATTGTTTACCGTATATTTAATTACACTTGCATTTGAGATACAAAAACCCAATTTCTTGCAACGGTCAGATTCTGGATCATGAATTCATGTATGTGGTGACTACCGAGGAAGGTGGCATGTAGTCAGAAACAGTAACCCGGTGGATATGATTAGGATTGCATTTATTCACTATATTTCCCTCTTCCATTTCATATTTCATATGCTATTTCTCACTCACTCACCTCCATGCCTATCATATATATTATGGCCATTTCTAAGATAGGACGCATTGATGCAAACTAATACAGAAGTCGGTTTGGGTCTTGTTAACTTTGGCCCATATAAAAGTTGATTTGGGCCTCACCGACTTCTATATAGAAGAAATGTTTTCTGGAACCGACTTCTATATAAAAGTCGTTTTAGGCAATATATTATTGTCATAGACAATGTTTCATTTTAATAGGTTTAGTACTTATTTTAAGATGTATTTGAGGACAGAAAATCTTTATCCACTCCTGACCAGTTCAATAGCCTAATGGTTGCATTTGATTTCACTAACATACGTGTAGGCGGTTGTTTGAATTGAACGTATTTTATAAAATTAGCTAATTAATTAAGGGGCTTAACTCAAAATATTCATATTTTTAAACGTTATAGGAATGAGATATCCTCTTTCAACTTTCAAGAATGTTACTACTAGTAGGAAATTGTATTTTTTCCATATGGGTAAATCTAACTGAAAATTTTGATATGAGATTCATTCATATCATATACCATATAAATCCTCCAAAATCAAACTTCGTTGTTATATAATTAGTCCATATTTGTTCGATATACAGTTAGAGAAAAGCTCAAAGTAACCAAAATTTGGGCGTAAAATTAATTAAGCATGAGCCTAATCTGATCACCAACAAACAAACATGTAGAAAAATTGTTAAGGAGTTGTTCTAACATATTCAAATATTTTAAGTTTGACTCTTTGTGAGTGTAATTGTGTTTCATCGGAGAAAGGTGATTCTACACTAAAAGAAATTCAAACTTCATTTTCTTGATACTAAAAAGGCTAATGTATTTAACAAGTGATTATGATATATTTTCTTTTGAAATCTGTCTAAATATTTTGCAAACTAGAAGAAAGTAACATGTATCATTTTAATTAACACATCTCAATCATCCCAAATAAAATTAAAATAAAATGACAATTATATCATTCTATTTATATCTGTAATAACATTTTTATCCTTAAAATTAAGTATAAAAATAATATTTCCCTCTGTATTTTTCATTAATGGAAAGGACCCCTACTAAAAAAATGTATGAGCTCCATTTTTCATTACACAACAAATAGTAAGTTGGAAGTTAAATGAAAGAAGGTAGGAAGAAACTATGTAAACAACAAGGAAGATGGTAACGGGAAATCATGTTCTTTCATGCACATTGCTTCAAGTCCTCTGATCGTACGGAATCTTTGAGATGCCACTTGGAAGTCCCGAATCAGGTGGGCCCTATTTCAATATGATTAATTAACTAACTTCCAATCTCATAAACCAACAAGGTAATACTCTACTATTCTAAACATTACCAATTTAATTATTGTGAGCTATACTTATTAAAAATGAACAATCACGTGTTCTAAATTATGATTAGTTTATTAATTGAAAAAGTGAAAAAATATATTTAGTAGTACAAAAAAAAACTTCCAATTCCAAAGTTTATTTACCAAAAGAATAAGAAATAAATCTAATTCCATACATGCCCCTTTCATATTCTGCTTCTAAATAACAGTTGCTTTTGCCTAATTCCTTCCTTCTGCACCATCAAGGCTATGCCAAAATTTTATGACTTACATTGGTAACAAAATTAAAGAATTTAGGCTACTTATCTGTTAATTATTACTATTTAATCTATTATTTTGAGTAATTTAAAATTCAAAGCAAATATATTTTTTTATGTTATACTACCCCTTCACTTTATTTTAACAAAATCAAACTCCCTGTCATTGTAAGAATTACATGGCGTGAAGTTTGTATGTCAGTTATCTCTACCTGAAACCATTACATGCGTTCATATGCTTTCCCAAATTCCAAGGAAATTGATTTTTTTTTAAGAAGAAACAAAATTAATATAATACTTTTTATTATAAAAGTCACTATAATAATATTTTTATCTGTTTTTAAAGTTTTATAATTATGGAATAATTTCGAATATGTATAAGGAAACATCGTTTTAGTTAATTAATTGTTATTTTTCATTTAATTCATTAATATAATTTTGTATCTCTAGCTATTATGTGTAATTGAAACAATAATAATAATAATAATAATAAAGAATGGGGATAAGGTTAACCAATAATTTTAAATAATTTGCAAGTATATTTGTTTAGATATTGTTCCGTTGTGGGATTGGTCATGCAATGACCAATTCATAACGTTAGACCCACTATCAATCGAATAAGAACTAGCTCATGTAGTTGTTAATCATGTATGGATGATCTATTTAATTAAGGAAGGGATGACAATGACAATACATGACATAGTCACCGGTTATAGAGTCACGTCTCTATTACAAGACTATCATGCTGTCTAAACAACACAAATATTGTTATAAAGTTGAACACGTCATCTAAGCATTGAGTTACCATGTGAGTCTTGGAGGTCAACACATATACTCACGTGGTAACTCTATTTTATGACGTGGTAACTCACATGGTAACAAAATGTCCCATCCTATATAAAGCAATATGCCAACGAAAACGCGAGCACGACCGTATCTTATCATAAAATAGTCAGCACATAACCAAATCTGATAGGATGACTTGTCATGATTAAAGTATCTTATCATAAAATATATTATACCCAAGTCTCCAAGAAGATTATACTTAAATACTCTCACTTATATTCATACCCACTCACTATTCAAGGACGGCTTTTGTCCATAATTAATAAACAGGTGAGCTTTCCAGCCTGATCCATCATACAGAAGAAAAATATATTAAGGTGTAAGTTTCATAATGTAATTCATTGACATGAAAATTTAGAAATCGTATCAAATCATCTATAGTACAATTTGCTGCCGTGGCTCTGGTTATGAAAAATAGTGGCGTGATGTGCCCCACAGCAGCTAGACGTTCTCATTGGAGGTCTACTTTTCTATTCACAATTTACTAGTTATGGACAGATATACTATTTATTTATTTGTATTATTTAAAAATTAATAATAATTAGATATAAATAATCAGTAATAAAATAATAATGTATAAAATTTGGTGTATGAACATTAATATCTTCTATAAAAACTATACAATACTATATCTATCTGTGAGCAGATAAACACTAACACACGTGCACTGTGCTAGCATTACATTTTGAAACAAGGATGCCAGGCTAAACACTTTTACAGTTTCATTCAAATCCATAATACAATCAGCCAAGTAAAGAACATGACAAAAGCACCAGATAAAAGGAAGAAAAGTAAAATAATAATAAAAGATTTACTTAGGAGATTCGTTTTACTGTAGACAACCGTAATTTATCATTTATATAAGGTAGGGTGATCCTATCATAATAACGAATAAATATATAGTTACTAATTTTGAACTCCTTTCAACTACTTTGTGCATTTTGTTTCATAGTACAAGTCGTTTCCCCAATTCCTCACCCCTTTACCCAAAACAGTTAAAATGCAAACCCCTATACCTTAAAAACAGAAAGAAAGAAAAAAGTAAATTATTTTTTTGTTTAAATGAAGATAAAAATGTTAATCGAAGTCTTTCTAAGTATGATCATCACCGGGAAACCGAGTGAGCCAGTTTTTCTATTCTTTCCATCAGTTGAGGAGATAGCTTCTTAGGTAGTTTCCGTTCCTTCTCCGGTCGAAAATCGAATCCTAACGCTTCGGACACCTCTTCGGAGCTCCACCCAGCTTTTCGAAGCGAATCCGAATACCGATCCGTTTTCAAAAGCAGAGCATCTAACATTGCTTGATTATCCAAAACCACCATTTCCCCTTCAAAGAAACCCGACGCCGAAACCGAAACTATTTCAGTTACATCCGATTCGTTCCATCCACCCCCTTTCAAAACCAACCCTATTTGGCCTATATATTCCTCCACCCAACTTGGTGTTTCTGTTCGCGGCATCTCAAAATATCTCTCCGGCGAAGACGACGCCGATGACATCGAATTCCTCTTCCTCCGATCGGTGGCGGCATCAGTCCAAAACTCTACCCACCGCGGTGTTCTCCCTCCGGCGTCCAGACTCCTCCGTGAGAAAACCGCTGAAGAACCCGCGGGTTTATCGTTGACGGATCTCTGCTTCATCATCTTCGGCTCGGATTCGGAGCTCTGAAACAGAGACTCGCGCTCGAAGAAATCGGAGAGATCGAAACCGCAGCAGAAGATCCGATTCTCATCGATGTAGAAAACAGGGTTTCCGGCGAGTGAAGGATTGCAAGGAATGTAGCAATGGTTGAAGATAGGTATAAGAAGTGGAGCTCTCTTCAGCGCGTTCCTCGCCACGCGAAGTGCTTTCTCCGGTTCAGAGGGACGCGGGCCCCACGACTTCGACCAGAAAGCATTTCTCGCGATATGGAATGAAATCGCAGCGATCGGAAAATCCAACGAGGAGCGAAGGTGAAGCCTTGCTCCGGCAGCACGCCAGTCAGGGAATCCAGGTCCGATAGGTAAACCGGCAGCCAGGACGGCACGTAGGTCCGGTGGGAATGCGAAACCAAACTCAGCTTCAGCGCGTGCGAACTCAGCGACGGTGAGGCCTTGTTGAACCTGAATACCTTTGTTTCGGAGATGAGTTATTACTTTATCGACTAGAGAAGAGAATGAAACGACGCCGTTGCGTGGTTGAAGTGATGATGAAGAAACAGATGCTGCTCGGGCCGATAAGCGACGTAGACCGGCTACGTGAGCCGGGTTTAGACCGGTCATCCTGCGGTCCACGTCGACCATTATGGTTTAAGTGAAGAGGTGGTGGTGTGTTATTATGTTATTTGTTTATTTCTGTTTCAGATTCTCACACTTTCTGTGGCGTAGGTTACAGTTTTCGACTATTTCAGGAAGAAGGGAGAAACATGTGACGTGAAGGTGGAAAAAGCGTTGAAGGAAGAGGTTGTTGGGTTCGTTTTCAAGAAGGGGGATTTGGCATGTAGGGAAACCTCCCGTATTTATAGCACCGATGCAGTGGACCCTACTTTCGGATCCATTTACGAGAAAATTTATTTTATTCGTTATCTTCATAATTAAATTTGGATAACTCTAAGTTTTTTTTAATTTCGTTTAGGAATATATGTAGAGATAAAAAATAATGTTTATAAACTAAGATTAGTTTATAAAAAACTTATATGCCAGGAAAAAGAAACAAAACTCTACCTCTTCATTTCGTTGTGTTGTCTTTCAGTTTATGATACCATAGATTATGTTTATAGATAGACATAACCTAAAAACATATACAAAATACACAAAGTTATTATTGATTTTTAGATGAATTTTTACAAATGTGGGTACAAATAAAAGATTATGTTTATGAGTGTTGTAAGACACATGTAATGGATTGAAAATTATATTTTAACTATTAAATGTATATAAATTATCAGTTGGGGTAGGACTTTAATTCTTTAGGTTTTTAACTTATCAACTTAGATCCGGTCGGGTACCCTCTCTCCTCAATAAACAATTCTTAGATGTAAAGAGTAAATTGGAAATTATAAATTGCAAAAGCATGGTATTATGTTATGAGGATAAATGTTGAACGACGGCACCTTCAATAGAGAATTGTGTGCTCTTTTGTTTGGAGGCCGTTGCTTTATGAACTGGAATGGGATCTTTTGTTTGCTTCTTTGGTTCGGGTGAAAAAATAACAAAAGAAAGTGAGAGGAATGTAAGAAAAGGAAAATAATTTCTTCCATTATTTAGTTGCATTGAAAATAAAGATGGAAAGAAAAAAAATACTTTTATGTCTAATATTAGGAGAAAAACACAATTAGAGAAAATTAGTGATAGATACCTAACTCCTATATATTTAAAAAAATTGTATTTAGTGTTAGTCAACAAATCATGGAAGTCATTGTCATTATTAATAAACAATAATATATTTGTTTAATAATATAAAGTTTCGCCAGATTCACACAAAGATCAAAAGGTAAGTGGTTTGATCCTGAGAGAGAAACATTTATTAGGAGGGACAATAACATCACAAAAGAGATTAGTTTCTTACTCATAATCTCATAAGGTTGAGAATATTTTTAGTAGTACCAAAAATTAATATTATTATTATTATTATTATTTTCTTTTCACTTTCTTTTTATTCTCTATCAATACCAAACAACTAAAAAATCAGCATATTTTCTATCCATTTTCTCATCTCAATTTTTCTTTCTTTAACTTTGATTTTATAAACCAAAGATAATGTAAATTTTCATGCTATTCAATTAACTTTATAATTAGCGTGATAAACAAAATTAAGTTTTAGACAAAATTAGTTGACCTGTAATTCCAAGTACCAATATTTGGACATAATGAACTTACCAGCAAGAATCTTATGGTAATACAAGTAAATAGAAGAATGATCCTCTCTCTAATAGTATTGAAGGGGATTATATCTTTTTATTTCACAATTTGTGTCACTTCATGTAGTATGAGTTGGGATTGACCAGAAAAATATATACTTTATAATTAAACTTTTAACTTAAATATATTTTTTCAATCAATCACAACTTATGACATGTGTGACAAAAGATGTGCTCTAGAAAGAGAGGAGTTCATTTTCTTCTTTTTTTGTTTTCGATAACAAAAATATTATTTCATTCTAAATAAAAATAAAAATATATCATAGCAGGATGTATTTCATTTTATTTTGTGTTTTTGTATCACTTGTACAAGTAAATATGCCAGGGGACAATATTTTGGAAAATGATATTATATAAATTAGGAACGCTTGTCTGAAATTTTTGGGATTCAATCTTATTAACAAATGTAAATTTGTAGTACCTTCACGGGTAAGGTTCCTCTGCAGTGCCTCTGCTTCCCAAAGTTCTACCTTACTTTAAAGCATAGGTGAGAAGTTACCATCATGTACCCTCTTATTAATGTGGTTGTTCGCCATAACAAGCAACAATGCATTTGGATTGCAACAATGCAGTGGAGCACCCTCAACCATAACTTTCACAAAGCCAAACACTCTAGAGAAGGGGATTGGTGAATCACGTGGATCTATTTTTTTAATCTCCAAAGTTTCCGCCAATAATAAATGGATATTACTTGTGAATTTATTATTAAAAAATCAAAATAAAAGGATGCCACAAAATAGTAATAATGCATGTCACATATATCACTTTTTGCTTGCATATCGATATCTCATATTTCACTAATACTTGATTGATTAACATCCAAAGTCTGAAAAAGTTTTAGTGAGACAACACCAATCATATAGTTAAATATCATGGTTCTGAATACTCTTTAAAAAATTTAAAGGCTTCATCCCTGCCCACTTTCGTACTACAATGTCAAACTTTAATATTGTTAGGTAGGTTTGGGAAAGTAGTACCCAAAAAGTTAGGGGAATCCTAGAAAATGCTTTCAAAATAAAATGAGGATTATCTTAGAGAAAAAATACATATGATTGTGTATTAGTTTTATATATTGTCTCTGTTTTATTTATCATTTATATTTTATTATTATTTGACTCTTCAAAAAATAAAACAAATAAATTGTGTATGATATATTTAATGTGTATAAATTTTTACATTGATGATAAAGAAAACCTGCACTAGATATTTTGTTTTTGTTATATTTCTCAACGTCTCTCTGCAGTATTGGCGCATGCACATGGTGGCTTCCTACAATTAAGTACTTGTATGTGAACACTTGATGATGGCCTCCCCAAGTTAATTTTATACTCATGCCACTATTGTTGAATTTATATCAAATAGATAAAACAATGCTTGTACTTAATTGTTCTTTTTAAGGAAGCAGCACCACCGTTGATTTGACATTAGAGAGATAATCAATGAAAAGCCCCACTAGTCAAACATAGATTAATGTCAAAAAACTGAAGAGAGAAACTATATCAACGTTACTTAGGATAAAGATGTTGCATTAAGGAGAAGTGTGCGGAACTGTAGGTTAATAAAACCTTTGCGCATGATTCCTCTCGTTAATTTTCAAGGTGTTTTGGCCTCAGCCACCATTCATTATGAGTGATTGAGTATACTCTTTGTTCAACCTGTTAAAAATATATTAGATATTTCAACCTGCATGTAATTAAATTTATCATTAACACTCTACAAAGCCGTTGACTCAATTTCATCTTTACCTACCAAGAGATCATTTTCAAATTTTAAGCATGTTTAATTTCTTTGTTGATAATAGTCCAAGTTTTTTTTGACCGACTTCACATGATAGCTGTACTTTCTCTCCTCAATTCTATCTTTTTGCGCCAATGTCTTTGAGGGTTTTGAATTTCCTCAATATATTATATTGTAGTTTGGGAGAATATTAAAGTTTCATATACACATGCTTAGGGTCATAAAGTGACCGTTAATATGCAATTTGACATCTTATTTAAATATAAATAAGTACTTATTTAATGCCTTGCAAATAAATCAGTAACAAATGTTTTCCATGAGTGTGATGATATGAGTAGAGATTGGAATAGAATAGGTCAAAAAGTACGGTTGTGTTTTAAACTTAAGATTATCATAGGTCAAATTTTAGGATTTAGAGCCGTAATCTACTTATAAGTTTGGCTTGATTTATAATCATATTTAAAGATATATTGTTTAATAAGGTTTATAAACCCCTTTTCGTATATAAATAAAATGAGAGTAAAGAAATTAACTACTTCCATCTTCAAAAAAAAATATCAATATACATATATTGACAAAGATATAAGTAAACGTATTTCAAAAATTATGATCTGACTTATTAAGTGGGATAAGCATTTAGGAAGAAAAAAATGAAAAAAATGAGTCTAGTTCGACCCAATTATAAGTAAGACCTAATAAGGACTAAATGTAAATTGACTAACCTATGGATTCGTGAAATATAAATTTGCATTGGGCGTATGCCATTTTTAGGATTTAAATATATGATTTTCAGATCTTATACCAGATAATCTTATCATTATATTAAGGTTCAAAATAATATATGATCCTATTTATAAGATAATTTTGACAAAATTGTACATATCAATAAAAGTAATTATCTTTCCTATCATTTTTAAAAATATTATAAAATTACATTCATGCTCTCATTTAATATTGCTCCTTAATTAATAATTTTATTAAAAGTATAAAATAAAGATAATCAAAGCTTTTAATATGAGTAAATGAAAAAAAAACATGTTGTATAAAAATATAAAATATTTTATAAAAAGTAAAAATAAAAATCTTGTAGAATAATGTATGAAGTAGAATAAAATAACCCCTAGGATAATCACCAGAAGCCAAAGCCCCACTTGCACGGTGCATAGAATCCTTTTACTACTTGATTAAGTAAACGATCCACCTGCACCCGTCTTAATTTAGAAGCAACTTCAACGCCACTCATTCCTCTCTTATCCTATGTGCATAATCTGACTTTGTTGCACTTTTGGGGGGTTTACATGGCCCATTTTTCTAACTTGCTTTTTCAAGAAAAAACCCCTTTTGGGTTTGTTTTTATTTCTCATTGTGCTTTGTTTTAGAGGATGATTTTCAAAAACTACTTCGGCTGTTACCAAGAGTCAGATATATTGATATAACTATTATACGTTAAGCATGAATAAAAACATAACAGAAGTTTGTGGGGTTTGGCTTTCATGATGACCAACAAGTTTGCATGGTCTTTTTTTGAAGACATAGTACCGTTGCTACAAAAATTTGTTAAAGATTTGGATTTGGAGGGCTTCCGAGGAAGGCATGGACCAAGTACCATGATCACTGGCCTTATCATAAGCTACAAATGAAGAAATTTTAGAGGGAACGTCCAACAATTTTATGGTTGTGTTAATAAAGAAACTCCTAAGGATTCTCCATACTTGTCGAGAGAAAGATGAAATCTCCTTGTATATATATTGATTTGTTAGGCATTATGGGGGTCCATGTTGAAACAAGAGAATCAACCAAATTGATCGTGTACAGAATGAAGGTAAGAGTTGTGGGCTACATTGCTTGCTTGTCTTTCCAATTAAATTAACCTATAACAACCATTTGTTTCTTAATAACATATTTGTCAACACAATAATCCTCCTAAGATTATTCCTTAATAAAATTCCAAAATGTATGTGTCACTCTCATTTTCCATTTATATGGCATAGGGTACTTGACTATTAACCAAGTTGCTAGCTTGTGGCCAGGTGGGGAGAATTTGGCACCATTAACTATTGAGACAATCATAAAGGGCTTTGGTACCACTATAGTTGTTCTTGGTGTGTGTTTTTGTTTACGTTACATTGGCAAAGCAGCAATGTGAAGAAAATAAAGTGGGACTACATCATGCTCACTTTAAAGTTTACCTAATCGTTTAAGTTCAATGAGTTAATATCCAACCTTACATTAATTAGGGTCCTTAATATCAATAGATTGGAAACAATTAAATAATTAAATACTTCAATAAACCATATAATCCAAAATATATGGTTTAATTTTTCAACTTTATTTAAAAAATAGTTATAGTTCTATATTTTCAACCTTGGGAAAAAAGAGAAAAGTTAGCTAGTTTGAGATAGAGGATAGGGAATTAGATGTTGTCTACGACTTATACATTTGTTGATGCAAGTCCGAGATAGGAGCAACCTAGATTAGATTCTAGATTTAAACAAGATTAGTGACCCTTCGTGTGAGCATAAAATATAGTTATATATTCCAAGAGCGTTATTTCTCAAAATAAAGTGAGGAGGGTATCAAGTAAAGGTAAGAATAGAAGGTTAAAGGCTATAAATGGAGCGATCAATTAATAAGCACCAATCAATTTCACAATGGAAAACGCGTGGGTTGTGAAAAGGATAGAATAAAGTTAAGTTTTAGACGTGATTAGCTTTTTAAGATCGATTACATAGTAGAAAAATCCCGTGTGGTTCAAGAAATGGCTAAAGAGAAAGTAGGGGAGGGTCACGAAAAGAAGTAAGTAGCTATAGAAATTTACAAGCCATACACATCAAAGGTATGCTTTCGGCGATTCATGAATTGATGGATGGTTTTGCCATAAATAAATATCTCCAAGTTCTTTTTTTGTTGCCAACAACTATTCACGGTTGAGGTAGAATAGAATCTGTTTACTCGATGACATGTCCACTTCTCTATTTTATGTGCTAAAAATTGACACCTTCAAATAGGAGTAAGAATCTCAAGAGAGTAAAATATTTGCTTTTCTTACTTCAGGTAAAATAATGTGATATTTTTTACTATTTAATTATACCACATCATCTATCTTTTTCGAATGAAGATCTTCTGTCCCCAAGCGTGTCCCCAACCATGTCTCAAGTCAATTAGTTGCTAAAATATAATTGACTTGGGACAGAGTTTGAGATAGAGTTGGGGACAGAGTTTGAGATAGAGTTGAGGACAGGTGATCCTTGTTCATCTTTTTCAGTCCTCCTTTTTCTTTCATGTAGGACTTGAAATGAGTAGAACCTCAATCTACTCGAGTTCAAATCGTTTTAACTAAATAAGGATTTGTTCACTTCAAAATTAGACTCGAATTTAATACGAGTTATTTTTAGCTCGAGTTTGGTTATGTTAAATTTCATGAATTGTTCAGTTTGGGTCGAGTTGAATTAGTTCATTTGCACAACTCTGATAATTAATTTATTTTAAAAAATACTGTGATTTTTTTATATATAGTGAGCTACTCACAAAATAACAATGCGATATTATGATAAATGAGAACAATTAATATAAACTATTTGATCTTATTTAAAACATCAAAATTAAAAAATATATGCATATGGCTATGATATGATTAATAACTAATTTTTAATTATAACAATTTATGATAAGTTGTAAGACTCAAATTTATTATTACAATGTGTGTATATCACTCATGAAGTATAATATTATGGGAAATGAAAACGAAAGGCTATTACTCCTGGAACCAACTGACGTCCAATGAGGAAGAAATCATAGATAAGAGCCACACTTTCATAAGGAAAATAAAAAAATGGAAATTGTGTCTCTCATCCGTCATTACTTCTTCTTTTTATAAAACAACTATGAAAAAATCGAAAAAATTGCACCAATGACATAATAAAGGTCATGGGTTGGGCAGGATTTAATTTTCACTTCATCATAAATTTTGGTTGAATCATTTTTTGAACTTGATCTTAAATTTGAAACTAATTTGATCTCAAATGTTAATCGAGTAAACATTTAAATCGAATCTGATCCTATATTCGATTAAATATAATGTGTATCTCTTTTAGAAAAATTATTATCAATATTATTTATTATTATGCATATTTATTTGACATGTCAAATGATATATGTATATATATTGTTAATTAGAGAGAATTCACTTACTTTAAGAGTAAATTTAAAAAACTTATTTCACATATTAGTCATAATTTAATGGTTTAGATATACTCACCAATTCAAACTATTATATTTCTCTAGAATTAATCACTATGATGTGAACTGAGTTTTTTAAATTTACTCTTAAATAATTAGATCATATCTCAATAATTATGTATATATTAGGAAAGAATTAGAAAATCAATGATATTTGAAACTGAAAAGATGTCATTTTTCTATATACAATTGAGTAGACATATATACAAACATGATGAATAAGTGATTATGAAATGTATCCGACTGAGTAATATTTGACCCTTACTCAATCTTACACCAAATGAGACCCAACTATATTCGAATTCAATCATGATCAAGTCAAATTGAATAAGAGGTTAGATTCTGGTTGCCGTATTTGACAACACATTTCTAGTAAATTTCCCCCTTGGGGCAGCTGCTCCCTTTTCCTAGCGATTTCTGTAGCAGTGTCCTTTTGTACTGCACAGGCAAACATTTACATAGATTATGTCAGGAACTGATAGATCCAACATAAAAACAGCTAGATTCACACATGAAAAGAATCAGTAGAGCGCAAACCAAAAGTAACGCAACACATGAGAAGATGTTGAAAAATGAATTGATATGTAACTAAAGTAAATATGTTAAATATCTAATATGCATTTCTCAATCAACCAAGGAAAGCCCAAACATAAAGTAACCCAAATAGATTAGAGACAGATAACTCAGAATCGAACCCCTTTCTATGAAAATAAACAAACAAATATTACTCGAGAAAAATGATTTTTTACATAGAGGAAAATATATTGGCCGTGTTGAGGAGCAGAATTTTTTGTTATGCAATGCTACATTTCTCAACTACCTTTGAGATGTGGAACAAAATGTTCTAACTTACTTGAATTCAACCCAAAAGACTGATTTATTAAGTGGGAAAACCTCATAATTTAAGTATGACATTGAGTTTGTTTTGCTAACCAATGTAGAAAGTTCTAGCTTTCCTAAAGAACATTTTTTATCGGTAAATGTTAGTATGTTAATATTTGTTACGGGTCATACTCTCAACCTCCTTCAATTCAACTTGTCACCCTAACCATCAAACTACTCTATCATTCTTTTTTATATTTTTTTAAATTTGTTATAGGTGAGAGACTCGAAATTACAATATCTTTCACTCTATTCCTTAATGCCGCATCCTAACATGGTCACATACAAACCACCTTATGACTCCCTTGGTGAAGGTGGTTATTTAGCATGGTTCAATCAGGCAAGTATAGGAAAAACAATTTCACACCCAATGGATCAGAAAGATGGATATATTAAAATTTGTTGAAAATTGTGATACTTTCAGCAGATAAGTATGCTTTGAAAGAATGAATACATTGAAAGTTTGAAACTCAGCAGCTAGAAGAGCGAAAGAAAGGACTTGGTTTTCAATATATTTGCAAAACCGAAAAGAGAACGACGTGGATTTAAACCGAAAAGAGAACGACGTGGATTTGCATGAAATCTGAGAGTTTGCTCCTCTCCGATACATTAGAGGTCAGTGCATAGATGAGATCATGACACGTATTAAAATTGAAATTTCAACGGTTTAAATTTAAAAAAAAAATTAAATTAAATATTTTGAAAAGTTAACATTTCTTACATTTTCCAGAGTACCGGAGAGTCTAGTACCGGAGATGATTCTATTTCTAAATGGGAGGGTAACCGAAGGGAATTGAGATATTTTATGCCGAACCAATACCATCAATGAAAGATATAGAGGACAGGTAATTATCACGTGGACCAATGAAAGAAAGATAACACCTTGCAATTGATTATGTTTTTTTGGATAGATATCATATGTCCTAAGATGGTGTCCCTAATCCTGTCCCGATTAATTATATATTGCCATATCATTCACTTCACTCTTCCACTAAAAAAATATTTATTTCTGATTTGATTTCCTATTACTTTTTAAATGACATGACAATATGTAATTTGTTTGGACATGATTGGAGACATTAACTTGGGACATGTGATCCCCATCCGTTTTTTTACTACCAAAGTTATCATTCACCTGATCATAAATTATTTTCTTTCAGGTGTGTGACAGTCTTTTTAACAAAGGTCGTTCACAATAATTAAATTATTAATATTATAATTATTATGATAATCTAATGGAACCTTAAGTCACTGAATCAATACATGATTAGTTATTTGAATTTTTAATATTTTTAAGGTGTATTCGAATTTTTAATAACTTTTTTTTAATGATGTTCAGCACGCGAAATGTTTTTAAAGTTTTTATTAAGATGTGTTCTATTTTTAACTTGTTATGTATGTTGAGAAAGAGGCTAGAGATTCACATTTGGAGCAAAGGTTTTTAAAAGTTAACAAATGTAATATAAATCGCAACACTCATTTATAATAATGGAAACTAGTTCAAGCTCTAGGAAATGTAAAACTTGTTTCTGATTAGATTATATTTATTATGTTATCCTACTATAATATTTCTCTATAGGTTCCTAACTTTTTTCGGTCCTTATCTAAATCAATAAAAAAAATTATAGAAAAATGTACCCAAAAAATCAATAAAATGGTTAAGATATATATAGTGTCAAATATGTTTATATATTGCTTTCACTTAACCTATGAAAAAATGTTATTGATCATGGATGAACATCTCCTAATAAGTGGTATTAGAGTTGATGGTTTGAGGACTTAACCGAATATTGAAGCGACAAGTGGTCGATAGGTCTATGTCGAAAGTCTTGATGGTGAGAGGTCAAGGCGACATGTTTCGTTGATGATAAGCCAATAACAATGCAAGTAGATAAAGAAGTGAGCTATGGTGTATCAAATACTCGAACGAGTAACTCACACATGATAAGAGATGTTGGATATTTCAAAATATGAATAAATACAAAAAATAAAAATAAGGACTAATGTAACATTGAATTTCTACACATTATAACTAAGAATATTGTTGAAATTAATACATAAATATAAAAATAGTAAAATTGTTTTTTTAATGTATTAATAATATTATAATATTAAATGAGATTACGTTTTTAATGTATTATTAATTAGGATTAATTTTTTTGAACTTTGAATTTTCTTGGTTATCTTCAAATTCAAATTTACAGGAGGCAAGATTTTGTTCTGCCACCACACACCCATAAAGCCACAATCAATTTCTCTCATTCAAAAATCATCGAACCAGAAATAATAAAAACATAATAAGCCATGGCTGTCACTGATTCTCTTTCCGAGGTCCCTCGACCTCCTCAACACCCTAACACCAACGAACTATTTTCCACACCCATCTCTGACTCCGAAGGTGAGTCCCACGCGCCCATACCGGCGTTTCTCCTCCACCGTCCACAGTTACAGCAACCCGCTACCTCGCTTTACAAACAGCGGTCGTGGTCGCCAGATTCGTATCGGGATGAGGCGTGGACGCGTCGCAAAGGGAACTGGAAGAACCGTAGCACTTCGAGCGTGACGGATGAAGATGTTGATGAATTGAAGGCTTGCATTGAATTAGGTTTTGGATTCGAGTCTTCACCAGATGTGGAATTGGATCGGCGTCTTTCTGATACTTTACCCGCTCTTGGCCTATACCACGCTGTTAATAAGAACTACAACGATTCTCTCGCTCCTAAGAACGCTTCAGCAACGACGTCGTTTTCGTCAGCTGCTTCTGATTCCGACACTGCCGTCTCTCCTCACGGCAGCCCCCACACCACCATCTTCACCAGCGGTGATTCATATTCTTAATCTTTTTTTTTGTTTATCGCAAATTAGGTATTTCTGTTCAAATCGGATAAGGTTACTCTCAACGGTAAAACAATCATTAGTTCATACAGTTTTTTATTTATTTAATTTCAACTTAAATCGTAATTATCAGCATTTAATTCGGATTAATATTTCACAAACTCTGTTTTCTTTAATTTTGTTTGGTTAAATGATGCTAATCAAGTAGTTGTTGTTTTATGAAGGTGATAATCCTCAGACGGTGAAGGCAAGGCTGAGGCAGTGGGCTCAGGTTGTTGCTTGCAGAGTGCGTCAAAAGTCCAAAATGAATGGTTAACGATGATGAAGATGGTGGTGGTGGTGATGGACAGTGTGATTATTATTGTTAATGTGGGATTAACCTGGGAACCACATCAGGATTACCAAAGTTAACAAAACAACCTCGTAGTTTCTACCTGTGTGAAGTGTGATATAAACGACAATGATTCCTCACTCAACCCAACATGGACCTTAGTTAACCACCCTAGTTAGTTGGTTCAATTTGGTAGTATTAAATGTAGGGTTGTATCTTGACAGCTCTTGTTTTGTATTGTTGTTCTTGTCCATTACTATGACTAAGGTATATAAAATAATAATAATAAATAATATAGTTATGATGCTATGCTAGTGTATTTGTTTAAAAAATATCTGTGAAAAAAGACAAATGATGTTGTACTGCATTTGAATCCAGTGTTGCTTTAGTATTTTAATATCTAGCAAGGCAAATAGAAATGAGAACATAGCACAATCTAGTAACTCTGACAAAGCATTGACTTTCTCGAGGGATACGACTTGAACTTCTAACATGGGATGTATTACAACGTGGCCAATTCATTTCGCGCGGAAAGCAAGAAAGTGAAGGTTTAGTTTCAACTTTGAAGAGATAATTAGATTTGGAATATTTTGGTGCTGGCAACTTTGTGTCTCTTGTTGTTTCTTCTTTCTATTCTGTCATGACTCATTCCAATATTTTTATATAAGATATTTTTCAAGTTTTCATATTGAGGCTGGTGTACTGCCAAATAATGGAAGCGAGAGGGAAATTACTGATCGTTTAAACACCAATTCGTCAAGGAACTATTGAGATGAAAAGATGAAAAACTACTTAGCTCAATCCCGTTTATAATTTATTCTAGGTATTCTGGAACATACTTCCGGATAGAAGATCCTTATCCATCGTTACTGACTAATGAATTTGCATCATGACATGAGATGAAGTCGGTCAAATAGAGAAAACAAAATAAAATAGCAAGTGTAAATCCACAGAAGAATGTTTTGAAATAAAAAATACACATATTTTTTCTTTGTATTTTGTGGTGATTTTTATGTGCACGTTAATATAAAATATAAGAATGAGGCATGTATAGAGATAAAATTATTTATTAAAATAAAAAATATTAAGTAACAATTTTTAGAAATTAGAACTCGCCCAAATAATATTCTTATTACACTAATGTTTTGAAGACAAATAATATTCTTAGGTCTCTTTTTTCTACACCCGTTTGCATCTTTCAAATTAAAGGTAAAACAATAATGCGAGCAAATAGAATAGAATAAAAAGGTGATGCGGAAAAATGGTTATTAGAGTGGAGTCAAAATTAACGTTATCAAAAGGTCATCTCAAGTTATATATGTGGATTAATGTTATGAATTTTCTCATTTCTTTTAATGATTTCAATTTTATAGCAAGGTCTTACTCAGTTGAAATAATTCATAAACAATCTATGTGCGCGCTATTTGATAAGAAAGTGAAATCCAAAAGTACATAAATCATAGTCACTTTTTCAATACCACTACTTGTACAACGTACATGTGATATTTTAATATTCAATTGATGTTTATTTTAAGAATATAATATTTATGAATTTACAGTATAAATATTTATACATAATCATTAATTTTTTTTGTTCGAGTTTTGTAAACTATGACTGACCTAGCCCTTTATCATTTAACGCAAATGCTGTGTATTCCAACGGCCCATATGGCTATACTCTCACTTCGAGTTGTGTAAATTAGGCCCGTATTATAATATTTAAATTTTATAATAGTGCTACATAGAACTCTTATGTACTTAATTAATACTTACCACTTAAGTTGGTCATGTAAATTGTTTTTATTAGTTTCTTAACTTCAAATCTGTTTTCAATGGTACAATTTTAGAAAACTAATGGATGATTATTCTAAATCTTTTGATTCGGAAACTATTGATATCAGAGGGGGTGCTAGCTCATACCTCCGTTCATCACCTGAATCCTACTTATTCCATGGAAAATGGAAAATGTCGAATTCGGAAGGCGGGGTAAACGGAAGTTCGAGCGGATACCACCCCGGATGCATAATATACCGTGCCAGTTGATCCAGATCCTGCTGCTAGGCCCCCTGCATCCGACTTATGGCGCTCTATCAGCAACAAAAAGGAGGGAGCTAAGGTAGTGGTATTCGCCTTTGTGAATTTCGGTTAAACATTGTAAGGAAAAAAACCTTCATAATGTGAAAAGGGATGTTACAAGACTCACCCACGTAAACTATTTATTTTAAATGAAAATGGGTAAAAAAACGAAGGGAAGAGAGAAAGGAATTGAAAATGGGTCGAAAAAACTCAAATTTAAAAACATACTTAATACCAATTAAAAATTTCCAGTCGGTTTGAGTTCTCTTTTCATTTCAAATATCAAAATTTGTCCTAACCTATTGTTTTCTTAGCGTGTATAAGTTAATTGTATGAAAGAAAAGAGAAAGCAACATAAGTGGCAAAATAATTTTATATATTTTTTATAATAAGTGTTGTTAGGCTCATGTGATGAAGACCTACAGGTAAACATCACTCACCTAGAATGATTAACTTGTATACTATCCAAAAATTACGTAACATAAGTAGTTCGAATAAGACGGGTAGATCACATGCATTTAACTTAGCTATAGGGGTATTAATTGAAGTGCAACAGTTTAAGGCAAATTTCAAACAAAACAAAGTTGACTTTCAAATTTTCTAACTCTAATTTAAAAGTTGTTTATAGTAAAATTGGAGCTAAACGTTAAACTATAATATATATTCTTCTGGTATTAGGTTTAAACCGTTAAATCGTATGGTGAAACTGATCGATTTCATATAGAATTAATAATTATTTATAAATATGTAATTATAGATAAATATAAAAGGTGATATAACTAATATTTATATATAATTATATTGAACTAACATATCTCTATAATTTCTGAACGAGAGTGAAACAAAACATTAAAATAATGTTTTATTTATTTTTTAATTTTAAGTGCATTCACTTCATTTCTTTTTTATTATTTTGGTTTAAACAAGTTTAATACAACATACCAAAATTTTCCCGATTTAAAGCAATTCAACTCCTAATTAAACTATGACTATAATCTATAGTTGTTTTGAAGTTTAATTAAAGATAGGACCAATCCGACCATCCCATCCAATCTTTACAATATTGATTTAGAGTTTGAGGACATATGTAATTATGAGTATTTCTATTTTGTTAAGATCCTCCCAAAAATCTTCCCCTACTAAATAAATAAATAAAGATCCATTGTGTGCCAATCGGTAAAAGATATTGTTTTACCATAGAAATATTGAGGAGATATGAATTTAAAAAAAAATATTTACAATTCATCCAAATTCAATAAAATTAAATCCATCCATATCCATTCATTGTAGTTAATGGATATATATATGAATATAATTTAATGAAAATAATTTTAGTAATGAATAGATTTGAATGCATTGATTGTATCATATGGATATCTACGTATATAACCATTTAGACACATATTCAATCCATCGAAAAAACAAACATTCAAAAACATTATTTACTTTTTAATTTCATTCAATATCTCAACTTTTACTTTCTTGTAGTATTTCTCACTTTCATTTTTTTTTTATTAATTTGAGATGAATTGTAGGACATTTGGATATTGTTGATTTTGAAAATTTGTTCTTAAATACATATGCATGTATGTTAAAAACTTTATACGTAAATTAAACATCACATATAGGTAGAAAATTGCAAAAAAAGTTATTTTTTGAAGTTGAAAAGGTCACTATTTTATTTATAAAAAAGTGGTTGTTAAAAAAAATGATTTTAAAAAATACTTTAAAAAATGATTTTAAAAATGCTTTATTAAAATATAAGTTTTTAAAAGAATGAATTTCCTCAAAAGTATTTTTAGTTTTTAGTAAAAAAAAATATATATATTGGATATTCATCCATCCTACCTATTAAAATGAATTCAAGGATAAATTGGATGAATTGGAATCTATATAATAATTTTGGATATAGATTGATTTGGAAAATTTAAAATATGATCCAATAAATGTATATGGATTGGTGAATAATTTTTCATTCATCCATTAGGATTCAAATACATGAAATACACTTATATGAGTCTCCATTCTCATTCAAACTTGTTTGGTTTTTGCATACATATTTTCCCTTTAACTAAGAATTATAGTTTGTATGTTTTATTGTTGGAGAATAACTAACTCTTTTATGTAACTGTTGGAAGTAAGTCTCACACCGCCTACCTCATTGTTTTGGGAATGGTTTAAAGACCTGTTGGACTACTTCTCTCATTGCCAATTAATTTTGAGATGGAACCTTAACATGATATCAGAGTCAGAGCACAACTTCTTTCCGGTTGTTATGGGCCAAAAGATACTCTTTACTTATAGGACAAATGTAACTCTTTACCTGATCCGACAGACTTATGTGGAGGGGGCATGTTGGAAAGTAAGTCACACATCGCTTACCTCATTGTCTCGGAAATAGTTTAAATACCTGTTAGACTAATTCTCTCATTGTCAATTAATTTTGAGATGTTCCTTAATTGAACAAGATGATTTATTGTATAGGATATTTGTCGTCTAGTTAAAAAAAATAAAGAAAACAATGGCGGTGTGCAAGGAGATTGATTTAGCAGAATGAGTAGTAATTGAGTATTAAGTTGAGTTTCATAAAAACTGCGTTCATACTCTGCTTAAAACGTTAAAGATAAGTAGTTGTCTGACTACTTTTCAATACAAAAGTCCTCAAAAAAAGTCTCATGACTATTATGCTAGGTTGCTGATGGCTTTAACTTACTCATTAATATTCTTCCTTAAAAAATCAATATCAATTAAGAAATGATATGTTTAATTTCAATGTAAAACTTATTTATGTTGGGCGACATATTGGGGAAAAACTATATAATAAACTGGTTTTTATAATATTTTGATATATGATATTATTAGGGAGTATAGATATTCTTAACGTGTCATTAAGAAACCTTTCTGAGATTATAATCATGTATAGAGAAAAAACAAATAAAGTAAACGTTAAGAAAGAAAGGAAAAAGTAATTCGTTCAATTCTTCCAACTGAATCTAGTCTTCTCTTCTTGCTTCCCATGTCCATTCTTCCAACTGTATTTAGTTGGGCGGTCCAAATAGGCTAGGCTAGAATTTTTTTAAAGTAAATAAAAACAATCAACCAATTGAACAAATAGACAAATGTTCCATTATTATACATAACTTTGTTGGGAATAATAACCACAAATTTGGAATGATTTCTTATCATAGAATGAATGAATCTGGTTATATAAAAAAGAGAAATGATATATTGAGTAATTTTTTAAACTTACTCCACATATTAGCCATCAATTATAAGGAAATCCAGTGGTTTGAATTAGTGGTAGATATAAATCATTAAATTTCCCTAGAATTGATGGTTAAGATGCGAAGTAAATTTTTATAAACTTATCCTTAGAATATATGGATACCTGTCTATATAAAAAAAATAAGCAATTGAGAAATGTAGTGGGTTAGGTGAGATCAAAGAGAAGAAAACCTTACCCACTTCCCCAAGCCTTTTACTCATTCCAAATTTTGTTCCTATTTTCTTCTTCCACCCCATTTCTTAGAAAAAGTAAAAACAAATAATTCTAAGCCCACGCGTTTAGAAAACTTAAACGCACTCCTATACCCTTATCATTTGTATCATTATTATACAAGGATAAGAAACTATATGTTTATCAACAAGGAGAAAAGATAAGTTTATAACCTAGGAAATGTAATAGAAGCTTCCGTTGAAAAAAGGTACAACAAATAAGTTCCGAATAAAGGAAGAAAAAACAACCACAAAATTAGACGCACCCTTGCGAAAAGCGTGTGTAATTCTCTCAGCTTCCATATCCATTATTTTTTTCTAACCTTTAGAAAATAATCAAATTTAAATACTGTAACAATGGAAACGTGCTAGCTTAGTGTGTATCTGGTTTCTATTGGTCCAACTTTATATATTTCAAAGTTTCTGAAAATTTATAGAACCTACCCACGTCAGTAGATAGGGTTGGAAATTTATTCAAGTGTTTACGTAGTTATAAAAAAGCCTCCCCATTGAATCTATAACGAGAATATTACTTATTACACTTTTCTTTTGTTTAGGGAGTTATGGTATTTGTTATCCAAATTGATTTTGTTGATGTGGTTTTGAGCCATGGATTCTGATCATCGTCATAGAAAGCCTTCTTCTGAAATCAACTTATTAGTTCATTCTCGTTTCTTCCTTTCTGGTTTCTATTGCTGGGATTGGGAATTCTTAACAGCCCTTCTTCTCTTTAGTGCTTCTTCCTAAACCCTCACAACTTTTAATTTTTCTATATAGTGGTAGTTATAGATTAAATAAATAAAACGGTTATTTCTGTTTGTTTTAGTTGAGAATAATAAGATTTGGTGAAGGGTAAATCGGGAAGAAATGTCGCAGCGATCAGTGGCGGCACCGTTTTTGACAAAAACGTATGATATGGTGGATGATCCAGTGACAGATGATGTGATATCGTGGAGTGAGAGCGGGAACACGTTTGTGGTGTGGAAGAATGCAGAATTCGCAAAGGATTTGGTTCCTAAATATTTTAAGCACAACAATTTTTCAAGCTTTGTTCGTCAACTCAATACCTATGTATGTTTTCTTTCTCTTATGCCTTTTAACTTTTAAACTCTTTGCATTTACATTTCTAGCTTTTTTCCTTCTGGAAACGGTGGTTGGTGGTTGCGCCGTCGTCCACCAATTACACCGACCAGGTTCTATTTTTTTATTTATAAAAAGAGAAATGGTAAATGATAATTTAGATTAATTCAACTTATTCCTTATTATTCCTTATGTACTATAATATTAAATTTATTAATTTGGTTAACCATTTCATCAAAACGTTATTATGCATAATAAGATAATAGTATCTATTATAAATACATTTAATCAATTGATTTGGGGTCAGAATGAGTTCAAAGTAATCAAATCCTATCATTTAATTAAATTAAGAACAAATAGTTATAATTAGCATTCAAAGAATAATAAATTTATCACTGTATATTATTATTACTATTAACATAAATACTGATATGACTATAATAAAAAAATGGAGTATGTAAAATTTATTAATAATAATGATATTTTGAATTTTAGGGATATATACAAAATATAAAATTATGTCGCCTAACGACATAACCACAATTTTTTTATAATAGTAATTTATTACGTGATTATTGAAAAGCATATAAAGATTATAAAAAAATCACAAATTTTAAGTCTATTATTCCTGATGGATAATGTTAAAGAATTATATATTCAACTGCAAATTAGAATATGTAACACGATTATGACATTAAATAAATATTTTGTATAGAATACACGTTACATACGATAGGAAAGCGGGTTGACAGGCTCAACACGCTAGTGATAATAAAGGCAGGAGTCATTCTAAGATATGAATGACCCCATTCCAAACAAAAATATCAATTATCTTTTATACGCTTTATTTTTCATACACACTTATCTATTTATTAAAATTAGGCAAATACTTTTATTTAAATTTGTCCAATTTCCAAAATATGTTGTTTTTGTGAACTTGTGATTAATAGTGTTATTATTAAATTTAGTTTTTCTTTTCAAATTTGCAGGGATTCCGAAAGATCGTAGCAGACAAATGGGAATTCGCGAACGAACACTTCAAGCGTGGCCACAAGCATCTTCTCTCCCATATTAAACGTCGCAAGACGACTCTCCCTCAGCCGTCTGTGCAGCCACCGGAGGTCGTAAAATCCGGCGTCGACGACAACTCTCCGTCAAACTCCGAGGCCGACGACATGAGGTCCACGTTTACCTCCACCCCCGATTCTAAGAAATCAATATCAGCAGATGTGACAAATTTATCAAGTGAGAATCATAAACTGAAAAAAGAGAATGAAACTCTAATCTCAGAACTGGCACATGTGAAGAATAAGTGCGATGAGTTGGTAGTTTTTCTAAGGGATTATTTAAAAGTGGATCCTGATAAAATAAATCGCATATTGGGACAAGGAAGTTGTGGGTCCAAAAATGAAACAGTGTGTTATAATAATGACCAAAATGTAGTAGGTGAAGGTGTAGTAGGTGAAAGTGGGAATAGTTTGAAATTGTTTGGTGTTTGGTTGAAAGAAGAGAAAAATAACAACCACAAGAAGAGAGAGTGCCAAGACCAAATGGGCCTTAGTGGGCCTCGCATGAAGGAGTTGAAAACTGTTGTTGACTTTAGTAGTGCCATGCCTGTGATGAAGAGCAACGAGGTTTGTAATTGAAGGATCTTGTTGGAACTTCGAATAAACAAATAAATGAAGAAAAATCAAAATATAAGCCATGGGTGAAAAGACCAAATGTGCTACCCATGTCTATTACACTTATCAAGCTTGTGTTTTTTAGTGGAAGGTTGTGTTATTCTTATTGCAGCTCCATGTCACTATGAAAACTTATATACTTAGATATGGAATGATCAATGTGTGTACTTTTATATTAATTCATAGCAACTGTTTCTCAGATATTATTTAACGTTCCATTCGATTTTATTTGACAGAAATTTCAAAGAGTAGTGGAAACTTGTTATTATGTTTGTATTATGTTTGGACCATTGGGTATCCTTTTGAAAGAAATAGCACAACCACGATAAAGAGTAGTGGAAACTTGTTAAAGAAATACCAGAAAGAGACAACGGGGCCAACAATTGGAAATTAGCCACACTGTTGAAGTTTATGACTTTATTGGCTTCTTCTGACTCTAGGGGTTTAAGTATTTTTTGTTTTTATTGATGAGTAGCAACTGTGACTTGTTTATTTGGTAGAAACTGCTCAGATCTAATCATTATAAGTAGGATGGTGGCTTGATTATAATAGGCTACTAAGCAATATAATATTTGGACATCTCAATCTATGAAGATACTAGTGAATTGGTTTTTTTTCTTTTGCATTTACTCTTTCTAATGTGTTCCCTTGATTGTGAGATTTTACAATAAAAATTTGGATTTAAAATGTGCAGATGATGGAGAGGTTAATTCAGACAACTTCATAAGGATGATGAAAAGAACTAGCTACCATCACTAGTCATGTCTATGTGTAGTGGTTGTTGTCCTTATTTGGCTGGAATATTAGCATTAGAATAATTTCAATTGCATATGTTTAGTGTAACCAAGGAACGTATCTTAGTGAGCTTTGAACCTCGATGCTGTCATCATCTAGAAATAGAGTATGTAGGGTTAACTTATATGTGTGGAGTCAATGAACAAGTTGAGTAGAAATTGTTTAAGGCTTTACCTTTACCTAACTACCACTCCAACTCTATGGTTACTTTGAAGAGTGAAAATCACACGTGATAGTTTAACATTTTTGAAATGACGTTTTATTGTTTGAATAAGTGACCCAATATTCCATTCACATTATGAGTTATATTTCTCAAAAGAGTTGAAAATGCATCCCTAACAAAATAAAAAGTGACATGAGAATATGAATCAACTCTTAAGTTTGGCATGATGGTGAATACACGGTTTCACAAATTATATTAAGGGGAATCGTCCACATATATGCATTTCAACTGGAACAACAGATATTTTTTCCTCTGCCATGTAAGTGAACCTTGATCAATCTCTTCCATAAAAAAGTTCTTCCAATTTTGTCAACTATCAAAAAATAGTACGAATGAGAAGTTTGTTAATGTTCTATCTCAAAATCATTTAAGAATGATAAAAATATTCTAACATCTTTTTAAATCATGTCTAAGAGAATAAAATGCAAACAATGTGGGACATTCTTTTTTCCTCTCCGGATGTGAGACATGTAATTCCACTCACAATACATTGCGGAAGAATGTGGAATAAATCATATGCTCCACTTTAGATTAAATTCTGTGTATGGAAGAATGAACCTTTATTCCTCTACAAAGTATAAACCATGTCTTAAGGGTATCAAAAGGCTGAAGCTCTTGTCTATATAAAGAAGTAATATTATCCTATTAGCATTCATAGTGAAGCCAAACATTTGTGTATCTCAGTCCCAAAAATAGAGCATGTCCAAAATGAGTTTCCTTAAGTTTCAGTATAAATTCTCAGGGAAACCCTCCTCTCCACACAAAAATCTGTCCCAGAAGAACAACTTCAAGTCAAGCCAGACATCAAGTGCAGGTGCAGGTGCAGGTGCAGGTGCAGGTGCAGGATCAAGCTTCCAGCCAAAAATAGAAGAAATGAAATGGGTGTTTGAGAAATTTGACACAAACAAAGACAGAAAGATTTCCCTTGAAGAGTACAAGGCAGCTTCAAGGGCCTTGGACAGGAGCATTGGGGACATTGAAGCAGCCAAGGCATTTAAATTCATGGATACTGATGGTGATGGGTTCATTGACTTCAAAGAGTTCATGGAAATATTCAATGGAGACAACAGAGATGGTAAGGTAAAAGAAACTGAGATAAAGAATGCTTTTCAAGTATATGATTTGAATGGTGATGGGAAAATTAGTGCTGAGGAATTGTCTCATGTTCTCAAAAGGCTTGGAGAGAGTTGTAGCCTTGGTGCATGTAAAAAAATGGTGAAGGGAGTGGATGTTAATGGGGATGGTTTTATAGATTTGAATGAGTTTATGAGGATGATGATGAATGGAAAGAAACTTGCCTAACTGATCATATATATATTTCGGCAAAGGCTTCTTTATCTGTGTGTTAGAAACTTAATCAAGAGGAGGAGAATCTTGTTCACTGCTTCTGAAGTTTGTGTCTTCCTTAAATATTTAGTTTCTTTTCAGTGCTAAGTACATGTTGTAGTTAAATTATGGAGAGGATCAATCATCCTTTGTCTGTCTGGTTAAATAGTTATTGTTATTGGGTGCTGAATAGTTAGTGTGGTTCAATGTATGGATCCTCTATTAGTTTCAAAAATACTTATCAAATGAAAAGTAGTTGTAAACATATTTATAGTATTCACTTTTAAACACTCTTTAATATTTCAGATGATTTGAACTTAGTCCATCTGAACCTATTTTTAAAATATATTTTAATGATTTTTTTAAAAACTCCTAATTAAAAAAAACTACTACGTTTTATACAAATTTTAGGTCAATTAATTGAATTCAATTTTCTATAGACATGGAAAAAATATTTTCTATTACTTACCATTTATATAGAGATAGTATTTTTATTTATTTTTCAATAGAAAAATAAGAACAAAACATATTTTTAATAAGTTTTATATATAATTATTATATTATGAATTACTATTTATATTTAATTATTTTTTACTCTTGAAAAAAATTAATCCAAATAAATGATAAATAATAACCTTTTACAAATCTTTACTCTAAATATTGAGATGGGGGTGTGAATGTGAAGAGACAGGAACATAATAAAAACATTCATTCCTTAATAGTTTGCTTAACTGGTTAAGTGAGTACTTAATTTACGGCTGGTTTATATTTATCGTGTCTGTTTGGTATCGTCCCTTCTCTCTACTTACATTTTAGAGGGTTCTCCTTCTCCTATTGGTTGCGCACCTTAACAACCTCACACCTCTATCATACGCCTCTTCTCCCTCTTATCCTACGCCCTTCTTCTCCTTTCCATTTTTCTATTTTCCCTTCTCTTCTTTCTCTCTTACACTTTTTTATTCAACTGTTTCTGAACACAAACCCTAATCCATGTCCTGAATCCATTAAAACAGGTACGCTTCTTCGATCTCACTCCGCGTTTATTTTTCATCATTATCATAATCAGGTTGTAATTAGGGTTTTCGTCATTGTTCTTCAGCATTGAGATCCGTGAATTGAAGTTTTAGATTTTGATGCTTTGGCGGGAATCAACATTCGCAAAACCAATTGCACTTTTGGTTTGATTCCGATGGCCAATCCCACCGCAGGGACCAAATTCGTATCCGTGAATCTCAACAAATCGTACGGTCAGCATTCGAGCTCTTATGGATCCAATCCAAACCGCGCCAATGGCCATGGAGGCATGGTGGTTCTGTCGAGGCCGCGGAGTTCACACAAGGCTTCTGGGGCGAAGCTTTCTGTTCCACCCCCCTTGAATCTCCCTTCCCTGCGCAAAGAGCATGAACATTTCGATTCTTTAGGATCGGGTGGTGCTCCTTCTGGCGTAGCAGGCTCTGGAAGTGGTTCCAGACAGGTGTCATCTGTTATGGGGTGGACCAAGCCAGCCACAATTGTATTGCAGGAAAAAGAACACATTTCTGAGCCGGCAGTGGATGGGTTTAGCAGAGGGAGCAGTGTGTATATGCCTCCTTCAGCTCGATCGGTGACAGTTGGACCCGCCACACCTGCTTTAGTTCAATCTAAGCCTATTGTTGACAAGGCAGCTGTGTTAAGAGGAGAGGACTTTCCTTCATTGAAGGCGGTCACTTTGTCTTCATCAGCTGGAATGGCTCAGAAGCCTAAGGAAGATTTGAGTCAGAAGCAGAAAAAGTTGGGAAGTGACAGTTTATCCACTGAGCAGAAGGATGCTTCTCGATTGAACTCACTTGTCGATGTTGGCAATAGTCCGAGTGTGATTACATATGAAAGACGTAGTAGTTTAGGTGGTTCTCGGGCAAATGAGCAGGGTAGGAAGCAAGAGGAGTATTTCCCTGGTCCTCTGCCTCTAGTTCCGTTGAAACCAAGATCCGATTGGGCTGATGATGAGCGTGATACAAGTCATGTTTTTACAGACCGAAGCAGAGATCATGGATTTTCAAGGAGTGATGCTTATTGGGATAGAGATTTTGATATGCCCAGGGTTAATATTTTGCCACAGAAGCCTGCTCATAATTTTGATAAACGGGGACAGAGGGACAATGAAACCGGAAAAGTTTCCTCTGGTGAAGTCTCTAAACTGGACCCTGTCCGAACTGCCAGTAGAGAGGGGCGGGAAGGAAGTTCTTGGAGAAATTCATCTTCTCAAACACATGGGTTTGGTGTTCAAGATGCTGGAAGTGAGAGAAGTGGTGTTGGTGTGTGGCCTTCTAGTGTGAATAGAGAAGTAGGGAACGATAACAAATATGTTCCATCACATTTCCGAGATAATGCTGCTCATGACGATCCTGGGAAGAGGGATATGGGGTATGGTCGGGGAGGGAGACATCCTTGGAATAACACAAAAGAATCATATGGTAATCGAGGGTCTGAACGAAATGCTTGGGATCGTTATGCTGGCAGTGAACAACACAATAGAAATAGTGTTGGTTCTGTCCAGACCTCAGTGTCAAGATCTTCATTTTCTTTGGGTGGTAAAGGGCTTCCTATGAATGATCCCCTGCTTAATTTTGGAAGAGAAAAACGTTTTTTACCAAAGAGTGAAAAGTCTTTCTTGGTTGATCCATTTACGGAAGATTTTGGAGCTTCTGGTTTTGATAGAGGGGATGCTATTCTTGTTGGGGTGGTCAAGAAGAAGAAGGATGTATTAAAACAAACTGATTTCCATGATCCTGTTAGGGAGTCTTTTGAGGCTGAGCTTGAAAGAGTTCAGAGGATGCAAGAACAGGAGCGGCAGCGGATCATTGAAGAACATGAAAGGGCGTTGGAATTAGTTCATAGAGAAGAAGAGGAGAGACTAAGGCAAGCTAGGGAACAGGAAGAGAGACAGAGGAGGTTGGAAGAGGAAGCAAAAGAAGCAGCATGGCGAGCAGAACAAGAGCATATTGAAAATTTGAGGAAGGCTGAGGAGCTCAGGTTAGCAAAGGAAGAAGAGAAACGGATGATTCAGATAGAAGAAGAGAGAAGGAAACAAGCTGCTAAACAAAAACTTTTAGAATTGGAGCAAAGGATTGCTAGGAGGCAGGTTGAAGTGGTCAAAGGTGGTAGTCATTCTCCAATTGCTGCGGATGAGAAGATTCCTGGGTTGGTGAAGGAAAAAGATGTATCCAAGGCTACAGATGTGAGTGATTGGGATGACAGTGAAAGAATGGTTGAAAGAATAATAACATCGGCCTCTTCCGATTCATCAAGTGTGAATAGGCTACTGGATACAGGTTTTAGAACTCACTTTTCAAGGGATATTTCTTCTAATTTTGTGGATAGAGGAAAAACAGTTAATTCATGGAGAAACGTTTATGAGAATGGGAGCAGTTATGCACCTTATCTGCAGGAACATGATAATGGCAACAATAGTTACGGTCCTCGTAGAGATTCATCAATTGTTGGAAAGCCATTTATGAGGAAAGATTACTATGGTGGTGCCGGATTGATGTCTTCCAGGAATCAAAATAAGGGGGGGATTTCGGGTTCTCATTTAGATGAATATGCTCACTTACAGGGGCAGAGGTGGAATCAATCTGGAGATGGGGATCAATTTAGCAGAAATACAGAGATTGATTCTGATTTTCATGAAAATTTTGTTGACAGATTTGGTGATGGTTGGTCGCAGAGTCGCTCCTGTGGCAATTCATTTCCTATATACCCTGAGTGTTCTTATCCGAATTCTGAATCAGATGGCCCTTACACCAACCTGGGGAGGTCACCTTATTCTGTAAGGCAGCCTCGGGTTCTTCCCCCTCCAACACTAGCTTCTGTGCCCAGAAGTCACAGGATTAGAAATGAATACCCAGGTCCTTCTGCCTTCCAAGAAAATGAGATAAGGTATGATCAGGTGGCAAGTGGTGGATCTACCATCCCTACTGAAGTAGTGGATGCCCCACAAGAGACTACTGATAACAAGGATCATGAAGTGGAGACTGCACATAGGTGTGATTCTCAATCTTCACTCTCTGTTTCAAGCCCCCCTAGTTCTCCAACACATCTCTCGCATGATGACTTAGATGGATCTGGAGATTCCCATGTGATATTGATATCTGAAGAAAGTAAAAATGGTGCCCTCTCATCTCCAGAGAATGTGTCTATTGTGATAAATGCCAGAGCTCAAAATGTGAATGCAGTTGTTTCTTCGTCTGCTGTCTCTACTGCTGTTGATGAAGAATGGACTACTGAGAATCATGAGCAGTTCCAAGAACAGGAAGAATATGATGAAGATGAAGATTATCAGGAAGAAGATGAAGTGCATGATAATATTGACCTCAACCGAGAGCTTGAAGATATGCATTTAGAGGACAAAGGATCACCCCACATGATGGATAACCTAGTATTAGGATTTGATGAGGGTGTGCAGGTTGGGATGCCCAATGAGGAGTTTGAAAGAACATCAAAGGATGAAGAAACTACATTTATGGCACTACAGGACTGTATCAACACTCTGGACGAACATGTATCTTTTGACAATGCATGCAATGATGCCAAAGCCCTTCAACCTGTTGATGATTCGTCTCAGGTGAATCTTAATAACAATACTAGTGTGTTTGAGGCATCAGAGAAGCCAACTCAAGATTTGGTCATTCAGTCCTTTAATGCTCATCCATCCTTAGCATCTGAGAGTGCATGCAATGTGGGTCCAAATGTATCAACTTCGGGTGCTATTGCACCTCACTCATCAGTGGGTCCAAATGTTATGTGTAGTGTAGCTGCTCCAAGTCAAGGTGAGCCCATTAAGCGTCAATTTGGTCTTTTTTCTGGTCCATCATTGATACCATCTCCGGTTCCAGCTATACAGATTGGATCTATACAGATGCCACTTCCTCTCCATCCACCAGTTGGTGCACCCTTCTCTCACATGCACCCGTCAAATCCTCCTTTGTTCCAATTTGGCCAGTTAAGGTTTGCAGCTCCCATATCACAGGGGATCATGCCTCTGGGTCCTCAAGCAATGTCGTTTGTTCAGCCAAATACTGCATCTGAATTCTCTTTTAATCATAATCATGGAGGTCAAATGTCAGTTCAAAATAGTCCAGATACTTCTGATCGCTTTGTTCAAAATGAATCGATGCCTTATTCTGTGGATAACCAACCAGGTATTACAAGGCATTTATCACAAGGTTCACTGCCAAGTGAGAATGCTGAAAATATTGATGGACTTAAGAAGGGTACTAATAGCACTAGGACTGCTACAGGTTTGCCAGTGGACACACAGAGGAGCCAAAATTCTGTTGGGAACACTTCACCCACTACTGCTAATGAATCAAATGGCAAGCTACTTACTAGAGATGCATCAATTCATTCAGTTCCAATAGAGAAGGATTTTATGGACTCAAAGGCACACCATCTAGTATCTGTTGGTAGAGGAAAGAGATATGTCTTCTCAGTAAAAACTCCAGGCTCAACGTCATCAGGTCCTGCTGCAACTAACCACTCCGATTCCAGAGGATTTCTTAGAAGGCCTCGTAGGAATATTCAGCGTACTGAGTTTCGAGTTCGGGAAACTGCTAAGAACAGGCAATCTTGTAGTTCAGTTTTGCCTGACCAGTTTGGATCAGATAATAACTCAAATATCAATGGAAGGGGTGCAGGCATATCTGGAGGGACTGGACCTAGAAAGACATCGGCTGATAAATTGGGAAAACTGACAGTAGAGTCCACTACAGAAAATTCCCGGCAAATAGATTCTGGAAGCAGAGCTGACAAGGTTGATGGAAAAGAATCAACAAAGACCCAAAGTATCTCACATTTTGGACATAGTAATCTCAAAAGGACTTTGTGTTCCGAGGAAGATGTTGATGCTCCGTTACAAAGTGGAATCATACGTGTGTTTGAGCAACCTGGAATTGAAGCTCCTAGTGATGAAGATGACTTTATAGAAGTCAGGTCAAAGAGGCAAATGCTAAATGATCGACGAGAACAGAGGGAGAGAGAAATCAAGGCCAAGTCTCAGAGTACAAAGGTTTAAATCTCTACACTTTCTATTTATTCACGTATCCTTATTTTTATAGCATCTCTGTTGATAACATTTTTTAATACTAGATGCCACGAAAGTCTCGTTCTACTTTACAAAACGCTGCAGCCTTACCCAATAATACCAGAGGATCCATATCAACTGGAGAAACGTCTAATAGGGCTCGTGCTCATTTAGTTGCTGCAGAGGGGCGCAGAATGGTAAAGGCTGATGTTTCATCTGGATTTGATTCAAGCTTATCATCCCAACCCTTAGCTCCTATAGGCATGTCTCCTTTGAAAATTGGTGCTCATTCTGACTTAAGATCACAGACAAGCAGGTACTTGTTTTCCGTAAGATTTCATATTGCCACTGTTGTATAGAAAGTATCAATATCATCTTTCCTTCTTCAGGCCACTCAAAACGAGTCTCCCAGCAGTAGTAGGTGGTGGAAAGGGCTCTGGGCCTGATGTTGATGATGCTCAGACATCTTTGGGTTCTTGGAGCCATGTGCAAATAAGTCATAGTCAACAGGTATGAAATCCTTGCTCTAAAAAATATTTTTAAGACAACAATGGTATGTGCAAAAGGTTCTTAATATTGTTCCGATTTTCTTCTGCATGCTATGGTTTATATTTTTTTTGGGATTTAAAACAATTAGAAACATTGGTTAACTTTTAATGTGGTGGTCTGGTCTGTTCACCCTTTGTTTCATAGGTTTAGTGATATTAGTGGAAATTTTTGATATACATTTTCCTATACCATATTTTGTAGTATAGATCATTTATCCATTTTCTTGTTATCTCGTTTAATGTTTTTTAGGTGGGCTAATCATTTCATCTGAGGATTGAGTTCCTACTTCATAGTTTTGATTCTTTTTGTTTGGGTGATCAAAGTAGCATAAACATTTGACTGGTCAATGCTTTTGTTGCGAATCTAAAGCTAAATTCTATGGCAGGTCATGGCTCTTACGCAGACACAACTTGATGAGGCTATGAAGCCACAACAGTTCAATTCACAGGCTCCTCTTGGAGATCTGAATAGTGCTGTTAATGAGTCCAGCTTGCCTACATCATCCATTTTGACCAAGGGAAAAACTTTCTCTTCTGCTTCTAGCCCAATTAATTCCTTGCTTGCTGGAGAGAAAATTCAATTTGGTTAGCAAATAAGTTTTATATGAAATGTTTTTTGACAATAATTTGATTTTGGATAGAGGAACTTTTGTTGCAGTTTGAAGTAATATTTCTGGATTTGAGTTGTTGTACTTATGGAGGATATTTCCTTTTGTATTTAGGGGCAGTGACATCCCCAACTGTTCTTCCTTCCAGCAGGCGTTCTGTGTCTCGTGGCATTGGCCCCCGACATTCATCTAGATCAGACGTGCAAGTCTCCCACAACCTAGATGGATCTGAAAATGATTCCAGTCTTCTCTTCAATAAAGAGAAACACAACAATGAATCTCATGGCCAGTTAGAAGATTGTGAAGCTGAAGCAGCTGCTTCATCTGTTGCTGTTGCTGCCATTAGTAATGATGAGATTGTTGGTAATGGATTGGGTACTTGTTCTTCCTCAATTTCAGATGTTAAATGTTTCGTAACTACAAAAATATTTTTCCTCATCAATAAGTTTTTATTCCTCTTCTGTAAATATGCTATTTTGACTTAAACCAATTAGGATTCATGAACTACATATTTACTTATACAAGTTACTATTGTAGGAATAGCTAGTGAGCAGCAATCTACTACTGAATCCAGATCCGGGGAGCTTCTCAGTGTATCTCTTCCAGCAGATCTCTCCGTCGAGACTCCTCCAATTTCCTTCTGGTCACCCTTACAAAATCAACAAAATCCTTCAAGTCAAATGATCTCGCATTTTCCTGCTGGTCCTCATTTTCCTTTCTATGAAATGAATCCTATGATGAGTGGTCGTCCTGTCTTTGCTTTTGGACCACATGATGAGTCTGCTGCTGCAGCACAGTCTCAGTCGCAAAATAGTACTACATCTGCTTCATGGCCAATCGGAAGCTGGCATCAGTGCCATTCCAGTGTGGATTCCTTTTATGGTCCCCCAACAGGATTTACTGGACCGTTTATCACTCCTCCTAGAGGAATCCCAGGAGTTCAGGGGCAGCCACACATGGTTGTTTATAATCATTTTGCACCTGTTGGACAAGTTGGCTTGAGTTTCATGGGCACCACTTATATTCCAACAGGAAAGCAGACGGATTGGAAGCACAACCCAACATCATCTTCCATGGGGAGTGAAGGGGGTACCGATGTGAACATGGTGACTTCACAAGGAAATCCAATTAATATGCCTTCTCCATTTCATCATCTTGCTCCTGGTTCACCACTTCTGCCAATGCATCCTCCTCTGGCCATGTTTGATGTTTCTCCTTTCCAGGTAAACTTTTGATATGTGTTTCACAGTTGCAAGTGGTAACCGTACAAAAATTTCCATGTTTTGCAGTATTGCAGCACAGGGGATAGTGTAGCTCCTGTTAGGAGTTACCAGTATTAGTTATAGTTCAAATTGTGAATAAAGATAATCAAAACTAGTAAACTATTAATTATGTTGTGCATCATTTTAACTGTTTTGAATATTGATTTTTTATAAATATTAATAATTGTTTAAATTTGTCTTGCCAGTCTCCTGAGATGACAGTACAAGCTCGATGGCCACATGTTCCTAATTCATCAGCTCCATCCATTCCTTTTCAGCATATCCATATTCCTTCAGTTGACCAGCCGTTAAATTCCAATAGGTTTACCAGTTCTCAAACTTCTACATTTGATGTTGGTAGGAATTATCCTACAACATCTGATGCAAATGTTAACCAATTGCCAGATGAACTTGGATTAGTGGATCATTCAGACTCCACCGCCTGCAAGGTATCATCACAGAGTGCTGTCAACAAGATTCAATCTGCCAATGCTCATGTTCAGAATGGCAGTAGTGACAATAGTAATAACCAGAATGCAAGTTCTGCTTTGAAAAGTCGGCCCTCACAGCAAAGTATATCCACTCAGCAATGTGATCATTCCTCAGGATATACTAATCAGAGAGGAGGTAATGTTTCACATAGATACAGTGCACCTGGGGATGAATGTTCCCAACGTAGAACGGGGTTCCATAGAAGAAATCAATCTCTAGGTGCAGATAAATTAAAGGTAAAACAAATTTATGTGGCTAAACAGACTACGGGTGGGACATCAAAAATTTCATGATTAGGCAGAACGATCTGCTTGATTTGAAAGAGTTGAAAGGCTAAATTATTAATTTTTGGTATTGCTGAAAAAAGAAAAGTGGTGATTAGTTTCAACATTTTTGGGTTGGGCAGGTTTAGTGCAAGAAGGGTTGTTGTTGGTTACATTAGATTGCCTAGCATATAGCTTGCTGCACAACGTAGTAGCAGTTTGGTATCAGCCATATGATTTGGAATGCTGTATTGGTCTAAAGCCTAGTTCGTCTTTCCCTGTTTTATTTTGATGATTTGTATTAAGTTAATAAAGCAATTAGATAGTATGGGAACTTTTGAAGAGAGGATCAAATTCCTAGCATTGTTTGGAAGAAGATTGGGGCACCGAACCTTTTGACATCCTAAAACCTCAATTGCAGGATTCATGGAGCTGATCTTTGAACAATTCTGGTGTTTATTCAGTGAAATCAAGATGCTTGGCTTTACATACTTTTTTGGCAGGCAATTCATCTATTTCTTTGGATCTTGAACATATTTTGAAATCTGTGGAAACTTTTATACCTTCAAAAATAGCGTCTTTCATTGCAGATTTTATGATTGATGGCAGTTACCTTTTTTTACTTCAACTTGAAGAAGGCCCTAATCACCTTTTTATATTTGTTGTCTCTTTTCTTTAACAGTTTAACGAAAACTTTTTAGCTAGTTGAATGTTTCTTCCCTGTTGCATGGAGGTTGTTGGTAACTTCTTTTCTGTCATTTAGAATTTTGTTTAAGAGTAAAACGTAAAAAAGAATAGGAATATTATTGTGGCTGCTTAGACATGACGTCGTTTTTAATAATCAGCCCTATGATGTTATGGATCTTCTAGATTTAATTGAGACCAGGTTGAGTTTGGTTTAAACAATAATAGATTTCCTGTTACGTGCTTACAACTCTTGGCTACTCTTGATGCTGCTAAGAAATTTCTCAAAGGCAGAACTCTGAAGGGCCAAAATTTGTAATTTTTTTTGGATAATACCTATTAGTAAGGGAAAAACAATATAAAAAGATTACACGTCGATGTTCTGAACTAGTCTATGTAATTATTTTATGGTTTCTTGGGTCCCTCACGATAATGTTGAACATGATAAGGTAAGGCAATAAACTCACTGAACTCAGGATTGTAGGAAGATAAGATAACAGCAAATAGATTAGAAGAAAAAAGGTAAGATCTTCATTGAAAAAATGATACATCAAATAGATTGAAAAGTGCCATTTTTAATTTGTTTCCTAAAGATTACTTTACTTTTTATCTGTTTAATATAACAAAGCTCGGTTAGTAAATGAACTAGAAGTTCCTTCTTTCTGGTGAGCTGACATTAGAAAACGAGCATAGTAAATGTCATGGAAAAAGTAACTTTAGGTTTACATAATATATAATATATCAGAGGCAGAGCCAATAAGATGCAAGTAGTTGCTAACAAGATGTGAGACCGAAACCGAGATGCAGCTACGTCGGGCCAATTCCAATAATGAATTTGCCCAATGTGTTTGACTGGTCCATTTTCGAACACATAACATTATGCCTTCCTAGGGGGAAAGAAGAGAAAAAGAATGAAATGAGAGAAGTGAGAAATAAAGTTTTTCTCTCCTTTGGTTTAGGGAGAGTTTGAAGAGAGAAAAAAAAAAGTTGTGGGTCCATTAAATGTGTTTCTCCTCCCAAGGAGAAAATGAGAGGAGAAGAGGTAGCAATATCTGTTATCTCAAACTGTGTCTCAAACCATGTCTCATAACAATGATATTAAAGGGAAAAAAATAAAAAATAAAAAATATTATAATTTTTTAATTTACGTGAATATTTTCATTGATCTGTAACATGATTTGCAACATAATTTTAGGCGACAAATCATTATTCAAGGAAGAGAAAGGAAAAAACAATCACTTCTCTATCTTCCTTTTCATACAACCAAACAACACTAAAATTCACTCTATTTCTCATCTTTTTCTCTTATTTCTTTCTCTCTTCTCTTTCTCTCTCACATATTTTTCTTTTTTTTATTTTCTTCTTACAACCAAAGGAATCTTATATATTTTGATTAATCCGTTAGACGTAATTTGGGACACTAGATCTCTATCACATTTTTACATTTTCAAGGTGCAACTTCATTTTTTTAGTAACCTTGTGTCCTTTGCTACATGTGCTGCTCATGGAGACTAGAGTACCTGGTATTATGATTGTCTTTTGGTTTTTTGTTGTTGAAATGTTTAGTTTTATTCTTAGAGTTGAGATTAAGGATGAAGAAAAGGAAGACATCTTTTATATGCTTAGTTTCTCTGTAAAACATATTATATTTTGGTACCTTGAATAAAACCCTCTTTTAAATGTGAGATACAAAGTGTCATGTTAAAATGTTATAATAAAATAAGTCTTCCCCTTTTTGTTTGGTCCCTATGATTGGTAAAACAAAAGTTGTGATTGAAGGGATGATGGCATGTGATTCCCTACAGAGGAATATTTATTTGCATAAAAGATTCAAACAATTCAATGGTAAAGACGATCATGTATTGTCTAACTTTGGAAGTGAAGGGATCATGCCTCCACGTGATTCCTTCCAGTAGCGTGACTTTGAATAGGGAAAGCCAATTCAAATGCTTAATTATTGACAGTTAATACAAACACCCCATTTTGGATTAAAAAGGACAAAAACAAAATTGATGTGAATGACTGAAAAGAAAATAACACCAAGGATGTTAAACTCTTTGTTTATATGCATTGACTAAACATTTTGTTTCAAAAAAGAAAAATTAAAGTGTTATTAATAACACAAGGATTTGGCATAAAAAGACGAGCTTTGCACCAGTAAGGGGTAAAGTGTAAGAAGAAATACACAATTTCTTAACATTTTCGATGAGTTCACTAACGTCCAAAGAGAATGGTATAACTGGAGGCAGTATATATATCTTGAAGCTTGACCATCATTCAATGCAAAATTAGCATGTCCTGGTAAAACATCATCATAGGCATGCCAACTGTTATTCTTAAATCTCTTGTTATTTTTTGCATTAAAAAAATAATATTGAAGAAGCATAATAAATGATTGAAACATCTTACTATATATAAATACAAACATCTAGTATGAGTGAGTAGTTGTAACAGTGAGAGGAAGCGGGGGACCCCAAATTGCAATAAGCTTCTTCTTGTTTGTACATCTTCCATCCATTTTGTTTGTTTTCAATTTAATCCTTTTCTTGTTGTTTTATGATATGTCATGGCTTTCTTAGACATGTACTACTCTAAGGTTCATCCATCAATATCAATATCATCATCATAATCATTTCTCTCCAATGAACCCCAGAATCTCTTTCTCAAATGATTTTGTTGAATCCAAACAAGCCATGAGGCAAGATCGTAGCTCTAACAGATCAGATACACCACCACCAGTAGTAGTGTCTTCTGACTTTGAGTTTTCATCATCATCAATGATAAACTACTCTATGATGAGTAGTGCTGATGAGCTTTTATTCAAGGGAAGGTTGTTGCCCTACAAGGACAACAACCATATGCATAGGGCAACTACAACACTTAGGGAAGAGCTTCTTATGCATCATCATGATGATGATGATGTTTGTGTTGAATCTCAGGGTTTTTCTCTAAAGCCACAAAAAGGGTCATCAACAAGGTGGAAAGGGTTTCTTGGTTTGAGAAAAAGTCACATAGGCTCTAAGAATAAGTCTGAAAAGAGTGAAGCTTCTTCTGACAATGGAGTTGAAACAACAAGATCTTCATTGCACAATCAGGGATCCTCACTTTCTCAGGTTACAAATCATAGACTTGTTATTTTTTTTCAACTATATTTATTATTTTGTGATCATGGTATACTTGGTTCAATAATAAGGCCAATGTTAACTGAATAGTTGGTATCCATTAAAGTGAAAAAATGTAATTTGCCTAAAAAAAATAGTGATTTGATATATTGAGCATTAGTGGTGTTAAATTTTCAAAACAGATTTTTCTTTATTTGTATTGCAATTTTGATAATTAGCCTTGTCCAACATTGTTGTTGGAAAATAACTGAAAAGTCTAAAAATTTATCTGTTATTATTTCCTTTTTTTTTTCTCTACTAGAGAAGGATGGTGTACAAAAGTAATGTATGGGATTAGCGTACAGAATATTTTTGTTTATTATTGATGATATATTTTGTTTCCTTATGATACACTGGTTTTTTTATTGCTAAATCATTACTTTGACTTTTCCTTGTTCAGATCACTAAAGTGTTAATCTGATTGTTTTGTCTTGGGTTTTATAGTGTGATGCAGGAAATGTTGAATGAAGGAGGGTCAAGTTGGTAGATTGGGTTATTGATTTGTGGCTTAAAGAGGTGTTGAATTTGCAGAGGAATGTACCATTTTTTTCTTTCCATTTTTGTTTTCCTTGCCTTGGTAAAAAGGTAAGAAGAAAAAAAGAAGTATTTTTGCTTTGGTTTAGTTTTCATCATTGGGGTGGGACACGTCAATGAGTTTGTGTAAGGAAATTGTTTGTTAATTTAGATTCTTGTATTCTCATTTCTGTTAATTCACTAGGAGTTAGGATTTCTGTTTTCTGTACAAATGATTTCCTTCCTGCACTTGAAGTATTTGACTTTTAACTCAAAAAAAAAGCAAAAATGTTTTACCATATGCAAATTTCACGTTAAATTATGTTTACCGTAGGCAATTGTATTCCATGCTCTGAAATTTTTCTATTTTTCCCCTGAATCTTAAAATGAGGACTTTGCGTTTTGCACTCAACATAAAATTTTAAGCTTTATGTCTCCATAGCCATTCCACAAAAATGCACTATTTTTCTTGAATTATAGAATCTAATGTGGATGATTAATTGAAATACATATCAAGATCAAATTTGTTGTCTATGCTCGACCAAAATAGAAATTGTAACCTTATTGTTTTGGTTGAAATAAAATAGTACCAATGATGTTATTTAAATACACCAAATATTTTACATGGTAAATTCATTCTAGCGGTCACATTTAATTTACATATATAAGGGGATTAATTAATCATACTTTTTTAAATTAATTTATTGTAATTATATTAATTAGAAATATTGTAAAAAGAAATATGCAAATTTGTAAATATATTGAAAAAATCATATTCAAATGTTTTACCTTTCTTAAAAACTATTCTCTGGTAAAAAAAATTAATTTCTATTACCGTTCAATAATTATATTTATCGTGGATTTTTGTGGAAAATGTCAAATGTAAGGACTGAGAATAAATTTAAAATAAAAACTTTCTATTAAAAACAGTAAATTTATAACTTTGAGGGTTTAACTTAAACTTTTTAATGTATGCTTTACTATAGTTTAATTCATCATCTTTAGAGTTAAGGTTAACATAACATTTTCTAAACTAGTTATAATTTTTATTTTCTCATAAGAAATTAAATAGAAATGTATTTTTTATAAATGAAAACGATGAGGAAGAGAAGAAATGTTAACAAAAGGAGTAAAGGGTAACAAATATTTAGAGCTGCAGAAGATCATGTACCGAGTACCCAGATTGTGAATGCTCTTCTTTTGGGTTTCTAAACTGTGATGCATCATTCAATTTGCTGAGTTTCCGTTTTGGTTCTCTCATTTTGTCATTTTCTTGTAGCGCAAGTTTTCTTCCTCTTCACCATCCCGGAGGATACACATTTTTCTGATTTTTTCTTGATTTGCAACTTCTGCATGTTACCGTCTTCCTGATCCATTACCATGGCTTTTCCTGCATCCCTCAATGTTTTGATGAATGCCACTTATGTGGTTTTTGCTTTCATCTCTGCTTTATGCTTAGGTGCCATCAAAGGTTCATTTTTCTCTTTTACCCTTTTGCACTTCAAGATTTGTTATTTTTTTATTCAATTAAAAAGATTTATTTTTTACATTTGTTTTTAAGTTCTAGAGTGAATTTGAAAGATGGGTCTTTGAAATTTTCATCAAATTCTGCAGGCATAATTGTGGGCCCTATCGCTGCTCTATTACTGATCCTTGGAAATGTTGGGGTGATTTTGGGTTTGTTTCCTGCACATGTAGTTTGGACAGTTTACACCCTTTTGAAGTATGTATTTTAACTTATGCACCTTCCCTGCTTTGAACACAGCCAATCAAAATCTTAATATAACTTCAAAATCAATTTTACCAAGGACTTTGTTGTCTTTAAAAATTGTTCTTTTAATAATTATTGAATATTTGATTGGTTGTGTCCAATAATGCAAGGTCTACCCTCTGCTATGCTCTACGTAATCTCACACATTATTTGGTACTTGGTTCCCTGATTGTTAGTTTATGTTTGCAGGATGCAGATTTTTGATCTGCCAATGAAAGTTGCAATTTTGCTTGTTTTGCCTGGCTTGTTTGTTTTATGGTTGGGTCTAGGAGTAGGTGGAAGTGTGATTGTTGGGGTGGGTTATGGATTTTTCACCCCATGTATTGCAACTTTTGAGGCCTTCAGACATGATCACGATTCTAAGAAATTTTTGCATTGTATTGTGGTGAGGCTCCAAGACCTTTTTGTCATGACACTAGCACTTAGTTTTTAATTTAGTATCACATTCTTTGTTTTTGGTAAATTTTATTGCCCTGTTTTACTTACCCATACTGTACTCAGGACGGAACATGGGGAACTATCAATGGCAGTTGGATCGTGGTTATTGATTTTGTTGATGTATGTTACCATTCGTACCCGAGTTACTTGAAGGAGCTACGTGAAAAACCTTGCTCGGATGAGCATGAGAGGCTCAGGTAATGTCCATTTGCTTATTTGTGTTAACTCTGTTTCATTTCGTTGTTAAACTGTGAATGTGGAAGAACATTAATCATGTGCTTCAATAGACTGTTGAGAAATATTTCTGAGATTTTGTAAATTGAAATTTTTTAGTTCATGGAGCTTTTGTCAACTTATTAAAGGTCATGCAGACTGGAAAACATGATTGATAACTTCCTGAAATCTCCTTAATCTGATATTGTGTTGCAGATTAGTTCATGTTCCTGGATGTATTGTTGTTGGGATCATAGGACTAATTGTTGAGGTTCCTCTTTTCACCACACTTGCTATAGCAAAAAGTCCTTACCTGTTGTTCAAGGGATGGTTCCGACTGGTGCATGATTTAATTAGCAGAGAAGGTCCATTCCTTGAAACAGCTTGTGTTCCCATTCTCGGTTTGCTAATATTTGTGTGGCCACTTGTTGTCATTGCAAGCATTTTAGTGGCTATTTTCTCAAGCATTATTGTTGGACTTAAGGCGTCCATTATAGTATATCAGGTTTGATCACTCTTTTTGTCCTTCACTTCTAATGCTTGGCAATGTTACCTCCACTTTGTCATTGAGTCTCATTTTTTAAACTTCTTGTGATTGAAGGAAAGATCTTTTCGTAGAGGTTTAGCCTATGTCATTGCAATGGTTGCCGAGTTTGATGAATATACAAATGAATGGCTCTATCTTCGAGAAGGGACATTCTTTCCAAAGTAAACAATTTTCCCAATTAGTTTCCCGTCCCATATCTAGTACATTGCCATTTATTACATTAGCATCACCATTCACTTTGCTTACAGCCAGGCCCCAGTATCGAAAGAACAAGGATGCTCAATCAACAGAATTTTCTGTCAGAGGAAATAGTAGTGTGGATGGAAGCAGATTAAATACTCCCACGGAGGCACCTGCAATGTTAGTGCCAAATTTAGCTAATTCAAGATCGGTTAGACAGACCATTCAAGAGGTGAAAATGGTGCAGGTATGTATCTACTTCACCTAATGTTCATTAAGTTCTGTGTCAGCTTGCAGCTTCTAACACTAAAATTCTATTAAAGTCCATTTCAAGGCACTTAGTTAAGTTGGGTCAAAACCATAGGAAACCATAAACGTATACTGCTGATAAAAAATTGTGAAGACCTCAGCACATGTCAAATGTTATTGTATTTTGCAAAATCAACTAATACTTACCAAAATTCAGCCCTGTACTTAATAGCATAAAATGAGCCTGCAGGCTGCGAATTTGTGTTAGTTTCCCATTTTCAGACTATATAATTCTAGGATCAAGATGTTATTTGGTGGATGATAGGAGTTACTCTTGGAAGTTTACTCCACTGAGAAGTGGAAAAAGAAACAAATAAGTATATCTAGAAATATTATCTTTTCGGCATGTCAAATACTTAAATATATTTCAGGTACTCTTTAAGTTTCAATAGCTTGAGAGTTCGAGTGAAAGCTCAAGTTATTAAAATCAGAGTTCATGTGAATATACTGAGGCCTTCTATTTTGCTTTGATCCAAGAGTTGGTTTGATATATATCTATTCTTTTAATGGTACAAAAATTCTCTTTTCAAGATTTTTATGCCTGTACATCTTCAAACTCCACCGATAACGATGTATTGATTGTTGTCTGCAATTAGTCATTCAGAAAGTTGATATATTTCATGCTTTACTCTTGCCTCCTAAGGACTTCGCCAGAATAGCTAGTTTTTTTTTTAAACCTAAAGTGTGAATATGTGAGGTCTTATCAGCATCATGTAGGCGTTTTTATATTCGAATAATGTTGCTGTTGCAATGTGTGACATGACAGATCTGGGGAAATATGATGAAGTCGGTCGAGATGAGAGGGAAGGATTTATTGGATTCTAATATTCTAACAGCTGCTGATCTTTATGAGTGGTTGAAGGGAAAGAATAGCGATTTAGCTGCCATTGTTGGTGTCGGCTTGCCTTGTTATTCACTTCTACAAACTCTTATCTTCTCCATCAAATCCAACTCAAGTGGTGTATTGCTTTCAGATGGATTTGAGATAAACTATTTAAACAGACCAAAGGATAAATTGTTGGATTGGTTCTTCAATCCTGTAATGGTTCTGAAAGAACAGATTAGGGTGAATAAGTTGGAGGAGAGTGAAGTAAGATATTTGGAGAAAGTTCTTCTGTTCGGAAGCGATACACAACGCATGCAAGCTTGCGATAACGACAATTATGTGCTTCAAGATGCTGTTAGAGCTGCTCAAATCCAAGGACTTGCAAGAAGGTGAGTGAAATGTATAATTCTATTGACTTCACATTTGCATGTCAAGATTATAAAGTGATATTTGGGACTTATACAGGATGATTGGAATGGTAAGAAGTGTATCAAAGCTTCCAACTTATAGAAGAAAGTTTAAACAAGTTGTGAAGGCTTTAGTTACTCATTCTATTGACAATGATATTTCTGGAAGATCAGGAAGGTCTATCATCTCAGAAGCCTCTGATGAAAATGTTTAGGAATTGGGACTAACTAAACTACCATTTTTCTCTTTATCTTTTTCCTCTATTCTTGTCAGGGATTCAAGTTATTCTCCTTTAGTTGTGAAGCCTTTTAGTTACTCATTCTATTGACAGGCATACTTTTTATCTGCTCAACCTTATATGCATATTTTTCTATTTAGCACTTGATATATTGATATATACCATACTCACGTGGTCAAATATTATCTCAGTCTATAAATTTCATACAGAAACATTTCTTTTTTAGAACAATGATATTCGTTTGGAAAATATTTTGCCAACAAATGTTAATAGCCTTTACATAACTTTGAAATTCATGACCCAAATCTATTCAAGGGTAAGAAGTTAAAATGAGTAAATTTTCATGGGAAAAGTAAATCCAATGCATCTAATAATACTAGATGTATTATTTTCCCATATAGCATTACCTCCTTTAGTTACTTAATCCCAACCACTAAAACTATAGATAACAAATCTTTTTTTTTATAAGTGTTGGACTTCACTGTGTGATTAGGGAGTCTCTAACTACATTTCCGTTGTTACAATACATGAAAATAGTGAAAAATCAGAAGTGAGATAAGATATATTGAACCAAAATTATGACAATATAGTTTTACGGGTCTTTTCGAGCTAAAAAATCTTTCACTAACATTTTTTTATCGGATGTGAAACTTCATACTTAAATAAATACATTTGTATAGAAAATTATATGGCAGTGTGTACAAGAAGTACCCTAATTAACACAATAATATAATTAATGCATACATCTAATACAATCCGTTCAAAATACCATATTTAAACCCCCAAAATAAGTAATGAAAATCATATTTCTAATTTTATAACATTTCATTTTCCCTTTTTTTTGTAGAGGAGAGTTAGGAAATAGAGAAAGGGAAAAAGAGAGAAGTTGGAGAGAAAAATGGAGTTTGAGAGAGTAAAAAAGTGTGTGGATCCCATAAAATTTTCTCTCTTCACTTATGAGAAGAAAATGAGAAGAGAAAAAAATAACATAATAAAATACACATTTCTCTTCTTTCTCTTATACCAAACAATACAAAAATCATCTTTATTTTTCACCTCTTTCTTTCTTCACACTATCTTTCTCACAGCCCATTTTCTTTTGTTAAACCAAAGAGAGCCAAAATGAGACAAGAGAATTTGTAGATTAATTTTATATCATTTTAATATATAATAATATATCATTTTTATTAATAAACTATTATTGTGAATAGTATTCGGGATATTTTATATATATATATATATTTATTGTTGCCACCCATTCACTCAGGAGAAACTAAGAAGTAAATACTCAATTGACAAATAAAACGAAGGGAGAAGTGAAACAACACATAATCATGTGTCATAAAAAAATTATGTCTCAAAGTTATAATTCAAACACATTTGATCAAGTAATATAAAATAATTTTTTTATTTTTATCATTTTTTCTTAAATAATTGATACATTTTTGTAGAATTTGGATATAAAAAATAGGACAGTTGATCTCCGGTAAAAAAAATATGTCACGTGATCCAAGAAGAGTGGTGCCATACCTAAGACGCCATTCTACTGTATGTGTGAATGTTTGTGCTATTCTGCACTTTCCAGCTCAAAATAAAAATTATTTTATTTTAACACTTAATTAAACTATATAATGTATATCACATACTCTTGTTGATTTAAGTTTAACACTACTATAAAAGTGCAGCCACATAGCCAGACTCATATTTAATTTTATATACAATTGTAGCTTCATTTTCCATACAAATATTTAGTAGCGTCAAAGTTAATCTTATATAGATTTGTAGCCACATCTTCTATACAAAATATCCTGAATGGTGAACTTCAATGTTGATTTTATATAGAATTATCTTAGTAGGTGTCATACCAAGATAATCCTTGCAACGTTCTTATTTAGCTAAGAAGATAAAGATGGGATGGTCTTACTCAACTAACTGCCACAATGATGCTTATATTCCACTAAGGTCCAATATTAGTGTATAACCATCCACAACCCAAAACAGATACTGTTCCTATTTTTTACCATACCTTAGTCACTGACACGCATTGCACTGTCTAGAAAGCTTTCACTATCTAAAACGTTGATATATCAAATCACCATACAATTCAATGTCAGAACAACATGGCCCACTAATCCTAACTTGTCTATCTTTCATTTAAGATCAAGCAGTGCGTAAGTTTTACTGCCATTACCTTTTTCTGGGGTTGGCTATTTCAAGTTTCCACATGCTCATGTACCCTTCAATCTTCGCCGATTACCTAATTTTTAATGTCACATTTTGCATTTTTAGATTGTACTTCCCTCTACTGTCCATTTTTTCCAACTATATCTCTTATAGGTTCCGTTTTCATTAAAGGGTGAGCTTAATTAGATTCAACTCTAAATCTAACACAATGTTAATTTAACCCATATGGCAATGTCTTTATATATAGAAACCTATGAAAACAACTCTCTTTTTTCATTCGTTATGTCAGTAACCACATTGTTGTGCCCACATCTATGATCTATCACTAGCACCAAATGTTATATCAACTAGAGTAATAAAGGGCACGGTCAAGACTAATATCTATCTTACATATGCCTACTCCTGCCCATAATAAAGACACCAAGACAAAAGAAAATAATTATTAGGGTCAGTGAATGAGAGTCTTTAGGAAGAAAATCAATACTAAATTTTGTTTGTGAAACTTGGTTTTACGTACAATGTACCTAAGATTGCAAATTGTGGAGTTCATTGTTGGTTTACAAGGACTGGATAGGGGTGACAGAGGTTATAAGTTTGTGTGTATTATAACTTTATAATAAAATTTCTAAGGGGCCTACTTGATAATCAGGAGAAAGAACAATATTGCATTAATTTGAATTTGTTTCTTGTCTTACTTATTCCTAGTTAGGAACAGTGGTTTGGCTATTCAATTATATATAGAATTAGAATTGTTTTCTGATAGACCCGCACGGGCACAACTATTTAAGTTGCCAACTAATTAAATGATAAAATACATTGTTGAAATGCGACTATTCTACGAAGTTAATGACAATAAATTTGAGTTTTCAAAAGTAGGCTTGATATTTTAGAGATCATATTATGTGTTCAAATCATCTTAACCCATTTAATGCCATACATTTTTTTAAACATATATAACCACTATATTTACATTATAAACGTGAATCAAAATCATCAAAATCCCAAAACTACTTCATGGCAATATCTCAGAATAAAAGATAAATAGACATGTCATGTGCCATATATTTTAAAGAGTTATATAAAAATCTAATTGTATAATCATAAAAGGAAAGAGTAAGCATAAATATATCTTAAGTGTATATAGAGGTGTATTGATTGTTTCTCTTCATGTTTAAATTGACAAAAATAAAATTTCATCATAATTAAAATGATAAAAATATCTTTATATATTGTCTTTTATTTATTATTATGTTATATTTGTATCTCCATTAATGGAGAGTATCCTTTGACATTATATATATCTAATTTCCATCTTTGTTTATTAATTTCATTGCCTTTGTAATAAAAAAGGGTAAGTTGTATATGTTTCACTTTCTTTTTTGGGGGAGGATTGGAAATGTGTGCATCTTACTATGTAAACGTCCTGAAAATAGAAAAGTTTATAAGAATCAGGACCCTCCAGGCTCTGTGATACGCATCTGACACTCTCTCAAATCATACCATGATTCGCAATGCAATGATTATAGCATAACAGAAAAGCAGCAGCTCAGTCACATTTCTGGCTGTAGTAGTATCAACTTGTCTTTCCCTCTCTTCCTTTCATTCAACCCACACCAAATCATCATCAAATCCACACGCTGCAAGGAATCTCAATCTTCATACCATGTGGTGCAATTATCATCTGCCTTAATATTCCTAACCATATAACGTGACAAACACGTCCCTCCCACGTTACAATGCTACATAGCAAAACGATTAAGTTTATTTCCCAACCAAAACGACGTACTAGGTCCTATACCCCTCAATCTGGGGTTGGGAAATAACAAAATTTCCATTTTTTGGTGAATATAACAAAACAACTTTACTCATGAACAATTAATGTGTGTGTATATCTGGATTTGAAAGAGAAATTACAAACGGTTCTAAAATTTGAAATTTGATAAAGGCCAAGTAATTCATACTGTTATTATTTCGATTATTTACTAGACAAAGGTAAGTTATGGAAATAAGAATAACAATATTGCAATTTTAACTCCGGTACCAATTTAGTTGTACTTGTGTAAGTAGAGTTGATTTGGTTCCAAGATTGGAAGACTCTACTCACATGGGGAGGGATAATAAGATAAGCTTTTCCATCCTATCAAACATGTGCCCGTAACTTAAACGGCATGGTGCGTGTACCTGCCCCTCCTACGCCCAACAATTAAACAAAATCGACACCCTTTTCAGTCCTCTCTTCCTAGTAGCATCAGCTAACTATAGCTAGCTACTTCACCTTCTCTTCCCCCATTTTTACTGTATGTACTGGTTTCTCTTTCTTCCTTGTGTTGTTCTTCAGTTTCTGTTTCCCTTTTCTTTTTCTTTACCCTTTCATATACAAGTGAAATTCCAAATAAAAAAGGAAAGAAAAAGAAGGTACAACCACACAATCACGGTATTTGTTGTACCTCTCTAACGACAAAATTAAAACAAAGAAACGGACACGAGTTTTAAGGGAGCTAATTAAAAAGAAAATAAGAGCGATTGAACCGTTTGTAAACTTAGAGAATTTAATTACATAATCGAGCGCAAGCTAGCCTTAGTTTCTCCGTATATAATAACGTTACGCCGTAAAAAGAACAAACGGAGGTGAATTATCTTCTTCTTCACCTTAATTAGCACACAGAAATTAAAAGAAAACTGTACAACAAACAAAAGAGTCCTGAATGGCGTAAAAGATGAGATTGAAAACAAGATACCTAATCTAAAGGTAAGAATAATGTCAGCAAAGTTGCATGTTTAGAGGGCAAGAGCGAAAATGGAACGGATAAGTTTATGGCTTCAGCTGAAACCACTCGTAGCGTCCTTCCAAAGGCACGTCTTTCACAATATCATAATTAAACCTGAAATTATATTTTTAGCATATAATTTATTAGTAATAATTCAAATGTCAAATAAAAATAAAATAAGTAAAGTGAAGAAGAATTTCCGGTTGATTTCAATTTTAGTAACGTAGTAGTAACTTACTTGTCTTGAAACCGTTTCTGAATATCTTTCTCAGCGGTAGTGAAGAATTCTTCAAGCTCCAATTCCGTTGGCATGTTTTGCACTGTTGAATCAGAACGGTGAGAATTGGTTTCCGCCTCTGGAGAATTTTCTCCAAGGCTCATTGCTCTCCTGCGCGAAGAAACCACATAATTTTACTGCTACTGTTATGGTTCAGTAATGTATACTGAATGGTGTTCAAATCTTGAACGGAAGAAATTATGGCTGTTAAGACACATTATTTATTTCATGCCTTTCCAAACTCAAACTAAAACGACTTGAAGTTTTTAAAAATTTGGAAATAGAATAGAGAAGCGATTTCAAATTTTCAAATGAAAAGGATAAGTAATGAAATCCGTTGAATTCAAAAACCTCTCAGTTTGTTCACCACAGTTGCACGTGGAAGTTTCAACTTGCGCGCTCTCCACCTGCAAGTAGATGTGGAATACGATGCATCAAAATTTAATGAAATAAAATTAGTGAATGATGAATGAATGAATGACGCTCAGGAGCAATTAATTAAAGGAGAGAAACAAAACGTAACTTCAGTATAGGAGAAAAAATATACTCCATTAGTTCAACATTAATTGTTTTCAGCTCAGAAAATCTAGAAAACGAAACGATTTCTAATTAAACTCTCTTTTTCAGTTTCTGTTACCTCAAGATCTAACAGTTTCATCTTTTCCTCGTCGACGGATCCATTGCTCGAACAGCAAGACGCTGGTAATTCCTCATCAGAAGTCGGGCTAGAGCAACCTTCCTCCGTTACCGGAGATACGTTGGTACCGCCACTCTTTGTACCGTTAGATGATGATTTTTTCTGCTCTTTGGTAGTGTCGTTGATTTTCCTTCTCTTTGATGTCGGTGCAGTTGAAGTTGCAGCAGTAGCTGGTTCTATGGCTAATGCAGCACGAGCTCTTGTCTTAACACCAATCTGAGCCATGTCCATTTCTGAAAGTACGTGTTGCTGCGATTCCTTACCTCACCTTCTCTTTTCTCAGGTGTAAGTGTTTTCTCTCTGCTGTCCCGTTTTAATTTCTTATGATTTTGTGAATGTAAGAGAGAAAAAAGAAAAGTGTGAGTGTGTGAGTGCGCGCGTGTAGTACGGAGAAGACGAAAATTGTTGAGGTGATGATAATGACGAAAGGGGATTCAACGGTTAGGAATGGGTAATTTCTTTTTTGTTATTGGTGATGGTGGTCCAGTCTCCGTTAACAGTGACGGGGGAATCTAGAAACGGGAACGTGACGAAACTGTTATGGGGTCAAGTATGCGCCGAAGGAAATGCCAATGGAAGAATGACACGTCAACAGAACTGACGGTGGATTAAACCGAAACGGAAAATAGTGGTGTTGGAAGAGACGGAAGGTTGACGGTGCATTGTTGTAGGAATTGCAACGCAAGTAACGCGGAATTTGAAGAATGATGCGGTTAGGATGAGAGAATCATCATACATTTGCGTTGCGTTGGCGACTTCCGTTTGGTAGAGAACCGGTCTTTAAGCAAAATAATTGTGTTCATAATTCAATTACGGAAATATCCTTCCTTTCATAACTGAAACGCTAAATTGCCATTCCCCCTCTTTTTTATTTTCCCCCCTTCTTTCTGTGTGGGCTACAAACACACGAAAATTTGTCGTTTATCCTTTTAACAACAATTTAATTTAATTGTTGTTATTTAAGGTAATGCGTATGTAAACAAACTTATAATTATTTTAAGTAATGTATAAGCACCAATGCCAAAGTTGGAAACGTGGTATCAACCACGATAAAAATAAATTTAATCGACATTATGTCATACGTTAAAGTAATCATTTCATACAATATATTTTAATTAATTAGACCGTTATTTAAATTTCCTAATCAATTTATGATTATGATATAATAACTAATTTATATCGAGGAGGTAAATATGTTGAGACTAATCCCTTCTCCAATTTTAATATTATAAGAATAATAATAATTATTATATAAGGGATAGTAGAAAACAATGTAATCAGAAATGTTTGGTAAATGTAAATAGATGAGTTGCATAGTATTAGAAAAGGTTGTTTTTCATGTGTGAGCGTTAGATAGGTCATTGGGTATTTAAATATTTTGGAAAGAAGATTCTCGATGTTTATATCACTTTAATTGTATGCCAAACATTACTATTTCTTCATGGTATTTGTTATTTTTCACCATATGATCAAAATATCACCAATTAATATATAGGATGATAACATATTTTTAGATTTTGAGCACCAATAAATTGCCCAGATGAGGTTTCAGCTCCAAAAAAAACTATATTGAATGATCATAATTGGCACGTAAAATGTTATTTTTTCGATACCTTAAGTATTTTTATGATGGCACAACAAACATATTTATGATGGAATATCCTTTCAAAGAAATTATAAAACGTAATTTTTTAAGTTGAAACAAAAAAAGTATGTATAAAATAAATAAAACACTTATTGTGTCACAAGAAAAAGTAATATCACTTCCATTTTAAAAAATGTTACTTCGTTCCCATCATGGTTGTTTTTTTTTGTACAAGATATATCCTCACTATTTGGGTAAGTAAATAATCTCTTTTAAGGTGTATGACTATCCATCTCAATAAATATCACTCTTAAGAATTAAATCATTGACTTTTTAGTCATCCTAAATCTTACATCATTATACCAATACTTTGTTAGTTATATCATCATTTCTTATTTCCCACTATTTGACTTAGACTTAATAATTATTTCATACATGTTGGGTCGATAGTTCAACAGGAATGTTTATATTATGCTTTTCCCGGACAGCATTACTTATTCTTGAGCACGTTCATATTTTATATTTTATATAAGTAATATAGCACATACCTTCGTGCCAAAATTTCATTTAGACCTATATTCCATATTTATACATTCCAAATAATCACGCTACAAATTCAAATAATTATATACTTCCCCAAATTCTTAATTCATTTGTCATAGAGGTTGTAAGAAACAACTTGTTCGAAATGAATATAAATAGAAAGTTGATAGAATATACCTTATGATGGATGACATATTCTATTTTGATTTTAATTTTATTGTTGGACTGTCTTACCATTTCGCGTAATATATTCCATCAAATATTTCACATAGTGTTTCCTCCTTGCGTCTTCATTGAATTAGCCATCATTTCCTCCATTAAAATAGAGATAGATTGCCAATACTTATCGACTGCCCCAAAATATATATACATAATATAATACACTAGAGTGTTTATATTTTGTATGAAAGAATAAAGTTGAGACCTTAGCGCTGCTATTATAATCTTCACTGCGCCCCAAAACATATATATGAATGTCGGAGAGAAACGTTGATGAGTTTATATATACACACGAATCAATTGCCATAACCGTGTGAAAGTTAATATATTAATTTTAATGGCATTGGGAGTTCTAAGTTCTAACCGTTGTTGACATTGGGACGTTGCTGGCGTAGAAGCTTTAATCAATTATTATTGTTAATAAACGTTGTCTCCAATGACTTCATAGGATTGGTTTTTATTTATTCTCAAGTTCATAGGATAGGTATTAATTTAATTAAACTGCACAAAACCTTAAGCACATAAATTGCCTAATCTTTTTGCACGAAAGAAGATGGTTCTATTTTAAAAAAGAAAGGAAAACAAACTCAACTCAAAATCTTCTGATATGTTAGACAATCGTTTCTTACATTTTATTTTAACATCACCAGCTATTTATTTTCTTTTTTTGAAAATCAATAGCTGTTTTATTAACTTTTAACGCACTATTAATTATTTACTTTGATCCAAAGCGCACTGATAGTTTTTATTTTTTTGCTACTTTGAAACTCAAAGAGAACTATTTTTTTTTACCATGATTTGGATTATCTTAACAAGGAGGTCAAATTTCCTTTTCTTACCGCTCATACTGCCATTATACCGGTGTTCTTACAAACTAATTGTTATTAGTTTAATATATAATAATAGTATATAAAACTTATACATTATTGATGTTATTTTGATGGGTTAGAAGGGAGATGGGGGACAAGGCACACATGGTCATTAAATTTGGGGCCATAACGGCTATAACTATGAGGTAACCTGTAGGTATAGAAATTAAATGTAAGAATAAGATTAAATACGGTCGTGTCACTCATATTGCTCATATGCATTTACGTACACGTGGGAGAGTCACAGAGATATATTGCGAGGACAATGAAAATAAATAATTACATTTTTCAAAAATAAAATAAAATTATTGCTTCACACTTTCTTTCTCGATGGACTACTATAGTAGAGTTGAGGATGATGTGTGATAATGATTGGCCGGTGTGGGTAGTAACAATATTTGATATAAATTATTTACTTCTATATAACTTTTATAAAATCACTTATAAATAGACAGATCAATTTAGGGACTAGGCACATTCTAAAAGTGATTTATAAATAGAAAGAGGAGTAATATTGACATACTAAATATGCAGTATATATATCATATTCATTTATTGAAAATTAAAATAAAAAATAGTCTGGATATAATATTTTATCTCATAAATATGTTAATTATGTAGATAAGAAGTGCACCCATACCATGTCCTTTTGATAAGACTTTTTTATAATTGACTTTGGTCCTTGATAGTGCCTTTTAGAATTTTCTGCATGTTAATTAATTTTTATTACAAAATACACTTGTTGATGAATTGGAAAGATAAAAGAAAATTAGTCCATATAATAACTATTAATTAAATGGATAAAGAGAACATGCAGTATCAACAATGAAGTATAATTTTTAAAAGTGTAGTTATTTTTTGACAACTTTAACATTACTAATCATATAACTAACTCTCTTAGTTCACATAGAAATAAATTTAATAGACAAACAAAAGATACCTTATTAGAAAATAGAGAAATGTCAGATTCAGTAGTGCAATTAAGCAAGATGCATGAAAGATCAATATTACCCCAATTGAGAAAGACGCAAAAGGAAGATGGTTCCGCTTTGAATATTTTTCCAAGTAAGAGAGAAATATAATTAAGAGTTTAATTAATATTTATCAAGTTTATGTATTGATAATGTAAATTTTTATATGATCAATATATTATATATTGCTTTTACTTAAGATTCAATTATTGTTAACATGTCAATAATAAATGATGTGCTGATATATTAAAAAAACTCTTATATTATTTATATTATTAGTTCATAAATATTAAATCTTATAATTAAACTACTTTGCTACTTTAGTGAATGTTTGTACGTTTTGATAAAATTAAAGGTTATATAACATTATAATTATAATCCCCTTAAATCAAAGGTGATATATATCTGTAAAGTAAGATTCCCATGAGGATTAATAAAATGAATGGACAAGGAAACTTGATATCTAACCTTAGTTTAAAGAGTGGGCACAGAAAGCTATAATTTTTTTTTATTTTCTTATGGTTTAGGCTTGGGTTTTGGGCGCCACTCATTGCCTTCATTAAATGGCTGACAATTAACCTTAACAGGAAAGAAAATATATGATATGAGATATACATTGGAATTATTTATAATATATTGATTATATATAAAATTTTATACTAATAATATATAAATATTACATTCTTAATTTTATTGTGAAATTGCTTTTTCTGGGACATTTAATTGAGAGTGAGCGCGCTGATTGAATCATTTAGTCCAACCGTGGCCCAATTAAATTAGACAGTAATAATTCTATGCAAGAAAAGTGCTTATCTGCTTTTGTTTTCCCCGTTTCACTCACGCTTTCCCAGTAAAGCAATTCCGTTGGTCAGAAGATCCCATGCACGTTAACTGGTTTAGCTAACCTCCACGATGATCGATAATGATACGGGATTTTGGGTAAAATTATTTTAAATTAATTAATTAATCTCAGTTATTTAATTGGAAAATGCTAAATGTTCGAATAAAAGGGAAATGAGATTAAATAACTGAGTTATAAATTATTTATTTAATCTCATTTTTGTAGTATCAAACAAATGTTTTTTAAAAGCTTGGGCACCAATTTAGTTTCTTTTTTCCTCCTAATATTAATTCATCAAAACAAAAGGGATGTGTTATATTTATTTAGAAACCAATACAAAAATCAACTAAAAATTATGGATAGGCAAGATTTAATGTCAAAGGTACAACTATATATATAGGCAGGTGGTGGATCCGACACTAAATAAAGAAATTCCACCAAATGAAATCTTTCAGCAAAATTGGAATGAGTAGTTTATAAGCTTCATCATGGTTGCAATCCAAAACAGCCATAAAACTTCAAGTTCTGTGCAATTTTATCATGATGCTGGTCAGTGGAATGATGTAACTAGTTGAAATGCTAAAAGTTAAAGAGAGAGAAAGGCTAGAGAGCAAAAACAAATTGAAGAATCTCACCAAGGTTCTTGAGCAGTTAATTGTTTGTGTTCAAAATGAGATGAGAGATTTAGGGTTTGTAGAGGCTTCAGGGGAATGATTCCATTCATGTCCAAGACATGTTTGTTCTGTTAGTGCTCAAATGGTCCTCTTATTTTCTAAAAGCATCATCTATCTCCCTTTCTAGGTTAGAAGTGTTATTTTCTAAAGGACCCCCCTCTATCTCTTTGCACTTTTTAAAGTAAGCAACTTTTGTGGCATATGGCTTTTCCTACTTTTTTAAAGTCTTGTGAAAATATTGATCCCATGCACAAATCACAATTCAGCTGTGGGTGTCTACTTCCTTATGTTCCCACACTTTGGTTTGAAAGTTCAAACTTTTTACCTTACCTTGATGTCTTTATCGTGTTTTAAACGGATCTATGATGCCATGGGTCATTAATGGAGTGGTCATTAGGGTCACAATTGTTTTGCCTTTGGATCCAATCAATCATTTCTTATATCACTCGGGCATGGTCAAAAATATAAAAAGTCGACATGCTTAGAACATTATTTGGCTTGTTACTGTTTGGGCACTTTGACTTTCACAGAATGATCTCAATTTCAACAATGTTAGACATTCTCTAACTCATATCTTGGACACTGCTAGGGTATACGCATGACTTTGGACTAAATATTTTTTGGGGTTGATTCTCATTGATTACTCTAATTGGATTTCCAAATCTCTCGTATGTTTGAACATTACCTTGTAATTACTCTTTTTTTTTTCTTCTTCACCACTTTTTGTGCCTCCTTTATTAATAAAATTTTCTTTTGTGATAAAAAAAATTAAGGTCAAGGGGGACCTCATGATTTACTTTCAATTCAAAATCAGGTGATCAGTATAAACTCACAATGTACGTATCATTAGACATCTGTTATTGAGAATGTCATTTTAATATTTTAAAAATAAAACCCTAAACTGGTTATAAATAGAAAAGAAAGAGGAAGTTATAAAAGAAGGAAGATTCACATGATCGGATCATCTTTTGTTTGTATTTAATTCGAGTAAGCTTTTGGCTCTATTGTTACTATCTTTCCCTTTATCAACGGAATCTCATATAAATAATTTAGCTTGCATAATTATTTGCTTTTAGCTTTTTGATATAGGCCTCTAGGTATTATCGATATAAGGAATTTTGGTGATTATTTTGCTATAATTATATTAGCCAACCGATCAATATCTGAAACTGAACTTATCAATCTGTAAGTTGTAGCAATATTCCAAATAACGCCTAATAATAAGTTGGCTAATTAGTACAACCAAATAATCAGCAATATTCTTAATTGATCGATAATACTAGGATTGCTAGCTTAGGGTGGTTGTTTTTTGTGCCTAGAGTTTTACATTCGATAATGTGAATTTTATATTATATATTCTTTTAACATTTTTGCTCCCATGTGTATATGACCTCAAGGCCTAAGTTATTTTATTTTATTGGAGTGTGTTCCAGTCTTATCAAACGGTCCTCCCCGTGATAGGCTTAGAATATTGTGGTTAACACCGAACACCTTATGAGGACTTATAGTACAAGTATTTATGATACAAATTGGCCAGTCGAACTACACCAAAAGACATATTGTTGTCGGACACAACCCCACGAGCCAATACTAGAACTACGTACGCCTCTGCCACTCATTTGTCATGCTGCCTGCAACAGACATATGTTGCATGCTGCCTACAACTCTCAGCTAACCCCCTACTCTACGCTAAGGACAAGCCTAGACTACGACTACAAAGTCTATCACAGACTATAAGTGAATTATACTCAAAGTACAACCTGGCCAGACCGCCCTACATGGATAAAGCAGCCTCCTAATCAGCCAAAGTAGGCCGACAGACTCATATAGCCAGTCATACCAACAACATCACTCGGAGAATATTCCATTACCTTCATTAAAAACATGGAATCCTCCTCATAAGGAAATATTACTATTCCCTCATATTTTGAGCTATTTCTCTCTCTATTTTATCTCCTCAGATAATTCTTCTTAGTCATTTACTAACTTGATCGTCAAAACACATTTTCACGTACCTCCATTGGCGAGTCCAAACTTAGTTTAGACAACTCCAAGAAATACTTTTGCCTAGCTATTGCCCGACCCAGACTCAACTCAAGTCCTATGAGAAGACTCCTAGCCCGGCTAATGCCCGTCTCAGCCCGTCTCAACTTTCCGACACCACATAGAAACTAAGAAAGTTGTGGGGAAAAAGTCCTTAACCTAAGGTGTGTATGCTAACTATTGAAAATGCTATGCCTAGCTAGCCATTTGATTCCATTTATCATACATTTATTGACCTAGTAACAGCACAAAATGCAGAACATACACAGTATGAGATGAGTCAGGAACAGGAGGGTAGGTGCGTGGACTTTTGTGCACTCTCATTCATTGCAATATGCAAGTGCGTTGTAGTACTGGTGAAGGAAGAAGACAGATGCTAACAACAGAAGGTTCAGAAACACAATACGCGCGATCCAATTCTCTGATGCTTCAGTCCTTGTCCTCTCCATTTTTTTCTTTACTTATTTTATACACCATATTATTTAATTTGAACTATTTTATTTTAGATGTATGCTGATATGAAATATCATATTGAACTAGTCTATTGCATTTTAATTATTTTCAGTTGTTTTTCTTAATTAAATAAACAGTATTTGATAGTATAGGTGATCATGATAAGTGAACATTAGAAAGTCGCACGTGATTGATTTGTTCCATTTATGATATGATAATATATTGGAGTAAGCTTAATTTTTTTATATGCAAGCAGAGGAAGAAAGAATGAGAAGATGGGGATAGAGATGAGAATAGAAACATTATGAAGTGCTCTCAGATGGTGTGTCGCCGTCAAAGCAGACGTAAACACTGTAAGCACGTTAATGCTAATTATGCCACGCTCTTATATTCCAACGCGTGGCGTCGACCATCAACTGCTGAAAAAGATAAAACAACTATTCAATTTGACATAAAAGCTAAAATTCTTATCATAATTTTAATGATTAGAGAGAATAATGTTATATGAAATCCTCCTATATTATAAGAAAATAACATATATTACTTATAAATAAATGATTTAACATATTTTTCTTTTGTTCTTTGGAAGATATTCATCTTTATTTATATAAATTCTAGTTATGTAAAATATCGGAAAAGGAGAAATAAAAGTAAGAGAGTTGGTCCAAAACTGAATAATACATGGTAAGTGTAATAGGACCAATCCCAAAAAAGAGTGGAGCCCACAAAGTATCAAAGTGGGCATTGGATTCCAAAATTTGTCGCAACCAAAGGAAGAGATGGTTTGGAAAATCGACCAGTAGTGTGAAATGGGCTTGGCTGCATTTTAGGGTGGGGGGACCCTTAAGTCAATTATAAAAATCAAAGGCAGTGATGTTCACGAAGCCTTGCTTAAGTTACAGTCAGTGGTAGCACCAATTTTATATTCGGAATATTGTCGTTTAGCGTTGCCATGCCATGCCATACTGCTATTGATTTGACGCATGAAAGAAGATACTGAGCATTATACCCTTTCGGGTTTCAATGGGAATTTGTCTTCAACCCAACAAAGGTTGTGATTTGTTTCTCTTTTGTCTTTCAGTAAGAGATCCTCTCCATCTTATTCTGCAATTTAATTCATTTCTCGTTATGATGCATTTTTAATTATCTCTTTCTTTCGTTATTTTTGGCTGAATATTACTATTTTTTTAGAGTATAAAGTTACTGTATATATGACCACAGGGTGACACAGGCAACAACTAAACGACGTTTTTTTATGCGTGAAGCAACAAAACGGCATTGCTGTCATAAGTCTGAGATATATCATGCATTCAGTAAAATATTATATTATATTAATATTATATATACTACACCAGAATGGAATGCAGAGAAAAACGGCGTTGTTCTTCTTGTGTGTTTCGTCGTGCACATGCAAGCCTTTTGAATTGAATAACTTTTCAATCATTGTCTTTTTAAGAGTTCAAATTAATATGCAGATTCATTAGCATATTTTAACATTGGGACATTTTTTCCTCCTTCTCTCTCTAAAGTTGGTCTTGAGAAGAAGCATTGGGTTGATCTAGATGAAATAAGCCCGAGTGGTATAAGTATGTTGATTAGTCTCAAGCCCAGAATATTGGTCAATACATCTTTATCATTTGAGAAATAATTTGGGAAATAACTAAAAGGGTGGGGAAAAAATCAAGAGTATGTTTTAAATCATCATCCCAACAAGGTATTGGTATTGGTAGTGGTGCAAGGTTCACTCCAGAAAGACCAAAATGTCAATGATTTGATTCTTATAGACAACACTTGTTACGAAAGACAACCATACATCACACAAAAATTTAATTCATTATCCAAAATATGATAAAATACACTTGTTACGACTACATGTGGCTTGGTTTGGGTAGATTTTTAGGGGAAAATAAAACCAAGCTAAACAATATCAGTTGATTGGGTAAAATGTCATTTAGATCTCCAAGTCTAAACTAATTCGTTGTTGATCGAGTTGGCTTGAGCAGGTTTATTCATTTACCCCCTTAATGGAGATGGCCTTGTTCCAACGTGATAGTTTCAACATGTAATGTAGAGTTTAGGTGTGTAACTTTTAAAAACAATTGAGTTCAAATTTACTTTATAAGGGCGAAAAACTTTTTTTCCTTTAGTTGCTTACACGGGCCACAATTTGGGCCCAAATGAAATATGCTCAAAGCTTTAGGCCAGGCCATGATCTCTCACATTCACAGAAGCAAGCAAGAAGGGGTGAGCGTGGACCGGGTTGGGACGAGTTAAGACTTGTCCTTACTCAGCCCTAATTGTTGTTCGGATCAATTTTCTGAACCCAGACCCAGCCCTAGACCCGGAGTTAATCCGTCCCTAAACATTCATAGGGTCAACCTTTAAACTCGGACCCGACCCTAGACCCGATTAAATATAACGTATACTCATTTTACATAAAGTCTTCTAAATATTATTTATTATTATGAATATGTAATTTAACATATAAAATAATATATGTGTATATATTATTAAACGTGTATAAAATAATATATGTGTATATATTATTAAACGTGTATATATGATAAAAAATTAGAGAATCGATAATATTTTCGACCAAAAAACTATCATTGTCTTGTATATATTTGAACATAGGCACATACAAATATCATGGGTGAGTGACCATGAGACGGGTCGGGTCGGGTTCCTACCTGACCCTAAATATTGATTAGGTCTAATTTTTGAACCCGAACTCAACCTTAGACCCGATGAGACCCATTCATTTCTGACATCCAGCCATATCGGATGAGCGGGTAGGGACGGGTCCTGCTCACCCCTAAAAGTAAGGGATAACAAAGGAAGGGGAAGGAAAGAAGAATTAGAATGGGATTAGTGCAACTTCAACCTCGATTCGTTTCTTCTTTCATTGAATTTCGTTTCCTACGCTCCTCAACGCAACATCTCCTTCCTCAACTATTCCATTATAGTTAAGGTCAACCTTCTTCTTTTATTTATCTCCTCCTACTTCTTTTTCATTTTCCAGCTTCATATTTTACTTTTGAGCATAATATATATGACCTCACAGTGCATTATTCATCATTCATTTGTATTTCTTATCTAAGAGTCAATCATAATAAAAAATGAATTGTGGATAATGTAGCGACAGTGTAAAAAACTCTTACAATATATGTGTATATATCTTTTTTTCTTTAACTTTTCCCTCTTTTTTAGTCACATGAAGTAAACATGTTTCGATGCAGTTATCTCGATCACTTTCTAGCATAACTAATCTCTTATTTAATATAAACTATATATACTATCTATATTAATCAACATTGCATTTCGATGTTTATCAAAGGCTTGCAGCACAGATCGTTCAGTATGCTGGCATCTTAGTCAAGGGGATTTCTTTAATTTGTATTTCTTAGTTGTAATTCCAAATTAGCGAAGAAACACTCTAGGTTTTTATTGTTGGCTATGGCAACACGTGAAAGTTGTAATGTGTTTTTTTGAAGAGTTAGATTTATGTAATTAGTGATATGTTAATAAACATTGATAATTGAATTGATTGGTATGTTTCTATTGCAAAAGATAAAGTTGCTTTTATGTTAGTTTTAACTTCCTTTGACAGCCAGGCATAACAACAGATGAAATTGACCATGCACACACCCCTCTCCTATTGGCTATGGTGTTTTCGCATAAAGTTTCGGCACTTCTGTGAATGAATGTATTTGCCATACTGGTCATCCCGTGTGAAAAAAATGTTGATACATTCTTTTAATTCGCAGGATGGTGCTAAAATCAACATTGATGGTACTGGTTATCTAAATGTAAGAGTTTTTTGTTTTGTTTGTGCTCATTTTGCCTTTTGGGATTGAAGTAGCCATGGAATTTCGTTTACTATGAACTTTGCATGGTCTCATAACTCCCGTAACAATTTCTTTCCTCTGCTATTTTGTTGGGATAGGATGGAGGGTAGGGATACACACATATCGCTCTTTTCAAAAAGATTTTTGTGTACTTTGTCCAGTATCATTTCTTGTCGGACGTAATTCATTCAGCATCTTATTGCGTGAATGAGTTGCATTAAGATCCATTGTTTTCCTCATTCTCTTTTGTTCTGTTTTTGCATCTTTCTAAAAATTGTAAAACTGTAAGCTTCATTTTGGTGGAAAAAATATGCATGAGTTCTGTAGGGATATCATGGTGAAACATCAGCGACTTTCTTTTGCGGAGATGATGATGATGAGGCCAGAAAGCTAGTCCAGGTACCAATTTGGAACATTGTGTATCTGTAGGTACACAATTGTCTCATGCTGTCTAGTGTCTACCTTGGAAATTCTTATCAGGATTTAACAGTGGATGATCTTTTGTATTTCAGAACCATTTCAGTATACTTTTATTGGAATGGATGCTATAGTTGATAAAATTTAACCGAACTGCCAGTGCCAAAGGAAAAGAAGTCAATTAAAATGATTCTGTTTGAACCAAAAAAGATAACAGAAAATGATATTGCTTTTAATATACTGTAGTTAATGTAGAATATAGACTGATGAGCAAAGCATGGTTTTCTGATCTGGAGGTCTCTATACCATGTGATTTGTGGTTGGTCATTATGTGCGGTCCTAGACCAGCCATATTATGGTATTGTTAAAGTCAAGGGATGCCTTAAGTAAAGAAGATGGAGGAGAATAACTTAGGCTTAGCCAAGCTGTTGCTGTTTTGTCTTTGGGCTTTCCTCCCTTTTGGCCCATTTTCTTTCTTTTAGTTAAGCAGTTGCTTTTCTGTTAGGTTTTTAGTTAGGTTCTTCAACCTTCTTTTTCTTTATATTGTTTCTTCTTCTTCTGTTTTGATCATTCATTCACTATTCATTCATTTTGTAAAAATTCCTTTTCATAAATAAAGTTCTTGAGGTTATTCATTGAATTGAGTATGGGTGCCATGTTCTTTTAAGAGATATAGTTTAGATCCTGTGACAAATTAGCAATACCAATATGACCTCAGGCTTTGCTAATCTTAGTTACTATGTCATGCATAGTAATTATTAATTGCATTGCTTTATACTCACACGGATCAGGGCCCTCATTTTGTGCATTTTAACCATCCATGGACGCTCATGTTCTAACAGATTTAGAAGATTTTTTTATGCTACAAAAACCAGGAAGAGAGGGGGAGCTTTGATGGTTCCTTCCTCTGGCATACCCAAAAAATTTCTGTTTCAATTATTAAGTGTAATGTGATTTTCTTGTGTAAATCATCCTCCAAGATAGGTTTTCTTTATATCCCTGACAGTGAGTTTCTTTTTCCTGTGCCTAATAAATTTTACAGAACCAATGTTGACTTGAGCAGCATCAATTATGTTATATGGAATGACAATTGGACAGCTGTGGCGGAAGATGGAGGTCTTTCAGCACAGTTTGAACACACCATCATGATAATCCCTGATGGGGTTGAAACTATTACTCAATGCTGATAGATGCAACTGTGAATTTTTATGGGTAACCCACCTAGTGAACCTTTATGATTGAAGCACTTCTAGATCAAAAAGATCATGCTGAAAATCACCTCAAAGAAGAAAAGAAGTACTCGTTGAAGGAGGAACTCCATTTTTTGTTGATATTGTCTCTTCTCTCTCTTGTATTGCTTCTGCACTCTGCAGTTTATTTTATACCATCTTCCGTGCCCCAATTAATAATTGATACATATTCTTTTACATTTTTTAGTTTTTTTTGGGGGAGAAAACGGTGTGTGGGTTGGGGTTTGAGATGTAAGCTAGTTCTGTAGAGCAAGACCAATTTGAATTTTCTTTTCTCGTTTGATAATAGAAGGGTGAAAATTGGATATTAAAAATACAATTTAACCTTTACCTGCTCAATCAAATCAAAGACTTAGAATAACATATACTAGCATGCAGTATTCTTCTGTGTGCGCTACCGTGCTAGCACGTTTGCCTCAATATCCCAATTTTTCTTTTTAAAATTATATTATATTAGCGTGTTCCAGACACGAACTCGTATTCTTATTTTATTATATTAAGTATTCAATTTTTATATATTTTATTTATACAATTAGAATATTTTTTGTATTAAAAATACTTTATGTTAAAAATATATTTATTATAATTCAATTTAATGTGAGATATGTGGTTAATGTGTTAATGGTACTTACTTAGGATTATATGGTTTTTTTGTGTAGAAATTAAAAAATGTAAGGGCAAAATAGAAAAATAGAAATTATACTATGATGATAGTTATTTCATGTTTTGACTTTATATATAGTATAGATGATGTGTGATTATTAATTTAATTTTAAAATAAAGAATGCGTCCCACAAAGAATATTTGATTATTCTGAATACCAGTATAAAAAAGTAATTAGATCCACACTTGCATACGTAATAAATAAAGTATGTTTTCCAGGATGAATATTTAGTTTAATTATTCTTATTATTCTCAGGTTATAAAGACCATATAAGTTATATCATTGAAACATTAAAATTAAAATTATGATATGTATAACTTTTTATATTATATGAATGAGATCATTTATGTTTCAGTTGAGAGAGAATATAATTTATTCAATAAATAATTCTTAGAAATAATTAAAGGAGAAGTCTAAAAATATATTTGACAAACCATTTATCCGCATGACATTGGGTAAGAATTTGATGAATATCACTATCACTAAACCATAGTCAACTGATCTGTTCAAAATTTGCTTATTTATTAACTCCTCCGTCTTGGGTTCTGACTTACTCATTCTTCATTCATGTTACAGCACCGCCACTACAGACGGCTGATTTGTTTGATTATTTTAATAAGATTTAATTAACTTCATACTATAATATACTATTAAGCTTTTCCTGAACAATCAATTTCATATTATAAAAAATTAGTATCAGGAAACGAAAAATAATGATATATTACTTTTTTAGAGAAAAAGAGAAATTAGGAAAGAAGAGGCACAGCTTCTTCTGGGTTGGCTTCCAAAGCTGAGCTCTTTTTTGTGTTCCCTTTCTCTCACTTGTTCTGTTTACAGAATAGCAATGCTAGATGACACGTGTTTCTTCTTCAAGGTATTACAATTTCCATATCACTCTCTTTCTAATGATCCTCTCATTTTTTTCCTCTTTCAAACAATGTGCTTCTTCTTTTACTTCCCTCAGACAATTTTTTTTGCTTTCATTGTATAAATGTTGCAACTTTGAAGCATAATAGGGACTTCTCTCTCTTTTTAAATTTTTCCCTCTTGTTTAATCTTGGTTGTTTATCCTCAACTGTGACTGAAATAGCGGGAAATGGTAGATAGGGTTTAAAGAAGTGTGGTTTATGAGATAGGGGAAGAAGAAAAAGTGACACTGTTATTATGCTATGAAAAATGAATCCCTTGAGCTACTGTATATGTTTCGATCTGAGTTATTATCTGAGTCTAGGGGTTCATTCTTCATTATCATATATGTTTATTATCAGTCATCAAGGGTTTAAGGGGTTGTATAAGTTAGCTCTCCCTTAGTTATAGGGAGGGCTAAAATTTCAAACCTTGGAGAAATCAATTGTTGTGTATCAATTGTGTTGGCTGAGGGCTGGCCTCACTCGAAATAAAAAAGGGCAGTTCAATGCGCAAGGCTCCCATATGATGGATTCCGGGGAGGGTAGAGACACATGCTGCCTTAATTGCTTTGAACCCATGACAGCAACTATCTTACCATCATGTCAAGACTTGGCTACTAATATCTTTCTGAAGGCATGTTAATATCTATTTGCTTTATTAATGGAGGGGGGGGGGGGGGGGGGGGGGGGGTAGTTTTAATTATTCAAAATAAATTTTAATAGTCTCCTAAATGTCCATTCCTATTCATGTTTTAGTCTTTTCTGCCAGTTTATGCATTTGAAGCCCTTCCTAGTATTGAAAGATGTGCCATTATTGGCATTCTAGTAATGTTAATTCTTTCCTCATACTTGGGTTGCAGGATATTCTTGTGGTAAAGCCGCCAAAGAAATCACGAATGTTATTAAGAACAGCAGTCTTAATGTTTTCAATGGCCTGCAGCATTTTTATCTTCTCGGTATGTCTAAAGCAGATAAGCACCCATGCTAGGACTAAATTTTTGGAGTTGAATATCATTGAGAAGCCTTCTCAGAGTACAGTGATTCCTTACCTACATTATCCTGAACCTGTATCTTTTAGAAGGTAATGAGAAGTTTATGTTAATCATTATCAGTTGGCATTGATTAGGACTTGCTGATTTCCTTTTTCATTGTCAGGAATGAATGTGCTCGTAATCCTGTACTATTCTTTGCCATATTGTCAAATCAGAGATCAGGCAGTGGGTGGTTTGAGACCCTTTTAAATAGCCACAGTAATGTTAGCTCAAATGGAGAGATATTTTCTGTTATAGGGAGAAGGAAAAATGCCTCTTCAATTTTACATACTTTAGATAAAGTTTACAATTTGGACTGGCTCAATAGTGCTTCGAAGAATGAGTGCTCTGCTGCAGTTGGCTTGAAGTGGATGCTTAATCAGGTACAAATTTGTTTGTTAAGTTCTCTTCAACATGTCGTCAACACACTTACCCACACATTTATTGTTGTTAATGTTAGTCGAAAGGCTTATGGAATTTTGTGGCCTTTCTGCAGAAGAGTTTGTTAAGAGACTTTGCTTCATTATCAAATCTCTAGAGATTGTTTAAATTTTATTCTGTTGTGTTTATGCATTAGGTTCTTTAGTTGTACATATATTTGTGTGAGTGATTCTCTAGCTTTTCATTGAAGTTTTCAAAAGTCATTTCCCTCCCACCACCGCAAATCTATACTGGCATATCGCATGTCAATCATAAAATAAGTTCTGGACCTTAACTGACAGATTAAAACTAAAGAATGTCTCAGAAGTTCTCTCGAGCTTCTGTTTTTCGTTATAGATGATTCAACAATAAGAAGAAAAAAAACATTGTTATGATTATTTACATGGGTTTTGTTATCCTTAGACCTTAGGGCTGAGTTTAAGGAACCCAGCAAAAGGAATGGAGGTCGAAACATATAACCTCAAAATTTCCTCACTTGTCTATCAGAATTGATTGAATTTGGCGTGTTCTACTTCCCTCGTTTTCTGTTCACATCCATCAGGTTTATGTTGATGTTAGATCCGAGTTTATGAGTTAGTACAAATGAAGACATTCTCTGGTCCTATGCAGGGATTACTGGAGCACCATAAGGAAATAGCAGAATACTTCGACCGTAAAAGAGTTTCTATCATATTTCTTTTTCGGAGAAACTTACTACGCAGGATGGTATCACTTCTTGCCAACTCCTATGATCGTTACGCTAAGCTATTGAATGGAACTCATAAGTCACATGTACACTCTGCAGAGGAGGTATCTCCATCCCTCTTTCCTTTAATTTCTCTCAAGTGAATAAAATGTAACTCATTTTTTATTTCTTTTAGGCTGATATTCTTTCAAAATACAAGCCTACCATAAATTCTACATCGTTGCTGGATGACTTGAAGGATATGGAGATGAGATCTGCAAAGGTTTTAGAATACTTCAACAGCACTCGGCATATAATCCTGTACTATGAGGATCTTGTGAGGAATCCCAATGTAAGGGTCCTAAATCTTTACTAAAATCATCAATAAATTTTCTTTCCAGATGTAATTCAATCACCATTTATGATTTATCAGTAATAACTTCTGTATGATTTACGAGTATTAGACTTAGTCAGTGGTAAATATATGATTGGACAGGGGGAGTCATAGCTACCCTGTACCTTCTTTTTAAAAAACATCACGTATGTCTGTGTTTATATACACACGATTTTGGTTTTTTTTAAATATATGATTACTTTATGTTTTTTAGTTTTATTATTTCTTTTCTATGAATTAAAGGGCTTTGCTATTTCTCCCCAAATTTACCGATCAACTTCTATCTTTTGTAGATTCCACAGCTTTCCCAAAAAAGTTGTGCACTTTGAAGTTTGAACTATGTATAAAGAGGGAAATGTTAACCAATGCCTTAGTTAAGGATTCAAAAATAGAAAATTTGCATTGAAATGCGGTACACTCAACTATTTGAAATTTCAAGCATCGCATGTTAAAAAGTCTTTAACTCTTAAGTTTACATTCCTTAACAAATATCCTCTGTTTTAACTTAAGATTTATGCTTTTATGTTAATCTTATATTTATTTTATATCTTGTTTGCCATATCCCTGTATCTCTGTGTGTGTGTTGTCCTTTGCTTCTTAGCTTTGTAATGGGAAAGTGAGAAAAAGTGAAAGAAGAGAAAACAGAGGAAGTAAATGAGAGAATCTTAAAAATTGTAATTGCATTAATGAGAATAGTTGATGGTTCATTAAGTTTACAGTATTTATATCTCAGTACATTCAATGATTCCAGCTGGAACTAAGGTTGAGTAGATTCAGTTGGGATTTCTAACTAACTGCCACATCTTCATAACTAACTAATTATAATACATATTCAGCAACTAGCTTATAAGGGTACATGTAGAGGAGCCTGTTTTATTTCCTCTAAGGTTTCACTTTTGAATACATCATATGGGGTTTACTGTTTGTGTTTCTTGCAGAAGCTAAAAGACGTGCAACAGTTTTTAGGATTGCCACAGATGGAGTTAACGAGCCGTCAGGTAAAGATACATAGAGGACCATTGTCAGATCACATACAGAACTGGGATGATGTTAACAAGACGCTGAAAGGAACCGTTTATGAAAGTTTCCTTGAAGCTGACTATTAGTCCTAACCTGTTCTAACTGTTGGAAAGTTGTAAATAACAACTTCACCGATCTTTCCGTGGCGAAGCCTCGGGCGCTTGAAGGTTTTGGTTTTGGTTTTGGTTTTGGTTTTGGTTTTGCAACACTTACTCGGTGTTCTGATTCCATTTTTGGTGACCCGCACTACCTTCTAATTAAATGAGCTCTTGTTCATAGTGCCTTTTGTTCTATAGCAGTAGTTTGTTGTAATTTTTTCTCTTGAGTAAACATGTATATGCCATTAATTGCCACCTTATTACTTTTAAGTAAAGATGAGAATTTGTTTCACTCAAAATGATTTTATGTGCTTCGTTCATTTTTTCAATTTTTTGTGCCATATCTTCACCTCTTTTGAATGTGAAATTAATCACATTCAAGCAAGCCAATCAGGTTTTCGACATTATTAAAGAAGCAAAACAGGTAATATGATATTAAATAAATGATGTGTTTAATATACTAAGAAGTGTTGGTTTTTTGTATCAATACTCTAACAGGATGCTAGTTAACAGAAACTTAAAAATTACTAATTCAGTTGTAACAACTGACGAAGTATTTTAGCATTGCACGTGCCTACCGTAAAAAGCTGCACTGACGGCTTAAACAACTTGCAACTACAGCACAAAAATAATTGTTCGAGGCATTGAAAGTTGCAATCTAGTTGGAAAGCCCAGGTTTCTGAAATTTGTCTCCTGATTTTTCTTTTTCAAGTAATTTTTGTCCTTCAAAATTTGAGGGACAAAAAATACATCTAAACCTAAAAGATTGATAAAATAATCTTGATATACATACAAAAAGTTGCATAGGTATTATAAATTATAACTGCGTTTAGCTTGTTATCAATTTATATAAAAATAACATAATGTTTCTTAAAGTTAGATTAATTGATAGAATTGTATGACGTAAAATATACGTGTCTAAATATAAATACCAGAAATAAGCTTTCCAACAATAAACAGAAGTAGCCATACACCATTAGTTTTGACAAAGCCCAAATTTCCTTTTAAGATTTTTCTCAGTCACTTGCCATGTTACAGAAACTCAGATTAATTAGATGAGGAAGTATATACTCAGCTTAAGTGAACCCATGACTTAAAAGCGACAAAATGTAACCAATGTCAAAAATTAAAAATTAAATAATAAACCCATCAAATTGCTTCCACATTCCTCTGTTGCATCAAAATAGTTCTAAAATTAGACTCCACTTGTGTTCCAAATGGCCAATTTGATTACTATACTAGGGAACTTGACGCCAAACCTACACACTACATTTTAATGCTTATATAATAATTACACCTTTTCAGCATGTGACCCCCACATACAGTACCTTGGATTGTCACAGAATCTCTTGAATACCCACAAATTGCTTTCATAGTTAAGGTTTAAAGTAAACTACCGAGATATTGAATAAGCAATATGACAATACAATAATATATATTCAAAAGCACTTAGGAAGAAAGAGAATATGACAAACAAAAGCATAAAGACTTCACTTCCCACTACATAGGAGAAGACACATATATGACCCATGCGCACTATTCCTTGTGTGATCTCTATAAATGAGTCCATGTCAAACCAACTCAAATACATGCTTCTTAATTGATACCTAGCTAACCTACTTGCTTGCTTAGAAAATTTTAGTTCCACATATTCCTTGTTCTTTGGTTGTTTATTTGCTTGCTCAAACAATCTTAAGGGAAATTTGCTTAGTCCCCAATATGGCCCAAGACAACAAGTCCTTTTCCTTTTTGATTTTGCTTGCATTGGTTATTTTCTACCAAGGATTCCATTCCATTGAAGGAAGACATTTGAACTCGGACAACGTGCATGGTGGTGTTTCAACAACAAATGAAGATACACTTACACAAGTGTCTTCACCAACATTGCCCAGTGTGACGGACGGTGCAACAACGGTGGCGCCGCCGCCTCCAGGTCACAACGTTGATGATTTTAGACCTACAGCACCTGGTCACAGTCCCGGTGTTGGGCATTCCGTTCACAACTGAACTAAGCCATGAGTTTAGGTGTCATTGGCTAGCTAGTTAGCTATATAATATGGTCTGTTTCTGCTTTATTTTCAACACATATGTTTCTTAATCCAAGATGTTCTATTCAATTTTCATATTGTTTAAAACACAAAAGGCTTCTTTCATTTTGTGTTTTGCTCTCTTCATTTATTTTAGTATCTATCGGTGTTTTCATTCAGAGTTTGAGATATAAAAGAAACTACTTATAAACTTAATAGATTGGTGAAACCACTAATGGGAAAATGCAACCAATGAGTCAGTGACTTAGTGTCAATAGAGTCAATTCAAATTCAAAATTTTGACAATTTGGAGGAAACATCAAAATAGTCGAATCTCATATGTGTTATTCCGCTCTTCACTCAGTTTTGAATAAAAATCACATGTTTTTAAGGGTGTCTCATTTCTGATCATATATCAATTAGACAATGTCACATAAATAACAAAAAAAAATTAAAAATAAAAAGTAAAAAATTGTTTAGTTAGAAACATGGAGACACCAAAACATGTGATCTCTCTTCCAGACATTGGGCGGTTGAGAGTTGAGAAAGTTACGCAGGTTGAATAACAAAGCTTCCGTTGCGGCTGTATTTAACTGCGCATATTCTCCATTGTCTTTTTTATTTTTTTAGTTAATAAAGAGAGACCCTAAAGAACAAAAGGACATCTTATCTGTGTTGCAACAACTGAAATAAATATGGACAATTAAAAAGATTAATGAGTAGTCTCGCCCGAAACAAATACTAACAGATCACATGTTCCATATTTTATGTCCTATTGTGTCTCCGTTCAATAGATTATTAACATATACTTTATAAAAAATTGATAAAAACAAAAAGTATTTGTTTTATATTATTTTATGGAATTTGATTGGTTTAGGACAGACACAAAAATCTTTGGGTACAGGCCTCATTAGTAAGATACTATCAACTTTGTTGAAGTTGTTTGCCAATCATATTTTTCATACGAGTAAGGATTATCTCCATTAATGAAGAGGTAAATGAAATGTAAAACAATGCAAAATGAAAAAATGAAAAGATAATTCAATCATACTGTTACACTTGTAATAACTTTTTTGTCCTTAAAACCAATGTTTTACACCTCATTTGTCTATCCATTAATGGAGAGAATCCATACTCTTCATTCATAAAGGATTCTTAATTAATGTGTGGGCTAATCTTAAAAAATTCCATTATTTATACATTAAATTTTGATATGTTTTCTTAGAACCAATTAAATTATTTTTATCTTTCATCAATTTGTTTATAATACTAAGGACAAGCATTGGTTAAGAAAAATACGAACATTTTTTTTATGGAATTCATGCAAAGATGTATACACAGCAAGATTTATTTATAGTAAGACTTAATTATTTATATTCGCAATAGGCATGTTAACTTTTTTGTGTTGTTTTTACATTCTTCTTTCACATAGACATGGTGGTTGCATTCCAAATTGAGAATATGGTAATGGAATCTTCCGAGATGCTTGGTAAATGATTATTTTCCGTCTATTTTTATTTATATTTTTAACCGTCCCTCAGTTTTTGGAGCACATGCCTGCTTCTCTTTCAATTTCTTCACCTCTGTTGGGTTTGTGGCCTCTGAATTTGTATTTGAACTTTTTATAATTACTACTCTCATTTTCTTGAGTTCTACCTCGAACACTTAAGCTCTCACCCTTATCCACAGAATTAACTTCAAGATCAAACTTTTCTTTGGACAATAAATTAGATTTAACATCTTCAAATGATAAGGTATCATTATTTCCATACAACATGATTTCTTTGAAGTGTTTGTAGGTAGAAGGTAAAGAGACAACCAACAAAACAGTTTTGTCTTCATCTTCAACCCAAATACTTCTCTTTTGTTCTCAATTGATCCGATCTTGTGCTTCCGCATTATGCTCTATTCATAACAACCCCAAATACGCCTTAATTTAATTTTCTTATGAAAGGCACTTTTTAACCCTTAACTCTTTTAACAAAATCATTCCCTATGCCAAATTTTACTCGCATTTACTTGATATTTGCACTCTTGTTTATGTGTGTGCTTTGCATGGGAAAGGAAGATTTCAATAATTTTCTAGGACTGCAAGCAACTAATTAACTCACTTTAATTATTAAGGCAATCTTTTCTTAACATTGTATGCTTGATATTATATATATATATATATATATATATAAATAAACAGTATAGTCCTATATGTCTCGTTTGCAGTATATAGTTGGATACAAAAATCTATATATTCTCATCAAAAGAATAGTAAGTCAATTAGACTTTTGGTGGATTGAAGTACTACTTATTCTCCTTAACCTCTATCTTCTTCAATAATATTTTATTTGTTGTCAATCAGAAAAACAATGTAGCAAGCCAATTAAACCATTAACATTAATACAAGGAGGAGGGAGGGCAACCTCCTATATATGTATATGATTATGTTTTTTTTAATAAAGTAATATCATAAAAAAATATATACTATGGGTATGTATGCAAGAGAATATTCAAGAAATATGTATAATATTGTAAATACTTAATAACAATTACTTTTAGGTAAGTTCAGAAAGCGAAAATAAAAAGGATGGGTTATTCCTGCAGCATCAGGAGCCGCTTGTTGCAATGTTAGGTTTACCAATGGGGTATGAACAGGACAATGATTTTTAAAGTAAACCAAAATAAATGGTAGGTCAAGAAGTAATATTTAATTTATGTGTGCATTCATTCCAAAAAAATGTATTAAGTACTGGTATTAACCTATGGGCTATAGGCACATACAGCGAATCCCACGTGAAAACCCCTAATGAATAGCTTTTCAAGTAGAGACTATTAACTATTAAGTGGGATAGTGCATGTGGAGGGAATAATATCAAAAGTACAATTCCTTGCGAGTTCCAAAATTTAAAGTTTAGGAGCAGCCCTTCAGTTTTATCAAGCGGCAAAAGTCATCAGCTGAATCCCATAACCGTAAACTTACTAATTAAATAACGACCTAATAGATTAATTTGAAACTAGATGCAGCCACATGGGAATGAGTGAAGGTGAAATGTTTAAGGAATATAGTGAAAAAGGTTTTGAATTCGAGTTTCGTCCATAACAAATATTAACTCACAATTGTTGGAGTAACACCCACTAATAGAAAAGAAATATTTTAACAAAGGAAACAAGATAGGAGTGCTTTTAATTTACTCGAGAGGTTGGGATTCAACCGTTAATACCCGCCATCCACTATTTGTCATTGGTTCTTCTCTCTACGGAATCTTTTCCCAACGATGAGGAATGAAAGACATCACATGCCATGGTCGAAACATTAATATTTAAATCAGATTCACTTTTTAGTTTATAACTTGTACTATAAATATCAACCTAGATGTACTAGCTTTCAGTATCACCTACCTATCTTCCATATATATTTCACTACTATCTTGAAAGTAGTTACGTCACATTCACACCCTTTTTTCATTTCTCTCATTGTATATCCTCATTTAGAATCACATTAAGCTCCTCCTCATATGTCAAACACTAACCAAATCAAACTAGCATGTGTTTTCCTTTTGTTTTTGATTTTACACCAGCAAGATCTCTATGTCCAAGGGAGGAATTTGAGGTCTCATAGGTTGTGTAGAGGGTGCTCCAAAACTCATCGAAACATGAAGAACATGGCAGCTTATGGTGGTGGTGGTGGTGTTCATGGAAGCAATGCCAATGATCCTGTTGTGCACAAAGAAACAAGAAGAAGAAGAAAAGAATATGAAGTGGATGGTTTTAGACCCACTTCTCCAGGTCATAGTCCAGGTGTTGGTCACTCTATCAACAATTAATGGTGAAGTGTAAAGTGTCTTAGCACTCTATTTATAAGAATCCATGCAACTAGTAATTGATACTTTTGATGAGTTACTAGCCAAATTGTTCTAGCGAAGAAAAAAAGAAGTTAGATTAGCTTGAGAACAATGGTGTTTATCTTTAAATCTATTGTTGCTGTTCAAAGAATTTATATCTCGCGTTTCATTTAATTTCAATGTTTATAATTACTCATTTTATATTCATCCATTATCCTAAACTGTTTGTGTGTGACCTTGTTCTGTGGCTCTGGTTTAGATAAAAGAAAATTAAGAATTTAACTAAAACAATTTTATAAAACTCTTCTTATACACTAAACTAAACGGACAATGTAGATTAAGATTCAACCATGTTATTTATACAACATTATTGGATAAAAATAATTTCCTTATAAGGTTTTAGAGGAATTGGATGTCACCTGATACCAAAATAAAACAAAAAGTAAACAAGCTAAATAAAAGAAAATATGATGTGAGGAATTTGACCCCTAAGACAAAATACCCTTTGATGATCTATACATTTTTAAAGGAGATTAATTTTCAAAGGAAATTAAACCATTGATATTCACACATACTAAAAGCAAAAAACTGAAGTCCATGACATCCACTAGCTTAACAAATCCATCAAGGACCAATTTCACTTCACCACTATCTAGCTGCTTAAAAATCCCCTTTATTCTCTTTGTACTTTTTCAGTCTTTCCTCACATTGAATGGTGCATATCTCTTGAGAAAGTTTACATCATTAGTAATTATCTAGAATATCTCCAATGTTAGAAATCAAATTGTGTATAATAAGAACTTTCACATGTAGGCAAGGCTACATAACATATGTCACTTTTCCGATTATATTGGAAGATTTATGGGTGACTCTTATATAAAAATGTATGCATTTATTATTGGGAAGTAGGTTTCACATCGCCTAACTCATTGTCTTAGGAATGGTTTAAATACATGTTAGACTACTCTTCTCATTGTCAATTGGTTTTGATAACATAGTATCAGAGCCCAACTTCTTTCTGATTGTCATGGACCAAAAGATGTCCTCTAGTTATGAGTCAAATGTAACCTTTCGTCTGGTCCGTCAGACTTATATAGAGGGGCATGTTGGGAAATAAGTCTCACATCGTCAAATGGTTTAAAAACTTGTTTTGTTACCCACAAACATCTAGAATGATCAACATTAAATCTATTAAATTTAGAACTGCCCAAAGTGCAAGCAAGGCTAGCTGTTTTGTACAAGACTAGTACTTTGGGACAAGAATAATGGAGACATAAGTTATTGAGTTTACCATTACATTAAAGAGTAAAAATATCATCACATTATATTTAAAGGGTAAAATGTCATATCATATACCTCTAATTTATAGGGTATAGGCTAATTTATAGGGTATGATCCTTACCCAATACTTTGGTAATCCTCTTCACAAATGCTGCACATATGCAGCAGTCTAATCATTGTTTGCTCCATTTGTGAAAATCCCTATATATCTTTATCATCTTATATTTTTTTTATCCTTTTACCCTTGCTTCATCACATGCACTACTCTGCCACACTAATCTTCGATGATTTTATCGACAGTGCAAAGTTTCACTTATCTTCAACCATACATCATTTAATATTAGCGTGGTGATCAATTTTGAGAGCCATATTATACCCTAAAAAAGGGCAATCAAATTAGGTACCAAATGCATTCTAAAATTTCATGACCATAAAGTACCATGTTTAGAGTAGTGCCGGTGATGAAGTAAAGGAAAAAGGATAAAAAGAATAAAAATGTATTTTCACAAGTTAAGTAAACAAAAGAAGTAGAGTTTGCTAATTTGTTTTTGCTGATAAAAAAATTAGAGTGCTGCATGTGAGTAGCCATTGAAACAAACCCTTCTCTATTTTTAGGGATGAATGGTTGTACACAGGAACAAACACTCGTTCGTGGCTTCAACTTATAAAATTTGCAAGTTGAAGCATGCGCTGTGTCCTACAATTTAGTTAAATATACTCTTAAAAAGAAGAATATGCTTATAAAATTGTTTGTTTCCTAGTTCATATATTAGAAGTATTTTTTAACACTTCTTGGTTGTACTTTACTAATACCAACTCAATCTCAGTACGGATCTGAATATAATATAATTGATCACTTCACAAGATTCCTGAAACAGTATATACTAAGAATATGCAAAAGGGTCTTGACACTTGACTGCTTCTTGTGTGTTTGATTATTAGAAATATATGGTATGCTACTCTGCTCTATTAAAGTACTGATACAATTCTTTTCTTTATAAAAAATGGAACGGATCCACTTACTCCAACCAAGAGTAAGTGGAAAAACACTTACTTCTCTTCTTAGTTATACAATCTTGAAAAATTCAATGGTTTAGATAGTGAGTAAGTGGATCCCTCCTCTATAAAAAAATATTAGAAATACAAATATAATTGTCATATTTATTCTCTTGTCTCAAAAATTTCTCTCCTGAAAAGGAAGGAGACAAACATGATGTTAATATAACTAAAGAATATGGTTTTAGAATAAGGATCACATATTTGAAAGGATGTCTTATATATTAACGAACTTCTTCATAGCACTACTTAAACAATGTTCACTGCGTCCCAGCTAGCTAGAATTGTGTTTACAGCTCATATAATTTGCAGTCTTGTGTAAGGGTGTATAGTGAATCAAAATATTAATCGTGTCTCAATATCAAATCAGCATCTTATATAACAACTATATTAAAGAAAACCTAAATCATATATTGGTTCTTGGCTTGTATAAAAGTAACTCAAGAGTAGGATTGTGTGTGTTATAGGTATTGGTTGGTTTTATAAGTTGATTTGGTTCCAAACAAAGCTGAAACTAAGGACCACGTCAACCCAAGAAATCATACCAACCCCAAAAAATATGGTTTAAGTTGAGTTCGGTTGCTTGGTTTTTATGGTTCTGGCCGAAACATATGCATTTGGAGCCGTACTCAAAAGTAAAAAACCATTAAGCCTTATCTATCAAACTAAGCTGTGAAACATGTCATAAATAATTTACTGAATTTTTTTCTCACTTTTTATATATCTTCTATTTTGAAATTGTATTATTATCATAAAATACTATTATTAATTTATTATAAGAGGAAACGAGTTGGCACGTACACATACAATACTGTTAGATGATGTGTTAATCATATAAAAGTTTTTACTAAGCTCTTCTAATAACAAGGAATTAAATAAATCTATTAAATTTGTCTTCTAAGTTAAAAATATATTTTCAAGTCGGTTTCCTAAGTTTTTTTCAAATAAGTTCTTTTAAGTTATTTTCTAATTTTGAACTAGTCTTTCAAGTTGTTTGTATTTTCAAATGGCTTATATAAGTTATTTTTCAATTTCTTTCTTAGTTTAATATTCATTTTTAATGGCATGGTTTCAAAAAAAGTAATAGAGATATCTTGCATATATTTTCATTTTCAACTCAATGATACCAAAATTATGGATTTTATTTTAGTTGAGAATGGAGAGAAATTTGAAGAAAAAGACATGTTAGTAGTACCAAAATGAAACAAAAAAGATACATGATCGAATTGAAAATGATCAAATGAGTAATAGTTTTGCCTAGAAAAATTTGTATGCTATTTCATTTTGTAAGGATCTAATAGCTTTAAATAATATTGATAATTAATATGTTATACTTTTGATGCTATAATTTTATGTATCGTGTTTATATTTGGTTGTCAACTACTAGTCTTAAATGGTTTAAAAAAGTAAGCCCATTAATTGTAATGGAGGCAGGGATAGTGCGTATTAATTGGGCTCAACTTGTCCTATATGCCCAGAGTTCAGAGTCTGATAACTGGACAAACGTGGGCAGGGCATTAAGCGGAAAGAGTCTTCCTTGTTTGGGAGTTGAGGGAAAGAGAGAAAATGGTTTTTGAGTCGGCCTGTAAAACCTTTGACATTCTCATTTTCATGGTTTCCCCAATTTGAGTTGTGTCTGAAGGTAAACATGTCAAAATACGTAAACTCTTTAGTAAATTATTGTTAATTAGATTTTTAAATAAATAATAAAGAAATATTCTTGCACTAACATTATTTCAATCTTCTAACATCTAATTTTTACACTCCCAAATAATGAAGATGTTTGTATTCCTTTCGGTTACTCCCCATCCTTACTCATTGATGTCTCTTATTCTCTTTCCCTCATGACACCTAAAGAAATTCTTAATTACATGCTAATGTAGAATTACTTAAATAATGGGGAAATATGGCATTATGGGCAAATATGAATTATCATATAAAAAATCATTGTTGCTACATACTCTCTCATTCCTGGATGGAGATGTTGTAGTGGTATCATTTGTACCGACAGAAAGCCTTAAATTTCAACCTTTACAATGAATTATTCAAGACTAAATTTCGTAATTTCTTCTATCCTATCATGCACTTCATCATAACGACGTTCATGGCTACATTTATCTTCCTTCAATCGTCATAATGACGTTCATTTGAAAATCTTGTAACCCTTATTCATTTTTTAAATATTTTTATTTGCCGATAAAAAAAACTTACCCTATGCAACAGACAGAAAACAATGTGAAAAACGTAAAGGAATCTTATACAAGCATGTGAAATCATTTAAGTGTTGGGCATACACATATTAAATAGGTGCTATTGAAGTATACTTTGTCCCCTCCTTTCCACATTCACTTGGATATCTTGACCTTGAGAAGTGCTAATAATGAATGTGTGACATGTTTAGCTTGCTAAAGGATAAAGTTTTATAACATGTCGAAAATGACAAGACTTACAACTATATTCTTTTACATCTTTATTTATATATGATAGCTTTATTTCACATTGTTTATATACATTTTTATCTACTCACCTGATATATGCTATTTATATGAGGTGTTGCAACCATTGGTAAAAAAAGGTACTTTCCGTAATTATTCACCTTAACATAGGAAAAATGTAAAAATTCACATGTTAATACAAATTCAACATCAACTCTTGGTACATCAACAACATCTCAACAACATACTTGTTCATGGCAACATCTCAACACACACACACATATATATATGGAGGTACTCACTAATGTGTTATTGTGATAAATGTGAACAATTAATATGGATCATTGAATCTTTTTTTAATGATAAAGATTAAAAGATACATACACATGACTATCACATGACCAATAACTAATTTTTAATTTTAACCATCTATGATAAGTTGTAAAGTTCTCGCAGTTCTTATATGAGAACTGTTCTCAATTGAGTCATCATATATATATATATATATATAACATTAAAATTTGACACTAATAAAATTATACATTAAAATTATATCTCACTTAACTTGTTCTCACATTTCATTTAAAACACTAATAATGTTTTATGTAAAAAAAATATACATTAAAATTTGACACATTCCATGCCATCCTATGAATAGAAGACGAGGTCGGCAATTCTCTTTCTCATTATTTTACTTTTTTATTTGAAAAATGGATGATATAATAAGCTTTGGCGTAGCATCAAGTTGTACGGGTAAAAATTAGCGTAAGGACATTCCAATCATGAATGAATGATTGAAACATTTAAGAGATAACCTTAGTCCATAGATGAAGGACAATGAGTAATAAGTGCAGATGGGTTGGTGGTTGTATGGGAAACAACGATTGGGACAACTTGTCTCACAGCTTTTACAATACTCTTATTATTGGAGATGTGAAGTATGACACTTTTTAATAAAACAAGTAATTATTAATTTTTATTTGAACCTTCAAATTTAAATTTTTCATATTTTTCTCCATCTCTCACCTTGCAACACTAGAAGAAGGGTCATTTGTGTCTAATCATGTTTCAAGTTAATTATATTTTAACAAGTAAGATTAACATGTTATTTTTTGTTTTTTATTTATGTGAAATTTTTTAATTGAGTCAGAGAATTTAGAAAGACTTGACAAGAGATCCTCATCTCAACCAACATTAGAATCACCGCTCGCAATGCATTTCATTTCCTTTGTTTCTCTTGATTGAGTTATTATTCATCATACTATTATGCACGGTTCACTATGACAAAGATATATTTTTTTCGATTACAATCATACTTTGAGTTTCTTTTTTGGTATGGATGATGAACTCTGGAATCCTTACAAGATGCTGCATGATTGCATGATGTATCCTGAAACTAAGATGAAACAAAGTTCGTCACAAATCTTTAGAAATACTCTCTTCTGATCTTCACCTCCTTCAATTTAGTCTAAATTTTGTGTGCAAGGCTAGCGATGGTGTTGTGGAGTATCAGTGATCATTGGTGTTGATCGTGGATGCAGATTAAGAGAATATAAAAGGAGAACCGAAACCACAAGGGTCAAATCTAGAATTTTAGTATTTAATAATGGAATGATAGTTACACAGTTACTTCTCTTACACCCTAGAATTCAAACAAGGGTATTGTAAAATGTGTCAGTCTCATGAGTCATGATGTCTTCAACAACACCTACCCCTTCACTTTCCAGTGTTAAATGAAATCAACCTCTCTACCATCACTCCTTAATTCTACCTTATCCCTCTCTTTTTGTATCAAAATTTTCTTTTGCTTGATTCACAGTGTAACATAATAGGGGTTATGACGATGAGAAACATGACAAGCTCGGGCACTGCCTCATCACGAGGCATTGCAGCTATAGTAGGGGTTGGGCCCAATCTTGGTAGATCCATTGCCCGCAAGTTTGCTCACGAAGGCTACACCATTGCCATTCTTGCTCGTGACCTAGGCACGTTCCTATCTATAATAATAATTTTATTTTCTATTTTTGTTTGTGTTTTATTTTGGTTGTCTGTATAATATTATTATTACATAATGATATGATCAGAGAGGTTGTCAAGATTGGCGGAAGAGATAGCAAGGGAAAAGATGTCACAAGTGTTTGCAATACGTATCGATTGCTCAGATACCAAAAGCGTAAGGGAAGCATTTGAATCAGTTCTGTCACTGGGATTTGTTGAAGTTCTTGTTTACAATGCTTACTATCAACCTCTCCCTAATAATTGTTGGAACCCCATCTCCTTCCAACATCTCACCCTCGATACTTTCCAAAAATCTCTCGCTGTTTCATCCCTCGGTGCCTTCCACTGCGCTCAACGGGTAATATCACTTACCTAATATTACTTATTATACATATATTAACCTACAACAGTGACCACATGCTTTATTAAATGGAACTGAATGAAGGTATTGCCTGCCATGGTGGAAAGAGGAAAGGGCACGATTCTCTTCACGGGTTGTTCTGCTTCGCTAAATGGCATTACCGGATACTCTCAACTATGTAAGTTAATATATATATATATATATATATATATATATATCTGTATAATTCTTTGTACTGTCTTATTTAGAAAATTGAATTTGGTAATTAAGTTTATATGGGGCAGGCTGTGGGAAATTTGCGTTGAGAGCTTTAGCACAATGCTTAGCTAGTGAATTTCAACCTCAAGGAGTGCATATAGCGCATGTTATTATTGACGGTGTTGTTGGTCCACCCAGGTCTGTAATTCCTTGGTTCTACTTCTATATATTGTTGTTGAATTTCCTATTCTTTTTCTTACTAGCTAGGTTCAATTCACATTCAGTCCATATATGTACATGCGTGTCCACACAACCAGAAAAGGAAACCAACCTCAACATGCATGTGAATTATTATATTAGTGTGGCAGTGATCTGAGTTAATTATATTAGTATTAATAAGGTTAACTTTCATATATGTTGTGGAAGTGTAGGCAGAGAGGTTCAATTGGGGATCAGCAAAGCAGTGAAGAAACAATGGACCCAGATGCGGTGGCTCAAACCTACTGGCAATTGCACGTTCAACATCCAAACGCTTGGACCCAAGAAATCGACCTTCGTTCCTCCACATCTAGAGTCCTTTAACTGCTTAATAAGCTACCTCTTCTTTAATTTGTTACATTATCTGGTGTCTTCTCTATTGAACTAAACTATGGTTATCTGTGTTATAAGCGTGTTATAATAAAGCAAATGAAAAAGAATAAATGATTAGTTCAATTTATCGGTCCAACAAAACATTGGGATTGACAAAGTTGTGATTAATTAATAGCAGTAGTCTAAAAAAAAATTGATCTCATTCTTAACAAATTTAGTAAGTCTTTCTAGATTAGAAAAAGAATAGAAAGAGAATGAGATGAGAGAAGTTGATGAGAAATGGAGTCACTTTCTCATTTGGTTGATTGAGAAATTAAAAGAAAGATAAAAAAAAGCATTAGGTCCTACTATATCTCTTTCTCTTCCTAAGTGAGGAGAAAATGGGATGAGAAAAGAGATTAAGATTTGTTGTCTCAAACTATGTCCCAAAACATGTCCTGAATCAATGATATTGAAGCAAAAAAATAATAAGTAATGAATGTTTTAATTTTTTAATTGACATGACATGTTTTCATTGATCCGGGACATGATTTTAAACATAATTTGGGATAACAATTCCTTGTTGAGGGAATAATGGAGGAGAAAAATGACTTATTTCTCTTCTTTTTCTATACAACCAAACAACACTAAAATACACTATATTTTTCATTTATTTCTCTCTTTTAATTTTCTTTCTCACATATTTTTTTTCTTCTAAATTTCTTCCTCCTTCCAAAGGAATCATAAGTTCTGAAGGTTCTCAACTCAAATTTCACCAAAGATATGAAAATCTTATTTAAGGGTAATTTATAAGTATATTTGTCAATGATCACTGTTGGATTGGAAGTAAGTCTCACATCGCCTACTTCATTGTCTCACTAATAGTTTAAATACATGTTGGATTACTTCTCATTGTCAATTGATTTTGAGATAAAATCTTAACAAAGTTGAAATGTCTATCATGATAATGATTATTAGTAACCAAGTTACCTAAACTTTATACATTTAAATTCAATAGCACACACGCTGACTATTAATAGTACTGTCATTTTATCTTATTGTTTTTTATTCTGATTCAATAAATCTCATACTCCAACCGTAAAACTTAAAAAAAGTTGATCAAATAATCAAAACATTAATTAATATGAATTTCTTGTTGTAAAATCATTAATTGTTTTTGGAGTGACACACATAATAAAATGTATAGAGACTATTTTACTGTGTCAGTTGCTTGAAAAAAATATGAGGTCACATGTTCGACCAAGTAAGTAACAAAATTAATGATTAAATAGTTGGTAATGGGTCAACTCATGCAACATGAGTCCTTTGTCCCAAATCATTATGTCTCAATATTTTTAACCAATTAATTTTTTTTAAGTAATAAAAAAATATTATTTTGTAATTTCTGAATTTTTATTTTTAAATAATTGACCTCTATTCCAACTCAGAAAAGGGGACCCCGAACATTAAAAAAGATAAAGAGAGCGAAGTAGCGAACTGAGAACAAGGCAACAAGGTTGCCATGGATGGAAACAGGACTTCGTGTTCTATTCTACAACACATAAACTCTCTCTATTTGCTTGAACCTCCTACGCCTTTTTGTTTAAGTAGATATTGCCATTTCCCCTCATTTTTCTGTATAAATAAAAGTCGCGTCAGGTTAATTATTAAATAAATATTCATCAATTTTTATATAAGAACTGTATCTAAATTTTCAAACAAGAACCCCACTGTATCTAAATTTTGATTTTATTTTGTTTTAGTCAGGCTACATTTTCTTTTGTTGATTTAGCTAAGGATTGTAACATCACTTATGTCTGCTGTATAAATCTATTACTATATTTCATGACACATGTCATTCTCTTCTTAAAAGTTTTCCCTCCAAAACATGTTCATTACTTATGGTGAGTCTAACACATTGCAACAATATATCACTATTATTGCACTTAATGGAAAATAATTTATTTCCCCAAAAATTATAATTTTTTTATTATTGGAATTGAAATCATAAACAACAAATGTATTTGCTATTCATGTCCGTTTAAAATTATCATTACGATGAGGGTTTGAAAGTTAAAATTGAGGGTTGCAGCGGACATCACCACCCTATTGATATTATTGATCATATAATTCTTAATTTTAAGAACATGAACAGTTTCTACCTACTTCAAATTTTCATTTATTGTTGTAATACAATAAATTGAAATTGAAATCAAATTGTTTCATTTTCTACAACTTTTCCATCATCATATTTCAATTTCTTATTTTAATTTTGTTAGAATATTCAAATATGAAATTATCATTTGTTTTCATTATGTGTTTGAATAGGCTAATACACGAGTTATATATGATTTAATATTAAAAGGTGTCAAGTGCTATTAAAAAGGTACAAATTATTTTTAAAAGCTTTAATCATAAATATGTTTTCAGTTTGGAAATTTAGTAAAATTTTCTTTGATCCTAAAATATATCTTTTTTTATCAGTAAATGTTAGTCATTAGTATGTTATATTAGTATTTGTTGTGGACGAGACTTAAACCTCCAACCTCCAACCCACTTATAAGTCATTTTTTCTAAAGTTGTTATGGGCGAGACTCGAATCCACACAACCTCTTTACCCTATTCCTTAAGGATTCTACCTTAACCACCAAACCACCTTAATGACTCCCCGATCCTAAAATATATCTTAATCCATTCTATATCCTCAAATTTGTTATCCTTTAATTTTAGTCTCTTATATACCAAAAAGTTGACCAATTTAAATCAATAAATTAAGCCTAATAGAAATCTCGAGCAAGTTTAATATAATATTTGATTTCACTGAGTTATAAGATTAGTATTGTAATATATTTTCTTAGTATAAAGTGTAAACTATCCATTAAGCACCACAATGATCAAAATGAGTTATTGTGAATATGGCAAGGGTTCACCACAATCAATAATATTTGATGAGTTCTGAGTCTCCCTATTTGCATACTGTTTATGTGGATATGATGGTCTACAACCAACCCTAACCGGACCTTGGTCCATCGAATGTCATTCTTATTTTTCATAGGCTACTCTTTTATTGGGCTATAAGACTGGGCTTCAATCAATGAACCCAGATTTCAAAAGTGATTATTGTATCCTAGTGATAAATTTATATCAGAATTTAGTTCAGATAAATGAAATTTAGTGATTGGACTTCATAGGAACCTCAACCCAATTCTAGTTCATTCTAAAAACCAGAATTGTGTTAAGCTTGAAAATTCATTAACGGTATGGAAAATAAGATGGTAATTAAATTACAAAATTCGAAACTCAATAGCAATTATCAGTTCTGTACGAAATTAATCTTGTGATCGATTGAATAAAATAAAATAGTATTGTTCTAACCAGAATATCCATAATAATTTATGTTTAAGTTATAAATATCATTTAGTCTTTGAAAACAATTAGTTTGATAATAAATTTATGAAAATATAAAAAAATAGTCAACACTAACAAACAAAACATGAGAAATCCAACATACTAAATTGACAAGTAAAATATTTTCTTTGTGTGTACTACAAGAGTATTCCTTCACTTTTTGTGTAAGGAACTAATCTCTTTGGGGTGTGCAGTTATCTCTCCAACAAGTGTCACTAACAAAAATTGAATCATTGATCTTTTAATTATCCTGGAATCCAGCAGAACCTTACACCATCAGACTAAGATATTCTTGGTGACTAGTAAATAATATATGTTTGTATTAAATAATATAGTAATCGATCCATTATTTATTATTTATTACTATTTTGAAAATCATTAGTTCAGAAAAGATAACACATAATTATGAGGCAGATAGAGATGAAAGAGGTTTTCGTTGGGACAAAAAGGATGTAAAATGAGGTTTTGGTTGGGTGAGCCTGAGAGAACAAAAAGGAAGTAATAGCTGACAACGCAGTAGAGACTAGGGCAGAGGACTTATTGATAGTATCAGAATATTCATGTCATTCATTTAATAGTATTAATTATGACAATAAAGTTTCCTTGCTATTCATTCCATCATGTCAAATCCATGCACGTGATGCACTCCCTAGTTCTCCTCAACAGTTTAACCACTAGTATCCCCCATTTTCAAAGTCAACAACCACAAAAAGCATCATAATAAGGAAAGGGAAATAACAAGAGATTTAAGTTACAATTTTAAGTTTGGTAAATTATTGAGTTTTAGGCATATGAGACAAAACCACTGCTGCGCAACCACCTGGTCAATTTCACCATCACCCGTTATCAAAATCAATATTCTTAGTAAAATGACATGATATCATTATCACAACGTGATTATGTGTGGCAATGTATTGGAGTAATAATATCTAAGCTAAGGGAAACTTTTGTTGCCAAAGAAAATACTCACTTCACACATTTTTTAAGTTTCAATAACGAGTATATTGTTGATTAAGGTATACTATTTGTGTAAGAGGTCAGGAAATATATATTGAAAATTATGCTTTCAATTAAAATCAAAATATTATATTTTTCAATCAAAGTTTATATTTAACCAATGCACATAAGAGCGTAAACCAATTAGCCTAAGCCAATGGACAAATGTAAATATGTTATAGTTTTAGAAGAGTAATGACTCCCAAAGTCTGTTTTATTTCAAAATTTTGATTTATATATATATAATATTACGTAAGAAACTTATTAATTTGATCTTTAAATTTATTTTCGGGGAACATGCCCAAGGAATGTAAGATAAAACTATTGAGTTTGCAAAATATTGTATTTAAATACATTACATTATGTTTGATTGTCGGTAGAAAATTAGGAAGAAAGAAGGGGGAAGAGAAAATGGTGAGAAATTGATAGAATTTATAAGTGGAATAACTAGAAATGAATATTCAAGTGTGCACATTAGAACATTTAGTACTTTCTCACCCCTCATTTGACGCATAAGGATCTGCTCTCCCCAACCATGTCCCAAATACCAATCAAAAGTGGAGTAAAAGTAGAAATATCATGAATGTTTAATTTTTTTAATTGACATGTCGATATGTTAATTGGTACGGATCAGGTGTGAGGACGTAGTTGAGAGCAACAAATCCTTATCCCTCTGATCCTCCTTTTAAAACATCCTATAGCCTTCCTTATAAAAAAAGTTTAATCAATAAGTTGAACAGGAAGAAAAAATAATTATATTTCATTAATTATAATGACAAAAAACATTATTTTTGACATTATTTTCCTAATTAATTTATAAGTGAAGGAAAGACAGTTAATACTTTCTTGATTCTCTAAAGGTAAAAGTAGATAAATATAAACAAAAACCTTTTTAAAAAGGAAACAGCAATGGGAGTATTGTAGCTACATGGTAAAAAAAACTACAAATGGGTTAGTGTTTCGAACTTTAAATCGTTATAAAGGATTTACATAATTATATAATTAATATCTGTTACACAACTAATGTTATATATTTGTGTTTAAGAATTATTTTTATGTGTATTTATACAAAGTCAAAACGAATGGTCCCTTTAAAGTTTAAATACACCAATAACTTACTAATATACAATTGAAATCTTCACCTACTTACTTACACACAAAATTCAATGAAATATACTTAAAAACATGCCTTGATTAACATAGGTCTTATAATTCTACTTGAACAAACTAATATGTCAATCTTTGTCTTCGAATTTAGGATATACACAGTCTCTCTCTATATCAGGGCCTCACCTCTTCCCACCTTCAATCACCACCAGTACAAGTCATAACTTTTTATTTTGCAGAGTTATAATTATTATGAATAGATATTTGAGATCCTAATAATTAATCTCTTAAAAAAAATGAAATGGATGAACAGTATATATCCCGTCCCATAAGTTAAAGGTATAAGAAGATAAGAAAGTTGGAGAGGGGAACAGATAAGGACGAAAGGAAAAAGGATGAAAAGACAATGATCCAAACTGAGAGTATGAAATTGTACCTGAACAATACATTTAATGAGAAGAGTCCCTCTGTACGCAATTGCTCACCAACACACTGAGTCACTGCACCTTCTGGTCCTGCTTCATGCAGTCACTGTGACTCACCACCATCATTCTTCCTCAGTTCCTTTTGCCCCCCTGGGATCCCTCCTGTTTTTTTCACCATTTAACCTCTCTCTATTTTTCTTTTTTCTTTTTTGCTTTTCTTTCACCTATTCAAATGTCTCATTAAACAAGACCAAGGAAAGTGACATGGTCTTAATTTCCACAACTACACCTTACTTTACTACTTCCCTCAAAAAGTGAAGGCTGTTAGTTTTTCTTTATCTCAACGGCATTTATTCCTTTGTACTTAATTGTTCTGACGATTGGGCACAAACATTTGAATTTGAAAATTTAGTTTGACCATTCATTGATCATTTATCGGAAAATTATATATCCTCCTACTAAGAGGATATAACATTACTCATTCTTTACCTATTTCAAACACCAAAACAATTGAACACCTCAAATTATAAACTTTAAAGATGATATATCACTTCAACAACCAATATTTATAGTTAGTTTTAATTTAGAAAACTATCTAAAAACCTTGTGTGATTATTAATTTTTTTCCAACTACTTAGATAATCAAGAAAATATTAAATAAGAGTAAACATCAAAAATCATAATTAATGATATCCTTAAACTCCTTAGTGTGTGAAATAACTTTATTTTAAAAATAACCTATTCAGCCGATGAGACTGATTAGATAGAATGAATTACTGATTTTATGTGCAAAATAGCAAAGTCGAAATAATTTGTATCAATTTAAATTCATAGTTGATCAAATTAACAACTCGAACAAGTTGGGTATCCAATCTAAGCTAGTTCAATTGGTCCAATAAAAATTAATAACACTACATTTATTGTAATTTGCACCCGCTCACTTCGGGTCCTAGATCCGTCATTGTTAATAACTATAATGATGCAACTATTATTATGTGAAAGTGAAATTGAAAGGGATTAACAAATAGGGAGATATCAATAAATGTATACTCAAATCATTATAAATATAATTGATATAAATTACTTAATACCATAGGGAAAAGAAAATTCACTAAAATATGATTTAGAATGTATTATAAAACAAAATTATGTGGAAAAACCCAGCACATTAATTTATGACATGGCATAATTTGAGTATATGAATGGCGCAATTAATAAAAAGGGTTAAAGAAGCCTTTATGGAAGAAGTCTCAACAAACTGAGCAGTGGCGGCTGAGATGGGATGGCAATACGGTGGAACAGAACAATTAATTACGGGAAAACTTAAGGTTTTGTCACTTCAAGAAAGTGAATGAATGAGTGTGATAACACCCAAAAGCTGGTAACAAGTCAATCAAAACGACTGTGCTGCATGTGCGCTAAGTGTTAAGTAATAGAGCTCAACAAGCCAAGGAGCAATGGAGGAGAAAGAATAATAAGAAGTAATATTATTTGACCGGGAATAACAGGTCATACTCAAATACCCTTCTCCCTCGTATTTCGTGCTGCCTAGGCCCTATCGTTTTTGTTCTTTGTTTTTGTCTATGTGTGTACAGGCCTAGTAATGGTGGAAAGAAGAATGATGGAGATGAGATTACGACAATGCCCTTACAAAGTGAAAATAGTAATCAATATATGTATATAGTACAGCATAAAGAGTGTGGGGTAGCGGTTGTAATAGGGTTGACGCGCACGGTACACGGACGCGAGCAGCAGCATGACAGTGCATAAAGAAAATACAATATTATTGCGTTTAGCAGCAAAAGCCTGATATACAACTTAACTATCAATCAAACTTTCCCCTTTCCTTCTCCCCATCTTTTTTAATTTCATCCATTAAAATTTAGACTTTATCTTTTTGAATTCTTAAAATTTGAAAAACAAAATGATTTCTCATAAATATTAAATATAGGTAAATTAGTTTTATTAGCATGTTTTATGATAAATTATTTTAGATTATATTCATAATCATTAGATACTAATTTAATTTTTGTAGAATCAAATTAATTCACACAAAAATTTTAAACAAATAATGTGGGTATTCACTTTTTTTATTTTCCGAAGAAAACTATAAGTCTCTCTTACCTTAATGTTACTTTACTAATAAGTTAATAAAGAATCGCTAACATGATACTCAAAATAGTAGTAACAAAATAATGCTAGTTAATCATTCTTCATGCCACGAGAAATATTGTCAAAATACAAATTAGTCGATAAAAAGTTTAGTACTTTTCAAACTTAAAATGAGATAATATAATAAGATGCATGATAAATTTTTATTGTTAGTAATTTTTTTATGTGACTAAGGATATTCTCACCCAATGACTAATGAAATAATCTTTTTGAGATGTGTGATTGTCCATTTAAATAAGTGTTGTTCACATGAATCGAACATTTAATAGTTGATCTTTTACGATACACAAGGATGTTTTCTTAGTCACTTTTAGTAACTTAACTTTACATATATATAATAATATTCATTAATAAGTGAGGTAAATATGAAGAATTTTTTTTATAGTGATACAAAAGACATAAATTTTATGTGATTTTATGGATTTTAGTATTGAATTTAAAAAAACATATGACACTCACTTTTTAGTTTTTTATATTTTCGACAAAGTTTTTTTTTAATAGACTCTTTTAAGATATGGATTACTATATCATATTAGCATATTAAAAAATATGTAGAAACATTAGATGCACGTAAATATTATTTATTTATATTACTTATATTTAAAAAATCAATAATAATTATATAAAATGATGTTGCGATAACGTAAAAAAATCTTATATGATTTGTATATATATTTTTCTCTTTTATGATTCACATGCATGTTCATGCATCTAACATTTTTAAACTCTTTAATACATTGAAATAGAAAATTTTGTAAGTCAATATCGACCAAGTATTCAATTTCACATGAGAATAATGTATCTCCTGGTATAAGGAGATAAGTTATCTCCTCCAACTACTAAAATCGTGACATGTGTACCATTTAACCATTTTCTACAAAAATATTTATAAAACAAAACAAACAATACACATGTCATTATTTTTTGTGTGGGAGGATGTAAGTTATCTCATGGTACGAGAAGATACATTATTCTCATTTCACAATATAAATTAGTTTATAAAATACATGAAAAAGCGTGTTTTTTATTATGAAATCATTGCAAATTAAATGTACCCGTTGTATTTTCTTACGCTATTTACATTGAATGAAACCAAAGTCGGACGTCATGTTGGAAGAACTTCCGTATTAGGTCTAACCGATTTAATCAGTTAAGTCGTCTGGTCGGACCAGATGATTTTAAATATAATTAATAATTATATATAAATGTAAATTTTATATAATTAATAATTTTATATAATTATATTGAAGTAATATTTCTCTATAATTTTTGGACCGAAATAAACAAAACACTAGAGTAATGCTCCTTTTTTTTAAATTTTAAGTGAGTCGTCTACTTTTTTCATGGGTTATTCCGGTTTAACCGAGTTTAGCACGGTCGAACCGGAATTTCTCCGGTTCAAAGTAGTCCAACTACTCATTCGGTTAAGACTACAAAACGGAGCCGTTTTCAAGTTCGGTTAGCGATCGAACTGGTCGGACCGTCCGGTCCGGTTATCACAACACTGTATTGAACTTTTTTACTACTAAGAGTATTATCTCACATTTTCGGTAAAAATAACTAATCTCTTTGAAATGTGTTAGTATGTGACTATTTTTTCAACAAGTATCGCTCACATGACTTGAACCATTGATTTTGTCATCTTTCTATAAATCTATTGAGATATTACATTATTAGACCAATGTCTTATTTGTAGCCAAAGTTTCTAATAATAATAATGATAATAAAGTTTAATACAAAAAAGTTTTAAGAAAAAAATAATAAATGGAATTCCTCAAAGTACCATCTTTTTATTTCTAAGTACCAATTTTATTTCTAATAATAATATCAATGAAATACTTATTTTATTGATAAGTACCAATTTCAAAATTTGAAAAACCCATCAGAGATACTTCTGATAAGCATCACAAGAATAATTTTATTTCTTTTAAAAATAATATTTTTATCTTCTGTAAAATCAAACTCTTACTGTTGACAAAGCTATAAATCCTATAATCATTTGGATAGAAACAGAAATAACTGACATTATAAAAATATTTCGACGGATGGATTTATTGGAACGCGAAAAGGACTTTGATGAATATACGTTTTCTTTATTTAATTTGTCCTGTTTATCCCAAGACTTAGTATTAATTTCTAATACTAAGTACTACTAATATATATCGAAATGAAGAGTAACATCATCAAGAAACTTCTAATATTAAAAAAAGAAGAAGCTTTGGGCACTGCGCCCTTTCCATTAAAAAGAAGAAGGATTAAGAAAATAAAGATGATAATTAATAATAAATATTAAATATTAAATAAGTAATAAGAGTTGACTATAAGATAGGGTTGGTTGAAATGGGAATATAAAGATTTATGAAGAAAGGAAGGGATATGAAGGGTGGCTAATCCTGAAAGTGAAAGCTCTTTGCTTGCGCTTGTGGCATTACCTATCACTACTCAAGAAATTGAAGAAACCAAAAGAAGGGAAGGGTCTATCTAAGTATCTATCCTATATATATTATTTGATTTTTCGTTTGCGTTCTTCGCTCTCAACCTTCAATCTCCAGAAATTCTAATACGCCTCCATTCACAATATCACAGTAAGCTTCCAACATCTTTCTATAGTTCTTTTTGTCAAGAAGTTGAATCTTGACCCACTGATATATATATATATATAGATCTTTCACCCCGAAAACCTTTGGATTGGTTTTTTCCTACATTCAAATTTCATAACCGTGGCAACGACGACGTATCCGTATACGGATCCGCCGGTGCAATTTATTTAACACCATTTTTTCTGAGTTCAATATCTCTTAGTTCTGTTTTTGTGCCAAAATATTATTTACTTTTCGTTTAGCATTTAAGAAAATGGCAATCATAATAGTTTTTGTCTTATTTGGTGTCGGTTAATTTCTTCTAAAAAAAGTATTGATTAGGAGACACTTTTAATGAGGGTATATTATTTTAATAAATTTCCATCTTTGAAATTCTTAATCCACGATCAAAAATTGGGAGAGTATGTGAACCTTCCTTCTATCACCTATTCTACGTTTCCTCAATTTCCATGCTTCTCTATTTATTTACACCTATCACTGTCTGCTCCTCTCTTCTCTCTCTTCATTCTTTGTTTGTGTAGAAAATTGAAATCATGGTACGGCAGTGTTGTGAAAGCTAGATAATCAGATCGCTGATTTTGAAGAGAGAGAAAACAATAACACTGATATTTATTAGGGCTTCAATTTAATACTGATTTGATTAATTATGGTTATATTATTTAATTAACCGCAGAAACCGCTTTGCTGAGTTTGAGAGAGAGAGAGAGAGAGAGATCGGAGAAGATGTCATCATCGAATTCCCCGTGCGCAGCGTGCAAGTTTCTGCGGCGGAAGTGCACGCAAGAATGCGTGTTTGCGCCGTATTTTCCACCGGACAACCCTCAAAGATTCGCGTACGTGCACAAGGTTTTCGGTGCCAGCAACGTGGCGAAGCTACTCAACGAACTCAGCGCGTCGCAACGAGACGACGCCGTTAAGTCCCTCGCTTACGAAGCGGAAGCGCGTCTCCGTGACCCCGTTTATGGTGTGTGGGTCTCATCTCCGTTCTTCAACGTAGGCTCAGGCAGATCCAAGGTGAACTCAGTAATGCTAAGAAGGAACTCGCTACTTATATTGGACCCCAGGCTCTTCAGGGAATGCCCACAACCGCCGTTTTTCAACACCTCCACGCCGCCGCTGCCAACCCTTTTGCTTCCTCCATGTTTCCTTCCATGCCCGCTACTCACGGTGGCCAAATGGTGATTCGTGACCCTCAGCCTCCACAACAACAGGTGCATGTCTAGTTTTTATGTGAATGCTCTTTCCGTCTTTGAGATGAATAAGTATTCAAAATTTCAAACAATAAAAAATTTCTATTAAAAATCATAACTTTTTTATACAAATTTTGTATTCATGAAAGGTGTAAGTATTAAAAGCTGTGTTTTCGGATGTGTTTCTATTTTTTAATTCGAACATTTTTCAGATTATACTGAGATGACTCTAATGTACAAATATTTGAATACGTTATTTTCTGAACAAAGTTTCTATTGTTAATCTTTATAAGAGAAAAATAAATCAATTTTGAAAGCTCTCTTATTAATTTGAACGTAAAATATGCTAATATGAGCCCATACTAGATCTTGGGGGATCCGCAATTGGCTGCAGCTGTAGCTGCAAGAGAGCAACAAGATATGTTTCGGGGTTTTGAGAATCAACAGCAGCAGCAACAACAGCTTATGAGGTTCAATAGTGGTAGGTTCGATTTGGGGCACGGTTCCTGATGGTGGGTTTTGCCAGCAGGTTTCTTCATCTGCTCCTGTTTCTGAGAACCTCATCGGTTTATCTCCTTCATTGGCTTTGGGGTCTTTTGAGAATCCTTATCATCATATGCAACAACAACAACAGCAAGGAGAACCTCATGCTCATGCTCATCATATTCCGCTTGAGGCTCAGCTACTTCTCACACCTCAGCAGGAAAAGCAGGCGCAACAACAAACTCAGCAGCCACAATTGCCACACCATTACCAACAACAACACTTGGATAGGGGGAGGCGTGGACCTACCTTGTTGATTCCCTAGTTTTGCTGCACCTGCGCCTTCCTGTGTTTTAATCAAACAAATTTTAGACTAGGTATGCTGTTCTTCTCCCAGTTCTATAAGTTTTGGGTTTTCCTTTTTGTTTTATCTTAATTTATGGCTCTTGATTTAGGCCTGTCCTCTTGGGATTTTATGGTTCCTAATTTCATGTCCATTTTGTGAACGTGATCGTAATTATTTACTATCTTTTTCATTACTGGGTCAATCTAGTTTGTAGGTAGGGGCAGAATGCTAGTATCTCTCTTCATGGTTGTAAGCAAATTGGAGCAAATCAGTTGTCTTCTACTCCATACATTCATCCTTTTCTTATTGGCCAGGAAACATTTATATGTTACTAACACATTTATATCTTTTCTTTTATCTTCCCATCATTCCAATTCATAAAAAATTGAAATCATAAGGTGTCTCAATTTTTCTCCCCTATTATTAAAAAACTTTAAATTTCCGTAAAGTAATATATGCATTATTTTATTAGCTTTATGGGTGTGCAACTTAAATATGAAGCTTTTTAAACATTTCCCCTTGACCATTTATTTATATTAAATTTAAAGTAAATACATATTTTAATCCCTAAAAAATTTGCAATGAAAAATTGAAAAATCTAAAATTGTCCAAAAAATATCAAATTTCTATCAAACTAATCTTTTTGACATTTTTATACCTCTTATAGAGCTTATTTTGACCCGCATTCATGATCTTTGCGTATATAAGTGGATGATCAGTTAATGATATAAAAAGCTTGTCCCCTATTGAAGAATGTGTGAAGTTACTCTATTTTATTTTAATTGAAAGAAGTAATACACATTGAATAAGGTTTGAATGTTGTTCAACAAAAATTTTGAACAAGAAAATTGTAATTGTGATTCAACAAAAAATTCGTAGCCACTTTAGATTTCAAAGCACTAATGGTATGCTGTGCAACAAAAGAAAGTTTGCATATCTAGGGGGAAATTTGAAAAATGTTGATACTATGCTCTGAAGTCAAGTATGTTACTGTATGGGTGTCAGTTGAATTCGGCAATCTTTCTATTCAAGTAATGTTTACTGTATGTTGTTAATAATGACTTTAGCCTTATTCTGATTGTTCATGTTTACCTAATGAAAGAAGATTTATAAGCTTTGTGTCATCTGAAAGGGAACTTGTGGAAACCTACACGCAAGGCAATAAACTTAGTGGTAAATTACAAATGTATATCCAATTACGGTTTCAATTGGTTTGGTCTGCTTCTGCGCCATTTGACATCGTCAAATAGTAATCAGAATATACTACCGTCTGATATCATGAAACCTTTCATACTAAAATTGGAAAACCGTATATATCTTTTTGAAAGAGTTACTGCAGTAATATTTAGTTAGAATAAGAGTCATACTTATAGGACAGACTTAGTCTTTATTTGTATTTTGCTTTCCTTAATTTTTGCTACCACTTAGCACTATTAGCCTTTTATTTTAGCATAGTTGATTGCTTTCAGTTCTTGTTTCTCGTGTATTGAATGGCTATTTAAGCCAAGCAGTAAGCAGCAAATAAAAGTGAGTCATTTGCTTTCAAATTGTTCTTGCTTTAGTTTCAATTCTATAAAAGTTCACAACAATTTGGTATCAGAGCCCCCACTGAGTCTGATCCATCAAAGCAGTAGTCCTTTGATATTCTTGCAGCAAAAAAAATGGCTAAAGAAGGAAGCTTTGTACAACCCGCAATCCCACGTTTTGATGGTCATTATGATCACTGGAGCATGCTAATGGAAAATTTCCTCAGATCGAAGGAATATTGGGAGCTGATAGAACCTGACTATGTTGAGCCAGTAAGTGGAGTGGTACCGACAGAAGCACAACGAAAGAAGAATGATGAGATGAAGTTGATGGATCTCAAAACAAAGAATTATCTCTTTCAGGCGATTGATTGAACTGTGCTTGACACCATCCTTAAGAAGGATACTTCCAAAGAGATATGAGATGCTATGAAGAAAAAGTTTGAAGCAAATGCAAATGTCAAAAGGTCTCATCTTCAAGCTCTCCGCAGAGAATTTGAAACTCTTGAGATGAGATCCCGTGAAGGTGTAACATAATACTTCTCTAGGGTCATGACAATGGGCCAATAAAATGCGAATTTATGAAGAAGAGATGTCAGACGTTAAAGTGGTTGAAAAGATTCTACGCTCTTTAACTGAGAAGTTTTAACTACATTGTTTATTCTATTGAAGAGTCAAATGACATTGATGCGCTTACTATTGATGAGTTACAAAGCTCATTAATAGTACATGAACAAAACTTCCAAAGACGCACTGGTGAGGAACAAGTCTTGAAAGTGACATATGAAGGGGGAAGAGGTCGTGGTCGAGTTGCTTACAAAGGAAGAGGAAGAGGTAGAGGTCGAACAGATTTCAACAAGGCAACCATAGAGTGTTACCAATGTCATCAACTTGGCCATTTTCGCTATGAATGTCCTTGCAACAAAGAAGGTAATTATGCAGAATTTGACGAAGAATCAGAAATGATGTTGATGTCTTATGTGGATTCTATGAAGCTAAAAGAGAAGATGCATGGTTCCTTGATTCAGGATGTTCTAATCATATGTGCGGGGATCGAACAATGTTCAATGAACTTGATGAAAAATTCTGACATTCTGTAAAATTGGGGAAACAACACTAAGATGAATGTGACGGGAAAAGGAAGTGTGAAGTTGCTGCTAAATGGAATGAATCTCGCTGTTAATGAAGTATACTATATTCCAGAACTGAAAAATAATCTTTTAAGCATAGGGCAATTGCAAGAAAAGGATTTGACAATTTTGATTAAGAAAGGAAGTTGCAAGATATTTCATCTAGAGAAGGGTTTTGATTATTCAAACCAACATGAGTACCAATAGGAATGTTTAGTTGTTTATCTTGCTGCCCCAAATTCAAGCCTTTTCACAAGTACAATCTGATTAGTGCTTTCACACAAAGCTCAAGAATTGTCTCATCTCTGACATCGAAGGTATGAACATTTAAATTACAAAGGCTTGAAAACATTGTTGTACAAGAATATGGTTCGTGGACTTCCTCAACTCTTTATCTCCACTGTGATATGCACTGATTGACATCAACGGAAAGCAACATCGTGACGCTATTCCAAGGAAGAGTAATTGGAGAGCAACTCAGAAGTTAGAACTCATTCATTCAGATATTTGTGGTCCTATTAGTCCCATATCTAACAGCAACAAAAGGTACATCCTGTTATTCATTGATGATTACAGTAGAAAAGCATGAGTGTATTTTTTGGTAGAAAAGTCAGAGGCTTTAAATTCTTTCAAATGCTTCAAAATCATGGTTGAGAAGGAAGTTGAGATGTCTATTAAGTGTGTACGCCCTGATAGAAGAAGTGATTTTAATTCAAATGAGTTCAATGATTTTTGCAAACAAAGTGGGATTAAGAGACAATTAACCACTACTTATACTCCACAACAAAACGGTGTTGCTGAGAGGAAAAACAGAACTGTTATGAACATGGTTCGTTCCATGGTATTTGCTAAAAACATTCCAAAACCTTCTGGCCAGAGGCAGTGAATTGGACTGTTTATGTCCTAAACAGGTGTCCTACATTGGCAAGTCAAGGATGTAACACCAGAGGAGGCTTGGAGTGGAGTAAAACCCTCAGTTAATCACTTTCGGGTCTTTGGGTGCATAGCACACACTAATGTTCCAAGAAGCAAGGAGGACTGAACTTGACAATAGAAGCATTGTGTGCGTTTTCTTGGGAGTCAGTGAAGAATTAAAAGGATATAGGTTGTTTGATCCGATTGCTAAGAAAGTTGTCGTGAGTATAGATGTTATCTTTGAGGAGGAAAAGAAATGGGATTGGAATGAAAAACAAACAATGTTAGATTTAGAATGGGGATAGTGTTGAAAATGAAGAAATGACAGGTGAAAATGAGAATGAAGAAAATGTGACAGGGAGTTTGGCGAAACCCATAACGAGGGAGTTGGAGAAATGGGGGATGATTATAGTGATGGTGAAGAGAGAGTGAGGCGACCTCTAGCATGGATGAATGATTATGTTAGTGGTGAAGGTTGTCTGACGATGAACACCATTTGGCTTTAATGGTGTGAACTGATCCATTATATTTTGAAGAAGCAGCGAAGAGTAAAAATTGGAAATTTGCCATGGATAATGAAATCAAATCCATTTAAAAGAACCATACATGGACACTCACTCAACCACCTGTTGGGGCCAAAATAATAGGAGTAAAATGGGTTTATAAAACCAAATACAATAAGCACGGAAAAATTGACAAGTACAAGGCTCGTTTGGTTGCTAAAGGGTATTCTCAAAAGCATGGAGTGGATTACACAGAAGTTTATGCACCAGTGGCAAGGATGGATACAGTTAGAATGATTGTTGCTCTAGCGGTATAATAGTTGGCAGATTTTTCTGTTAGATGTCAAATCGGCTTTCCTCCATGGTGAGCTGAGTGAAATGTTTATGTGGAACAGCCAAGAAGATACGAAAAAGAAGGCAGTAAGCATCTTTTTTACAAGTTACACAAAGCTTTGTATGGATTAAAACAAGCACCACGAGCTTGGTTTAGTCGAATCGAAGCACATTTCATTGGTGAAGGATTTCAGAGGTGTGATAGTGAGCAGACATTATTCACAAAGAGAAGCAAAGAAGGAAAAAATATAATTGTAAGTGTTTATGTTGATGATTAATTTTTACCGGAAATTGTGTGAAGTTATGATGTCTGAATTTAAAAGCTCTATGTTAAGAGAGTTTGATATGTTAGATTTGGGTAAGATGAGGTTTTTTCTTGGGATAGAGGTTTTGCAAAAATCTGATGGTATATATATATGTCAAAGAAAATATGCATTAGAAGTTTTGAAAAGGTTTGGCATGATAGAAAGCAACTTAGTCAGTCCAATAGTTCCAGGATTTAAAATAAGTAGAGATGGAAATGGAAATGCTATTAATGAAACATACTACAAGCAGCTAGTGGGAAGTTTAATGTTACCTAACTGCCACAAGACCCGACATCATGTTTGTTACTTGTCTCATAAGTAGATATATGGCCAAACCAATGCAGATTCATCTACAATTGGCTAAGAACAGCACTTCAATATTTAAAAGGGGACCTTAAATTATGGACTTCATTATAAGAAAGGAGGAGATGGTGAGCTGTTAGCGTTTACATATAGCGACTATGCTAGAGATGTGGATGATATGAAGAGTACATCTAGTTATGTGTTTTTAATGAGTTCAGGGGCTGTCTCATGGTGTTCGAAAAAAACAGCCTATTGTGACTTTTGTCAACACAAAAGCTGAATTTGTGGCTGCTTGCAATATGTGTTTGTTAAGGAATCTGGATGAAGAAAATTTTTTTAGAGGTGCTAGGACATGCACATGGAGATGGTATAAACTGTAAAGTGTGGACAATAGTTCAACCATCAAGCTATCTAAAATCCTGTTATGCATGGTCGCAACAAGCATATTGATGTGACATTTCATTTCTTAAGGAATCTTACTAAGGAGGGTGCAATTGAAACTGGTTCAATTGCAGGAGTGAAAATCAAGTTGCGGATATAATGACCAAACCATTGAAGCTTGAAGTTTTCAGAAGCTTAGAAAGATGCCGGGAGTATATGAAATTTATGACGAGTTATTTAAGTTCCAAATACGACGAGTTCATTCAGCATATATACAAGTCATAAAACGTAGATTGATAATTTCTAGGATTATGGAAACACAAAAAAAATCCATTTAAATATAAAAGGAATCGCCGTCTGTGGGGAATCGAACCCACGACCACGTGGTTAAAAGCCACGCGCTCTACCAGCTGAGCTAAGACGGCTATATTTATTAGTCGCATTGTTACAGCCTATAGACGGCAAGACACATACACGAAAATGTTTCTATAACGGTGATAAAAATTGTTTTTATACAGAGTAATGAAAATTGTTTTACATCCTTTTATACCATTTCTATCACAGAAGTTTACAACTCCTTTCAACTTATAAGATTAGAAACAGTAACATTATTAGACCTTCCCTATTCTAATGATTAATGGGTCAAAATTCAACTATCAAATGATATATATTTGGTATTTAAAGTTTGATACCTCTTCATTCAAAGGTAATCATAATTCAAAATTATGTGAGTATTATATTGAATATTTGATTCTCATTATATACATGAAGAAAAAACATTGCTCTTTTAAATAAGAATCAATTTTACCATTTCTAATGCTAAAGGTGGTTTATATACAAATGAATGTAATATCAATATATATTTTTATATTATTATTACATGAGTAAAATTTTATTCCACTATTCACATGTTAATTTAAAATAATGTGTTCACCCAATTTCGTTTGGGCCAATAAAATAACCGCCAATAGAATTATAGATTTGTATAGGCTTGACCCAACGAGCTGGGTCAATATTTACAAATAGTTTTTTTTATCCCATAACATTGTCTAATCGTTACTTTGTGAATAATATATAAAAAATGGATACTAGTCTTCTAGTAAGAGTAATAATTGCAAATACATGATATCAATATTGTTGTTGGTGGGTTGCCAATATATTTTTTTTAAGCGATTGGTGCACATTTTTTGTCAATATAATCATGAAATACTCTTAAATCTTAATACATAAAAACACATCAACTAACAAATATTTAATTAGGAGAGGCTTATCCCAAATTGACACCCAATCCGGATTAATTATTAATTACTTAAAAACAATGCACAACTAGCTCAATTTTATCAACCGGACAACATTACTTTATTTATATTCACACAACCAAACAACATTATTATTACTTTAATTAAACGTAAAAAAAATGATAAATTCAGAAAATAAAAAAAAATCCCACATGCATAGAAAAAAGAGAGAGAGAAAGGCGACAATGTTGCTTAGCGCCGGCGTTATCTCGTACAGAAACACTCACATACGACGTCGTTTATTCCATCTCCATTCCTAAAAAGTCTTCTGTGAGAGAGCGATCTCTGTTTTCTTTTCATCTCATCGGAAACAACCACCGTGCCGCGATGGACACGCTCATCGTCCACGACAGTGACAGATACGATTTCGTTCGTGATATCGGTTCCGGCAATTTCGGCGTCGCAAGGCTCATGAGAGATAAACACACCAAAGAACTCGTTGCTGTCAAGTATATCCAACGCGGTGATAAGGTTAGATTCTTAATCGTTTCCAGTATGGTTAATTATTTCTTTCTCCATTAGAGGATAAGTAAATAAAAATTAACATGTTCACCCAGAGATATTTATTTATGCTGACGTGTTAACTACTTTGTAGTCAGATATTTGGGGTTTCTATTTTTGGTGTTCCAAATCACAGTTTTCATTCAACCATGGTCTTTTAGATCAACCTTTATTGCGCAATTTTTGTTTCCATTTTTGATAGAGAGTTGGACTGATATTTTTCTTATGATGTTATTGTGTGTTTCAGATTGATGAAAATGTAAAGAGAGAAATCATTAATCACAGCTCTCTTAGACATCCTAACATTGTTAGGTTTAAAGAGGTTTGTATATGTTTTTTTTAATATTTTGTAAGACCCTCACTAGATAGGAGGCTCATGCAATGTTTCATTTTTTTATATTTTGCCGGCAACAATCGCGGTTATGGAAAAATGTTGTATAAATTTGACTCAGGTCATTTTGACACCTACTCATCTGGCCATTGTCATGGAATATGCATCTGGAGGAGAACTATTTGAGCGAATTTCGAATGCAGGGCGTTTTACCGAGGATGAGGTTCTCACACAACTACTTCACTTTTTTTAACACTTACCGTTCTTTGTGATAAGAACTTTGCACTTGTAATCTGTTATTATGTTTTTTATGTCAATTGTTAATCCATTGCTATATATGCTGCAGGCTCGTTACTTCTTTCAACAGCTCATATCTGGGGTCAGCTATTGCCATGCAATGGTAATTAATCTCCTCTCTTTTCTTCACTTTCCAAATTTAAATTGCATTTAAGCCAGACTATAAAGTAATATAGGGGATGTATCAATCTTCTGTGTATTATATATGTATTAGTCTTATGCATAATATGTTTCCTCATGAAGCAAGTATGTCACCGGGACTTAAAGTTGGAAAACACTCTGTTGGATGGAAGCTCAGAACCTCGTTTGAAGATATGTGATTTTGGATACTCTAAGGTAAGGGTTTGTTTATCTCACTATATTTTCATGGTGTAAGTTCCATGATTATATATTTTAGTTGGATGGTGTGATCAGATGTGCACGAACTGTTCACGGTGAATTTTGGTAAGCTAAAATATTTAATAAGCTCGTGTTTTCTTATGTAGCCATAATGAAAATCTAATGTTTTGCCAACTATTAAGCCATGCATTAGGCAATGATCCATTTTAGAGGAGCCCAATTTGAATTTCAGATGAACACTGCCATTCCCTTGCTCTATTCCAATCTTTGAGTTTGCTGCTGCTTGTGTTTATGTTTCAGTATTTCTCATACTAGGTGGACAACAAAAAACTATAGAATGTTTCCTGCTTCTCTTGAGGCATATCATTTAGGAGTGACACACCTTTATGCTCTTCTTAAGACACTTCATCTTCTATTTGTGTCGTGTGTGATATGGTACATTGCAATTAAGATAGAGCTTCTAATGTACTTGCTAATAACACCTTGAGGTCCTTGAATTTTTCTATCATCCTTTTTATTTATAAGTTCAATTTCCTTCTGGCATCCTTTACAGATTATTAATTTGTTTGTTTATATAATATGAGTTTCTTAGATCAATTACTGTATTCTACAAATCTAACTGGTTCTGTTATTGTCAGTCTTCGGTGCTTCATTCACAGCCAAAGTCAACTGTAGGAACTCCAGCATATATAGCTCCTGAAGTATTGCTCAAGCAAGAGTATGACGGCAAGGTAGATCACTTATTAGTTTCATGGTCTCGCTCTTTCCTGTGTAGGTATTACTATCACTTTTGATTGAATGAAGAAGTTCTGTGTCAAAATATGGGCTGGTGACTTCTTCATTTATCTTAGTGTAAGGAGCTACTGAAATGATAACTGTGGTAGTCATTCTGTTCTCACTCACCTTGTTCAGTGGTACTTCTTGTCTGGACTCTAAACAGACTTTATTTCTTTCGTGTTTGTCATCTTCACACAGTTCATTTCTTCTTGGCAACACATGAACTTATCTTAGTTTACAATTGTCTTAACTTAAACCTCTACTATTATTACTAATTGAAAGTGAACAAGGTGTAAGTTTTTATACTACACCTTTTCTCATTAAAGTTCAAAAGGTCCATATTTTGCAAACATTTTTTTGGTAGTAGACAAATATGATGTTCCAAATGTAACTAAATGATAAAATTTGTTGTGATTATTACCATATGACTTTCTCCCCCCACCTCTTATTGCATACCCATTCTTTCTCTCATTCTTTTCTTTTTAATCTTTATTTAGTTTTATTTTTAGCTTGTATACATGTAATTGTTTTCCCACTTTTCTTAACGTATAGCTGTCAGGCTGCTTTGTCATATTGTAAACATAAATATCACTAGTTAATCAGCGATTCACCTAAAGATAAATCTTGAACCCTACCCACTTTTATTAGTGGTGTAGTGAAATCAGATTGAACTCCAAGCAAACATTTCACTTTTGAACTCTGGTAGTTTGTATGTTGGGATCTAAATGGGTTTCATTTATGTTGTCATTCAAATTATCAGATTGCAGATGTCTGGTCATGTGGAGTAACCTTGTATGTGATGCTAGTTGGAACATATCCTTTTGAAGATCCTAGTGAACCAAAGGATTACCGAAAGACAATTCAGGTTGTTCAGATACTTCGATATGAGAATTTGCATCTTTCTTTATGATTTTCGGTTTGTGTGAGCATAACTTGATTTGGTTGGTTGTTTGCAGAGGGTTCTCAGTGTCCAGTATTCCATCCCAGATTTTGTTCACGTATCTCCCGAGTGTCGCCACCTTATCTCAAGGATCTTCGTTTTTGACCCTGCAGAGGTAATTTCTATTTTCCAATAACTGACCTACTTCTACATACGAATAATTTGGCATTTTCGTTTTCGGGGATGCTTTTTTATAAACTAGCACTTGAAAAGGTTGAAAGTCTTTTGAGAAGGCTTTTTTTTTTAAATTATTGAGAACTTCAGCAATATTCACCTTGTGAATGGATATCCTGTATCTACTGTTTTGACTCTGAAGGTACTTGTTGGATGAGATGAAGTTTGAGGAAAAAGTTTGGATGAGATAAAAGTTGTTTAGGTTTAGTCTGAAATGGTTGGAAAACTTGATTAAATTGTTACAAATAATATCTGGGAAACACATTTTTTGGAGAAGCTGGAACTTTTAGCATTATGATTATTAAGCTTTCTGATTATTTTGAAAGTAATCTCATTTTCCTTGTTCATTTATTTGAACCTTACGTCTTTGGACATTTATGTGACAGAGAATCACCATTCCTGAAATATTGAAAAATGAATGGTTTATAAAGAATCGTTCTGCTGAAATGATGGATGAGAAGATGACAAGTAACGAGTTTGAAGAGCCAGATCAGCCGATGCAGAGCATTGATACAATCATGCAGATAATTTCAGAAGCTACCATACCTGCAGCTGGGACTTATTCTTTAGACCAGTTTATGGCTGATAACATGTATATGGATGATGACATGGATGATTTAGACTCTGATTTTGAGCTTGATGTAGATAGCAGCGGGGAGATAGTGTATGCTGACACGCCATATAGTTAATCAGTATAATCATCATTTGCTTTCAAATGAAGAGCATCTTAAAGGCCCGCATCAAGGAAAGAGAAATGTGTGAAAACTATATTTCATGTAAATTGGATGTGATAAATACAACTTTGGAAACTTATTGTACAATAGTGTGTACTATAATAGACTGGACGATTTTGGGGTTTCATATCCTGAATTGAGATTGAGGTGATTCTTCATTGTATACTTCTCTTCTTCTCATTCCCTCCTTAAATTGCCTTATTCTAGTTGATGGCAATTTTTATCTGTATAGTGAAAGACCTATTCTTCCTTTTGCTTTATGTGTATAATAATTTTGATTACCAATTTTATGTAAAGTTTAATCACCGAAATTGGTCCATGATTTGTTTGAAAGTTGAAACCAGGAAGGTGATACAAAATACAAAGAGAAAAAAAACCAGGAAGATATCTCATTTCTCAACTTACTCCTTAAAGATTATAGCAATTTTTATGTGTACCCAAATACATGCCCTGCAACTATATCTACCCCCCATATTCATGCTTCTGTAACTGCAACAGTAATTTATAATGCCATATTCATCATCTATGATTAGCCTACTGGGAAACCTTAATGTGCTTTCTCTTTCAAACAATAAGTCAATAAGATATCAAATAATTGATGAATCACTTCAATATCTAATTTTCCATTGTTTCCCACATTAGCAATTGGAAGTTTAGCTTGATTGCAATCTGAAGCCATTTCCTTGATTGCTAAAAAACTATTTAGGGCCTGTACATCTTGACCTATCTAATAATCATATTGCTGGCAGTGCAATTAAGTGGATTTAGAACTACAAATACCTGAATCTCTTCAACCTTCATAAAAGTATCTAACAGAGTGAGGAGAATCAATGTGTTGTATCCTTCATTGGAATGAATGAAGACATGACCTCCACATATAAGCAGTTCCATTGATTTAAATTTTGTTTCTATAAAAAGTATGGATTTGAAATCCTGAACCTACCATTTAAGTAGGAGAAAAAGTACATAAATACCTAATAGGCCTTTATAATTTCATGGCCACATATGGTGTTGTGTTTATGTTTATATTAGCCAAAAACCACAAAAACGGGATTGAACCCGACGTGAATCGAACACGCAACCTTCTGATCTGGAGTCAGACGCGCTACCATTGCGCCACGGATCCACTTTGATATTGGTTCGTATCAATTTTATTCTCTAAAAATAGAATCATTATTCCTTTGCCTATTCCATAGGTAGCAATGTAACATTTATCGATAACAAATAACAATGTTACGCTCACACGAATACATTTTCGACTGATATACTTCCATCAAAACCCATGTTGTCGTTGCAGCTATAAGAACACTTGCACTAAGTTTTCTTATTCTCTATATGAATGAGTGTCTAAGTCGTTCACTCTGTCATGCCTCCTCCTCGTGCATCATAGGAACGTATACTTATATATTTAGTCAACTAATAGTTTTCATATATTGCTAGAAATAATGACTAGCATAAAGCATAATCGAATAATGAATTAACCGTGGAATAAGGGTTATAAACAAAATATGTATAGCTGCAAGTATTTGGTTTCCAAATGTGTATAGTAAAATAGGTACATGCGTTTCTCTTGGATTCGAGGAGTTGATTCCAATTGGGTGATTTTGTGTCCCATTTACATGTGTTTCTCTTGTTATAACCTTTCTTTCTCTATCTTTCAACTTTGTCTCAGGAACTTTTCTACATTCAATTTTGGTTCTAATTTTGGCATCTGCTTATAGAGCAACAATTGTTACCATGTGTGCTAGTATCCTTGTCGTCTTGTTGGAGAGTTTGAAAGGAACTACCTATTGTACTTCCGAACTTCTTTTCAGGCTTGTACTCAAGCAAAGCCTCAGAGGTCACATGTCTTCTATTTTAATCATTGCATGGGCTTGTGCTCCTTAGATAAGCTTGAGTCTACTCCATATTTAGGGCATTATACCCTAAAAATTACTCTCAGTATTAGAAAAAATTCCAAAGCTTTTGTGAGTTGAGTCGTGGCACCTAACAATAACATCATACTTATTTCCGTACCAATTAAGGTAATATATAATTAAATTTAGAGGTTTTAAGGTGACTGTCTAATTCGTTCCTGTCACCAAACCTGGCAGATTTTCTCAATTCTCAATAAGTGTGTGTATATTATATACACGTTAGATCAGGTCACATTACTGCTTAGTACCGAGAAATATGTGTAAACAACAAGTTATCTAGCTTGGTAGGAATATTGTCTGTTAGAAGTGACTCTGGTACATACTTTTACAATTATTGTTGCACCTGTGTAGACATCCACATAAATTGTAAATGTACCATGAATGTTAAATTAAATTAACACAAAGCTAAATTGCATCATCCAATCATTCATATTCTATCATCATTACTCTTCAAAAAATAATATAATAAATGATGAATGATGTATTGATTGTGTATAAATATTTACACTCACATTGCATAGATTATTATACTCTCTTGTATATACTTAGTTTTTCATAATATGTGGCGAATGGTAAATTTGGCACAACGGTAAGGTTATGGTTATTAACCATGAGGTCAGAGATTCAAATTATAAAAATAATCTCTTCAATTGTGAGGATAAGTCTACATATATCTACGTTTCTCGTAAAATTTCTAACAAATTGAGGAGAAAATGTGAATGTTGTTATTTAACTCAAGCACACACACTTAATATGGGATAGCTCCACTAATAAGTTTGCTCTTAAGGGCTATTATATATACTGCTTTAGCAATGAGCATTACAAAAATGACATAAGAAATTAAGTAACTCACTTTTCTACTAGTATTTATAGATAAAAATTAAAAATCAAAACTCCATACAATACACATGTAAAAGTATTAGTATTGCTTATTTTAAGTTTAGAGTTAACATGGAAAAAGTGATTAGAGGTCACATTCTAGAGAAAATAAATGGGCAACTTATGTAACTTTTAAGAAAAAGAAAATCAACTGAACCTGTAGAGTTTTTATTCGGAGTCTGCATTTATGCAGCACTTGTAGAAGTGTGTACCAATGTAATTGCCTACTTAGTATGTGCAAAAGGAAAGTTTATAGAAGAAGCAGTACATATGAAAATAAATAAGTAAAAGTGAAGTTAATGAGTGCCATGATGAGGAAAGAATGTAAATGTATTAATATATTGAAGTTTTAGTACATTTAACTTCTCAAAACAAATTTTACTTTTCTTGATTTCTTAACTAGGTAATCAAACCCATAAATAAAATGAGGGTAACAAAGGAGAAACTGTGTCAGGCATTGGTATTCACTCTTGAGTGAAAAGACTGTGTGTGAAGGACCAAGTGCAGGTGGATTCCTCACAAGTCACAACCAACGTTAAAGAATCTAATACTGTTTGAGGAAACTCGTCCCAAAAGGCTGCTTTGCATTAGATTCATCCATTTCTGGTAACAAAACAAGATCTTGCATTTGCATATGCTACCCACCACGCCTCTACCATCTCCAGTTCTTAATACACACATGACAACGAAACCCTAAAGTTTTTTAGCTTACCAAGATGATATATTACATATATACTCTAGATCAGCTTTACTCTATTTTTTAAATCTTATAAAATGTATAAGTTAGCTCTTGTCTCTGTCTTTGATACAACGTCAACATACCCCAAATCTTTACATTCTGATGCCTATCATTGTAAATTATTTTCTTCTGTGGAGAACCCACACATCTTAGCCACTAAGCTACTGCATAGAATCCAGAACAAGTTGTATTGTGCTGGGTAAATCTTTATCTCGCCTATTTTTTTTAACCAATCCACTTTTTTACATTTAAATAATAATAACCATTCCCGGACTATACTTGTTGTTTTTTTAATTGATGTGGATGCCCAAGGACACCAACTACTTTCATTGATAAAAGAAACAAAATTACAAAACAAAGAAAAACGAGAACTGAAATCGCTGAGCGAGGGACTCATTGTTGAGCTGAAGCCCCCAACGAATCCTAAATCCCCTATTGGATCCTCGCTGAATGCAGAAGATCTTGTTCAGCAAAATATGCTCGATCCTTGAGAGAAAAAAACTCGAAGTCCCTGAGTCCCCCTCGCTCCGCGCGAAAATACCACTGATCAAAAAAACTCACTGACTCGGCGAGAGATAGAATCGCTAAGCAAGACCCTCAATCTTGTTTCATATATAAAGCGAAGTTTTTTTAAATTATTAATATTTTAAAATATGTGCGATGTTGACAAAAGTAATGTGAGAGTAACTGTGAAATGGACAGGAAAGAATTGAAATGGAGGAAGTACCGGTGAAATGGAGAACTATTATGAAGGATTCGAGAACTAATACATTTTCATTGATTCCAAATTCTCTGGTCCTTGGATAGCGTTTGAGAATTAAGCTAAACACAACATTAACCAAACACACAAATAGAACCAAATGATAGATAGTTCAAAAGTGAGAAAAATAGAAACTAAGGCTACTTATCCATGTTCATATACCACCCCAAAGCATGCAAACAACCACAAAATAATAGACTCTAAAGTACAGCTATAAAACTAAGAAAATTACAAATTAAGTACTAATTAACTAAGGAATAGAAAAATTGATGATTGAAGAACCTAAAAGAGAAGAGAAGATAGTGCAATTAAGGATATGCACCATTGGTTGTTGGAAGATCAGACCAAGAAAGGTTTGGATTCCAGCTCCCCAATTCAGCCCCAGCAATTGAAGGGGACTCCAGAATGTTGGGTAAAGATGAGGAAGAAGCCATGTTGCCTAAAAACATGGCTGAGTTACTATCACTGCAGTAATTACCTGATGATGGTGACCTGAGCTTGTGGTAAAGTTCTTGAATTCCACTCATGTTTTGATGTTCGCCAAGTACAAAGCTGCTATGATTTTGTTGAGGTTGATTTTGATTATTGCTTCTCCAAAGTGTGCTGCCAAAACCCAATGAAGGGATTTGTCCAACACTACCATACCCTAGGGGCCGAGGATTCACATTTGTGATCAATGGTTCAGTCATCAAGTGGGACTGAGATCCCATTAAGTTCCCTTCTTTCACACCAACATCATTGAAAGACATGGAACTAGGGTTAGGGTTAGAGTTTTGGTTTTGCGTACTAGGTTTGAGTAAAGCCAAAAGATGAGTATTTTGTGGAGAACCCCATAAGATTGGACTTGTTGGTAGCTCATTAACAAACCCTGCAGGACCAAGACATGACCTTCCAAGCTCTGATGCCACTGCCTTCATCTTTGTGGTGGCTGCCTTCGCGGCCGAGTTTGACACGGCCACGTTCTTGCTTTTACGGCAGCCACCTCCGATTGGTACATTCCTGAGAGCACCTCCTTTGGTCCAGTAACGGCGACATGTCTTGCAGAAGTGGCGAGGCTGAGTGAGGTTATAGTTGTTGTAATAACAGAACTTGGTGTTTGGTGAATCACATCGTGGACACCTCAAATTTTGGTTTTCTGCGGCAACAGTGGTGGTGGTAACGGTTGTTGTGGAATTGGAAGGAGGTTGTGAAGAAGAGTGAGAAGTGGAAGGTGGTACTGTGGGTGGAAGTAGAACTCCTCCTCCATTAATGGTGATTTTCCTTTCTCCTGCTATGAGACTAGCACCACCCAACAGTTCTTGGAACATCTTCTTTATTACTTGAAGATCTACAACAATCCAAAAATCCACCGAAAGCAAAAGGGTGAATGACTGATGAGTCTTTTAGTGATAGTGGAGGATAAAAGCAAAAGAAAGTAAAATGGGGTAAAGCCAAAAGAGTATACTCACTCACCTTTGGGAATTCAATTGGGGTTTGCTTCGTTGTTTTAACTTTTATGCTAGAAGTACAGCTTCCTTGTCGGTCAGGTCCTTGTTTTTGTTGCAAAAGAATATATAGAATTGGAGTCTGCCAAAGAGCATATATACAATATTTTGTAGAGTCTGTGTCAGAGAAAGATAGACATAATTCATGAGCTCTCATCTAGGCTTCATAAACAGCTCTCTAATATTGGAATTTGAATAGAAGTTAGGTATTAGAGAGAACCAGTTGGATAAGCAACATGTATCCACAGGACTGGTGACAAGTTGTTTGACTCATATATTGGTTATTTGACTTGAACATGATTAATTGTCTCCATGAAAAATAAATATATTGTTCATACCAAAATAAATAAAAACATTTATCCAACTTGTATATTAGGGGTCATGTTGTATTGGGACAAGTGTTACTTGTTTAGCTTAACCACAACTCATCCTAATTATGACCGGCTAATATCCGATAGGGAATCAGATCAACTTGATATATTGCATAATGCAAACATTATCCATAGCTAAATCATAAAATTAAACTAAAGAACAGAAAACTAAAACTAAATTATATTTTATGATATACATTAATATACATATTAAAAAATGTTAGTAATGTAAGTCAAAAAGTATTATTACTTATATTTAATGGTAAGAAAAACATACATTTAAAAAGTGCCTAGGACATTAGAATGGGTTGAGCCATTCTATAATCCAGACTTGTCCCAGAAAAAATTAAGTCTAAATTTAAAACTAGAATTCATAAAAATAAGCATATAGACGGACAAGTCTTACTCCAATCAAGAATAAAACCCACAATTAAACCTAAACAAAAATTGTGCACAACGTAAAAAGTTAGATGGCAATATAATCTTTTTAATTTATCATATCCTCAATATAAAACATTTTTTTATAGGTAAAACAATATATTAATTTATTATATTCAGATGTGATATATTTAGTTTTGTTATGAACTTGCTTTTTAGGATTTTAAACACGTTTCCATGGTCAAAGACGCATGATAGAAAAACTCTTGTCATTTTACTCCCAAATTAAAAAAAACATGATTGGTACCTTTTTTTTTTTATCCGCAAAAGAAGATTTTATTATAGAAGAAGAAGGATATAAAAAAAAACAAGAGAGAAAAAGAAGGAAAGTCATACATTTAAGTTAAGACAAACAATAGGGTTAGAAAGCCACTCATAGTAAGTAATGGATTTCATCCCCTAATACCCTTGAGCCAAAGCCAAACATTTACCCTAGCTGAGTCCAAGAGATGAAGACTAGAAAGTTGAACGTGATTGAAGATGATGTCATTCCTATACAACCAAATAGCCGAAATTGTGGCCAGCTAAATGATGCGCCAAACATTCCGCCCTTTTTTATCTTTTGCTATACCCAAGTGAGATAAGTAATGGTTTGAAAGGAGTAAGAGGTAAGGCGCTAGAAATGCCTAACCATTTGTACATCGATTTCCAAATATGATAAGTAAATGTGCAAGTAGAAAAGAGATGATGAGTAGATTCTAAGTGATCATTACAGAAAGAGCATAAGTTACCACCGTCATTGAGAATAGAAATGCCCAGCCTAATAAGAGCATCCTTTGTAGGAATTATGTCCTGAAAAAGTCTCCAAACAAAGGTAATGACTTTCAGTGGGACCTTTGATTTCCATAGAGGAGAAGAATGTTGAGAAATGAGAGAAGAATGTTGAACCGAATGACAAAGAAGTTTGTAAGCAGATTTGACTGAGTATTGCTTTGACTTACCGTGCCTCCATTCCCAATAGTCAGGTTTGTCTTTAGAAATAACCACCTGTTTAAGATCATAAAAAAAAGCAGTACAAAGTTTTTGTTCCCAAATAAAAAATTGTCGTCTCCAAGTTAGGTTCCACTCCCAAGTATCTCCAACCCAACTTCCAAAGCTACAAATGTTGTCATTATGTAGGTTGCTAAAGTTATAAAGACGATTATACCTAGAAAATAGAGTTGAAGACCCAAGCCAATGGTCATGCCAAAAATAAGTGGTTGACACATCCCTACCCTACGAACCATACCACCCCAAAATCAATTATCATTAGCAAACTCATAAGAAGGAAGAGAGACTAAATCCATAACCCAAGGTGATTGTTTAACTAAAGAAGAACTAAAGCCCACCCCGATAGATATAGTTGAGCTACAACCATACTAGACTATAACACTTTACACCAAAGACTATCTCTCTCAGTCACCAAACGCCAAGTCCACTTATCCAACAATGCAAGATTAAAAGATTGAATATCCTTTACCCCTAAACCACCATCCCACTTAGGTTGACACACCTTATCCCACTTAACCCAATGAATCTTACGCTTCGGATATCCCCCACCCCAAAGAAGGTTTCATTAAATATTTTGAATAGAACGAACAACAGAAATAGGAGCCTTGTAGAAAGAAATATAGTACACATGAAGAGCATATAGGACAACATTAATCAAAGTTACCCGGCCTGCAAAAGAGATATTAGTTGAGTACCAAGAGGAAAGTCTGGACTGAATTCTGTTAATGAGGCTAGTCCAAGTAGATTTGCGTTTATGACTAACCCCCACCGGGATCCCCAAGTAAGAGAATGATTTGGAGTAGAGTTTACAATGCAGAAACTCAGCATGACTGTACAGGATATCATCCTAGATGTTTACCCCGTACAAATTGCATTTGGAGAAATTAATTTTCAGCCTAAAAAAGAGTTCAAACAATTGAAGGACACTCTTCATAACCTAAGTATTCTTGTGAGATCCATCACCAATAAGAATTGCATCATCAACAAAGTGAAGAAGATAAACTAGGATGTTATCATAACCAACCTTATAAGGATTGAAGAAGCCCAATGTAGAAGTCTGTCGAACATGATTACTACTTAAAACTTATTATTATTTCAATCACAATTAAAAGAGGTATTAATGCCTCGGTCAATTATACCATAATGCTGGCTTTGGAAAAGCAATTATGAATTATAGAATAAATAATTTACCTGTCCCACTTAGGACTAATTTATGTTGATAATACTCATCATTACTTTCTACTGATTCAAAATCTTATTTTCTAATGTCCGTTTTATAAAAATAAAATTATATAGAGAATTAATTTGCTTTTTACTTTGGAATGTGATATTTTGAACTTTTTCAATAACTAATAACCACCTTAAGTATATTTTAAAACATTAGAATAACTCACTGAGAGTCAGAGAGGGTGAGGTGTGGTTCTCCCCACGGCTAGGTTTTCAATCTTCTGCAAGTTATGTTTGTGTTGGACATGTGACCTTCTCTTTCTGTAGCTAATTTAGGATTCTTGAGTTTCAATTTTTTTTGGACTAGTCAACTTAACCAATTAGATTATTTTGGGTTTAATCGATCTAATCCAATTTGACTGGATTTCACACGATCAGAAATGATGTGGAAGAGCACTCAAGCTATTGGGTAGTATGAGGCAATCCATATTTCTAGGTAACTATTGGACTGGTCGAGTCGTCCTGTACTATTCTTATAACCCTGGTGTGTTCAACGCTTACATATAAAGAGTTAATCAATGCCATGTATAATATAATGTTCAAGTGGGAGAGTAGATCGAACTGTCTACATGATGGACAATACACAAGTAATCAAGTTTTCTAAAATAATATACTTGTGGGGGAAGGAATTATGGATTTCCCATATGATGATTCTCCCAACTCGAAAACCATCATTACAGGTTCAAAGATTACTATAGGAGAGTGCTAATCACGTGGAAATACGTGTAAAGCTGATTGTCCCTACAACTATATTATAAAACATAATTAAGAAACTTGAATTTGGTGGTGCATGTCACCACGGGGTTGTATTTATTTAGTGACATGAAAAATAAAAGAATGTAGTATTTATTGATGGGGAGGAATACACTTACTCCAAGAGTAAGTGGAAAAAACATACTTCACATCATGATTATTCATTATTGAGAAATATAATGGTTTGAATTGATGAGTACATCTAAACCATTGGATTTTCTAAGATTTGATGGTTAGGATGTGGAGTAAGTCTTTGTATTTACTTTTGGAGTAATTGGATCTCTCCCCTTTATTGATTGTAAAATTTATGCACAATTATTGTAAATGATGTAGTATCAATATATAAACATTTTTTCTTATATTTATTTATAATAGGGAATATAAAAAAATTATACATAATCAATACAATATTTATTATTTATTTATTTATTTCTATTTAAAAGTTAATAATTATCAATTATGAATGATTGAATCACGGAAATTTTCTTATAGTGTCAATATATAAATTATTTACACTATTGAAATACAGGCGATTGAGGGGTTTTGATGTTTTGAGTTAAGTATGTTAATAGGAAAGGGGAACAAATGTTAAAGCTAGGAGATTGATTTTTTTGTAAAATAGAAATTGTAAAAATGGCCCTCTTATTAAACTTATTATAAGTAGGAAATTTAATTTTATCCAAAAGTTTTGATGCATAATGCTAACTTATTCTACCTAAAAAACCTCTTTACATAAGTTAACAAAACCATATGTATATATATAAATAAATGTGAAAATTATTTTATAATTATAATATATATATATATATATATAATTAAAAACATCATTTTAAAAGTACTCTCTAATTTATATATACATATTTAGTGATAATTATTATTTGAGCTGAAGATTACATCAATTTGAGTTTGTTTACTCACTTAAAAATTCACGAAGACTAATTGAGTTAATTTAAGTAAAAAAATAGTTCATACCAAAACTAGTCAACTCAAATGTTAGTTACTACCTATGTTCATTTTTACCTATTCTTTAAGTTAATGGATTTGTTCGTATTTATATATTTATTTAAAATTCAGACAGCGTTAGTAATTATTTTTACAACTCTACCTCTACCTAATTAACAACTGATAATAAATGAAAATGAATTAGTGAAATAATTATTATAGATAGAGAGATAAAAGATAAAATAATTATATATTACGTAAATTTAATACAGACAGAACAATTATATTTCTTAATTTGTGGGCTATAACATTAAAAGTCTGTTAAATAAAAACAGATGTAGTAATTTAATGAATAGAGGATTAAAATTTTGAATTTTGGAAGACATTGAATATAATAATTTTCAATGGAGTCTGGAATTCCTTTAACATTTCCCTATAATGAAATAGAGAAACTAATTAAGAAAGTTATGCAATAAAAGAAGAGAGATAGATGCAGAAGGCAGTAGAACAAAAAAGAAACTGCATATGAAGTCAATTATTGGGATCCATAATTCCTAAGAGCGAAATGATATGTACAATACAACAGACAACAGTATATCGTGTAAATAATGAATAGTAGGCTGAGCGCGCGTGCCGTGCGGAGACGGAGACGGAGACGGAGACTATGAGAATTGAGTACGATGCATGGGTTTTAGCGTTGATAATTGTTGCATTATATACATAATCCATAAGATTTCATGGTACTTTTTATATTTTTTATATAATATTGTTTTTTCAATTCCCTCTTATTAAAAGTTTTTACTATCTCTATTTTTTAAAATTAATTTCGATTTCAATTAAGAAATAATATTAAATGAAGGTAATCACTTTTATACAATTTAATAATAAATTAAATAAGAAGAAAATAATGATTGGAAATTAAGGGAAAGAGACAGTGAGTGAGTGGTGATGTGTTGTTTATGTGTTCAGTTGGAGCGCAAACTTTATTCCCTAAACAATCAAAAGTGTGGCGGGCAGAGCGGAAAACGAAGCTAGCTTTGGGGTGTTGGGCAACGTGGGCAGTCCGGGCACATTTATATATTGGGATATCTTCATTCATGGTATGTATCATTTTTCCATAAACTAAGTAAAAGAAGTATATAAGTGAGTTTGATATCACATTTTGACCCAAGACATTAGGTCTATGAGTCTAATCCAATTATATATTCTACGACTCATTGACTTTTACACAATGTAAAACTTCTTCCTTTACACTTGCAATAGCCACTAATATATTCATATTATATCTATCTATATCTGTTGTCCCAGTCAAGGGCCCCCTCACATTGCTATTACTGTCTTCTATTCTATGAAGACAAGAAAAGTCGTAGGTGGGATAGGGTTATGAAAGGACATGACCACAATGCATGGTGAAGGGATACAAACCCACATTCCCATAATACATGGGTCATGGGTCCCTACTCATGTCTCTCCTTATCCAGCACTACAGCTTTCTCAGCCTCCTCCCATTTCTTCTTTACTCCTATTCCCTCCTTTATCTCTCGTTAGTTGTGATGAATTGAGATACTTAATTGATACATGCGTTTCTAATCCCTCATATGTACAAACAACTTGTTTTTTTTTTGGGATGCAGAGGAAGTTATTAATCTTTCAAAGGAGATAAAGAGATGAGTGAAGGGTTCTAACTTCTAAGTTGTAGCTTTTCTTCACCATTACATTGAATGGTCCCTAGTCCCTGCCTTAAAGCAGTAAAACATGCATAGGTAGGTCATCCACATTTCACAGGATTATTGAGAAGTGAGAATTCCAACCAAGGGTTCAAAGCTGACAAAAGCTATTCTACTGTTGGACGAGATTCTTTAAGTTGGAAAATACTATTAAAATACCATAGTTCACCCCATGTTATTCAGCAGTGAATGACAGTTTTGTATTTAAATAGGTTGAATTCCTTCAATTATATTAATTTATACCTCCTAACACTTTAAAGCAAAAGTATATCAAAAAATATTACGTTGAAAGATCGGTTTCATTCAAATCAACTTCTGATCGAACATTACTTTAAAAAATATTTTTTTAATGTTGTGAACACATGATTAACCCTTCAAATTTCAGAACCAAGTACAGCGTTAAAAAATGTACAAGTGTTATTATGGGATTAAGAACCGCAAAAGTTTGCCGCTGAGATGCTCTAATTGGAAACACATTAGGTTTAGGTTTTGGTTTTTTTTAACAGACTAACAGTTCAGATTCAGACTCCTATATGCTATATAGGTCCGGCCTGTTTAAGACAAACTCTGGTCTGACCTGACATTTTTCCGCCCCTACTCGCAAAGAACCATGAGGAACAAAAGTTTATCGGAGAATTTTCAATTTGTTGTTACCAAGGATATCAACCACTTGTTTTTTTTTTCGGCTCTGTATAATAGATTATTGGTGACTTACTAGGAATAATTAATTAAAGCCTTCTTTGTATTTACATAATAGGATGGATCTACTTACTCCAATCGTAAGTTAAAACACTTACTCATCATCTTAGTTATTCAATCTTGGAAAATCATTTCCAAAAAATAAATGATTATGATAATGAATAAGTCTTTTCCACCTACTTTTGAAGTAAATGGATATCTTCCCTAATATAATATATAGCTTAATTTCCATGCTAATTTTAATTCATGATCTGCAAATGAAGATTTGGTACCAGAGATGTGGTCTGCAGCTTTTGTCAGTTGTTTTACTTTAAACTTTTAACCTTTTAAGTATGAACAAACGGATTTCCTTCTTTTTCTGGGCTTGAATATGACCTATATGTGGAAAAATAATTGATGCAAATAAATTAACAAAATGAGATATGGCATGTTTTTCCATACGGCTCCAAGTATATATACTATATATATATATTGATATTATTAATGTGGAATGTTAATATCTGGACAATTGATGATTTAAAGCAAAATTAAAATTTTCTATTGAAAATTGATGTTTTAGTATATTAAAAATGTTTAATTTAATATTTCGATATCAAAATTCATAATTTTATTTCTTAAATATTTTCCTCACTCCTTGTAACAAAAAAAATACATTTTTATATTATTTATTAAAATTTGATTCATGTGAGATAAATTCATAAATAATGAGATAACTATAAAGATATGTAATCCTTATCGGTATCAAGGTAAACATTTTTTGTAGGATGTTTTGGTTTTTGGTCCTATGATATTTATGGTTGATGCACAGAGATCTTCAGTCCAGACTCTCAATTAGAAATACAAAACTGACCCACGAGCTTGATCAAGAAAGCCCAACACTAGAGACCATGATTAAGCGAAAAGATGTGGGTTATAGATAATAAGACTTTAGAGGTGGTTTTTACTTTTTAGCAAAACAGGAGAACGTCAATTATGAATTTGTTTAATGGTGTTGTTGTAAAGTAATCTTTGACAGTATTAAATTTTGTAAGTTCCTACCTACATTATATTTAAGTGTGCTCAATTCCATCCCTCCATGGGTTATTAGAAGAACTAAGTATTTGTTTTTTTCTTTTATTTTTAATAACAATAGTGTTATTTCATTGTAACGGTAAGGATAGATGTATTATAAACAAGTTTTATTCCCTTGTGTTTGAAGCACTTATCTCTCCAGGAGAGAATCTTAGTCTAGTTATCATTGCTTATGTTTTTTAACATAATTATTTTGCTTCTTAAAAAAACTTTACTTATATTTCAATTTTCATTTTTTATTATGTTAAAATTAGCCTCCTAAATGATATTGACATTTTTTCCCTTTCCCTAACCTATTTAAATGATATCACTTCACCGTGATCATATGTACATGCTTAAAAAAAATTGTATGCTTTTTTTTGTTTTCCACTTGCTTCATAACTAATCTAGAAAGATTTGTCCAGTTTGTGGAGGTGTATTGTTTCGATGTTTTCTGTTTCCTTGATAATCATAGTTTCCAGATGCTGGCTTTGCTAGTAGGCTGCAGATAGATATGCAGTTAGGGAATTGAAATAATTTGTAGCTATAAAAGCAAATTCTACCACGATAATCAGGGTTTATTTTGCAAAAATTCAAAATGAGTAGTAGGAAGAAGTGCAAAGATTCTTTATAAATGTAGTGGTCCATGATTAGTGTTATTCACATTTTATTGGCTTAAGTAAGTTCCAATCCAAAAAAAGATAAGTTTTAAACTTCCAAAATAAAACAAACGGAAATGTTAAATAGCTAATAATATGTGTTTGCTATCTCTTGAAGATGGGAGAAAAGCTCATGTGGTTTAGAGAACATAGGCATGTGATCAGCATCAGGAATCACTTTGACATCGTTAGTTGGGTTTCGTTCAATCATTGACACTTGAAAATTCGGCTTTAGCACTTTGTCTTGTTCGCACACTACATATACTTTCGTCACTGTCCCGTACTTGTCCCTTGTAACTCTAGTTTCCTCTCGTAACAGTTCTTCATCACCATATATGCGAGTGGGTCTCACCAATGACAGTGCAAGGGTCAGGTCCTACTTCCCAAATTCTTTTCAAAGTAAGATACAAAAATAACTTGTAGGACACTTTAGATAATGGTTAATATAAAATTATTATGAAAAATGATGATATGAAATAAAATAATACGCCTAGATAATTACTCCATTTTGGGGGTCATGACTCATAATGTATAAAGAACCTTTTGATCTAAAAAGATGTACCTCAAGTGGAGATAGTTGGTACAAGTTGGAGGCCATGAATTGGGGCCCAAAAATGAAGGATCCATTATGATGAGCGTTGTGGCCCTCATCAAACATAGTCACTGAGTCCAAATTAGACTCCAAGCTTCGACGATACTGGAGTTTGCAAAATTAAAATTAAGATACCAATACCACATAGATTAACAAATGGTAACATAAAAACAGAGACACAAAGAGCCAGCCACCCGGTTTGTGTCGGGCCGTTTTCGTGCGACCCTAACCCGCGGCCAAGTAGCTTGTTATAAAAGCTCAGTTTTTAATGGGATGAAAATTATTTATCCCAAGTTCGTCTCAACCCTATCCCGGTCAATTACATACTGAAGTGTCATTTAAAAAGTTTTAGGAAATCAAATCAGAAATAAATATTTTTTTAATAAAAAAGCGAGATAAATTTTTTAAATGATATATTAATATATAATTGGTCGGGACAATGACAGTAACATGTTGATCCCCTCCTTTTTACTTATATCAATCTACTGTTAAATTTTGTTGTAGGACATGTGTGCAAGATATGATGTGGATCATATGTCCGGGTTTGTGCTCAAAGTCTAATTTTATTAAAAAATTATAAAAACAAAAAACGAATATTTTTATATTATTTTATGAAATTAGAAATAAAGATAGGATGTGGAATGAGGATTCTAGTTCTCCAAACCAATGTTATTAAAACCGTATCGGATATCAAACCGGTTAGGGTACTGATATAGTGGTTCAGTAATTAAATCGCATGCCGGTTAAACCAGACATACTTGCTTATATTTATATATATATATATATATATATATATATAAACCTATAACAAAAAATTTCAAATAAATACGTATTCATATTTATAATCTATATTCATAATCTACTCCAAATTCACACAAAGAAACAACATTAAGTCTTTAACAAAATCAAAGTCTAAAGTGCAAAATATATATTAATCTAAAATTATCACTTAACAAACGCAAAATACAAATAAAAGACACAAGTATCAATCATTGAAGTTGAAGAATTGGTGAAAAATTGAAAAATTGAAATTTTAAAAAAAATTAATGTACAAACCGGCCGGTTTTGACCGGTTCTATTGTATATGCAGTATAACATACGTACCGTACCGGTTATGGGTCCAGTTCACTGGTTTTCGGTTGAACTACGGTTTTTATAACATTGCTCCAAACAGACATACCCCACCGGTTCTATTGTCATCATTTCCGTTCTAAAATCATGTCTGGATCCAATAAAAAGTACTATAGTGTCTGGTTCTGGTTCTCCTAGATAGACTGACAGACACAAACATGGATAGATAGACTGAAGACTAATTAGAATATCTTCGCTGTAAAATCTAAGCCATAAAAATATCATAAAAGCTATAAAAATAGTAGTTGGTACCTCATGGAGGAGATTCACAAAACTTAGATTGTGAGCAGGCATGAAAGCAGTAACAAAGACCGCAGCTGCAATCTTGTTGGGAAACATTTCCATGGCTACGGATATGCATACCCCACCGAAGCTATGACCCACCAAGATTACGCGTTCCTCTTGTGGCAAAGAGGCCAAAAACTCAATCAATGGTTCAAAATATTGTTTGATTGAATTCAACTCTTGTACCCGCTTTGCATGGATGCCAGAAGCAGCCATGTCCAGTGCTGTGACTTGATGTCCAGCTGATTTCAGCAAAGAAGCCACCTTGTACCAACACCATGCCCCGTGGCAAGATCCATGAACCAACACGAAATGCCTCTTCTCTTTTTGCATCTTTGGTAGCTATTCTTTCTATCTCTCTATCTTGTTAACTCTAATAGATGTAGGCTAATCCAGAACCTTCCTATGACCCACGTCTTCATCTGTCTGAAAGTGTTTATCACTATTCCACTTATCACATATTTTCATGGAGTTGGAAAAGTAAAACAAAAATTAAATATATAGTAGTTTTATATTTTATATTCAATGGGACATTTGCTAATACATGTTTTGAGAGTTTTAAAGTAATTTTATTTTACTTGAGAATCTATGTTAGAGAATGGTTTGGTTTCGATGAGAGCAAAAAAAAAAACATATTCCTACATGTACTCACATATTTATAAATTTATTTTTTAATTAAATATACTATATATATTCTTATTTTTATAATTATATATTACCAATTTTTACTATTTTATAATGATATAATATGTATATTTTATTATTCTAATAATTATTTTATATATATATTGATTATTATAAAATAAGTATATATTTAAATTTAAAAATTAGTTAGATATCCACATATACCCGTATATACACATGAGTACTCAAAAATATTATGGGTAAGATTGCAGGAAATCAGTACCCTCACTTCTTCCGCCCTTTGCTTATGTTTCAAATAAAAATACAATATTAATATATTTTAATTTCTATACATGTATTATATTAAAAATATAGTCGACCAAAAAAATATTAAAAATGTAAACATTTATTATAAAAGAAAAAATATGAAAACTGATATAAAATATTCTAAATATGAATGTTTTTCCAAATTAATGTTTTTGATTCTTTTCTTTACATTAGGAAAGATCTCTTCAATGTTTGATTAATCAACCACTATTATACTAATATGAAGTTGTGAACATATTTCCCTAAACGTGATAGATTATAAATTTTTCGATGATCCACAAAATTTCAAGCAAATTATCTCAAATTTTAGAACTTCTCAGTATCATACTTAGGGACTATGCTGAAAGTGTGCACATGCACACCCTATTTTTTTAGAAATTATAACTCTACAAGGCTCATTTTTTGTATAATCACTGGGTTAAAACTGGTTGAATTTATTCTATATTCTCCCAGCACATAACTCTATCTGTACTTCCTTGAGTTTATTTTTTCTTAAAACATTAAGCTCCAAATTCTCATTCTATCTCTCTCACAAAACATTTGTGTGTATTTGTGAAGATGTAACATCACTATTACTATATTATTTTGTTATTGAGGCATTAGATGGAAAATGATGTTTATACGTGAAAAACACATAACAATTAAATTAAGTGAGTAAGACTCATCTCCATTAATGGAGAAACAAAATATGTAATATCACTTTTGTCCTTTTCATTTAAAAAAATATTATATATTTATCCTTACAATACACATAAAAAAATCATTTGTCCTCTCAATGAGATTTGAGAGGAGTCCTACTCCAATTAAGTAGTACGGATTCTTCTTTCTATAATAATTTTCTAAAAACAAAAAAAAGAAACTTAATTTCTACCAATATGCAACAAGTTCATGCATAGGTCCATATGAAGAAGGTAACTTGTTTTGTAGCAGAGGCTCACGCTCTGTCTCTGTCTCTGGTGCAAAAATGCAGCACTGCAACCTCATTGAGAGAGGCGCGTCAAATCCACGCCCTCATATTAACATCCACCGTCTTCGTTTCCCATTCTCCTTTTGTGTACAACAACATCATCACCATGTACGCACGTTGTGGTTCATTCAAAGATTCTCACCACGTGTTTGACAAAATGCCTCACAGAACTCTTGTTTCTTACAATGCTCTCATTGCATCTTACTCTCGAGTATCACACTATGCCATTTTCGCCCTCAAGCTTTATACCCAGATGGAAACTAGGGGTATTAGACCCAGCAGCATTACTTTCACAAGCTTGTTGCAAGCATCTTCGCTGCTTCAAGATTGGTGTGTTGGGTCTTTGCTTCATGCTCAGGGCCTCAAGTTTGGTTTTTTAAATGAAATATGTGTCCAAACCTCTTTGCTTAATATGTACTCAAATTGTGGGGATTTGGGTTCTGCTCAAATGGTTTTTGAGGATATGGCTTATACCGATAGAGACGATGTTGCTTGGAATTCTTTGATTGTAGGATATTTGAAGAATAATAAGGTCAAGGAAGGTCTTGGCCTCTTTAGTTGGATGGTGTCGGATGGTTTTGCTCCTACCCAATTCACATATTGTATGGTTTTAAATACATGTAGCCGTCTGAAAGATTATCATTTTGGGCGGCTGATTCATGCCCAAATGATTGTTCGGAATGTAGTGCCCGATTTGCATCTGAAAAATGCTTTGCTTGATATGTACTGCAATAATGGCAATACACAAACAGCGTATAGGGTTTTTAGTGGAATGGAAAACCCGGATTTAGTTTCTTGGAATTCAATGATTGTCGGCTATTTTGAGAATGGGGATGAAAAGAAGGCTTTGAATTTGTTTGTCCAGTTGCAGAAGTTGTGCTTTCCTAAACCAGATGAGTATACTTTTGCTGGCATTATATCTGCAACTGGTTCATTCTCATCTTTCTATTGGGGAAGACCTCTTCATGCTCAGGTTATTAAAACAGGATTGGAGAGAAGTGTGTTTGTAGGAAGCACTCTAGTGTCTATGTATTTTAAAAATAAAGAAACTGAAGCCGCTCAGAGAGTATTTTATTCAATCCCAGGGAAGGATGTTGTTATCTGGACTGAAATGATCACTGGTTATGCTAAACTGACGGATGAGATGGGTGCAATTAGATGCTTCTTTGAAATGTTTCATGAAGCCTATGAGATCGATGACTATGTTCTTAGTGCAGTTTTAAGTGCATGTGCTGACCTTGCAATGTTAAGACAAGGCGAAATAATTCATTGTTATGTTGTTAAATTGGGTTATGATATTGAAATGTCTGTTTCTGGGAGTCTAATTGATATGTATGCCAAAAACGGCACCCTTGAAGTTGCATATCTGGTATTTTCTCAAGCTCCAGACCCAGATTTGATGTGTTGGAACTCAATGCTTGGAGGATATAGTCGGCATGGAATGGCGGAGGAGGCGTTGAAGCTTTTTCAGGAGATTCTTGAAAAGGGTCTGGTTCCAAATGAAGTGACGTTCTTATCTCTGTTGTCTGCATGCACCCACAGCAGGTTGGTTGAGCAAGGAAAATTTATCTGGAATTACATGAACATCATTGGTTTAGTTCCTGGTCCTAAGCACTATTCTTGCATGGTAACTTTGTTAAGTCGGGCAGCATTACTGGAAGAGGCAGAAGAACTTATCACTAAGTCACCCACTGTAGATAATGTAGAGCTATGGAGAACTTTACTGAGTGCATGTGTGATCAATAAAAATTTGAAAGTGGGAGTTCATGCAGCTGAGGAAGTTTTAAAATTGGATACAGAAGATGGTCCAACACTTGTCTTGCTTTCTAATCTTTACGCTACTGCAGGGAGATGGGATGAAGTTGCAGAAATAAGAAGGAATATGAGGGGATTGATGGTGGAGAAAGATCCAGGGTTAAGTTGGATTGAGGCCAAAAAAGACATTCACGTGTTCTCTTCTGGAGATATATCACACCCTATGGCTGATGAGGTGCAGGCTGAACTGCATAGGCTAAAAAGAAATATGATTAGAACTAAAAGTGATGACAGTGAGACACAAAAGGCATGCTACTTAAATTGCACAGGCTAAGCTTATTAGAGTATGTCTAAGATGTGGAATTAAATTAAAATTAAGGTCACTTTAACTATACAAACCCTGAAAGAATATGAGGTTAAGAGTGTCTACGTCTACCATCTACAAACTCATTAGGTGGAAGCCTAGTGTACTATCCCGTCCTTTTATACACTTTATACTAGGGCTGCAGATTTAGAAGAAATTCTGCATAAATTTGCAGAATTCAAGTTAACAATCGCATTTGATTTATGGATAGGTTTTAAAAAATTATTTATGTAATTAGCTAAGTGCTCCCACTAGCGTGTTTCAAGTTTATGCAAGTGTTTCTCCTCCTATTGTTCAAGAAGGCTCTGAGACCTAAGGTCAAAGACAAAACAGTCACTAGTACTAATTTTGGAAAGTTGACATGTAAGATTATTCATGAGAAGTTCCCAAAAAGGGTAGCAGCCTAAAGCTGCTGGAAGGATTTATATGCTGCCAAATTGACAGATACTCATTGTCTCTCTACTTTGGAGCCATACAAGGCAAGTAGGTGAATTTGTTAATTCAGTTTTTTGTTGCTCGACCTTTTCATTTTCCTCTATGAGCTTCTTGTTAGGTTGGCTTTATAGATTTGTTACATATTGGAAAGCTATGGTGTACTTGTTGTAGGCTAGAACTTCTATTGATAAAGCACTTTGTTTCTGTCGAAGAAAGGATTTCCAAAATTTGTAAAACGTTCATTCATGTTCTAGTGTACAAAACTTGCGGTACAAAATATATCCCCTTTCTGAAGATTGACACAAAATACCAAACCTATTGTGCAGGGATAAAATGAGAAGAAAAGGAAAAAGAATATATAAACAAAAACAAACCATTGGCACTGACAATGTTGTGTTAAAAGTAGCCAAACAAGTTGGAAAACCAAACGGTCTCTGCATTCATATTCAATAATCAATTGGAAATGGATTTCATGAACATACTTGCTATGGCACTCTTAGCACCACACCTTGTGTGAATGTAAGTTAACCATGGACACCCTAGTATCTTCTTGACCCCATTTTTCGCAAAGACGAAACTCTTGGCAATTCTCTTGTGTAACTATCAACACTAAGACGTGTGGCTTGGTTGTTGTTGTGGCCACCATGTCCAGTGGCTGCATTTTCTGACACTTTCCAAACCTTCACGCTCTTATCCAAACTCCCACTATACAAAATCCACCTTCTCTCATTACACATTGCATCAGGATCCTTTTCCACAGCGAGGCACTTCACTGGTCCAGTGTGTCCACTCAAAACATTAATGCAAGTGTGTTCATTATTCAATGTTGATCTCTTCCACACACATATCCCCATGTCAGCTGAACCACTAAAGACCAAATTTCCAGCGGTGGCTAAACACAGAACCGCAAGCTTATGTCCCCTCAAAACACCACCATGTTCAAGATTCGTGTCCCGAACCCAAAAGTTTACCAACCCATCAGAAGAGCCACAATATAAAAATGTCCCTTCCCCGTTTATAACTAATGCTGTCACGGCACACTCTTGTTTTAACAACGTTTGTGAGAAGAAATGTTTTGTCCCTTTGCCTTGCACCTCACGCCGCCAAATCTTAATGGTGCCATCAGCTGAGCCTGTGAATACCAACCCATCAAACCCCACCACGATAGCGTTAACGGCATCGTCATGAGCCGTCATGGATTCTAAACACTTAAAATTTGATGTTCTCCAAACTTTGAATGTTTTATCCCATGAAGCTGAGTATATAAGAGAATGGTCTTCTGTTAAGCTTAAGCATGAGATTGCGTCATAGTGCTTAATCCACAAAACTTGACGATGACGTTTCACTTCCACGTAATTGCTTGGTTTCATTGAACATTTTAGGAAGTTTCTTAGCGTTGGCAACGTGGCCACACGCCTATGTACGGTTTCGTTCTTCGTAGATACTTTCCAAACCCGAATTTTTCCATCTTGATGGCCTGTTAGAATTTTCTCCCCTGCAATCACGATCGCTTTAACCAAACCGCTGTTGGACTTGAACCCCGTGAACTCCTTCTGATTCTTCCAAACCCTAATGTTCTTGCTATCGGAACCGGTATATAACAAGTCTTTAGTGGCAGCGAGAGAGTAAATGTGGCCTTCTTCGCGGACTAGCGATCCCACGAGAGCTTCGTCGTTGGATGTGGAACTTTCTTCATTCATGTGAGAGGACCATGGAGACTTGGATGATGGAGAAAGAGTTGAGTCGTATGGAGAATTATCAGCAATCATTTGAGGATCCAAGTGTGGTGCATCCATTGTGATGACAGGACTATTTTTTCTAGGATTGTTATCAGAGTTGTAACCATCAAATTCGTCTTTCTCTTTCTTTAACTTTCCATACCTTCGTACATTAACACTGCTTTCGTCTGTGAATACAAGCCCTTTTCTTGATGAACCTGTGATTATTCCTTCCATGCTATCATGCAAAGTGAAAATATACGTTGAAGGTGGAAGGAACAATCAAATTAGAGGCAAAGGTCTTAATTGATGGAAGTGTTTTGTTGGAATGTCAATAAAGTTAAAGATGAATCCAATGCTTAGGGACAAAGGAATGACAAACTTTCATCATGCGAACTTGCCAAAACATTAAAACTCAAATTGTTGTAGTCATTCCAAACTTGCAAACATTGTTTGGTATTGGGATTCAGAAAGTGCTTTTTTTGGTGTATGGTCGTTAATGTAAGTTGTATCCGTGTGGCATTAGCTATGTCTAATTATGTTATATATGTCATGTCCCAAGTTTATGTGGGTCATCAAATCCAATGCTAAGCTGATGAAGAAAGGATAATGCATGATTAGGAAATATCATCAGAATAGATGAGAGAAATGTGCATGTAATGATTAGATCATATTCATAAGCCAATTACGCGATTTTAGGTCTTGAACTAGTAAACGGGGTGATTTGACTTTTCCTGTTGCCAATCAAAAACACGTTTGATTTAGTCAATACACCTAAAATTGGAGCTATTTTTTCTCAACAAAAAATATCATATTTTCGTCACAGTGCACAAACACGATAGAACTTTGTTATTTTTTTCTAAAAAGAAAGATGATAATGTTTGATTTACAAAATTATTTCACATGCAACAAGAAAGAAAAGTCGCGGGTCCTTATTTTTTAACAAAAAAAGTTCAAACTTTAAAATATCATTTTGTTGTCCATATGAGAAAATTGGTGTACAATATGGCATGCTAAATAATGCTTTAAAAATACAAAAAAAAATCATTTTGATGGTTGAAATTGTGTATAACACTATTCGGTTTATAAAAGAAAAATTATGGAAATAAAAATTTAAATGAAAAAATGAACATATATGTTGTTCACAATTTTAAAAAAAAAATCACTGATAATACAAAAGTTTTTGTTAAATAAAACAATCAAACATGTGGATCAAAACAAAGCTTGTTTTTGTCAAGCATATGGTTATTTACTATTTAGTACATAAGAGATGCCGAAAGTGAACTCACCTCCTATTCATGGACTATAAATAAGGAAAAATAAATCGCAAAATGTTATTAAACCATAGGTTGGTGTTTTACCACTATATTTATATGATCTTTCTCTGCCATTTCATTTTTTGTTTTAGTGTATAGCAATTTAGCAACATGAGTTCAATAGCAGAACCTGCTTTCTAAGAGACAGAGAAGCCAAACCTTTATCAAGTTGAGGATAAGGACTCTGCAACAGTTGGTGCCATCTCAAGCAAGCCCTGGTTGTAGTCATCTTTGTCCCCAAAGCATCCAACAACATAAGTGCTTAAACAGAATCAAAAGCGCTTTTGAAGGTCTTTTGGGCAGTTCAGAAGGCAAGACAGTCTCTGCAAAATAGAAACGGATCCAATACAATTCCACTTTCTCTGCACCTTGATTATAAGCAATCCAGAAGCTAATACATCTCTACAAGCCATATGCTTTAAACATACGACTGTAACACTCCATTTTCATCAGCATAATTTAAACTCGTCCATGTTATATGTAGTTTTCCCCTTTTCGAATGGAAACTGCATTTATATGTGTTTTGAATATAAATGCAGAGACAAAGGAAGATTACATGATGTGAAGTGACAAAAGAAGATTTTTATTTGGGCCGATGGACTCATCACGTCACTTATAAAGACCACTGGGCTATAGAGAGGATCGTATAATTAGTCATTCCTATGATATGTCATAAAAAAACTGATATGAAACTAATTTAATGCCTAAACCTTACAGTTTAGATATATTATATATAAATATTCAAAATGTTGATTGTGAAATATAGTTGAGGCTTTAGGCAAATTAGTTTTGATACCTTTGTAAAATATAACTAATCTATGTTCAACATATAATGAGAATTGTGTGTCTATGTATTACTTATGCGGAAGAAATTGGTAATACACTCAAGTCCTCCATATTATAATACAATCAAAACACAGAATAAAGGCAGAGTAATTATAGCAACAGGAGTTACTAATAAGAAATAATGTGTGTGATTTACTGGTTGAAACATTAGGATTAGTGTGCTGCAATTGGAAATTGAAACAGAAAGTAAAAGGAAAAGAGTCACATGAATATTTAGAATTAGCAAATGCCAACAATAATAGAAAGCTGTAAAGTTAAAGGTGCAATAGATGGAAATGAGACCCCATTTCATTCCACTTGTTCCCTTCTCTTTCAACAATGTTTTATTTCATTTCATCATCCTATAACTTACTAATGTATGCCTTATGTAGAGAGTAAAGTACATAGATCTAGATTAAATTTATAAATTGAAGAATAATACTCTCAACCAACCATTGGTTATATACTTAATAATGTAGATTCGTGCACCTCTAAAATAGAAAATAAACATCTTTATTGTCACCTCGGTTCCGAGCTAATAGTCAAATATTCCCATTCCATTCTATTTCGGCAGAATCAGTAGTCAATTTTATTGTTAAAAATCTCCCACTTTGAATTAAAAATTGCATCAACTTGAACTGCGACCTGAAAAAGAAAGCAATTTTTATTGTTTGGATGACCTAACTTGCAAATAAACTAATTTATAACCTATTTGATCGTTGTTTAGTTGGAAATAGTGGAAGGTGATTATATTATCAACTATTATGTGAGGTTTGAACATTGTAATGGTCACTTTAGAATGTTTTTACCTAATCACCACATATTAAACATAGAAACTTCAGGATTTAAGTTTGCCATAAAAATCACGTGAAATCGCCAAACATTAAAAAAGGGACCAAAAGTAGGTATTTTTTACACAGGGACCGTTGTTTTTGCCTCTGACATTTCTCAGAATATTAAGAGTTAAAAAAGGACATCAGTGATGATTGAAACTATTATATTTCACTTAATAAATTGAGATAAAAATTGTATAGAATAGTAATGTATGAATTTTATATAATTTTATCGTATGATTTATCATTCATGTTTAATTATTATTGATTCTTAAAAAAATACAAATAAATAATAGATGATATATTGAATGTTTATATATTTTTACAATGACAAAACATAAATATTACAATTATAAATTAGTCATTCTCATAACTATTTTGTGTTTTCAATTTTTGAGTTACAAAGTCATAGAAGTAAAATTTATGAGAGGTATTTCCTCTACAATTTATCTAGTTGGTACTTTGTGAAAACTTTTACAAGGTGCTACTTAATGTTAAAATCATAAATATAAAATGATATAAAAATATATACACTAACAGAGTTTTACATATATTTATAATTTATATTTAATCATTATTGATTCTTTAATAAAATTAATAAAAATAAATGACAGATGATGTACTAATTATGTATAAATCTTTACGGTAACAATATATACATATTAAACTCATAAAATTAGACGATATAAATCAATAAGGCGTTCATCAAGTGATGTAAGATTTTGCTAGATCCAAAAAGACTAAAATATCAATGGTAATTTATGTGAACGATATTTGTTGAGAGTTATATAACCTACATCCTCAAATGAATTAGTTCATCATCATAGAGTAAGAGAATACCCTTAATAATATAAAATATTGGATGAGACAGTTTAATTTTATATATAAAGTCAAATACAATGTTTTGTTTCCTGATACTGCTTACTAATTAAACCAATATTATTAAAACCGTACCGGTTATCAAACCGGTCAGAGTACTGATATAGTGGTACAGTGATTTAACTAGTGGTTCAATAATTAAACCGCATGCCGGTTAAACGGTATATACTTGCTTATATATATATATATATATATATATATATATATATATATATATATATGTAAACCTATAACAAAAAAATCCAAATAAGTAGATATTCATATTTATAATTCATATTCATAATTTACTTCAAATTCACACAAACAAACAACATTAAGTCTTTAATAAAATCAAAGTCTAAAGTACAAAACATATATTAATCCAAAATTATCACTTAACAAACGCAAAATACAAATAAATGACTCAAGTATCAATCATTAAAGTTGAAGAATTGGTGAAGAATTGAAAATTTGAAATTTAAAAAAAAAAATTAATGTACAAACCGACCGGTTTAAACCGGTTTACCGGTTTTCACCGGTTCTATTGCATATGCAGTATAACATATGTACCGTACCGGTTAGGGGTCCGGTTCACCAGTTTTCCGGTTGAACCGGCCGGTACGGCACGGTTTTTTAAACACTGAATTAAACTGTTTTAAATAGTATTAGAGAGGAATTTAATGGACATTGTTTATACCAAAAAATTGAAACACCGTAAGCACTGGATTATTTAACAAATTTATGATGTCTTATTTATTATCATCAACTTTAATCCTTTACAACAAACAACTTTACTTTTAATTTGAAGATATCTTAGACACATGATATGTAATTTAATGCAGAGCGCAGGGATATTTTTATAAAATAAAGATGTCGACAGACATGTATTTTATTTGCCTTCTACTTGCAGTTCCAGAAAATAGACGCAGACGCCACATAACATAACAAGAGGGTCACTATGCTTATGCCTCTCTTGCTTCACTCCTTCATATTTTACTGGAAGACATCATATAGTTCTTTTTTCTTCATAGTGATGTGGTGATTGATGAACTATACTCTCCTTCAAGGCTTCAACTGCTAGGCCATTAATTTCAAGCAGAACCTTAAGGTATGCATATATATTTATTATGTCTCAAAAGTCACACAACAATTACTTCATAATTAATTTCACTTTTTTTTAACAAATTTTATTGTTGGTTCTCCTCAATTAGCATGCATTTATTGAGATAAATGGTTGCCCAACTGCATCCACCACAAGCTTTAATTTCTCATTTAGTCCATCATCTAATGCTCAACAATATATTAGGATGATTTTCTATTTTCTGAAAATATCAAATGTTTGAACAATTGAACTTATAACTTTGTTTATCTTTGTTGCAGAAGGGTGATAATTCATAATTACCTTGTTCCCTGAAATCACAGTTCAAATTGCATGCAAATATGTTTCCTCATCAACAAACCAACCTTGCTATTGTGATGACAATCTTGATGGTATACACAATAAGAGCACAAAACTGCGATCACCATTGTGGTGAACAAACCCTTCAATATCCTATTGGCTTCTCTGAAGGTTGTGAAGTACAACTAAACTGTACCAACAACCAAATCCACCTTGGTGAATTTGATATCCAAAACGTAACAGCTAATAGCATATTCATCAATCTTCCTTCAAAATGCAACCGTAGCATGCAATCAATTGCTCCACTTTTCAGTCCCAATTTTGCTCCAACATGGAACAACAGTTTTCTGGTGCAAGATTGTTCAAATCCTCTTGGTGACTGCGTTATTCCAGCATCAATTTTCTTGGGAAACCAGATTGAGGTGGAAAACTGTGACAATAAAAGTAGTAACATAAGTTGTTTTACGAGGTCACAGAAGCAACATGAAGAGTTGGATGTTGTGACATATGAGGATTTGAACCAAAGTGAGTGTAAGTTTTTGTTCTCAACAATTGCTATTGGGCATAGGATCGAGTTTCAGGTTGTTGAGTTGGGGTGGTGGCTTCAAGGTTCGTGTGATCAATGTTCTCTCAACACTACATGCACAACAGTTAATCTTCAAGGAGGGAGGTTCGGGTTCCGGTGTCAGTGTCTTGATGCTTTCATCGGAGATGGTTTCATCAACGGCACTGGTTGCAGCAAAAAAGGTGAGTTCAAAATTATGCTATCACATGATTCTGAGTTTATGACGTTTCTTTAAGTTGTTTTTGGTTTATTTCATGAGGTTTATTTAAAATATTATTATTATACTTTCATTCTTGTTGATGAAAGAATAATGGTGATAGTAGTAATAATAATAATGGGATGATGGAGTGGCATTTGATGGGGGCAATTGGGAATATAACACCTGGTTGCTGCTTTATGTGATAGCCAATCGTGCTCACACGCCTAAATTATGATAATTCATTGAATATAATTGTGACCGTGAGAAATGGATGATGATCATATGTCTTCGTTTATGTCTCACTCACTATGCGTAACAAGACAATCAGAATGCTTCATTCAATTAAATTATGGGATAAAGGATCATTGTAAGTGAGGAATAGGGATCAGAGAGTTTGCATGCCAAATATGGTTTTGGTCCCTGTCCCAGGAAATTCTAAAACTTGATACTTTGTACAATTGCATCAAATTGTAATAGGACGCAGCCAGAATTGTGGTTGTGATATGGTTTTGTCGACTCAGAAAAAAAGTGGATTTTTTGCTTTATAATTTCGGAATGGTCAAAAGATTGGTTTGCGCTTTATCAAGGGGCCATAACCGCAAGATATGTTTTGTCGGGTGTACATGAGTTATATCAACTTTTCCTATGTGATAAGCACTAAGTTCCTTATTTGATTCTTGTAGTATTGTATACCATGATGAGGACCCTCTTAATTTTGCAGAGATATGAAACTTGAGTAACAATTCATTGCTTCGTTGTTTTGTTCCTGTTGCAATTTTATGCACAGTAATCTTTGATGCCCCTTCCTAGTGAATTCATTTTGAACGAAATTGACAGGGGATATGTGAAATGGATGTGTTCTTTTTTTATTGAATTTTTTTAGCTATTGATGTGCCTACTTACTTTGAATGACAACTATCCTTAGAAAGAATCATTCAAAAGTCATGATGTGGTGGCAGCACATGTCGATTTGAATATTTCTTTGTTATAACATTTGTAGTGGTCAAAGGGGAGAGATTGGTGAAATACATTCACAGTGACAGTGATTACAAAATGAGTAAATGATACTGTATCAATGTAATTACAAGCATCCGGACATCACTGGCAATTTGGTTATCATTCCATGTTTTATTGATAATGGAAATTGAATTGAGTGTATCCGAGTTATTGCTTTAGTAAAGCTCTGTTTTGACCCAATCAACACATTCCAGCTCCATCTCTTAAATTTTAGTAAATCAGGGTATTAAACTAGACAATTCTTTCTAATAGCTAAGGAAGAAAAAAATCTGTACTCTATTTACTTCCAGAATACACTTTTATTTTGATTTTTAAATAATGTTTTTTCTTGCCATTTCAAAATAAAATAATGTTATTTTTCTAATGTTTGCCATGTTTCTATGCAGATGCCTCGTCATCAAGTTGTAGTGGTTCAACACTAACGTCTGGGGTGTGTGGGAAATCAACCAAAATCGGTGTTATTGTTGGAGGTATAACAATTATACTATAACCCTACATCTTTACAATGAGTATATATTTTATTATTAAATGCATGTTTACCCTTGCGTCCATTCTATATTCCTCTTCCTAATGATCAAGATACAAACATGCATAGAAAAATATACTTTTGAGTTTTTGTCATGAAGAATTTTGATTAATGGTCCATGATTGTTCACACATGACAGTGATCATAGCTGGAGCTGTGGTGGTGGTTGCCCTTGCTCTTGTATGCTACTGTGCTAGGCGCCGTTCAACTTGGTTGCGAAAACGAAAACATACAAGAGCAAAGCACCTAATACATGAAGCTGCAGGAAACTCTAGTGTACTTCTATACCCTTACAAAGAAATAGAAAGAGCCACAAACTCTTTCTCTGAGAAGCAGATGCTAGGAACTGGGGCTTTTGGTACAGTTTATGCTGGAAAACTTCACAATGATGAGTGGGTTGCTATAAAAAAGATAAGGCACAGAGATACTAACAGTGTTGGGCAAGTAATGAATGAGATAAAACTAATATCTTCAGTGAGTCACTCGAATTTAGTTCGCCTCCTAGGTTGCTGCATAGAGGGGGGAGAGCAGATTCTTGTGTACGAGTATATGCCTAATGGAACACTATCTGAGCATTTGCAAAGAGAGAGGAGTAAAGGTCTTCCATGGACAATAAGACTTACAATTGCTACTGAAACTGCTAATGCTATAGCATATCTACATTCTGCAATTCATCCTCCAATTTACCACAGAGACATAAAATCCACAAACATACTATTGGATTACAGCTACAAATCTAAAGTAGCTGATTTTGGACTTTCTAGGCTGGGCATGACAGAAACATCACATATCTCAACTGCACCACAAGGTACTCCAGGCTATGTTGATCCCCAATACCACCAGAACTTCCATCTTTCTGATAAAAGTGACGTGTACAGTTTTGGAGTGGTTTTGGTAGAGATAATAACTGCGAAGAAAGTGGTTGATTTTGCTAGACCTCAGAGTGAGGTTAATTTGGCTGCACTTGCTGTTGATAGGATTAGGAGTGGTTCTATTGATGAGATCATAGATCCCTTCCTTGAACCAAATAGAGATGCTTGGACACTGTATTCTATTCATAAGGTGTCTGAACTTGCATTTAGATGCCTTGCTTTTCACAGTGACATGAGGCCTACTATGACGGAAGTGGCAGAGGAGCTGGAACACATCAGACGCAGTGGATGGGCAACTATGGAGGAAAATATATGCACAGCTTCGTCATTCGGATCTGCAAGTTCATCACCGCCACTCAATGGAAGTGAGAGGTCTCTGAGTGGTATTAAGCTTAAGAAAGCAGGGAAGGGGAGTGAGAGATTGATTGTTCCACAAAAGGCAGAGAGTATTTTGCAAATTGTGGAGGAGAAGGACACCTCTCCTATATCGGTGCACGATCCTTGGTCAAGTGGACATAGCTCACCTTCAACAAACAGCTTGCTGGAAAATGTAGTTCACTGACATTTACATGCTCTGGGTGGAAAACTTCTTTGCAAAGTGAATACTGAATAATACTAAAGGCATTAACACTACTTATTTTCCTTACCAGTTATTGCTATAGCTATTTTTATGTATGATTGGCAGTAGGAGTCTGCTTTCAAACTAATAAATCAATAGTGGACATGAAAACAAGCTTATTGGAATGGCATGTCAGATTCGAGTTGGAATCCTCTCCATTAATGGAGAGGCAAGTACATTAAAAACCAATGAGAAATACAATCTTCAATGACACATGCATCCTTTTGATCACAAAGAAATTACACTTATTAAAAAACAAAGAAAATAATGCATTTGCCTCTCCATAAATGCAGAGGATCCTAATTCGTCAGATTTACTGTCTTATTTCTTAAAACACCACCACATTCATAGTTTCATACCATATGACATAATCACAAATCTACACAGATTACACAATAGGAACAATATTAACACAGATATATCCTACTGAATTCAATGCTTAACATAATGATAGGAAAGAACATAATGTCTTAGTAAGATTCATGACCTCTGAGCTTCCGACCCCAAAATACCATTCACCACCGCTAATGCAACCACAACGCCAAAGAACTCAGCTCCAGCCACCACTCCCGCCTGCGCCAAACCACCAAAGTTCACCGCAGACGATACCTCTTTCTCCACCGTCTCTAGCTCTCGCCCAGCCGATTGCAGCCCCTTCTCAGCCGTTTGCAGCCCTTTCTCAGCCGTTTGCAGTCCCTTGTCCGCAGCTTCAAAGCCCTCCCTCACAATCTCCTCAGCCTGTTCCTCCACTTTCTTCAAACTCTTCCGAATCCCAAATAAGGGAATATCCTGAGCCAAAGACACCGCTTCCCTAGACGTCAACGCCGTAGACGCCGTCAGCAGAAACAGCAACTGCCTCCGCCCCGAAGGGACAGTAATTTGCAATGCTGATACTCTTTCGGGTTTGGCAGACGACGTCGTATTGCGCACACTGAGACGTTGAGTTTGGATTGACGGTGGTGAGATTGCACAAACCATAGCTCCAATTTTCATCATCATCATCTTCTACGTGTGGCTAATGCTCACTTCAGTTTTTAACGAACTTTCTTTAAATTACTAAAAGAACCTCCATTTCGATTGACACGTAATTCAAAATAAATATATATTTTATCTTTCCCAACTCAATTCCAGGCTCTGCCATTGGGTAGAGACTAGAGCGTAATCTTTTTCTCCCTTCACCATTCTTAAGCTTTTTGATAATTTGTAATTAGTAGACACATGTTACATATCGTGTTAGCCACATCATCATTGATAATAAGGTCTAAAAGTTAACTTTTTGGAACATTTAAGCATCTAAGTTTAACAACAAAAATGTAGATCCTAAAACCAGAATTTGGATAATCTTCTAAGATAAAAATACATTCGAAATAATCAAATGGCATGACAAATAAAGATGCTGAGGCAACAAATTATATTACACACCCCGATGGCCCGGCACTTCTAATAATTTAATGATAAATCACCATACCAATACTAATATGTATAGATTAAGTTATTTGTACATCCTAAATGTGATACAAATACAGTATCCGTTTGTTTCTATGTTGTATGCCTGAATATGTATACATCTGTATACAAAGAAAATCAAAAGTAACCAACAATGACAGTCCAATAATGTTTCAATTTCTTCTTTGTATATGACATTTTTTAGGTGGCCCAAGAAGTCAGGGCTTTAGGCCTATTCTCCTCTTAACTATATCAAAGCCTGCCCTGCCTAAATAACATTTAGGAAGGAGCTGTATAGTGCAAACAATTTAATAAATACTTGAATTCTTGTAAAAAATAAATATATAATTAGATTAACTAAAACTCAACTTTCAATGATAATAGCATATTATAATTGTCGAATACCAAAAAAAAAAAAAAGTAATTAATCATATTTTTTGTACCACAAATGTATCTTTTCAACATTTGGTTAAAAAATTAATTCATTTTGGAGATGTGTGTTTGTCTCTCACAACATGTGTTGTTAGGAATCAAACATTTGACTTTTTGATTATTTTAAAGATTTAGCGGAGTCTTACACCACTAGAGCAATACATTGTTAGTACGAAATTATTCATATGCAATGTCACTTAGTTTGGATCAAAATTTTAAAAAAAAAATTAGATCGTAGGTAGTAAAAATGTCTCACTTGATCAAATTAAACATGTATACCAGGTACTAAATTAAAATGCATGTCATGAATGAGGATCAAATTCTAAAATGAATTAGAAACACCATCAAAAGGTTGGATAATGGTGGATAGTTATATACTTATGGTTGTATGTGGGGCAAATTTTATTTTATTTTTTTACATGTCTAGGGACTTATGCATTATATATATGAACCAAATATGTAATTTAAGAAATAGTATTTAAACGCATACTAAATTTCCATCTATTTAATTATTGTTATTAGTAGTAGTATGACTATCTTTTGTAAATAGAGTTTAAAGTGTAGTAATCTAAATGAAAGAAGATATTAAATATGACAAGATTACTATCATTATATAAATATATTAATTATATCAAATAATCAAGAATAATTAGAAAGCAGAAGCGTAATGGAAGGATCCATGAAATATTCTTTGATGAAAATAAAATTCTTAATGGATTAATGATCTTCCAATGTAGACTATCCTTAATTTTTAGTTCCTATTCCAATGGGATGAAGATAATAAATATGACTTTATTGTTGTGTCCACAATTGGGGACATAACCCTTATTTATAAGATATGCTATGAAGAGTGATGTCTTTTGTATTTTTTTTATTTTTTATTTTTGCCCATCATAAAAATAGAAATAAGATATTTGATATTTACACAATAATTTTTATAATAAATATGTCTATAACTATAAACTTTACTTGAAGCATATCACTTTAATTTGGCTAATCAAAATAATGACACAAAACACATTTAAAAATGATATGTGTGACCCAAAATTTATTAGATAAAATGTATATAAAGGTATACACATCTTTTATCTATATTTTCTCTGTAGCCTTTTTTTCCTTTGTTTATCTTTCTCCCGATAAAAAAAGAAGGTAATATATACTTTTAATCTACATTTTTATTGTTTTCATCTTATCTTCTCCTCCTTCAACTTTTCCCATTTTTTAGAATAAAAAATAAAATGAGCATTTTAATTGATTATATATCATATATATAAAAATTAATTTTCCTCGAAAAACTTGATAACGTTGTTCCTATTATCATTTATTTTTCAATAATAATATGTTACATTTAAAACTATAACTTTATGACAATAACTTCAATTTATAGGATCCAGGCATTCTGCAGCAGGCATACATATAATGATCAATGTGTTGCATGGATAATTACTCCTACCACTTTCCCAAGACAGACACAACTCATACCTTAACCGCACAATCATCCATTGACTTATTTAGATATAATAAAAAATATAGAATAGATATTGCGTTATAATTTTCAATAAATTTATAAAATTAAACCTGATCATATTTTTCATATTTTACATAATATCATTTTAAGCATAATAAAAAAAATAGTATATCAAATCAATTGAGAAGACATTAAACTATTTAAATATCACTTTTCATTTCTTAATTGTGTATTTAATTTATACAACAAAAAACATAATAAAGAAAATAATTTTTACAACAAAATTAAAAGACAATATAATTTTTTATAATAGAGAATTTCACACAACCAAATTTAACATAATAATTCACAAGTGTTGATAAAGAGCATATGAATGATCTTCAAAGTTCAAACAAAAAGTAAAACATAATGATCATATATTACGACAGTGACTATATTTTAACATAAAAACTCATTTTAAATTTGAGTCTATATTACCATTATTATAAACCAATATGATGTTATTTTTTATAGTATCCAAATATTTATATATTAAAATGAAGTTATTAGTTATATTGTATTAGGAAATGAAAGTAAGCAATTTAATAAATTAAATAAATATTTTTTTCTATTACGTGGGTCGGCTTACCACAACCCACAACCCGCTTATGGTGGGCTTAAACTATAATTTAACATGGATAAATTGTATCTAGACTTTTAATCCAATTCAAATTAGTCTAAACATGACGTAGGATAGGCCGAATCCATTCCGATAGTTATTTTTAACCTCAAATGCCATCTAAAATTTAACATTGGAGCTTGTTGCCCAAGGAAGAATAAATTCAATGGCGGCTTAAGGATATTGATATGAAAAAGTTTTGAGTTTTTTGACCAAAAAAGGTTGAATGGGACACGCAAAGGTGAGCACAATTCCCAACTGTGCCAACATTTCCCTTGCTCCACAAGTTCACACTCTAGAATTACTTTTATGTGTGCCTCACTACAACTACTAATTTGGTCCAAAATGCTAAGAGTAATACTATATTTTTCTACAAAAATTTTTTACCACAAAAAAATGATATATATTATAAAGTGATACTTTATTTATTAGTGATTGGTTTACAAGTGATACATGTCACTTTTTTTGTGAGTATGATGATTTATTAGGAGAATATATCATTTTCCAAACTTTAATTAATAGACAAACTTTAATTCAATGGAAGTGTTGGATAAAATTTATTTTCAGTTTTCCTTTTAACTGAATAAATTAATTCGATATCACTAAATGACCTACCACCTAAGTATTGGAAAAACATGAGAAGGGTGAGAAAAGAGAGAGAAATGTAAACAATATATATAGGATTTATTTATTTTGATGATTAAATATATAATTTATTGAATGGATTTTTTGATATAATTTGAGTACAATGCCACTTATATAATTAAGAGAGAAAATGTAGTTAATTCATCTAAACCTTTTTTTATAAACTTTAAATATATGTAATCCTAGATATAAATACCTCGTTACATACTCAATTTCAATACATGGAGCGTTCAAAAGGCATAAATTTCAACACAGTATTATTTTTATCATAACCAATATATTCAGAGCAATCATTAGAATGATCATTTTCAAAATGTTAACTTATAAACAATTATTTCAGTAGAAAAATGATAGAAAAAAACAACATTAATTACAGCCTACAAATTAATTACTGTACTAAAAAATGATTACAGTATTTTGTTAATCATTTTGATTACAACCATAATCTTAATTTGTTTTATTTCTCTTGATTTTAATCATAAACATAAAATATTTTTCATCATTAACAAAATAGTAATTTATAAATATAATTAATTATTGATAAATTTTTTGTCTTTGCATATAATCATATCCTAAAACTAAGGTTTAATTATTTTGAAAATATAGCATAAGTGTTTGTTCCAGAGTTTAAGGATCATCCTGTCCTTTGTTAATCGTAAGTAACAAAAAATGCTTATGTACTAAAGAGATTATCATTTGATGTAAAAGCAACTTATTGACAATAATTATTAAAAAATAAAATAAAACGAACATAATATAAGCAACACGAGTGCTTTGAAAAATGATTGTAGATAAAAGTATAATCAATATACAGGTTATTATTGAACATGAATATCAAATTTATAACAAGAAAATAATTTTTAATTTTTATACATTATTTAGTAAAATTTGATTGGTTTAAAATATTGGCAGAAAAATTTTTGGGAGAGAAACTGTTATTCCTTACTAAATAATGGAACACGGATGGAGTGACTAGTAATGTGCAAGTAGAAAATTTGAATGACCCAAATTGATCAATTAACAAAATTTAAGGAAAAATAGCCTAGAGTAAAAATAGGTAGAAAATATGGTGTTTTTTTAGTTGTTTGGAATGGTGGAGAATAGAAAGACATTTTAATATTAATGACATATTAAGAATGAAGTAATCACTTTTAAGAAGCATATGTATTAGTTTGTTTTCTTTGGAATTTTAGGTAATTAATGACATTTATAAATACAACTAACACGAAATACGAATTTTTTAAATGCATAAGAGTTAACCACAATAAAATCGGCTAACAGTTTTTCTCCTAATATTGGAGAAAAAACATAATAATATGAGTTCACAATGATAAGTCATTTTTAAGCATATCTCTATTTTTTGTTACCACCAATTAAAAAGTTTAACTCAAACAAAAACAAAAAGTTCTTAACAAAAAATAAAAAAAACTAATATTTTTATTAGTTAATAAATTTTGATCGGTTAGATAGTCAATGGAACCTGTTCCTATAAAAACCGAAGCAAGTTCTGAAGGCACATTCATCAACTATGGACACCACTCTTTCTTTTATCAAAATAATGATATGACCAGCCCAATCTCTTTTCCATCTCAACAACATTGACCAATATCAGAGGCATTTCTCTACAGAACTCCACTCCTTTCTTCAATCCATACCCCGTTTTATTTTTCTAAAACTACAAAAAAAACAAATAAATTTATGGTATTTTTTTATTTTTTATTTTGTGATGGTTTACTATATTTTGGAAGGTAGGGTAGCATGATGATATAAATATGAAGTTCATTGTCATTTCATAATAATAACTTCCATAAGCCTATTTTATTTTCAGATATATTATTTTCTTCTAATGACCTCTATCTTTTGCAATATGAAAGAGAGAGAAAGATCACAAGGTGGCGGTGATGAAAGTGACATGCTGACATCGGTTGAGAATTTATCATGATGATCAAACACTTCTGAGCTACTCTATCTTTCTTTTCCTCAAACTATCTTACTAAAATGTCACATATGGTTCGTGCAGCATGTTAACCAGCTATGTACTTTGAAAATCTATTCTTGCTTCTGGGGTGCACAACCACAAATGATTCTTTGGATTTTCGGTAGACAATTACTCTTAATTCTTAAGTTTCAGAAAGAAATTTATCATTTTTGTTGTTCTTCTCCTATATGAGATATTTAAAGTAAACTAGTTCTAAATGTAGTTTTACTTTACTTACCTTTCTAAAACAGTATCAATTCCAATTTAAAATACGGGTTAAGTTCCACATAGCATAAAATTAAGTATCTAAGGATGATGATTTTTTGTAGGCCGACTTCAATTATTTTAATCGGCCCATTTCCAATATTGGCCCAATCGATTCGGGTCAAGCCTCTATGAAACCCTAAAACTAACACAAAACCCTAGCCTCTCTCTGACGGACCTAATCGGCTATAAAATCAAAGCATGTTCAGCCACAATAGCCACCGCTTCTTTGCATCAGAAATTCGCTTCCTTTTTTCTCTGTTTTTTTCTTCTTTATTAGTCAGTTATGGTTTCTTTTTCATTGTTGCAGTTTATATGTTGTCTATATTTGATTATTATTGTTCTTTGAATAGTCTTTGATGTAAGAAGAGGAAAGGTTATAAGTTGTGGATTTCTCTGTGATGATGAACAATGATGACGAGTCCGATCCATTCTTAACAATGTGACGACAATTCGAGGCATTTGTCTGAGAGGTTTCCACTCCTTATATTTTTATCTACATTTTCAAAACCGATTGAAGTGATTTTTTAATTTCATATTATTTATTTTGTTTTATCTGTTTGCTTTTTCGATTTTATTTTCTTCTGATTATTGGCATGGTGATGATGATCTTTATTGTCATCTGATAATTCACATGACGAAAAAACACCTCCTACTCATTCTGAATGCCCAATTTCTTTGCAATTTAATTTTTTAGGTTTATTGTGCATTAGAGAAAGATTATAAGGTGGCTGTGATGAGAGTTACAATTTATTTATATTGAGAATTAACGATGATTTTTTTCAAGCACTTTTGAGCTACTGTGTCTTTCTCTTGTCTATCTTTGACTGAAATGATTACTTCGTTGCTCAAGTTTCAAATTCATTTATTGTTCTTAAACTTGTCACTAATTCTACATATCGCTTGCTAACTTTGGTATCCTATTATTTGGATTGTTAATAATTTGAGCGGTACTTGGAACTTTGAATCTTTATGTATGGTGTGTGTTTAAATGTATGAAAATTTTGCAGTGTAATTTTATGTCATGGATTTTATCCTATTTTATTTGTCACGAATTTCGAAAATATCTCTTTGGATTTTTAAATAATTGTTGTCCTGTTTTTCTGATAGTTTGATGGACGCGTTTTTTCTATACAGATAGCATTATAATGGCTGATATTAATCGCCGATTGTAATATATGTTATTTATTCTTGAATCGTTTTACCATTAGACACTTTAGCGACCATGCTTATGTCAAAGAGAAGATCTTTGTGGAAGGAAGAAATCTACTGACATAAAGTGGAAACCCTGTGCTCTAGCTGCAGGAAAATCTTCCTTGTGTCCGTTTCGCCTAATGAAGTTGTACATCTATGACATTATATATCCGTTGTTATCATGTTTCACTTCATTGGCCATTGTGCTAACATTTACTTAAGTTTTATGCATTGGTTCGAAGGAGTTCCAAATTCTGCTTCTTTTGATTAAATTTACTATTAGATATTGTAATCTCTTTCTTTTCAAAAAAACATTTGTAGCTTCGATCAGTTGTGTTGAAATACTAAATTTATCCAATAGTAGTTACTGTTATTGGTTTTGTTTTTGTCTTGGTTTATTGTTTCATCATGTTGAAATTTAGCAAAAGGTATTCATATTTTAAAATATTGTGGAATGTATCTGTTTGTTGTGAATTATTTTTTTAAACGAAATATATTAAAACTGTTTGTCTATAGTATGATTTCTTTTCAGTGATTAAATAAAAGATCAGTATCACCGTGTAACATTATACCTATCCGCTAAATTAGACATGTGGTTTAGTAATGGCAGTAAAGTCAGTCTAACAGAGAATAGTTTCTGAATCTTATTGCATTTTTCTTATTGCCTTTTATAGATGGTTTTTTTTTAAATCTGTCAATATTTATAAATGGATTTTTTAATAGAATAGGGTTGAATCTATTTAGAAACCAAATAACATCAAACTTACAAAGTTAAAAATATTAAACGAAATTAGAAAACGGTAGTTATAACCCTTTGGTTACTAAATCATTTATGTAGCGATAGTTGGTGGTATAACCCAATGTTACTAAAATCGTACCGGTTTATCAAATCGGTTAGGGTACTGGTACAGTGGTACAATGGTTCAATCAGTGGTTCAGTAATTAAATTGTATGCCGTTTAAATCGAACATACTTGTTTATATATATATATATAAACCTATAAATTTTTTTTTAAATAAGTTGATATTCATATTTATAATTCATAATTTACTTTAAATTCACACAAACAGTTTTAATAAAATCAAAGTTTAAAGTGCAAAACATATATTAATCCAAAATTATTACTTAACAAATACAAAATACAAATAAATGACCCAAGTATCAATCATTTTAGTTGAAGAATTGGTGAAGAATTGAAAATTTGAAATTTAAAATTTTTTTTTTACAAACGACTGGTTTTTAAACATGTTTTGATCTGTTCTATCTGCGGTATAACATACATACCGGTTAGGGGTCCGGTTTTCCAGTTGAACCGGCTAGTACGGTACTGTTTTTAAAACATTGGTATAAACATGTGCTTAACATTCTTTTCCTTATTAACAAAAGCACCTTCTCTGTTCTATCTGCGGTATAACATTCTTTTCCTTATTAACTATACTTTATGGCCAGTTCTAACCTGCGAACTGCAGGTTAGTTCGCTTCTAAGCGAACTATAAATAATATCCGTACGATTTTATTTAAATCATTTCAGCCGTTGGATATGTTACTGGGGTACCCGGCGGATTTTTGGCTAAGTCGGTTTGGGCCTTGGTAACATAGGTGAGAAGTCGTTTGGGCCAGACCGACTTCTGTTGATAAGTTACACGGGCCCAAATCGACTTTTGTAGGTTGTTGTAATCGATTACATCATAGTTGTAATCGATTACATCATAGTAGTAATCGATTACATCATAGTAGTAATCGATTACATCATAGTAGTAATCGATTACATCATAGTAGTAATCGATTACACTATTTTAGTAATCGATTACACTATTTTAGTAATCGATTACAACATATTAAAGGCATCAGATCTGTGCATTTTGTATTATGTAATCGATTACAATATAACAGTAATCGATTACACTATTTTAGTAATCGATTACAACATATTAAAGGCATCAGATCTGTGCATTTTGTATTATGTAATCGATTACAATATAACAGTAATCGATTACAATATTTTAGTAATCGATTACAACATATTAAAGGCATCAGATCTGTGCATTTTGTATTATGTAATCGATTACAATATAACAGTAATCGATTACACTATTCTAGTAATCGATTACCACATATTAAAGACATCAGATCTGTGCATTTTTTAGTATGTAATCGATTACACTATAACAGTAATCGATTAAAGCATCAGATATGTACATTTTTTCACATTTTCCCCCAAACCGACTTCTTATAAGAAGTGAGTTTTCCCCAAACCGACTTCTCAAGTCACACCCCCCAACCGACTTCTGTACAGAAGTCTTCCCCCACCAAACCGACTTCTAAAAGGTCACTGGCAAGTAACAGGTAATCTAATAATTTCATCAAACGGCACATAATCAGTTCGTTTCAATGCGAACTAACCTGCAGTTCGCAGGTTAGAACTGGCCATACTTTATTTGTAGAAATAATAAAAAAATTACATTTGACTAAGTCACTGTGAGATATGATTCTGTCATACTTTCCGTAATTTCTTTTTCCAGTTATTTATTCGTCAGTCCTTCCAACCTCTATTTGACATCATTTTTTCTTTGGACGAGGCAGTCTCGTCTTATGATTAATTTGACAAAAGTTTATGAACGAAGTGCCAGGGTCGTTTGGCACAATCGCCAGTTTTGCTCTCCGTTTTGGACAGACAGTTTTCTCATCCTCTTCCCTTCTATAATGTTCTATCATATTGATTTCTTCCCCTTCACTGCTTCTTGTTTCTCTCCCCTCATCCAAGTCTATTTTTTATCTCTAGTTACCTCCTAACACTTCCTTCACTCAATTTCTCGGCCAGTCCTTCAAATAATCAATTTGATGAATTTTTTAGGACAGGTTACAAGTAAATTATTGCTTCCATCCTTTTTTAGTTGTTATATACACTTTGGAAGGGTTGATTTTGCAAATTATGTACTTGTGCTAGGTTTTAGTTGTTTGCAATAAGTGTATTGCTCACGTTGCGCATCTATGATGATTGATCATATTAGAGATTTTATCATTCATTGAGGCACATATGTCTCTCTCCTAACTCATGGTCAAATATTTACGATTTGTTATGGTGAATGTTATTGGTATGTTGCAAGTCTACTCTTTTACTTTGTTTTGTGACTGAGGTAGTAATCTCAACTGATCATATAATGGAAAAGACATTATTTTCACTGGCCTTGGAATTATTTTTAAGGGACTTCTTAACGTCAAAGTAGAGTCTTAAATACAATGGGGTTTTGAGTCTTAAATTTGAGTCTAAAGTAATTTGTTTCCAAGACTCCAGCTCAAAACTCTGTTGTGATTGTGGGACCCTCCAAAATTTACTATATAATTGATTTTGTACCACATCATTGGCATGGTACTTTCATGGAGTCTGAATTTGAGTCTCAGCATTGAGACAGAGACTATAGTTGTATCTTAGTAAGAGAAATGTTGATATAACTGAGCGTTAAGAGTCTTTTCTGATATAGGTTTCCTGATTTATTCTCATAGAAGTTTATACATGCCATTATTGTTGATATCAATTGTCAGCTTCTATGGCCTTCTTAACCTGGTTTCTTTCATCTGCTTCCTGCCTTTTTAACTTTTGGATTTTGCCTTCGTTGCTATAAAACATCTTGCTCGCTGTTGATATGCACATGAGTGTAAGTTTGACATATTTTTTTGTTTTCCCTGCAAATAAACCATTAGTAGTTCATATAATTGCTTTTTCAATGAAAGGGAAATTACTTGTTTCTGAACGGCTTCCTGCTTTTCTTTTTCTTCCCCCAAATCTCTCATATGAATTATGTTTCGTAATCATAATAAAGACATTGAGCATAAATTTAATTTCCTGCAATGTTTGAATGATTTATGTACTACTATTATCCAAGGATATCTGGTTAAGTTTTGCAATGATAGTGAAGACTAACATATGGTGTGCATCTCTAGTTATAATGAGAAAATGGAGTAGGAAGGGTGAGTTATTATGAATCTAAGAGATGATCCTTGTGCACTATGTTTGGACTATACCTGTCAAAATGGGCCGGGTATAGTTGGCGGCCTGCCAAGGCCCAAAAAGGTATAGAGCTTGAGTAATAAAATTGAGTATTTTAGTTAAACCGGACTTTTTAGCCCGGCCCGGCCGGGACACAATAAATTTGGGTTCGAGCCGGACTTACCCGTTCGGGTTTGGGCATTGTCTACTCATTTTCTTCCATCTCATTTGGCTTTTCTTACCTGTGCATTTTACATGATGTAATCAATTACAATATACTCGTAATCGATTACAAACATATGAAAAACATTAGTTTTTTGCTGATAAACTAATCAGACATGTGCATTTTACATGATGTAAATCGATTACAATATACTCGTAATCGATTACAACACATTAAAGCATCAGTTTTTGCTGTTTTTTTAAACAGTGTAATCGATTACACAATCATGGTAATCGATTACAGTGTTTAAAAAACAGCAAAAATAATGCTTTTAATATGTTGTAATCGATTACAATATACTCGTAATCGATTACAACATATTAAAAGCATCAGTTTTTTGCATGGGTAAATAATAACAATAATCCGGGCCGGCCCGCCGCATCCCGCTTTGGGGGTTTGGACCTCATTTTTAGCAACATAAAATATAACCTGGGTTTTTAGTCCGACCCGTTTTTGCCCGAATCAAAAGCGGGCTAGCCCGAACCCGTCCGGGTAGCCCGTTTTGACAGGTATAGTTTGGACAAATAATAATAATTGGGAAAATTTAGTTTAAGCGACACAGTCATAACATCTGCATCTGCTCTCAAATTCCAATAACATATCTTTCACAGTCATAAGAGTTCATAATCTAGCAGCATGTTGGGTAAATTATTTGGATTAGAATGCACACAAGTGCTGGCAATGCGAATAAACAACTCCACCAATCGGTAGCAACGTTCTTTATCTGTTGGATATGGTTTTTATTTGAGTGAGTACCATTGCCACCAAATTCAATCTATAGAGTATCAGCGGCGCCATGCATTATATCTTTGTGTTCAATCATTACACATGTCTAATCATATAGAAACAATATTTAATGAATATTAAGAATATAATATCTATGTATTATTCGTGTAAATATTTATATTAAGTCAATATATTATTCATTATTTATTTGAATATAATATCACTTGAATATTAAGAATATAATATCTATGTATATTTTTTCTCAAATATTAATCATACAAATTTACGGGGAGACACCCTCCTTGTGATTTTAATAAATAAAGAACATATGGTGATGCATCTATTTATAAAATATAAGAAACAAAAGTTCTTCCCAAATTACCATTGACACATGATAACTTTCCCTTAATTTATTTGCCTCCAAATTGGTCTATATTCTTATTATGTATCATCATATATTGTATTAAATCTATATAATTTTTTTTCAAATCAATTGATTCATTTCATCTCTTAAACATCTCCATCATCTATCATGGAAACACATATGTTGAATCATTTGACATACAAATTCATTTATTCTACACATTTGGTTTCACTTTATTTGACCCTTATTTTTCAAACCTTCATCTTTTTTGATTTCATTCCTTCTCTCCTCGTCACTAATTTCATATTTTGCACAACACAATTTCAAACTTCTAATCAATCTAACTCTCGCTAACTCTTTTTTCGATCTATTTTGGTTTCAAATGGTTGTAAATGTTAAGAAATTCAGTCTATTGTAATATCAATTACTTTTCATAATGACTTGAATATTGAACACAACTTATCATGATTATCTATATATTTCATTTTATTTTATCAAATTATTACACTATTATTAATATATATCTTTAATAAGATTGATAATTATGTAGTTTTAAATATACGTAAAAATCAAATTGTCTCATATGAATGTACGAGTAATATGTGTGTTCTTAACCATACAGCAAAAAGTATTGTTAAGAACAACCTTTCGCACACGATAAAGACACATCACTTTGGACAACCTTTTGCACATGATAAAAATACACTCATATTCATTGTTCATTACCTAATATATTATTTTATAAGATATAATAATAATAACATTTAATATATATACTATATATAAGAAAAAAAATTCATCAATATTCATTTTCACATGTGTCACGAGCACATTCATTTTTATCGTCCAAAATTTAGCATAATAAGAGAGAGGAAATAATATTAATAAAAGGAATACCATATGCTTATTTCAAAGGCAACTTTGTCATTACATAATGATTATTTTAATATCATTGTAATATAAATTGTATGATATATTTCTATATGTTTACATTTAATATTGTCGGAGATACTTTAGTCATCTTCTCTCTACTTCATTCATTTCATTTACGAGTGATATATGTGTTTTTAACTATTAAAATATACGAGTGACATGTTTGTTTTAAACATATGAATGCACATATAACATGTGTATTTTTAACCATGTGAATGTATAAGTAAAATGTGTAATTTTAACCATGTGGATGTATGAGTAATATGTGTTATGATAATATGAGTAATATGTTTTTATTGATAAATATAGTGTATACTTGTATTAGTAACATTTACTCTTTCAAATGAAAAACAAATAAGCGAGGTGGAACAAATTTTGTATGATGTGATGGAAATTGATAGTTGTTATATATGGCAGCAGTAGGTAGTAACTCAAGACGTGAATGTTGCAATCCAACCCCTACCACTTTTTTTCGTGCTTAGGTGTCCTTCCCAGATTCTGCAAACCTTTACTATCACAGTTTAGTATTACTCTCCACTTTCCACCCAACCCTTAATTTTGGAACTACAAAGTCATTTCATTTCATAATCGTCGCTAATTAAATCAACGCTTCAAACTTCACGGGTCTTCACGTGATCTATATATGCTTTCTTGTGATTATTTGAAATGGTCCAAAATTCTATCCCACTGGCAGGAACCGTAAATTTTACTCCATCCCATTCAGAAAAATTTGTTTTTTTATTTGACTGTTATTTGTAAAGGTATTAATTATACGCATATTCTTATTATCGTGGGCATAGAACATATAACTGAGATTAAAAAAATTGAAAAAATATATAATAAAAAAGCAATAATATTTTAATAAAAATAAATAAAATTAAAAATTTCCTTTATTCATGTAAAACAAATTATGACAATAAGACATTAATATGGGAATAATAGGATTTCATATCCTTTATACCATGCCTCTACCATTTCCTTTTTCACCGTAAGAAACAATCAAATTATTCCAAATTATAATATTTTAATTTATTCTTTAACGATTTTTTTTTGTAAGAGTAATAATATAAAACGATGGGTAGAGATAAATTCTGTGGGAGTATATGCCAACTCATGTCCAACAAGATAACATAAAATTATTATTTTATATTTCTTTTTAAATAAGTGACAATTTTAAATTAAGTTGAGACAAAATGGACATAAGAAATGGAATTGGGACAACTGGTCCCCATTGTTCATGGATGTGGATCATCTGTTTCAAAATGATGTCCTCAACTCTATCTCGGCCAATAAGAGAATGTAAATGAAAAGTCACAGAAATAAATATTTTTTTGATGAAGAGTGATGTGAATTTTTAAATGATGTGACACAATCTTATTGGTTGTGACATAATTGAAGACAACATTTGGGACAAATGATCTTCATTCATTATTCACATACATGTATAGAAGTTATCTACCAAGAAGATCTTTGCCAAACAATTTTGTATCTATGTCCCGATCAAAACACTTTGTACCATCAATACAAAATAATAGTGTGATATTTTTTAATTTTCTTTTCAATTTAATATCAGTTAAAAACTGGATTAGAATACACTTAAATCACTAAAATTAGGATACAAGAGGAGATCTACACTATGGATAGTCATTTCTAAGTTATGATACTCTCCATTAACGGAAAGACAAATGCTTCAAAAGCCAAATGAAAACATAATTTTCAATGACACATATATCCATTTGATTATAATAAAATTACATTTTTTACTATTAAAAATAAATAAAACTATGCATTTGTCTAAGTAATGGAGATGAAATCAATTAGTTATTCCCACTGTTTCAAATAAAACAATTTTCATTAAATGCAAATATCCCACACGGTATCTTCCTGTATATATTTTTTCTCCACTGTCTACTTTTGTTCTCCAGCTCATACCAGTTTTTTCTTTCCAACACCGATTCGAACTCACTGAGACATCATGGGAAATTGCAGTTCCTGCGGTTCAACACAGGTTATCACAGCAAAACTCGTTCATCAAGACGGAAGTTTGCAAGAATTTCCGTATCCAGTTAAGGTATCGTATCTCTTGCAAGAACACCCCGTGTTTTATATGCAACTCAGATGAAATGGACTTCGACGACGTCGTTACAGCGGTTCATGAAAACGACGTGTTGCAACCCGGTCAGCTATATTTCGCTCTGCCGTTAAGCCGGTTGAGTCAGCCTTTGCAAGCAGCTGAGATGGCTGCATTGGCTGTAAAAGCCAGCTCCGCTCTCATGAAATACGGTGGCGCCGAAAGAAAATATTGTTGTCGCCTAAAACGTTTTGCGTTCTCCGAAGAAGAGTATTCTAAGCCTCGCTGGAGTGTTCCTCCGGTAATCCGTACCGGCGGTGGTACGTTTCATAGGTCAAGGAGAGGAAGGTCGATGGATGGTGGCGGCAGGAGGGGGAAGTTTTCAGGGTTGTTGAGTGTCATACCTGAGTAGGGGTAGTTTCTGAATAACAAATATGTGCCGTGATTTTGTTTTTTCTTGTCTGTACATTTAGAAAAATATAACATTTGAACATTGTAGAGCTGTTCTAGAGAACAATAGAAAATATTAGATTCTTCAAGAGTTATATCCAGACTTATGGGATATTATTATGTTCTTTTTGTTTTTTTTAATTCATACCAATTTTTAAATCCAGAATCGTATATTCATTTAAATCGGATAGGGTAGTTTTCGCTGCAGGACTATTTTTTATTGTTGAAAATACATGAAACCAATCCAGTACAGTTACATAAAGAGTACAGATGATATAAACTACGGTAATCGAGAATAATATAAATTTTTTCTTGAAGATTTATTTTTTCTCATTATTCTTTCTTTAGCTTTATATAAGCTTTATTTCTCATGCTTTTTATTTATCAAAAGTTTCTTTTGATGCCAAACTTAAACATTATTGATGAATAGGGATCCTCTAGAGGCAAAAACTTCAATCTTCTTATGTTTGTAAAGACAAAAATGTTATTTTATTTGGTTTTGCAAGGACTTACCTATCTATGGAGATACCTATCTATGGGGAGCAATCCATACTTATCTATACATGAGAATAGGCAATTGTGTCATGTACTCTAGCTAGCATTCAACATCTGGATCTTTAATTTTTTCATATTGCAGAAAGTATTTGATGAAAGGAATAAATAGCTATATAGAATTATTAACTTGAATATATTTTGCATCATGATGAATAAACCCGAGTTAAATGTGGCAGAATACAACAGCAAAAACAGAAATGAAGCGAAATATGAAAATGACCATTTCGGATCTATTACACTAAAGTCTTAAACAAACAACCAATTACCTACAGAGGATAGTTGAGTTAGTAAGAAATTTGGTTTCTCAATGATAAATTCACGTTCAAATCTCAAGAAAATGAGAGTAACGTTATGTTTTTTTTTTGCAAAATTAACTTACGTGAAAAACACTACCTTAATATGCTATTCATGAAAACACTTTTTTTTGGTGGGGGTGAGGGGCATATCAGTTGGTACTGCTTGTTTCACAACCACACAGTGGTCTAATTGCTATTCTCTTGTAAGCTGGAACAGAACCTAATATCTGCTGAGCATCGAATACGTTTATATCTATCCTGAAAAAGTTTTATAGAATTTGTAATGGTTGATTTATGGGAGGTAAATTACTCTTTCTATCTTCTAGTTTGATCATGTCTCTCTATTCTCTATGCATGTAAAAAGCTTTCTTACCCAAAGATTTAAAGATGAAAACAATGCTTTTGTGTAATTTGTATTAAGGTTCCATCTCAAAACCAATTGGCAATGAGAGGAGTAACCTGACAGATATTTAAAATATTTCCGAGACAATGAGGTAGGCGATGTGGTACTTACTTCCCAACAATTTGCATTTTGATAAATAAATAAATAAAATAATCTAGCAGTCCTTTGTGGGAACCAAAACTTCAACACTTTAGGACCAAATAGAGGACAACAAAGGGTAGCATGTTGTGGAAAACCACCAAAATCACCTACCCTACTGTCAAAGAGCTTGCTTCATTTGCTCAATTAATTGGTAAATAGATTTAATAAGGGAGACACCAACCTTGTAGTCTCACCATATTTCACACCCAGAAAGTTAGCTCAGAAAATTCATAAGAAAAAGGTGAAAAATATCTTACAAGCTACAATACCAGAGTCATTTTATAGAACAGAGGGTATTAAGTATGGGGAAATGGAAGCTAGTGAGTAACGAAAACTGAGTAACCTATATGTTGCTATTATATACCCGTTGACCTTGAGAGTCTAAAGGAATGCCCATGTGTGCAAGTAGATTTCCTAATTGTAATGGACGATAACGTACACGACTTGAGCATAAATTATCAACTCATATTAGAACTGCATGATATATTCTCTATAATTAAAGGTAGCAAAATGTTAGGGAAAGATTATAAGAGGTCTAAAATACTATTTTTGTATTGAGAAATGTGAGTTTATAACTTCGAAATAAGCTAATTTAACTTCCAAATGCATATTTACCATATTCTAACTCCTTATATCCCTAGCCTTTAAGACTAAAATCAACATGATCCTTAAAAGTATAATATAATACAATACTTCAAGTAAAGGTTATGGTACATGTCCACCCGGTTAAGTAGTAACCAGTAGCCCAGACCTTGATATGTGCACTAAACTATAAAATTAGGGTACACATTTTAGAAGAGAAAGGTCATGTCCAAGTTCATTTGCTAATTTTTTTGACTGGGTATCTTCATCGTATAGCTAAAGTAACCAACGAGGGATGACAATTGTTAAGTAATACTCTCTCCAGATTGATGAGTTGAAGATTTGAATTTCTAAGCATTTTCCATTGGCTGAATTTACCCCTTATAATACTTAACTTAAAACTAACAATAGACAGATTTTGAATTAAATACGTTATGTTGCAAACATTATGAACCATCGCTATAGAGCTCCAATCATTCTGGGCAAAAAAATGAAAGGCGAAAAAGAAAATTTGATCACGTTTGCTGCTTCTGTGATTTCAAATATTTATGGTAGGAGGAGGGGCCATCATGTAATTCTGATTTTCTGAGGAACTGTTTTAAATGGTGCATTATACATAGAGAAGAAAGGAACCCATCAAAGGTAAGTGGATAAGTAAAAGGTCACAGAGCAATTCAGGGTCAGAGAGAGGGGCCACATGAACCTTTGGATGATAGACAAAATATGTGATACATTGCAGGCAACAGGGCATGCCGAACATTTGTGGGTCATTTGTCTTGGGCTGATAGCAAATCTGTTTTTTGTTCTTGTACTCATAAAACTCTCATTAGTCATTACCAATCCCTTGTCTACTTAAGCTCCACGTTTCACCAATTGTTTCTCATGGTGGAGAGTTTCAATCACACCATTGTGATTGCATGGTCTAGGTTCTCTCATCTATCTTGATGGGGTATGTGTTAAATATATTTTTGTATTTTTGAGTTAATATTGTATTGGATTAATAATTAGTTTAAACTCATTTACCTTTTATAGTTAGAGTTAGTTGATTAGTTAATTTTAGTTGTTAGATTAGTTAGTTTCCCTTCCTTTTATATAAGTCTTTCCTTATAACTTTTCAATTCATTCATTCAATGAATGAAATACACACTTTTTTCTTGTTACTTGATTTCTAACAATAAGATTCACCAATTTATTTAGAGTGAGTACACATTTCCTTAAACACATTTCCTTAAACTAGTCAAGTTGGTCTTGGTTCTGATGTATCATTCATTGTGTTTGCTTTATTTTGGAATTGGCATGAATTATGGTGCATGATAATCCTTAATTAACAAGTGAGCCCCTTCTTAACCTACACATTGAGTCAGCTTTTGGTATTAATAATTGATTAGGTGCGTATAGTTCACAGTAATCTCTGGGTAAATTGTTTATTAGTTGTGCTAAAAACAACTACGAATTTAGCATGTAGTGTATTTATTAATCACACCCAATTTTGGGACTACTAATTAAGTGGCTGTAAGCTACCGCAGGAAAAGTGATTCTAAAGTGGGCCCAAGCCAACAGTCCCAGGCCACTTAGCATGTGATTGAATGATACTTCTTATTGCTGATCAGAAAACAACACGTTTCTATGTTTCTATATATTCACTCTCCTCTAATTTCATAACAGGGTCAAGTCAAAAATTCAAAATTTCTTGAATATTTTATCTTTTTGGCCTTTTTCTATTCACTCCAATAGTAAAAAGCAACTTGCCTTGGAACTACTTTCCTTATTTTTCTTGAATTAAATAAATTTAAATTTAAAATTTATTCATTTCCTCATATTCCTGTAACTAAAAAAATTTATGTTTGAGGTTGAGACTTCTTTTTGCAAGTACCACTACCATATGTTACTGTAGCAACCACAAAGACTTTAGTCCAAAGTATAATTCAATGATCAATCAAATCCGGATAGCATAGTGGTGCCTATGAAGCTTATTGCCATAATTCCATTTTCCCCGATGATGACATTTATGGTACACACTCATCTTTCAACATTGTGGGACATTAACATCAATGAAATACTAAATGGAGCATTATAAACATGTGGTGGAGAGATAAGAATTTCAAAGAGGTTGGAAAAGTTACTCTCTAATATCAGAAAAGAAATGCGAAAAAAGTCAATCTGCTAATAACATTACATTAAATTTGTCATTAAAATTAAGTTTCCATAAAAGAGGTAGTTGATGCAATAAGAGGTTGATACTAAAAAGTGGAGGCATCATCCATTTCAAAGTCTTGCAAAACCATGGGTATTGCTCATGGAGTTTGGACAATAGATGGCAAAGTAACCAATGAAATTGAAAATGGATATAGAAGCTAATGGACATTTAAGTTACTCACCCTTATAAAACAAAACAAGGTCAATATAATGCAATCACTCTGAAGTAGATTCATATATCCATGCTATTTGGGGTTTGGACTTAGGACCATACATCGTTTTCATGTTTATATCCATCCTCTCATAAATTCAATGGCCAACTGCCACTGTCAATATAAAATAACATCCATAAAAGATACCTGCTTAACAACTTTCTGGCATCTCGATATTTCCTTCTACCTTAGTTTTCATTGAAAATATTACTAGTCACATTTCTCTTTTTTCTTCTTACATCTTTCATATATAAATATGATTATAATAAGATTGAAGGTCATATGAGAATGTATTATTTCTGTTTGACACTGAAGGAACCAAAATAATGTTAGTACTTATCAGTCTCACAGTTTTGTCTTTATGCTTTTATGGTTAGAGAATACACAAAACCAATAAATATTTATTAGTCTCTTTAGCTTTACTCCACTCTGCATGAGTAGGTGACAACCATGGCCACTCCACTCCAGCCTTGAAAATCCAACGAAGTCCCTAAAAGCAAAGAATCCCACAATATTATAGGGAGAAAAATATAATTAAAAATACTCTAACAACTGTCCGATGTTTAAGAAATAGAAAGTTAGTGTTTTGATATACTAATATATATGCATTATTGTAAAGATATATATACATCATTCATGATTTTTATATTAATCATTTTGAAAAATCAATAATAATAAATCCAGATAACAATTGATAATATATATACTAATATCTATTATTTCTCTTATTATTCAATAAAATTGGTGAAGTGATGATGCAAATAAATCCAGTTATCCAGAGACCCCAAATCATCAAAAGCATGGAACTGGGAATAAAGTAGAAAAAAGTAAGTAAGAAAAACAACACATGGCCCATAATCCATTCCCCCATTCCATTCCTTGACCTTTTTCTTTGCTTTCTTATATTAGTTGTCTTGGCGGTGTTCTAAGCTTTACAAAGTTAAAGAACACTAATTATTATCCTTATCTTTCTCTGTAACAATTTGTTTAGTGGTTCCCTTGATGGTCAACACTGCAGCTCAAGTTCAATCATTTTTCACGCTCTCTGTGAGATTCAGATATAAAGCATTAACACAGGCTTTTGAGAGTTTTCTCATGTGACCACTTCTCTGTAAGTTTTCTGCTTTTGCCCTTTACTAGTGACTAGTGTCCAGAGAGAGAGAAAAAGGGTCATTTTCGGTGTATGCTGATCTGTAGTTAACTGTGAAGTCAGAAATAGAACTTCAAGGTTATACATTTAAAAAATTAAAATTTACATCTACTGCATATTTTTTCTTACCATTCTGCTTGTTTTCAAATCCTTTATTTCCTTTTGATAAAAATATCCAAAATTTCAGGGCCGTTGGAGTTTGAATATTCCTCATGTTCTATGCGATTTGTGTGAAATGCAATATCTCTTTTGGGGTAAGTAGATCAACTTCAAAGATCGCAACTTTGCATTTTCCTTATTTCTATTCCATACGAGGGAAAAGCGGCGCTGTATAGTTCAAGGGGAAACTGAGCTTCCGAAGAGAAAGGAGCAAATTTTGCCAGATATTTGTACCTTGACTTGCCAATTCAACAATACTTAGGAAAACAAGGACTTGTTCTTCCCTCAAAAAATTCTCTCTCTCTCTCTCTCTCTCTCTCTCTCTCTGTGATGCATATATTGTTTCATATTAGTTTTGTGAATCCTTGCCGATTGCTACATATGGCAGATATTAGACTTAACAGGGGGAATGAAGGTCCAACCAAGATTAAGAATGTTCCAATTGCTGTCACCCCTGAAGGGTTTGGTGTTTGTCCTTCTCCTGTTGTGTTTCAGAAAAGTTCAAGGCTCAACATCCCTTGAATAAGCCCAAACCCTCTTCACCACCATCAAGACGAGTAGTGCTCAGAAAAAATCAGTGTCAGTGAGTGAGAGAAAAAACAGTGCCTACCCCATCAAGACTGGGGTTTCAGATTCTCAACAATGTAGTGATCCAGAAAGGGATCCAGCTAGCACATCTGTGGTGGCTACAGAGAGAACCCCTGGCCAAAAATAGAATCTTTGCCTAAAAAGGTGGCTGTTGAGTTGGTGAACCTGGAACGTGTAATGTGAAGGTGGTTTTATTGGGAAAGCAGGGATTTTGTGTGAAGCTAAGTGTGCACAGGGATGTTCTAACTGAGAATAGTAGTTTCTTTGCTGATAAACTTTCTGAACAATCTGGTTTGTCTTCTTTCCAAATCGATGATATGTGAAGATGTTGAAATATATGTGGAAACTATTGGGGCTTATGTACTGCAAAGAATGAAAACAACGCCTTATGAAGCAAATGTTTCTCGCATTCTTCTTCGAATACTGAAGGTAATTTTCTAAATGTTGCATCCTTAGGCAGTTTATTGATTCCTATTGCATTATTTATAGTCTGTTGAATAAAGTAATCCTGGAGAAGAGACGCAGGAGATTCTATATACACCATACATAGAAAATATCCTCATTAATGCATTCACATCCTAATCCTAACCTCAAAGCTTCGCACCTCACTCTTCACCGGCAAATCTCAGGGGTGAAACTATTTGATCTGATGAATTCAGAAAAACTGTTTTCCTAACATTGTAACATATCTCGTTAATTATATTGGTAGTGTAAATTATAGCATTGATAAGGCTATCTCTCCTGGATGAAATTGTTAATAAATCACCATGCTTAATGTTGTCACTTCGACCATTTTTGCTTCTTTCTACATATTTTGTCCATTTCTCTAAACATTCTCTAGATCGGATTAATGCTGGTATGAATTAAAATGTGGCCCTGAGTATGACTTGTGGTGATTATGATAAAGTAAGTCGCTTGTGTCATATGAGGGTCTTTTATAAATTATTATGGTTAACTATATATAGGATTAGTCTACTTCTCCACAAAAAAATATTTTGGAGACATGGCAATAAAGAAAAGATATCATTATAACTTAATTCAAAATAAGTAATAAGGAATATGTATTCCTTAATTAATTTTAAACAATGTTCATTATGAATATATTTGTATATAATTTAAGTTGATTCTAATATTGCAATGTTACTATTGTGGTATTAAATAGTAACAATAAGAAATATACATAAAAAAATATTTATTATAAGTATGCATATTTAGTGGAATTTATTATAACATAAAAAAATATTTATTATAATCAATGTTCACACTATTTTTATGCACATAAATGTCCATATAATGGACATACCTAATGCATATTTTGATTCATTCGCTCTTTATAAGGGTTATGAGTTTGACCCAAATGAATGTCTAAACTGTTTTTATGTCCTTATATTACTTATAATTATATCTATATGTTAGTTGATTATTCACTGCTTATAAATAACATGAAACTCCTATTATTACTGTATTTTGATGTATCCGGTTGAGACTTACATTGAGAGTCGCGTCTTCAAAAATAAGAAGGTATGTATATCATGGAGTAGTTTATTATTTGTTGACCTATATGAAATATGACATTAACATTCTTATTTACTTTAAAGGCCTAAACTGTGGTCCTTAACATTCTTATTTTTCGTCTTCAGCGGTGAAATCATCACATGTAATATCTGACATTCACTTGCGATGAAATTTATCAATTATTACGTGTGATGTATGTTGGGTCATTTTTTACGACCTCACCTCACTGACATTGAAACATAATTGTCCTATGTTACCAGTCTAACCTATCTGTCATATGAAGTCTGTCTTTGAATAGTAAACTTCTTATGCTAAGTAACATACATAGTTGGATTACTGAAACTTATTTCATACACTCTGATTAGTAGTAAAACTTGATAACTATCTCTATATATACTTATTTCATACTGTACGGTACACACACTAAACTTTCACGCATCTTCTTAATAATTAGGATGTAATTTATCCTATTTTAATGGGCTGATTGAATCTAACAAGACTTAATTAAAATAACTAACTCATAAGTGAATGAATTTTATTTTATTCATACTTAATTGATTACTTTATGTTCATTATTTTAAAAATAAGTATTCTAAGCATGTATGTCATAGCAAATTCGGTTGATATGCTCTAGAACAACGTTGTGTTGTGCCTATTATATATAGATATAGATTTAGTGGTAATACATATAGAGGATAAACCCACTTAGTGCAAGAATAAGTGAAAACAACCTCCTTCACAACAAATGCTGCTCCTGAGTTGATATTATGATTATGAAGTTAATTCAAGAGTAAGTGCCAATACAATTAGCAGAGAAACCAAAACGGGTCATATACTTAGATGTCAAATTCTACTTGATTTTGTTAAATTGTTATATTTAATTCACTATCAATGTTATTTTCTTTTGATAAGCCACTATCAATGTTATTATAATGAAGATATGTTGTTCATATTATTAGTACGAGTGTTTCCCATATTTAAACTTTTGGAACATAGTTAGTATCAATAAATGTTCAGTTCACCAAATATTGTATAATGTTGTTACTTTCATTTAATGAAGTTAAAATCGTAAGATATAAACTATTTGTTACGGTGCATTTAGTTATGTGTTAATACTTTCGGAAGTAATATAATCTTATTCTTTAA